>CM030365.1:39672312-40872312 GCA_017893485.1 Hemerocallis citrina
AATGGCTGTAGCAGCCCCTATATAGGTCAAAATCTGATGTATTAGGGTTTTGAGAAGATTTTGCAAAATATTTCTTGAGAATATATCTTTACATACATAGATCATTTATACTAGGTAACTGGATTAACCAATTTAGTTGAGATTAAAATCAAAATTATCCTCCCAGATCTGGCTGGCATCAACATCAATCCCAGAAAATCAATTTTCTTATTTTTTGCCTCCAAGTAAAAATTTTGCAAAAATGCCCTTCTTTAATAATTTAGCAAAATAGACCAAATCTATTAGAATAAAAATTAATATCTTTACCTCTGAGTTGGCCGACCATCATTCCCAACACAGAAATCTGAAAATCTGGAGTTTTACTTCAAGTGGTAATTTTGCACAAAAGACCTTTTTTATGGAGTTTTACTCAAAGTGGTAATTTTGCATAAAAGCCCCTCTTTTTGTAATATTTGAAAATATGCCAAATAAATATAATAAAATTCAGAAAATTCACAAGTAATACCTACTAATAAATGTTAGGTTTCCCCAAAATATTTTCTGACTTTGAGTTTCCCAAGAAAATATTTGCACTTATTTTGCACGTGCAAAAAGTTAAATTTCAGAAAAATATTTATTAAATTACCAAAAATCACTTTAATTACATTATTAAAATTCTAGGGTGTTGCAGGATTGAACCGAGTCTCACTGTGTTTAGACATCACTTCAAGATCGTTCAGCAGAACAGAATGGAGGAATGTTGGTACCTTAGTCCTCGTAAGAACCGGGGTGCGACTGACGTTCCTATCTCAATTAAGCACTTGAAGGAGAAGTTTCTTGTTGTCCAAAGTGTTGAGTTGTGCTAGATTCCCATGACATGGAGGAGGACATTCCATCAGTGGTGAGGGTGGAACTAGTGGTGACTGTGGTGGAGAAGAGTGTTAGCGGTTCTCTTCTTGCGTTGAAGGTGTTGGCGTGGCAAGATATCACCGACGAAGTACTCTTCGTAGGTGGTCTTGGCCCTACTGTTCCCAGTATGGTTTACCTCTTTCGCTTACTTGCATACCTTATTGTTTCGTTCATGCCTTTGTTATTTTTGCATTTCTTTTGTTTTGCATCTTCTAACTTCTTCGTGTTCTCACTTCACAGGAAAAATGGGCATGGAATTTGTGGATTTGTTGGCGGATATGGATGCGCTCCGCAACAAGAGGACTGACGAGCGAAAGAAGCGCAAGAGATCGGTGAGCCATCCTCCTACTTCCCAGGATCCGTTGCTTCCGGCCCCTACTGTTCTGACTGAGTTGGCTTCGTGGGCACTGCTCTGATAGGTTTCGAGGGTAATTCACAATGGTAAAGTTACAAAAAAATATCGAAACCTAGCCATGGATCCATGCGAAAAACATAAATCGTGTTTAGGAGTTATACCTTGAAGATGGATCTGCTATCTCCTCAGTACGCCAATCATAGCTCTACAATATTGCGGTGCCTCTACGGTATCCACACGAATGGATCAAACCAAGCTTTCTCTCACGCTGCAGTGCTATCAACGGGAAGGGGATGTTCCTCACAATCTCTCTCTCTCTCACAATTTCTGTGGCGGCTAGGGTTTTCTAATGTGTCGCTTTTTCACAGATACGTATCATATATATAGGTATAGAAAATCAACCCTAAGTTTGTAATGTGGCTGTTAGACTCACAATATGACTAGGTTAGCTCGAAGCATTCCCTGTCGCCCCCTAGCCAGACCGTAGTCTATGGCTTCTCGCCCTTAGATACAAGACAAGACAGAGTTCTGGGGGGTTCATCCCCCTAGCTCCGAAAAGAATCGCTCCCACTTATCAAGGCACTTTAGAAATTAACAGACGAGATACGGATCCCGTGCTCCAAACTCGTGAGAAGGCACAGACCTTATCCCTTTGACAAGATGGGTACAACCCAATAACACCGTCTAGTGCCGGCCTATAGGACAGGTCGGATCATAAGGTATGACCCTTAACACCAACTCTTTCTTTATGGCGAAAATGATAATAAGCAAGGGTTAAGTAGTAACACTAACCCTTAACACCAACTCGTCCACAGTCCCTTATGAGTAAGGTAAACACACATCTTGATGGTCGATTGCCCTAGAGCAATAATATAACCCTAGACGAGTACAACAAAACTGCGTATTAGCTAATAAGCTACATACGAGTAAACAGAACACATACGAGCCAACAAGGTACGTATGAAACCAACAACTATATACAAGCAAGGCAGGCTACGTATGAGACAACAACATATATACCACCCAAATAAGCTGCGTATGAAACCAACAACTATATACGGGCCGGTCGAGCCGTCGTATGAGGCAGCAACATACATACGAGCCAAATAAGCTTGCGTATGAGACCAACAGCTACAAACGGGCCAGTCGAGCCGGGTATGAGACAACAACATACATACGAGCCAAATAAGCTTGCTTATGAGACCAACAACCGCATACGGGCCAGTCGAGCCGCTTATGAGACAATAACATACATACGAGCCAAATAAGCTACGTATGAGAACACAGCTACATACGGACCAGGCGAACCACGTATGAGACAATAACATTTAGACGATCCAAATAAGCTATGTATGAGACCACAACTACATACGGGCCAGTCGAGCTGCATATGAGACAATAACATACATACGAGCCAAATACACTTGCGTATGAGACCAATAGCAACATACGCGCCAGTCGAGCCCCGTATAAGAGAACAACATACATACGAGCCAAATAAGCTTGCATATGAGACCAACAGCTGCATACGGGCCAGTCGAGCCGCGTATGAGATAACAACATACATACGAGCCAAATAAGCTACGTATGAGACCACAGCTATATACGGGCCAGGCGAACCACGTATGAGACAACAACATTCACACGAGCCAAATAAGCTGCGTATGAGACCACAGCTACTTACGGGCCAGGCGAGCCACGTATGAGACATCAACATTCACACGAGCCAAATAAGCTACGTATGAGACCAACAGCTACATACGGGTCAGGCGAGCCACGTATGAGTAAGACCTACATACAAAAATAACCATACAGGTAAACAACCTAGAAGCAACTAAACGTGCTTACTAGCAAAACTTGATTTTCTATAATTAGAAACAAAAGAAGAATCTACTAACAATCTAAAAATAGGCATACTACCAATGAGAAGCTCGAAGGCGACATAAAAACTTCCCAACAGTCTGGAAGCAACCAGTGTTACGCTTGTCGGAATTCGACAAAAATATACTTCTTAGAAAGGTAAGAATATCTACCAAAACTCTCTAGTGGAACACTTTTCTAGAGTCAATAAGGAATCCAAAATTCGATCCATCGAACACACGCAAACAGTTTACCCAAACTGCAGATTTTCAACAAAAAGCTGAAACTTAGCAAGCTGATAACTTTTGCTCCACTTATTGGAATCTAGCAAAACTAGACAATTTGAAAAGGTGGTAATATATACTAAAAATTCCTAGTTGATCTGTTGCTCAGATTCTGCAAGAAAATCCAAATTTCTAGCCGTCGAACATACGCAAACAGTTACCAAACAACCGATTTTCAACAAAAAGTCGAAACTTCTGTAGCGTGTAACTTTTGCTCCACTTGTCGGAATCTTGCAAACCTCGACAATTTGAAAAGGTGGTAACATGTACTAAAACTTCCAAGTTGACCAGTTACTCAGATTCCGCAAGGAAATCCAAATTCCTATCCGTCGAACATACGCAAACAGTAATCAAACTACCGATTTTCAGCAAAAAGTCGAAACTTCCGTAGCACGTAACTTTTGCTCCACTTATCAGAATTTAGCAAAACGGGACAATTTGAAAAGGTGGTAATATCTACTAAAACTTCCTAGTTGACCTGTTGCTCAGATTTCGCAAGGAAATCCAAATTCCAACTCATCGAACACACGCAAACGGTAACAAAAACAGCATACTTGACCAAGGAAAACTGAAACCTTGAAAGCCTATAACTTCTACTCCGCTTATCGGAACTTAATCCGAGAGGCCAATTCGGAAAGGGGAGAACGTCTACTACAACTTCTCTAATGGGTCGGCTCCTCAGATTCATCAAGTAAGACCCTCAAAAACGCCAAGAAGTCAAACAACAAGTACCCAGTCAAACATCTATTTTCTGTATTTTGCAAAGGGCATAATTCCTACTCTGCATATCAGAATTTAACCAGATAGGCCAATTCGGAAAGGGGAGAATTTCTACTACAACTTCTCTAATATGTCTCTACCTCAGATTCAACCATTAAGACACTCAAAAACTTCAAAGAGTCAAAATAGTAAGCACTCAGTCAGACAGCTTTTTGCTATATTTTCCAAAGGCCATAACTCCTACTCCGCTTGTCGGAATTTAGCCTGAAAGGCAAATTCAGAATGGGGAGAATGTATACTACAACTTATCTAATGTGTCTCTACCTCAGATTCAACCATTAAGACACTCAGAAACTTCAGGGTCAAAACAGTAAGCACTCAGTCAGACAGCTTTTTGCTGTATTTTCCAAAGGCCATAACTCCTACTCCGCTTGTTGGAATTTAGCCCGAAAGACCAATTCGGAAAGGGGAGAATGTATACTATAAAATCTATACTTGATCTCTACCTCAGATTCAATCATTAAGAGACTCAAAAATAGTAATTAACCCAAACAGTGAGCAACTCAGCTGAGTTGCTGCCCTGCTTTTGTACCAACCATAACTTTTGCGTCTCTTATCAGAATTTGACCCGAGAGGTCAATTCGGAAAGGGGAGAATGTCTGCTACAAATTCTCTACAAGGTCTCTACCTCTAATTCCACAAGGAAACCCAAGTAAAAGTCTCTTGAACCTACTGCGATACTTAACCCGAAAAACAGTTTTCTGTTTTTGCTCTTAGCTCGCTGTTTTGGCGAAACACCGTGTTTCACCCATCAAATTAACTCCGAAAAATACCCAAAAATTACAACATGCTACTAACACATAGGAGAACCTCCCACAAAATTTTCGGGTCAAGATTCCTTCGTCTACATAGGTTATTAAATTGAACCCTACAACACCAAAAGTTGAATCTTTATGATTCTATCTGGTGCTCTACTTCTTGAAACTTTGCATACTTTTTACTCTAGTCTACAAGCACAAGAAATCATCTCAATACAACAACATACAACCAAAAATAACCCTAAAATAACTAGAAAAGACACGAGATGAGAAACCCCCACCTTAAAACTTGTAGGAAAGGACTAGCCTTGCTCCTTCTCCTTCCTTGTTCTTGCTCCTCTTAAAGAACTCCACACCATGAAAGAACCCATGAAATCCTAACCCCTCTTTTGATTTGATCTCTCTTTTCTTTTCTTTTCTTCTCAAATTTTTTCTAATTAAACAAGTAGAAGAAGAAAGAATAAGATGAGAAATGAGATGAGAAAGAGAGGGAGAGAGAAAAAATGAAAGGGATTTCCCCTTGGGTGTTTGGCCGGCCTCTTTTGTAGGAGAGGGAGAGAGAACAAGTGGATGAGAAGAGTCCACTTGTCTTTTTCTCTTTGTGGCACATATTAATTTGGGTTTCATTTGCAAATTTAATTTGCAATGAAACCCTAATCCATTCAATTTGCAAATTTTAAATTGCAATCAAACCCAAAAATTAGCAGTCAACACCCTACTCAATTCTAACCATTCATCTCATCAAGATTGATCAAGAGTAAGAGATATTTTTCCCAAATCACATACAACATGATTTTGTAAAAACGTACGAAATCGATACGATTCAACTACGTACATATATCTGATTTCACAGATAATTTTTATTAGTTAAAACGGATAACTTATACAAAAATCATTCAATTCCGAGAAAATAATTTATTACCGGTTCGGAAGATTCCAGTATCAATTTGATACAAAACAGTCATATATCGACTAGTTTATATGTATAGATACTGTTTATTAATAAACCGGGTGATGTCTACCAAAAACATTTCAGAAATGAAAATAATAATAAAATAATAATTTTTAATATCTTGCCGGGATTTTCCAGACATTTTCTCAAAAAAATGCGTTTTTGAAGATTTTGCACAAGTGCACAAAACTGATACAATACCTATATATACTTACTAGTATATATATCCAGATAACTTTTTATTAGAAAAACCAAGTGATTTCTATAAAAGTATTTTAACTTTAAAAATAATCATTATATGAATATAATATCCATCCGAGATATTACAATACTCCCTCCTTAGAATAGTTCTGTCCTTAGAACTACGTTAAGTCAGGAAAACAGAAAAACATCCAAACGCTAAATAACTCAGAGAAAGAAAGCTTATACGGCTTTCCGGCTCCCAAGTGACTCATCCATGAACTGGTTCTCCAAAGAACCTGATCTTGATCCCAAAGTTGCCTGAAGATTCTGCCAAAGTTGAGACGTAATTCTCGAATCTTGGTCAGAATCGCTGATACTGGTACTCCATGTGCTTCATTGCGCCTTCAATGCAGACTTCTGCTAATTTCTCTAGTGACTAAGTGATCTTTATCGGAAGAAAACGTGCAGACTCTGTCAATTGATCTCCAATATCCCAAATTGAGTGATCCTGTGACGAAGTCCATATCGACATTCTGAGTTTTTCCTTTATGAACTTGGCACTTCATTGCTTCAATCCCTACATCTTCTGCCAAAGCCTTTTGACTTACTTTCTTCGACTCGGTTGCAGCTTCAATCGTGCCAAAACTGAGCTCCAATATTGAGTTTTCACTTCAATATTGACTTGTCTGATCTCATCATTTAGCTTCTTACTTCCTTCACGGTCTTCGGCTAAGGTCAGTCCTTCACTTATCTCGACCTTTTGCAGTTCGGTAGCCACTCCCTCCTTAGAATAGGACATGGCCTACGAACATCACTTCTGACTTCCAGGATTCTCTCCTATAATTTGCTCAAAGCCGATACTCTTGTAGTTGCCCAGAACTACAGTCAATGCTCAGCATGCCCTTCTTCCGCTCCTGCAAGGTCCGACTCATACAAATTTATACTTAAGGTCTTCCATCTGATTGGAGTTCACAGCCCTTATAGTATAAACCTGTAATGAGGATTGCTCCAGACGGTGTATTTAAACAAACCAAATCTAGAGTTGCCTCCCGCACACATCTCAACTCTTGCAAAAAATTTAATTCGGACAAGAGAATATGATGAACTAAGTTTGAACAAAACAGATGCCTGGATTTCATATATATATAAACCAGTTTGGTTACAAAAGTGTTATATCATATAGTACTTCTTAGTCCAAAATAAATTTCAAAATACAACTCTTAAACTTAGTTGCAGTTCCATATGCACATACTGGTACTAGCACCCCCGCCTTCTTCAGCTTGCTAGTAGTAAGTGCGAACTCTACCCTTGGTGAACAGGCTCCTTTCCCTTATTGTTTATCTTCGGGGCTGATCTGTCGTCATTTTTATGAAGCTGGGGACAGTTTGGCCTAATATGACCGATCTCCCCACATTTGTAACATGTACAGGCTCCCATCTGAGCTTTCTTCCTCGGACACTGGTTCTTGAAATGACCATGCTCACCACATAGGAAACAACTTTCTGGGTTGGCGCCTCCAAGTTTGCCTTCCGTTTTCTGAGTCTTGTGCTTCTAACCTTGGTTATTGAATCCTGATGCTGGTGCAGATCTTTTCCCTTGTCGTCATGGGCAGACTGATCCCTTGTGTCCAACTTCCTCACAGAAATGGCATGTTACAACCTCGGTGGTCTTTTGAATTTGCTCCTACTCATGCTGTAGTTGTGCCAATCTGGAATTAAAGTATTCCTGCTCCTCTGCTAGGCCTGCTAATGCAGCTCTGCAAGTATCTCCCAGTTGCTTAGCTTGGCGACCCTTCCTGGTCACGTACTTCCTCAGTTTCCTCATTTCCTGACGTATGCTGGCTACTGCCGCTGTGCGTTGATCCACACTTTGCTCCTACGGTGGTAAAATCCCCTTCGGCTCCTCGCTCAAGATCATCGGATCATCCGTCGAAATCGGCTCACTCTCTTCCACATCCTCGGTTAAGATATCCTCGAACACCATTCATGTGTTTGAAAGATGGTAACACATATACTGAAATTAGTCCAGATGTAGAAAAATTATAAAACATAAGTTGATAGAAACAACAATATGAATTATAATTGTCTACAAAAATCCAACTCCTAAAGGCATCCAAGTTTAATTTTCCTGCTGTGTTGGACTGTAAATTGAAGTTGGCTCTGATACCACTTTGTAACGCCCCGATTTCTGGTAACTGGGAAACCGTGACATAAGTCAGAATCTTTTCTTCAATTAGCCTCAATACACAGAAAAACAGGAAAATTTAAAACTTTTTATTCAACACAAATGTATTACAAGTCCGAATGTTACAAATTGCAATACATTATACCAGTGTTACAATAATACCTTTACAATCTCAAGTGTTACAACTTTCAACAAATTGTATTAGAGTACAATGAATAAAGAACAACACTTGGTATTTCACTTGTATGCTTTCCAACAAATAAATAATTTACAACAATTATTACAAATAGTAATCAACATAAATTACAACAATATTACAGCGGAAAATTTAAAATGAAATCGACTCCTTGCTTCTCTTGCCTTGACTCCTCCTGAAACCTGTACCTGTACTTTTGCAATCCAGTACCTGTAATCTTTCAATCTAGAACCTATAGAAGTGGGGATGTCAGTACATATACTGACGCTTTAAGGCCGATAACTAGCAGCGAATCTCAACTATAGAAAACAGATTGACGAAAAGAGAAACGTGTATATATAATTGATGTGTCAGTGTATGCTATGACTTAGACTCTAATGCAAGATTTCCAATACAATTATGCTCCTATTCTAATGCAAGAAAGTCTCCGGAACAGTATGCAGCCTGTACTACATACGCCCCATCTCAAGTCGTTTCTTCATATATAGGGATTCGAACCCGCGCCATGAATTCTACTCATGTACTCGACTTGTTTCTGAAGATTAGACATGACTGATGAGGTTGCTCTGAAATGGTCTAATCCTGCCATTCGTAGTCATATAGTGGTGTCACCGTTTTCCACTATTTCCCAGTCGCACTGGACCCCACTTAAATATCTGACCAATCCTTGGAGTTTCCATGGACGCAGGTTAGCTCAAAGCATCCCCTGCCGCCCCCTAGCCAGACCGTAGTCTATGGCTTCTCGTCCTTAGATACAAGACAAGACGGAGTTCCGGGGGGTTCATCCCCCTAGCTTCGACAAGAATCACTTCCGCTTATCAAGTCCCTTCAGAAATTAACAGACGAGATACAGATCCCGTGCTCCCAATTCGTGAGAAGGCACAGACCGTATCCTTTTGACAAGAAGGGTACAACTCAATAACACCGCCTGGTACCGGCCTATAGGACAGGTCGGATCAAAAGGTATCACCCTTAACACCAACTTTTTCCTTACGACGAAAATGATAATAAGTAATGGTTAAGTAGTAATAGCCATAAGTTACTACCCTAACGATGTCACTAATCCTGAACAATCCTAGGGATGACAATAGTATTAGCACAACATGCTAGATAATTCTACTAGGCTGCTCAACCTAGACATACCAGAATTCTGAAGGATCTGGTTCATGGCCTATCGATCCAAGACTCCGGCAATACGAACGTATTCACATGCTACTACCCTGAACTTGGATTTCGTCTACGCTCTGGTCCGTGATCAACCTACACCGGTTAAGATCCGACGGTAAACAAGGAGTGACTCATCCACAGTCCCTTATGAGTAAGGTAAATACACATCTTGATGGTCGATAGCCCTAGGGCAATAATATTGTCCTAGACGAGCACAACAAAACTGCGTACTAGCTAATAAACTACATACGAGTAAACAGAATACATACGAGCCAACAAGCTACGTATGAAACCAACAACTACAAACGAGTCAGGTGGGCTACGTATGAGACAACAATATACATACCAGCCAAATAATCTGCGTATGAGACCAACAACTATATACGGGCCAGTCGAGCTGCATATGAGACAACAACATACATATGAGCCAAATACACTTGCGTATGAGACCAATAGCAACATACGGGCCAGTCGAGCCCCGTATAAGAGAACAACATACATACGAGCCAGTTAAGCTTGCATATGAGACCAACAGCTGCATACGGGCCAGTCGAGCCGCGTATGAGATAACAACATACATACGAGCCAAATAAGCTACGTATGAGACCACAGCTATATACGCGCCAGGTGAACCACGTATGAGACAACAACATTCACACGAGCCAAATAAGCTGCGTATGAGACCACAGCTACTTACGGGCCAGGCGAGCCACGTATGAGACATCAACATTCACACGAGCCAAATAAGCTACGTATGAGACCAACAGCTACATACGGGTCAGGCGAGCCACGTATGAGTAAGACTACATACAAAAATAACCATACAGGTAAACAACCTAGAAGCAACTAAACGTGCTTACTAGCAAAACTTGATTTTCTATAATTAGAAACAAAAGAAGAATCTACTAACAATCTAAAAATAGGCATACTACCAATGAGAAGCTCGAAGGCGACATAAAAACTTCCCAACAGTCTGGAAGCAACCAGTGCTACGCTTGTCGGAATTCGACAAAAATATACTTCTTAGAAAGGTAAGAATATCTACCAAAACTCTCTAGTGGAACACTTTTCTAGATTCAATAAGGAATCCAAAATTCGATCCATCGAACACACGCAAACAGTTTATCCAAACTGCAGATTTTCAACAAAAAGCTGAAACTTAGCAAGCTGATAACTTTTGCTCCACTTATTGGAATCTAGCAAAACTAGACAATTTGAAAAGGTGGTAATATAGACTAAAAATTCCTAGTTGATCTGTTGCTCAGATTCTGCAAGAAAATCCAAATTTCTACCGTCGAACATACGCAAACAGTTACCAAACAACCGATTTTCAACAAAAAGTCGAAACTTCTGTAGCTTGTAACTTTTGCTCCACTTGTCGGAATCTTGCAAACCTCGATAATTTGAAAAGGTGGTAACATGTACTAAAACTTCCAAGTTGACCAGTTACTCAGATTCCGCAAGGAAATCCAAATTCCTATCCGTCGAACATACGCAAACAGTAATCAAACTACCGATTTTCAGCAAAAAGTCGAAACTTCCGTAGCTCGTAACTTTTGCTCCACTTATCGGAATTTAGCAAAACGGGACAATTTGAAAAGGTGGTAATATCTACTAAAACTTCCTAGTTGACCTGTTGCTCAGATTTCACAAGGAAATCCAAATTCCAACTCATCGAACACACGCAAACGGTAACAAAAACAGCATACTTGACCAAGGAAAACTGAAACCTTGAAAGCCTATAACTTCTACTCCGCTTATCGGAACTTAATCCGAGAGGCCAATTCGGAAAGGGGAGAACGTCTACTACAACTTCTCTAATGGGTCGGCTCCTCAGATTCATCAAGTAAGACCCTCAAAAACGGCCAAGAAGTCAAACAACAAGTACCCAGTCAAACATCTATTTTCTGTATTTTGCAAAGGGCATAATTCCTACTCTGCTTATCAGAATTTAACCAGAGAGGCCAATTCGGATAGGGGAGAATGTCTACTACAACTTCTCTAATGTGTCTCTACCTCAGATTCAACCATTAAGACACTCAAAAACTTCAAAGAGTCAAAATAGTAAGCACTCAGTCAGACAGCTTTTTGCTATATTTTCCAAAGGCCATAACTCCTACTCCGCTTGTCGGAATTTAGCCTGAAAGGCAAATTCGGAATGGGGAGAATGTATACTACAACTTATCTAATGTGTCTCTACCTCATATTCAACCATTAAGACACTCAGAAACTTCAGGGTCAAAACAGTAAGCACTCAGTCAGACAGCTTTTTGCTGTATTTTCCAAAGGCCATAACTCCTACTCCGCTTGTTGGAATTTAGCCCAAAAGACCAATTCGGAAAGGGGAGAATGTATACTATAAAATCTATACTGGATCTCTACCTCAGATTCAATCATTAAGAGGCTCAAAAACAGCAATTAACCCAAACAGTGAGCAACTCAGCTGAGTTGCTGCCCTGTTTTTGTAACAACCATAACTTTTGCGTCTCTTATCGGAATTTGACCCGAGAGGTCCATTCGGAAAGGGGAGAATGTCTACTACAAATTCTCTACAAGGTCTCTACCTTTAATTCCACAAGGCAACCCAAGTAAAAGCCTCTTGAACCTACTGCGGTACTTAACCCGAAAAACAGTTTTCTGTTTTTGCTCTTAGCTCGCTGTTTTGGGGAAACACCTTGTTCCACCAATCAAATTAACTCCGAAAAATACCCAAAAATTACAACATGCTACTAACACATAGGAGAACCTCCCACAAAATTTTCGGGTCAAGATTCCTTCGTCTACATAGGTTATTAAATTGAACCCTACAACACCAAAAGTTGAATCTTTATGATTCTATCTGGTGCTCCACTTCTTGAAACTTTGCATACTTTTTACTCTAGTCTACAAGCACAAGAAATCATCTCAATACAACAACATACAACCAAAAATAACCCTAAAATAACTAGAAAAGACACGAGATGAGAAACCCCCACCTTAAAACTTGTAGGAAGGACTAGCCTTGCTCCTTCTCCTTCCTTGTTCTTGCTCCTCTTAAAGAACTCCACACCATGAAAGAACCCATGAAATCCTAACCCCTCTTTTGATTTGATCTCTCTTTTATTTTCTTTTCTTCTCAAATTTTTTCTATTTAAACAAGTAGAAGAAGAAAGAATAAGATGAGAAATGAGATGAGAAAGAGAGGGAGAGAGAAAAAAATGAAAGGGATTTCCCCTTGGGTGTTTGGCTGGCCTCTTTTGTAGGAGAGGGAGAGAGAACAAGTGGATGAGAAGAGTCCACTTGTCTTTTTCTCTTTGTGGCTCATATTAATTTGGGTTTCATTTGCAAATTTAATTTGCAATGAAACCCTAATCCATTCAATTTGCAAATTTTAAATTGCAATCAAACCCAAAAATTAGCAGTCAACACCCTACTCAATTCTAACCATTCATCTCATCAAGATTGATCAAGAGTAAGAGATATTTTTCCCAAATCACATACAACATGATTTTGTAAAAACGTACGAAATCGATACAATTCAACTACGTACATATATCTGATTTCACAGATAATTTTTATTAGTTAGAACGGATAACTTATACAAAAATCATTCAATTCCGAGAAAATAATTTATTACCGGTTCGGAAGATTCCAGTATCAATTTGATACAAAACAGTCATATATCGACTAGTTTATATGTATAGATACTGTTTATTAACAAACCGGGTGATGTCTACCAAAAACATTTCAGAAATGAAAATAATAATAAAATAATAATTTTTAATATCTTGCCGGGATTTTCTAGACATTTTCTCAAAAAATGCGTTTTTGAAGATTTTGCACAAGTGCACAAAACTGATACAATACCTATATATACTTACTAGTATATATATCCAGATAACTTTTTATTAGAAAAACCAAGTGATTTCTATAAAAGTATTTTAACTTTAAAAATAATCATTATATGAATATAATATCCATCCGAGATATTACAATACTCCCTCCTTAGAATAGTTCTGTCCTTAGAACTACGTTAAGTTAGGAAAACAGAAAAACATCCAAACCCCAAATAACTCAGAGAAAGAAAGCTTATACGGCTTTCCGGCTCCCAAGTGACTCATCCACGAACTGGTTCTCCAAAGAACCTGACCTTGATCCCAAAGTTGCCTGAAGATTCTGCCAAAGTTGAGACGTAATTCTCGAATCTTGGTCAGAATCGCTGATACTGGTACTCCATGTGCTTCATTGCGCCTTCAATGCGGACTTCTGCTAATTTCTCTAGTGACTAAGTGATCTTTATCAGAAGAAAACGTGCAGACTCTGTCAATTGATCTCCAATATCCCAAATTGAGTGATACATTTTCGAACTTCTGGGTAATCCTGTGACGAAGTCCATATCGACATTCTGAGTTTTCCTTTCTCAACTTGGCACTTCAGTGCTTCAATCCCTACATCTTCTGCCAAAGCCTTCTGACTTACTTTCTTCGACTCGGTTGCAGCTTCAATCGTGCCAAAACTGAGCTCCAATATTGAGTTTTCACTTCAATATTGACTTGTCTGATCTCATCATTTAGCTTCTTACTTCCTTCACGGTCTTCGGCTAAGGTCAATCTTTCACTTATCTCGACCTTTTGCAGTTCGGTAGCCACTCCCTCCTTAGAATAGGACATGGCCTACGAACATCACTTCTGACTTCCAGGATTCTCTCCTATAATTTGCTCAAAGCCGATGCTCTTGTAGTTGCCCATAACTACAGTCAATGCTCAGCATTCCCTTCTTCCGCTCCTGCAAGGTCCGACTCTTACAAATTTATACTTAAGGTCTTCCATCTGATTGGAGTTCACAACCCTTATAGTATAAACCTGTAATGAGGATTGCTCCAGACGGTGTATTTAAACAAACCAAATCTAGAGTTGCCTCTCGCACACATCTCAACTCTTGCAAAAAATTTAATTCAGACAGCGAATATGATGAACTAAGTTTGAACAAAACAGATGCCTGGATTTCATTTATATACAAACCAGTTTGGTTACAAAAGTGTTATATCATATAGTACTTCTTAGTCCAAAATAAATTTCAAAATACAACTCTTAAACTTAGTTGCAGTTCCATATGCACAACTGGTACAAGCACCCACGCCTTCTTCAGCTTGCTGGTAGTAAGTGCGAACTCTACCCTTGGTGAACAGGCTCCTTTCCCTTATTGTTTATCTTCGGGTCTGATCTGTCGTCATTTTTATGAAGCTGGGGACAGTTCGGCCTAATATGACCGATCTCCCCACATTTGTAACATGTACAGGCTCCCATCTGAGCTTTCTTCCTCGGACACTGGTTCTTGAAATGACCATGCTCACCAAATAGGTAACAACTTTCTGGCTTGGCGCCTCCAAGTTTGCCTTCCGTTTTCTGAGTCTTGTGCTTCTAACCTTGGTTATTGAACCCTGATACTGGTGCAGATCTTTTCCCTTGTCGTCATGGGCAGACTGATCCCTTGTGTCCAACTTCCTCACAGAAATGGCATGTTACAACCTCGGTGGTCTTCTGGATTTGCTCCTACTCATGCTGTAGTTGTGCCAATCTGGAATTAAAGTATTCCTGCTCCTCTACTAGGCCTGCTAATGCAGCTCTGCAAGTATCTCCCAGTTGCTTAGCTTGGCGACCCTTCCTGGTCACGTACTTCCTCAGATTCCTCATTTCCTGACGTATGCTGGCTACTACCGCTGTGCGTTGATCCACACTTTGCTCCTACGGTGGTAAAATCCCCTTCGGCTCCTCGCACAAGATCATCGGATCATCCGTCGAAATCGGCTCACTTTCTTCCACATCCTCGGTTAAGATATCCTCGAACACCATTCATGTGTTTGAAAGATGGTAACACATATACTGAAATTAGTCCAGATGTAGAAAAATTATAAAACATAAGTTGATAGAAACAACAATATGAATTATAATTGTCTACAAAAACCCGACTCCGAAAGGCATCCAAGTTTAATTTTCGTACTGTGTTGGACTGTAAATTGAAGTTGGCTCTGATACCACTCTGTAACGCCCCGATTTCTGGTAACTGGGAAACCGTGACATAAGTCAGAATCTTTTCTTCAATTAGCCTCAATACGCAAAAAAAGAGGAAAATTTAAAACTTTTTATTCAACACAAATGTATTACAAGTCCGAATGTTACAAATTGCAATACATTATACCTGTGTTACAATAATACCTTTACAATCTCAAGTGTTACAACTTTCAACAAATTGTATTAGAGTACAATGAATAAAGAACAACACTTGGTATTTCACTTGGATGCTTTCCAACAAATAAATAATTTACAACAATTATTACAAATAGTAATCAACATAAATTACAACAATATTACAGCGGAAAACTTAAAATGAAATCGACTCCTTGCTTCTCTTGCCTTGAGTCCTCCTGAAACCTTTACCTGTACTTTTCCAATCCAGTACCTGTAATCTTTCAATCTAGAACCTATAGAAGTGGGGATGTCAGTACATATACTGACGCTTTAAGGCCGATAACTAGCAGCGAATCTCAACTATAGAAAACAGATTGACGAAAAGAGAAACGTGTATATATAATTGATGTGTCAGTGTATGCTATGACTTAGACTCTAATGCAAGATTTCCAATACAATTATGCTCCTATTCTAATGCAAGAAAGTCTCCGGAACAGTATGCAGCCTATACTACATACGCCCCATCTCAAGTCGTTTCTTCATATATAGGGATTCGAACCCGCGCCATGAATTCTACTCATGTACTCGACTTGTTTCTGAAGATTAGACATGACTGATGAGGTTGCTCTGAAATGGTCTAATCCTGCCATTCGTAGTCATATAGTGGTGTCACCGTTTTCCACTATTGCCCAGTCGCACTGGACCCCACTTAAATATCTGACCAATCCTTGGAGTTTCCGTGGACGCATGTTAGCTCCAAGCATCCCCTGCTGCCCCCTAGCCAGACCGTAATCTATGGCTTCTCTTCCTTAGATACAAGACAAGACGGAGTTCCGGGGGGTTCATCCCCCCTAGCTTCGACAAGAATCACTTCCGCTTATCAAGGCACTTCAGAAATTAACAGACGAGATACAGATCCCGTGCTCCCAATTCGTGAGAAGGCACAGACCGTATCCTTTTGACAAGAAGGGTACAACCCAATAACACCGCCTGGTACCGGCCTATAGGACAGGTCGGATCATAAGGTATCACCCTTAACACCAACTTTTTCCTTACGGCGAAAATGATAATAAGTAATGGTTAAGTAGTAATAGCCATAAGTTACTACCCTAACGATGTCACTAACCCTGAACAATCCTAGGGATGACAATAGTATTAGCACAACATGCTAGATAATTCTACTAGGCTGCTCAACCTAGACTTACCAGAATTCTTAAGGATCTGGTTCATGGCCTATCGATCCAAGACCCCAGCAATACGAACGTATTCACATGCTACTACCCTAAACTTGGATTTCGTCTACGCTCTGGTCCGTGATCAACCTACACCGGTTAAGATCCGACGGTAAACAAGGAGTGACTCATCCACAGTCCCTTATGAGTAAGGTAAACACACATCTTGATGGTCGATAGCCCTAGGGCAATAATATTGCCATAGACGAGCACAACAAAACTGCGTACTAGCTAATAAACTACATACGAGTAAACAGAATACATACGAGCCAACAAGCTACGTATGAAACCAACAACTACAAACGAGCCAGGCGGGCTACGTATGAGACAACAATATACATACCAGCCAAATAATCTACGTATGAGACCAACAACTACATACGGGCCAGTCGAGCCGCATATTAGACAACAACATACATACGAGCCAAATACGCTTGCATATGAGACCAATAGCAACATACGGGCCAGTCGGGCCCCGTATAAGACAACAACATACATACGAGCCAGATAAGCTTGCATATGAGAACAACAGCTGCATACGGGCCAGTCGAGCCGCGTATGAGATAACAACATACATACGAGCCAAATAAGCTACGTATGAGACCACAGCTATATACGGGCCAGGCGAACCACGTATGAGACAACAACATTCATACGAGCCAGATAAGCTGCATATGAGACCACAGCTACTTACGGGCCAGGCGAGCCACATATGAGACATCAACATTCATACGAGTTAAATAAGCTACGTATGAGACCAACAGCTACATACGGGCCAGGTGAGCCACGTATGAGCAAGACTACATATAAAAACAACCATACAGGTAAACAACCTAGAAGCAACCAGACGTGCTTACTAGCCAAACTTGATATTCTATAATTAGAAGCAACAGAAGAATCTACTAACAATCTAAAATAGGCATACTACGAATGAGAAGCCCGAAGGCGACATAAAAACCTCCCGACAGTCTGGAAGCAACCAGTGCTACGCTTGTCAGAATTCGACAAAAATATACTTCTTAGAAAGGTAAGAATATCTACCACAACTCTCTAGTTGAACACGTTTCCAGATTCAATAAAGAATCCAAAATCCGATCCATCAGACACGCGCAAACAGTTTACCCAAACTGTAGATTTTCAACAAAATGCTGAAACTTCGCAAGCTGGTAACTTTTGCTCCACTTATCGGAATCTAGCAAAATTGGACAATTTGAAAAGGTGGAAATATATACTAAAAATTCCTAGTTGACCAGTTTCTCAGATTCTGCAAGGAAATCCAAATTTCTACCCGTCGAACATACGCAAACAGTTACCAAACTACCGATTTTCAGCAAAAAGTCAAAACTTCCGTAACTTGTAACTTTGCTCTACTTATCGGAATCTAGCAAAACTGGACAATTTGAAAAGGTGGTAACATCTACTAAAACTTCCTAGTTGACCAGTTGCTCAGACTCCGCAAGGAAATCCAAATTCCTACCCATCGAACATACGCAAACAGTTACCAAACTACCGATTTTCAGCAAAAAGTCAAAACTTCCGTAGCTTGTAACTTTTGCTCCTCTTATCGAAATCTAGCAAAACGGGATAATTTGAAAAGGTGGTAATATCTACTAAAACTTCCTAGTTGACCTGTTGCTCAGATTCCGCAAGGAAATCCAAATTCCTACTCATCGAACACACGCAAACGGTAACAAAAACAGCATACTTGATCAAGGAAAACTGAAACCTTGAAAGCCTATAACTTCTACTCCGCTTATCAGAATTTAACCTGAAAGGCCAATTCGGAAAGGGGAGAACGTCTACTACAACTTCTCTAACGAGTCGGCTCCTCAGATTCATCAAGTAAGACCCTCAAAAACGGCTAAGAAGTCAAACAGCAAGTACCCAGTCAAAAAGCTATTTGCTGTATTTTTCAAAGGGCATAATTCCTACTCTGCTTATCAGAATTTAACCCGAGAGGCCAATTCAGAAAGGGGAGAATGTTTACTACAACTTCTCTAATGTGTCTCTATCTCAGATTCAACCATTAAGACACTCAAAAACTTCAAAGAGTCAAAATAGTAAGCACTCAGTCAGACAGCTTTTTGCTGTATTTTCCAAATGCCATAACTCGTACTCTGCTTGTCGAAATTTAGCCCGAAAGGCCAATTCGAAAAGGGAAGAATGTATACTGCAGCTTACCTAATGTGTCTCTACCTCAGAATCAACCATTAAGACACTCAAAAATTTCAGAATCAAAACAGTAAGCACTCAGTCAGACAGCTTTTTGCTGTATTTTCCAATGGCCATAACTCCTACTCCGTTTGTCGAAATTTAGCCCGAAAGGCCAATTCGGAAAGGGGAGAATGTATACTACAACTTCTCTAATGGTTCTCTACCTCATATTCAATCAATAAGAGGCTCAAAAACAACCATTAATCCAAACAGTGAGCAACTCAGCTGAGTTGCTGCCCTATTTTTGTAACAACCATAACCTTTGCGTCTCTTATCGGAATTTAACCCGAGAGGTCAAATCGGAAAGAGGAGAATGTCTACTAAACATTCTCTACAAGGTCTCTACCTTAATTCCGCAAGGAAACCCAAGTAAAAGCCTCTTGAACCTACTGCGATACTTAACCCGAAAAACATAGTTTTCTATTTTTGCTCTTAGCTCGCTGTTTTGGGGAAACAGCGCGTTTCACCCATCAAACCAACTCCAAAAAATACCCAAAAATTACAGCATGCTACTAACACATAGGAGAACCTCCCACATAGATTTCGGGTCAAGATTCTTTCGTTTACATAGGTTATTAAATTGAACCCTACAACACCAAAAGTTGAATCTTTATTATTCTATCTAGTGTTCTACTACTTGAAACTTTGCATACTTTTTACTCTAGTCTACAAGCACATGAAATCATCTCAATACAACAACATACAAACAAAAATAACTCTAAAATAACTAGAAAAGACATGAGATGAGAAACACCCACCTTAAAACTTGTAGGAAGGACTAGCCTTGCTCCTTCTCCTTATTCTTGCTCCTCTTAAAGAACTCCACACCATGAAAGAACCCATGAAACCCTAACCCCTCTTTTGATTTGATCTCTCTTTTCTTTTCTTTTCTTTTCTTCTCAATTTTTTTCTAATTAAACAAGTTGAAGAAGAGAGAATAAGATGAGAAATGAGATGAGAATGAGAGGGAGAGAGAAAAAAATGAAAGGGATTTCCCCCTTGGGTGTTTGGATGGCCTCTTTTGTAGGAGAGGGAGAGAGAACAAGTGGATAAGAAGAGTCCACTTGTCTCTTTCTTTTTGTGGTTCAAATTAATTTTGGTTTCATTTGCAAATTTAATTTGCAATGAAACCCTAATCCATTCAATTTGCAAATTTTAAATTGCAATCAAACCCAAAATTTTGCATTCTACACCCTACTCAATTCTAACCATTTATCTCATCAATATTGATCAAGAATAAGAGATATTTTTCCCAAAGCACATACTACATGGTTTTGTAAAAACGTACGAAATCGATACGATTCAACTATGTACATATATCTGATTTCACAGATAATTTTTATTAGTTAAAACGGATAATCTGTACAAAAATTATTCAATTCCGAGAAAATAATTTTATTACCGGTTCGAAAGATTCCAGTATCAATTTGATACAAAACAGTCATATATTGACTAGTTTATACGTATAGATACTATTTATTAACAAACTGGGTGATGTCCACAAAAAACATTTCAGTGCCGAAAATAATAATAAAATAATAATTTTTAATATCTGCACTGGATTTTCCAGACATTTTCTCAAAAATGCGTTTTTCAAGATTTTGCACAAGTGCACAAAACTGATACAATATCTATATATACTTACTAGTATATATATCCAGATAACTTTTTATTAGAAAAACCAAGTGATTTCTATAAAAGTATTTTAACTTTAAAAGTAATCATTATATGAATATAATATCCGTCCGGGATATTACAGATCTCCTAGGCTGCGGCGATTCTTACTGATGAGAGGGAGATGGTTCACGTTCTTGACTGGAGCGAGATGCAGCAGGAGAGCTTCTTGGGGAACTCAGCTGCCTGCCTCTACGGGATTCTTCACCTCCCCACTCCTGCCAACCGAGAGAGGCTGAAGATGGAACCTCCTGATAGATCGGCCCTAGAGATGCTTCGGCGAAAATGATGGTATGATCTTGTCTTTTTTATTTTTTGGCTTATGTTCTTCCAGTTTTGCAACATTATGTACTAATCATTTTCTCATTGTTTAAGATAACGTGTCACTTCGACCACCTAGTTGACTTTTATGTCGCTGAGGAGAAGAACATGCGGACACTGGTCTTTTGCGCTGAGCGAGATAAGAAGAAAGTCGTTAAGGAGCTAAAGACAGAGTTGGGGATGCTGAAGAAGAAGGAGGGGGAGGTGCGCATCGAGTTGGAGGCGTCGATGAAGAGGAAGGAGGAGATGTGCCTTAAGCTTGAGACATCGGAGAAGAGAGAGAAGGCTTCAACGAAGAGTATAGTCTGCCTCTTGCTGGAGTTGGGGAAGGCCCATGCTGATGCGGAATTGGAGCTGAAGGCTAGAGTGGCCTAGGTTGAAGCCAAGGTCAATGCCAGGTTACAGAGTGTGATTGTCAAGTCTTATGCACAGGCGATATCACACGTGGTGGAGTGTGTTTCTGGCTTCGATAGGAAGGGCTACCACGTGCTGTTTCTTCCTGGGGAGGCTCATGATAAGGGCAAGGAGGATGGTGGTGAGGTCGCACTCCCGCAGGGGGCATGAGGTGTGGTTCCGGGAAGAAGAGTAAAGGGAATGGGGTGGTCGGGGTCTCCTCGGTTCCACTTAGACAGGTGGATCCTTAATTCACCTTTTTATGCTTTGTTCTTTCTTTAGTTGCTTTTGATTTAGACTTTGTATGATGCCTAATTGCGAACTGGCCACCACACTCATGTATCTTTATTTTAGTAGATGAGAGACAGTTTTCTTGTTCTTGTCATTGCTTATGTATTGTGTCAGTGTGCTTTGGAATGACACTTGATTAAGATACTTAGCTCTCAAGGTTGTGACGCTTAGCTATTAGTCTCTTTTTGTAACTAGGATCCTCGCCTTGTTGACAGATGGTTGCGGGAACAGGGGAGAAACCCCATAGGGATGAAGTTGAGCAACTTCGTAGACGACTGCACATAACGGAGTTAGCTATCTTTCATTTGCGTGTTCTATAGGAAAACGAGTGGTTGGAGACCGTTCACCTCAAGTCGGTGCTTATTGAGAGGGATTGTTAATTAGCCTTCCTGCACATTGATCGCCTTGCCAGTATGCCCTTACCTTCGAAGGTGACAAAAGATAGTGTTGGGGAGTGTGCCATACTTAGAGAAGTTCTTGTTGAGAAGGATCTGGAGTTGTGCCATCTCTAAGTGAGGCTAGGTGGGCTACGGACGACTAGGACTTCACGTACTGTTGATGTGAAAAAGGGCATAATGGTTAGTGAAAAAAAAATGGCGTAACGGTTGGTGGAGCTGGGTCCACTGTTCCGGGAGCATGCTCGACTGCGCAGGTACCCATCTGTCCTCCTGGCGTTGCTCTGAGTGGGGTGACTGCCTTGTCGAGTTTGGATTCGACTCGTGGAAGATCACGTGATTTAGGTCCTAGCCCACATACTCAATTTGCGGGATCTACGCTTTCTGCCACAGATGTAAGCAACCTAAGGGGGGTGGTTCCTGTTAGGAGACCTAGAAGGAGGCCTGTGTCTCTTAGGAATAACTGTAACCCCTATTTTTCCATTTTATGTATTTTGAGTGTATTTTCTTTTTCGTGTATTTGATTCAGCTTGTATCTCTTTTTGGACCGTATATTGGATCTTCTCTTTCAATATATTTATCTTATTTTTTTTTTTGTCTTTTTATTTGTTCTTCTTGATCCAATTGTCGCATATTGTTTCGTCTCCCTTTGATTGAGCTTGTATTTTTTTTTATCCTCTTTATTTTATTTTTGTTCTTGCCCTATTTTTATTTCTTCTTTTTGTGCTCGTCTCATTATTTTTGGATCACTATATTTTTTATATATTTATTTTGAGTTATCTTAAACGCCAAACCCATTTGTTTAGCATGCCCTATACCCTATTGGATTTCTACTTAAACCCAAAACCCATTATAAAACCCATCAGCCTAAAACCATTACTCTCCTGTTAAGCTACCCCAAACCCACACACACCCAACCCGTTCACCCCTATATTCCTCAGTCGTCGTTCTTTAACCCTAACTCACCCAACCATATAAATACCCATATCCCATGACTGTTCATCTTCCTCACCAAGAAATCGAGCCTCCTCATCCCGTCAACCTCATCCCCCGTGCCTCTCCTCCCTTCTTCCCGGTGCTGCCCTACTCCAGCGCTGCACAGCCAATCCCCTTTCGCCCCTCATCTTCCCTATCGTCGCGACGCCAGAGAGCAGCAGCAACAACACACCGCTGTGTGCTGTGCTTTATCCCCGCCGTCAGACCAGACCAGGAGCGCTTCCTCCCACTGTCTCCTTTTCTACCCTGCAGCTGCCGCGATCCTGGTGCTCCCTCGCAGCCGCGCCTGTCTCCTCTCCGATGCCGACAGCAAGCCCTGCAGCCGCGTGAGCTTCCTTCGTGCTGCTGTCCCATCCTTGCCGTTTGCCGTCATCTTCCGTCCGCTCGCTCTCTCGTTGCACGTGCGTGTGTTGCACGTGTTAGTTGGTTTGTTGTGTTCTAGGTGGTGTTAGTTTGTTCGTTGTTTGGTTCATTGGTTCGTTGGTTTAGTTCGTGATCCATTCGTTCGTTGGTTTAGTTCGTGATCCATTCGTTCGTTGAGTTTGTGCCCGAGAATCCGTTCCCGTTATTCTTGCTTTGCACCGTTTTCGTCGTCATCCTTAAGGCAAGTAACTTGTATTCTTTTCTTTGTGTAATACAAGTACTAAATACTAGCTGTAGTGTAGTTGGGTTCTAGAGACAATTCGTATGTGAATCCTTTGTTATATATTGTGACTATTGTATTGATTCGACCATAGTTGCCTCAAGATACATATGACATGAAACAACTAGGGATGACCACTTTTCGGATATATATATGCATGCTATTTTTGGATATCATGTGCTTGATGTGTTATTTGTGCTATACTTGTTTTAGACTTGTGGAAAACCCTATACCATATTTTTTGGACATCTAGTACACTATATTTTATGTTTGGGTTGATTTGGATGAGTTTTACATATACTACATGATTTTATGTTCGAAGAATAATTCTGTATTTTTCTGTTACCTTGCTTTTGATCAGTATTTTAGACCCTATTAAGGTCAGTATATCAAAATTATTTGTGAACATGAACTGTAGAGAATTCTGTTTATTTTCCAACCCTTCTGACAGATCTCAGTTTCGTTTTACGAGTTGAGTTATGTCTATTTTACTACAGAGGTGTAGAAAGATTTTCAGATTTTGTTTTCTATAAATTCTGAAGAGTAATCTATTTTTATCATGATGCTAAAAGTATTATTTTGATCCAATATTTTACACAATAAAACTAGACCTAATTGGGATTAACCCTGAATTTTTGTGAAATTATTTGATGATTTTGACAAACCGTTCTATGTTTCCAAACAATAACAATACATGCAGAATTTTCATACTGTTCAGTAAAGAACTTTATTTTCGACCTAATTCTACTTGTTGTTTGTAAAATATTTGTGAATATGAAAGTTATTCTACTGTGTCTATTTTATCACCCTTTTGGAGGATTTGGATTTCGATTTATGGTTTGTGAGATGTTGCTGTTTTCGTACAGCAGTGTCTACAATTTCAGATTTACAAAACTACTGCATCTTGATTTTTTCTGATTTTTGTTGACTAAACTGTTTATATTGAAAAATTATGAAACTTTATATTCTGATGCTGCACATATAGGGGAATACCCCATATTTTTTGTGGATTTAATTAATGAGTTTTCATGTTGTTTTCCTGACTTTGAATACAATTTTCTGATTTCTGGCTGAACACGTTTTCTGGTTTCAATTCAGTTTTGACTCATGTTTTTGTGATACACTATTTGACTTATATTTATTTGCTAGATTCGAACGGAAGTCTATTTTCCAGATTCTTTGACGGATCCAGATTTATATTTTTGTAGCAACGGGAATTTCAGATTTAGTGCTGTCTTGAACTAGAATTTTCGATGTTCTATCTTTTTGTGAGCTATCTTTCACCTGTACATGCTTATCTTTCAATATGAACCTGATATTTGTTTATTCCATGCTATTCTTGCTCTGTTTTACACACATACATGTCTTTCTGATAATAATAAAAAATAACCAAGCCCCGGTTAAGGAAAGATCTAGTAGTTGGAAATTATAGAAATGTGAATTTGGAAGGGGGCCCTTGTTTCCCATTCTGAGCATCTGTTATATGGTACGATACTGTTATACTGATTACCTGACTGCACACTTTCCTATAGGAAGGTGTACTCGGAGGAGGACCAGTAGGTTCTTACTGTCTGATTACTGTTACAGATTACCTGACTGCACACTTCCCTATAGGAAGTTGTACTCGAAGGAGGACCAGTAGGTTCTTACTGTCTAATTACTGTCTGATTACTGATACCTGAGTACACGGCCCTATATGATCCCTTACTGTAACGCCCCGAATCCCAAATACAACTGAATTCGAGAGTTCTACAGGATCTTTCCACTTCATTTAGTACAATTTTACAAGGAAATTTGAACTTTTCACTTTACATCAGAGTTACAAGTAAAACATTACAATTTACACTGCACAGTGGAAGTAAAAATTACAACATTTAAATAAATGTACAACAACATTGAATAATCTTTAAGCATCCGTTCCTCTTTAATCTTTATCATGTCACTTACCTGCATTTAAGACTGTGGGTACGTCAGTTTATTCAACTGACGAACATTATACACGGCCATCCTCTCTATGCCGGAAGTAGTATAACTTATTTTCCATATTTAGCAAACACAAACTTGTCACATATCAAACTAAAGGGACTACCCTATTGATGTCGTGTTGTGATTGTGCACTTAGTCCTTAATGCAATTATTTATATTAGATGACACTAATACGCACTTGTTCGGATTCTATGCATCCCATACTACATAGGACCGAGGGCAAGCCTAATCGTTCTTCATCTTTGTAGGGTTCAATCCCTCGGCATGACTTAATCTACTACTGTAATTACGGTGAGTATCCTAGATGATCTATGAGTACAAGCACGTGTACAGAAAACTTGGAGGGGAACCCCACGCCATGTCTCGACTCGTCAAGCATGCATTCTGTGGCAATTTAGCCTCCTTCATGGCACACGATCCTCTTGCAGTCACCAAACATCCCACAAACGTGGCTAGAATCCGATCATTACTGAGTTGTGCCCACGCCATGTCTTGACTCGTCAAGCATGCATTCTGTGGCTCACACACCCGCACCGTAAACTCTAGTTCTCATACTCGTGTTTTTCTCTCACTTTCATCACGTCTCCACTATGCACTATTCTTAATTTAATAGAATCATGAATAAAATCAAAGCTCTAGAGTTAGCCTCTCCACTAAACCGGACTTATTCATTTATTCAAACCTGACCAACCTTGGTCTTTCATTTTAATATTTCATTTCATTTCTTTCCAAATGCCGGGGAAGACTTAGCTACTCTTTTGTTTCAATTTCCAATTCACAATTTCTAAATTGAGCATTTCTAACTCATAAATTCATATTCATAATCAAACAGATTTCCTTTTCAATAGCATGATCTCTGAATTATTCAATTGTCCATAATCATACATGGAGTTTATATACTTCATCAATTATTAATTTCACATTGAAATTCACATCACTAACGAATATTCACATTTCATACTTTTCACACTATTCTCAAATGAGAATAATTCACATCCATCACACAATATAATTTCTTTTTGCCATATTAATTTCTAATCCTTCATTTCAAGTCATTTTTACAAGATATAATTTCACAAAGAATATCAATGTGGAACCATAGTACTATTTCCACATTTAGTCACAAATTATACTTTATTTTATGTAAATAATTCCCAAATTATTTTTAATAAGTCCCATATATTTTTAGAAGAATAGTCATATTTTTTCCATTATTTTTTGATCACCAAAACATTAAAAAAAATATTTTTTTCATAACTGCCGAGACCAAGATTCAGTCCAGAACCACAGAGAAGACAGTCGAAGGCACAGGCCACTAGGCCACTTACGCCAGCGGTATAGAAAGCTGCTGAGAGCATTAAATGCTCTCGGCCACTGATCTTATACATTTAAAAAGAAAAGAAACAAAAGTATGGTGCCACAGGGATTCGAACCAGCAACCTTAGACCGAAAGCCACTGTAGCGATCAGAGCCTTCCCGACCACTTGAGCTACGCGCTCAAGTTGTCACTAACGCAACTCAAATTTCATTTAAACCAATTCTCTATGTTATTAAAAAACGTTTCGATGTTCAACTAGTCCTCATTTCACTTTGCTTTTATAAAAAATTTCTGTAAAATTCTAGATTGATTCTTCCTCACACAATTTACATACCAGTATGAACAAAATAGTTTTTGTAACAATTAAAAACATGTTTTCATACAATTAATTCAAATTCTACCACCACATTTCTTCATTTCGACATTTCCTAACAATTAACACTACTAATCCCTTTACTAGCAAACTTCACATTAATTCTCTATTTTTAATCTTTTACCAAACATACAAAATTATATCTTAATTCATTTATTTCAATGCCACACAAAGATTTATTCAAACACACAAAGTAGCATTGTCAATCTACTAACTTTTTGTATATAATTTGTTATGTAGATAATGAAACTATCTTCAATAATGCATGGCCATAATTAATTCACTCACAATTTAGCCTTTAACAATAGAACAACATACAATTTCACATCCACATTTCAATCAATTCATAGGTCAATTTTATCGATCAAAAGCGTACTCTTATTAATATTGTTGCCGCTAAATTTGGTGTGGGGGCAAACAGATAGTATTTGTGGATTCTTAGGGAAACTGAATAGTAAGCCTGCGTACCTATTCCGCCGGGGTATGATCGTTGCTCCCGCCGTACACCTGCAAAAAGTGCGAGACACCGGGGTTGTTCCCGGCGACGCACCCTCCGACGCTCAAGTCAGTAATCTGGAAGACTATGAAAGAGTGCAAAAACTGGTGAAAGATTGATTACCTCTTAATGGAGGTGGATGGGGGGTATTTATAGGCGTCTTAGGGAACGGATTAGGAATGTAATCCCCGTGATCTGATAAGGAATATTCTCCTTGTAAATAGATTAGGAATGTAATCCCTAATTCCCAGTGGAGGGATATGCATGAATCAGGGCCGTTGATTAGGATCTAATCAGGGGCCCTAATTCTATCCCTCTGATCGGGCTTTATTGCTGGCTGAAACCCGCGCCCGATTGAAGCGGGTCCGTTTGTGGGTTATTGGGTCTTTATCGGAGAGACCCAGTACCCATCTCAGATCCTATTTGTGGGTGAAATTACCGTTTTACTCCTGGGCTTCAACATTCGTGCCCGATTTGGAAGGTTCCGATTAACCCCCATTTTTAGCCATATCACGAGCCCCCCACTCCTAAAGGCTGAGCTTGATCGGCCTTTGAGGAGTAGTTTAACTGTTTTAATGGTTAACGGAGTTGTATCGGAGCCCAACTGGAAGGTTTTGAATCTTGAAGGAGGTAGTTTGGTGATTTTTCAAGTGGATTGAACTCTGAGTCGCTCCTGAGCTCTTATGAGCATGTGGTGTCCTTGCAGAGATATCCTTTTGACTTAAGTGTCGATTCGTCGTCTTGGGGTTTTGGAAGATTATTTTTGGGCAACAATTGTTTGTTTGGGGGTGAGAAGGTACTCCCCCACTTTATAATTGCTCCCCAGGAATCCTTCCTTACCTTTTCGAATTTTTTAATTGTTTTTTGGCGCAATGGCTTGGCCGTTATCCCTCGTTGAGGGGTATTTACATTTGTATCACGCTTTCGACTACCTCTAGGGCTCGCTGGCTAGGGGGCCGAGGTCCGTATGCAGTTCGGCGCGTTTTTCCGAAGAGGAGAGCGAGTTCGACGTAGCTGCGAGTACTAGGAGGGAGTCCGGCATAGCGCGAGGTCCAATCCTTCCCCGTAACGAGGTCGGTGTCAAGAATGCTCGTCAGTGGGTGCTGAGCTTAATTTTTCCCCCGTAACGAGGTCGGTGTCACGAACGCTCGGCAGTGGGTGCCGAGCTTGATTTTTCCCCCGTAACGAGGTCGGTGTCACGAACGCTCGGCAGTGGGTGCCGAGCTTGATTTTTCCCCCGTAACGAGGTCGGTGTCACGAACGCTCGGCAGTGGGTGCCGAGCTGGATTTTTTCCCCCCGTAACGAGGTCGGTGTCAAGAACGCTCGGCAGTTGGTGCCGAACTTGATTTTTTCCCCCGTAACGAGGTCGGTTCCACGAACGCTCGGCAGTTGGTGCCGAACTTGATTTTTCCCCCGTAACGAGGTCGGTTCCACGAACGCTCGGCAGTGGGTGCCGAACTTGATTTTTACCCCGTAACGAGGTCGGTGTCACGAACGCTCGGCAGTGAGTGCCGAGCTGGATTTTTTCCCCCGTAACGAGGTCGGTGCCAAGAACGCTCGGCAGTTGGTGCCGAACTTGATTTTTTCCCCCGTAACGAGGTCGGTTCCACGAACACTCGGCTGTGGGTGCCGAACTTGATTTTTTCCCCCGTAACGAGGTCGGTTCCACGAACGCTCGGCAGTGGGTGCCGAGCTTGATTTTTCCCCCGTAACGAGGTCGGTGTCATGAACGCTCGACAGTGGGTGCCGAGCTGGATTTTTTCCCCGTAACGAGGTCGGTGTCAAGAACGCTCGGCAGTTGGTGCCGAACTTGATTTTTCCCCCGTAACGAGGTCGGTGTCACGAATGCTCGGCAGTGGGTGCCGAGCTGGATTTTTTTCCCCGTAACGAGGTCGGTGTCACGAACGCTCGGCAGTGGGTACCGAGCTGGATATTTTTCCCCCGTAACGAGGTCGGTGTCACAAACGCTCGACAGTGGGTGCGGAGCTGGATTTTTTCCCCCGTAACGAGGTCGGTGTCACAAACGCTCGACAGTGGGTGCGGAGCTGGATTTTTTCCCCCGTAACGAGGTCGGTGTCAAGAACGCTCGGCAGTTGGTGCCGAACTTGATTTTTCCACCGTAACGAGGTCGGTGTCACGAACGCTCGGCAGTGGGTGCCGAGCTGGATTTTTTCCCCCGTAACGAGGTCGGTTCCACGAACGCTCGGCAGTGGGTGCCGAACTTGATTTTTTCCCCCGTAACGAGGTCAGTGTCACGAACGCTCGGCAGTGGGTGCCGAGCTTGATTTTTCCCCTGTAACGAGGTTGGTGTCAAGAACGCTCGGCAGTGGGTGCCGAGCTCCTAAACTTGTCATTTTTCGTCATAGGAGTTTGTATCTACTGTGCGCCTCCTGAACTTCTGACAGCTTCTGACAGCTTCTGACAACTCTGACAACTCTGACAGATGGGACGTTTATTAATTGCAGTGACCTCTGGGCTTCCATCAGACGGGACGCGCATTAAATTCGACTCATGATTTGGCGTGGTTAGCAAGGCGACGATTGGGGTCGCTCCGTCGTTTTGTTTAAATGGGCCGGTCGTACGAGCCCATTAACCTCGTTTGGAGTGCCCCTCTCTATAAATCCTCACCCCCCTCTCTCATTTCTCATTTCTCCTCTCTTTTTCTCAGACGGTTCCTTGTGCTCAGGCGAATTTTTCCGGTGGTCGGCGTTTGATTCAGGCAAAGTTTTCCGGCGGCTATCTCTCTTAAGGTAATTTATCATCAATTATGTCTGTAGCTTCTGTCTCCGAAGAAGTCTCTTGGTCCGAGCCCTCCCTTGAAGCCGTCGAGGATTCGACTCCGACCCCGACCAAAGGCAAGAAGGTGTTCGGCAAGGATTCGATCATTGTGGATCCGAAGAGGATGGGGGAGTTCGGACAACTACCAGGGCCGCTGACGGGGCTCCATAGAGTTAGGCAGCTCCCGGAGGATCAGGCCGAGCGAATTGTTCATGGGAGGGGGAGGTCCTTCGAGGAGAATGCCGCGAGGGAGACGACGGAGGCGGACGATGCAGCATCGATCCTGCGTGAGGAGGATCTGGCAGTGATCCGGGATTCTTTTCTCATCCCGGAGGAGTACGAAATTATGCTGCCGGGCCCCGGAGTTAGGGCCAACTCGCCGCTGCCAGTGACGATGTGTTGCTGGCCGGTCGATGCCTTTATCGCCGGTGCTCAGCTACCTCTCCACGCATTCGCCGTTACCGTGGTGAGTTGGTTCGGGGTCAGCCCCATCCAACTCATGCCGAACGCGTGGCAAGTGATAAATGGTTTTGTTCTCCACTGCCAGGCCGCAGGGATCTTGCCGCAGCTGAACGTGCTTCGGACGCTATACCGGCTCCACCAAGGGAATAAGTCGGAGTACCGGTATTACTGGACTCCGAGGCACGGCGGCAGGCCCGTCATATGCCCCGACTCCATTAAGCACTGGCGAGAGAAGTGGTTGGTTGTGCGGAGTCGAGAGGCATGGCCGATCCCTTCGGACTGGGTAGAAGGGGTGCCGAAGAGGACGAGGGCGATGCCGAAGCTCTCAGTAGAAGAAGAAGAGGTGGTTCGGATTCTCCTTGATCGGCCGAAGTATGATTGGAGGGAGCTGACGGAGGACGTCCTCTACAAGGGAGGGCTCTGCCGTGTAGATCCCAGTACGCGGCTCTCGTCAAGTTCTTGTTTTCCGTACTCTCTTCCTTGTTGTTTTTAATGTGTTAACCAATTTTCGCTTTTGATGCAGAAACCATGGACTACGACGCAGTATTGGCGCTCAGGGCAGGACTCGCGAGCAAGGTGCCTAAGAAGCGCAAGAGGGTTGCATCTAAGCTGCCCTCGTCCTCGAAGGTGCCGAGGATTGGAGCCTCTGTTGAGGAGGTGGAGGTCCTCGACAGTCCGGCCGTCACTGTGGCGGGGACTTCGGCTCCAGCATCTGTGGGCGAGTTCCCCATTGCTGCCGCCCTCGCCATGCCGATGCCGCCGCTGACGGTGGCAGGCGAGGAGCTCCTGACGGAGGAGCACAAGCGGATTCACATTCCGGACTGGCAGGTCCGGAGGCATGATGGGTTCCTCGGGAACTCGCTGGCGAGCATGCAAGCCGTCAAGCATCTCGCCACTCCGAAAGACCGAGCCGCCATGGAGGCCGGGAGAGAGGGCGACGACGTGATCGAGATCGCTCGTTCGGCGGGGTCGGTAAGCCTCGAGCTTTCTTTATTAATTGTACTCCCATAGCCCAAGTTTTTCTAACTCCCTTTGTTCTTCTTTGCTGCAGATCATCGTCCACTTCGGCCACCTCACCGAGAGGCTGACAGCTCTGGAGAAGGAGCTGAAGCAGGAGTCCGACCAAGCTCGGAACGAAAAAGCTCGGATGTCGAACGAGCTGGACAAACTCCGCGTCGAGCATGAGGGCAGGTCGGCGAGGATCCAGCACCTCGAGGCCGAGGTGACGAGACTGGAGGGTGAGCTCCTTCGTCAGAAGGAGGGGTCGGCCAAGCAGCTGGCCGAGGTCGAGGCTGCCAATGCTGTGGCTGTGAAGGCGGCGGAGGACGCAACCCTGGAGAAGGCGCAGGGGTTCCTCGCCCAGAACATGGCGAAGGCCTTCGCCGCAGCCCTCGAACGGGTGTCGAAGGAGTACCCCGACGTGGACGTCTCGGGGTGAAGGCTGTTCCCCGGCCACGTCGAGGGTTTTGACCCTGAATCCGAGGGGGAGGAGGATGAAGGGGATGACGAAGCTGATGCCGGGGCCGGGGTCACTGGCGAGGCCCCTAGCACTGCGGTCACTCCGCTGTCGGTGGCGTCCCCTTCAGCGAAGTCAACCCCTACCCCACCTCGTCGCCCGGGGAAAGAGGTCGAGCCTTGACTCCACTCCTCGTTTTCTTGTTTTGTTTGTTTTTTTTGTTTTTCTTTTCAATCATTGTAACGCCTAATAGCGGACTGGCCACCGCTGCCTTTTTGAAATGAATGAAAAGAAAATCTTTTGAAGTATTGGTGTTCGGATCTCCGTCTGTTGCCCCTTTTTCGTCAAACATTCTCTTCTTGTCTCGAGAGTTTCTTAGTTTTTTTTTAAAAAAAATTTCCAAGTGTGGTGCTTCGGCAGTGTTCGATCTTTTTGCTGATTACTTCGATCTCTTTGCAGCTTATGGTGGTTGCCCAAGATGTCGAGCCTACGCGCTCGAACGAGGAAGCTCGAGTCGAGGCTGGCCTAGGGGCGACGAGGTTGTGTCTGGCGAGGTGCCGAGAGTGGCTCTACAAAGTCGAGCTCGGATTGCGCCGAGCTGAAAGCGAGAGGAACCATCTCCAGCTCGTCCTCGGCCGGCGAGATATCGAGATTCGCCGTTTGGAAAGCAGGATCGCCGAGCTTACCCCGCGGGTGAAGGTGAATATTCGCCAACTGCTTTCAGTAATGAGATTCGGATTCAGTGCATCCGTCAGAACTTGTCCAAAATAACAGCGGAGAGGGATGACTTGCTTTCCGAGATACAGCATCTGCAGTCCGTAGAGACGAAGCTTCGGAGTGAGGGCGAGGGGCTGACGGCCGAAGTGGCCAAGTTGACGACCGAACGGGTCCAGTTGACTGCCGAGGTCGAAGCGCTGAAGAGAGCGACGGTGGATAAAAGCATCGAGGTCACCCATCTTCGGTGCCTCATTGCCAGCCGATCGGGAGTTCCGGACTCCGCGATACCACCTCGTCTCGAAGTTAACGTGAACGACGACTCGTTGCGTGATCGGATCTCGGAGTTGGAGGCGGAAGTTGCTCGCCTCAAGCCGCATTCGGGGCCTATCAATGTTCGAAGCACCTCGTGTACCCGCACGGAGAGTGATCAGGGGCATTACCTTCTACGAGATGGCGACCCTGTCAGCGGATCGGCCAACCTAGTCCGGGGGATGCGCAGAGCTCGGTGGCAATTTCGTCGAGCGGAGCATCCGTCGGAGTAGCTACTAGAAGTGGTGCCGAGGATACGTCTCAATTCGCCGGCTTGGGGTCGCGCTTCGGAGACAAGCGTCGTCACTCTCGAGTGTCTCTGAAGCGGAATGCTCCGGCTCCAAAAAAGCGCTGAAGTCGTCGACTCCTGCGAGCTTTTGTGTATTTTTTTTTTTTGCTAAGTGTAATAAGTCGGCATTGTAACTTTTTCTTTGACGAGTTGTAATCCTGCTGTGTCTGTCTTTGAACCGCACCTGTTTCATCAATAAAAGTGTTGTTGCCGAATTTGTGTGTTTTTTTACTTTCGCTACTGTTGTCTGCTGCGCCGAGGCTTCTAAGTCGGCTGCATACTTGTTAGTGGTGCCGAGCTTTGTCTCTGATGCCCGATCATGACATCTTGTGAGGCAAGTTCGGCGGCTGCCTCTCAAACTGCGTCAAAGCACAAGTGCTGGGCCTCGGATTGTTGCTCGAGTAGTCCGGCAGCTATAACCGCGATCCTGAACGGCGAACTACTCCTAGCCTGCTTGGGAGTGATCATGGGAAGTATGATCGAGCCGGGTGTCGGGCTCCGAACCATTGGCGAACTACCTCTCGCTCGCCTAGTAGCGAACTTGCAAAGTAGAATCGAACCAGGTGTGGGACTCCGAACCATCGTTAGACTAGTTTAAGGGTTGTGGGAGCATTTCCAAATGGCGAACTACTCCTAGCTCGCTTGGAAGCGAACTTGCGAAGTAGAATCGAGCCAAGTGTTGGACTCCGAACCATTCAACGGCTGTGGGAGCAATTCCGAATGGCGAGCTACTTCTGGCTCGCTTAGGAGCGAACTTGCGAAGTAGAATCAAGCCAAGTGTTGGACTCCGAACCATCGTTAGATTAGTTTAAGGGTTGTGGGAGCATTTCCGAATAGCGAACTACTCCTAGCTCGCTTGGTAGCGAAACTTGCGAAGTAGAATCGAGCCAAGTGTTGGACTCCGAACTATTCAACGGCTGTGGGAGCAATTCCGAATGGCGAGCTACTTCTGGCTCACTTAGGAGCGAACTTGCGAAGTAGAATCGAGCCAAGTGTTGGACTCCGAACCATCGTTAGATTAGTTTAAGGGTTGTGGGAGCATTTCCGAATGGCGAACTACTCCTAGCTCGCTTGGAAGTGAACTTGCGAAGTAGAATCGAGCCAAGTGTTGGACTCCTAACCATTCAACGGCAGTGGGAGCAATTCCGAATGGCGAACTACCTTTAGCTCGCTTAGGAGCAAACTTGTGAAGTAGAATCGAGCCAAGTGTTGGACTCCGAACCATCGTTAGATTAGTTTAAGGGTTATGGGAGCATTTTCGAATGGCGAACTACTCCTAGCTCGCTTGGAAGCGAACTTGCGAAGTAGAATCGAGCCAAGTGTTGGACTCCGAACCATTCAACGGCTGTGGGAGCAATTCCGAATGGCGAACTACCTTTAGCTCGCTTAGGAGCGAACTTGTGAAGCAGAATCGAGCCAAGTGTTGGACTCCGAACCATCGTTAGATTAAAGAGTTAAAAGCAGAGAGATGTAATAGCAGCAAAAATATGAAAAACTTTATTTATTAATATCCAATGATCGGCTGCTTCTAAAGTTGCTAGCCGTTATTACAATAAAAGAAAATTACTACAAGTGACAGGAAAAGAATGGCTCGACATCTCGGATTACTTAGAGAGGCGTTGCCGCTTTCTCTTGGTATTTTAAGAGATGGTCGGCATTCCAAGCCCTGGGAATCTCCCTGCCTTCGAGATCTTCTAGTCGGAATGTGCCGGGGCGGATTACTCTTGAGATCTTGTAAGGTCCCTCCCAGTTCGGGGCCAATTTGCTTTTCTGACCAGAGAACGAGATGGCCAACTTTCGAAGGACCAGGTCCCCTTCTTTAAGGTCCGTTGGGCGGACTCTTTTGTTGTATGCTAGCTCGATCCTCCTTCGGTAAGCTTGCTGGCGTATGGCAGCTCTCTCTCGGATTTCATCTATCAGGTCTAGGCTTGCTCTGAGCTCTCTAGCATTCTGCTCTTCTTCATAAGCTATCAGACGAGGAGAGGGTATCCCGACTTCTAGGGGGATGATGGCCTCGGCCCCATAGGTGAGATTAAATGGGCTCTCGCCTGTCGGGGTCCGCTTGGTGGTGCGGTGATTCCAGAGCACGTTAGGCAGCTGATCGACCCACAGTCCTTTGGAACACTTGTCTAACCTCTTCTTGATGCCTGAAAGGATCTGTCGGTTGGCATTCTCGGCCTGGCCATTCGACTGAGGATGGGAGATGGAGGAGAACCGGTGTTGTATGGCGAGGTCTTCACATAAAGCTCGGAAGGCGGCCCTGGTGAATTGCGTTCCGTTATCCATAACCAGGACCCTGGGAACGCCAAATCGGCAGATCACACTTTTCCAAAAGAACTGAACGACCTTATGTTCGCTGATTGTGGGCAGGGGCTCGGCCTCTATCCATTTCGAGAAATAGTCGACTGCCACGACTAGGAACTTAAGCTGTCCGGGGGCTGGTGGAAACGGCCCTAGTAAATCCATCCCCCACATGGTGAAGGGGATCGGACTTGATAGGGAGGTGAGCGGTGCTTGCGGAAGGCGTCGGATGTCTGAATACTTCTGACAGGAGCTGTATTGCCGAACGTGTCGCTCAGCGTCCCGTAGGAGAGTGGGCCAAAAATACCCGTAGTTCAACACTTTGCGCACTAGAGCCCTGGACCCAGAATGGGCCCCGCTGATGCCCTCGTGGAGTTCTTGCAAGGCGTAGTCGGCTTGCCCGGGGGAAAGGCACCTCAGGTAAGGCCGACCGTCCACCTGGGTGAAGGAGCGTTTATATAGGATACCTCCGATTAATGTATAACGCTCGGCTCGGGTTCTGATTCTTCTTGCTTCCCTCGGATCCTCGGGGAGGAGTCCGTCCCTTAAGAAATCGACGAGGGGTTTCATCCAGTTGTCTTCGAGGAGGACGGGCAATGTTTCAACGGAGTCAGGTGTTTCGTCCTCTATGCTCGGCTTCAGGAGGACTTCTATCAATACGATCTGCTCAAGACCTTTAAGGGAAGAGGAGGCTAATTTGGATAGGGCGTCGGCCTGAGCATTTTCTTCTCGGGGGATCCTTTGGATGAGGGCCTCTTCAAACAGCGCCATGAGGCTCTTGACTTTGGCCAAGTATTTAACCATTCTATCATCGCGGGCTTCATACTCGCCGAGGACCTGATTGACGACCAACTGAGAGTCGCTGAAGATCTGCAGTCGTTGTGCCCCTGCATTTCGGGCCATTCCAAGACCGGCTATTAGCGCCTCGTATTCGGCTTCGTTGTTCGAGGCTTTGAAGTTTATACGGAGGGAGTATTGAAGGATGAAGTCATCTGGGCCTGCCAGAATGACCCCTGCCCCGCTTCCCTCATTGCACGAGGATCCGTCTACATAAATCGACCAGACGGGTGGTCCCTTCACTGCTGGGTTGGACTCGGGGATAGTAGTCTCAACTATGAATTCGACAAGTGCCTGAGCCTTGATCGCGGTCCGAGGCTGATATGATATGTCATGTTGGCTCAGTTCGATCGACCATTTCATAAGGCTTCCCGAAGTCTCGGGCTTGTGAAGAACCTGTTTCAGCGGCTGGTCGGTAAGAACGACCACCGAATGGGACTGGAAGTACGGGCGAAGCTTTCTCGCGGCTATTACCAGGGCATAAGCCATCTTTTCAATCTTCGGGTATCGGAGCTCAGCGTCCCGAACACTTTGCTGACATAGTAGATGGGCTTCTGAGCCCGGTCTTCTTCCTTCACTAAGACTGCACTGAGGGTCTACTCGGAGGCTGCCAGGTAGAGGTAGAGTGATTCGCCAGGTATCGGTTTGCTGAGAAGAGGTGGATTGACGAGGTAAGCTTTAAGCTGGTCGAAGGAGTCTTGTTGCTGCTGCCCCCACTCAAATCCTTTAGCCCCCCTGAGGGCTTTGAAGAACGGGAGGCACTTCTCCCCGGACTTTGACAGAAAGCGCCCTATGGCGGCTAGGCGACCAGTTAATCTCTGAACTTCTTTAACATTTCTAGGAGGGGCCATGTCCAATATGGCCTTGATCTTCTCCGGATTTGCTTCAATTCCTCGTTGGCTAACCATGAAGTTGAGGAACTTCCCTGATGAGACGCCGAACGCACACTTGTTCGGGTTGAGTCTCATATTGTGCTTTCTCAAAACGTCAAACGCTTCTTGGAGGTCGGTCACATGATCAATGCCTCGGATGCTTTTTACAAGCATGTCGTCAACGTAAACCTCCATGTTCCGGCCGATCTGAGCTTGAAAACCTTGTTGACGAGGCGTTGGTATGTTGCACCTGCATTTTTTAGACCGAACGACATGACTCTGTAGCAATAGAGGCCTTGGTCGGTCACAAACGAAGTCTTTGGGATATCCGGGGGGAACATTCTTATCTGATTGTAACCTGAGAAGGCATCCATGAAGCTGAGGAGCTCATGTCCCGAGGTTGCGTCAATCAGAGTGTCGATACTCGGCAGAGGGAAGGGATCTTTGGGGCAGGCCTTGTTGAGGTCGGTGAAATCAATACAAATCCTCCACGTCCCACTGGACTTTTTCACCATTACCACATTCGACAACCACTCAGGATAGTTCACCTCCTGTATGAACCGGGCCTTCAAGAGTTTGTCCATCTCCTCTCTAATAGCGAGCTGGCGCTCGGGGGCAAACTTGCGCCTCTTCTGCTGAACCGGTTTGGACCCCGGATCGACGCTTAGGCGGTGGACTAAGAGTTCTTCGGAGATACCGGGCATATCTGCAGCTGACCAAGCGAAGAGGTCCTGATTCCTTCGGATGCATTGCACAATGTCTGACTATAGGGCGGACGGGAGGGTCTTGCTGACAAAGAACTTGCGGGCCGGCTCCTGCTCGGAGAAGAGCACTTCTTCCAATTCGTCCGCCGGCTCGGATGTTGGTCGAGCAACATCTTGGGGGATTTCCAGAGTTTCTAAGGAGAGGACGGGTCCGAGGGTAGAGGTCATATAGCACTTGCGGGCCTGCTCCTGATTGCCCCCTACTTCCCCTACTTCGGCCCGAGTGGGGAACTTCATTTTGAGATGATAGGCGGAAGGGACGGCTTCAAGGGCTGCCAGGCCAGGCCGACCCAAAATGACATTGTAGGCTGCTAGGACATCTACGACCATGAAGTCCATCGACTCCGTTCGGGTAGTAGGAGTTTTGCCAGCGGTTACGTCGAGGGTAATCACCCCTTCAATAGTCACTGGCACTCCCGTGAACCCGTGGAGCGTGTAACCGGCGGGCTTGATTCTGTCCCGGGAGAGCTTTAGGCCTTTAAAAGCGGCGAGGAAGAGGATGTTGACGGAGCTGCCGTTGTCCACTAAGATCCTCTCCACTTTAAAGTTCACCATGTGAAGACTGATGACGAGTGCGTCACAATGAGGGGTGCGAACACCTTCAAGATCTTCGTCGGAGATTGTGACGGGCACTCTGAGGCCTTTGGGAGGAGGGGTGGTTCGGACCAAATTGACTTCCCTTATGAATGCCTTCCAAGAGGAGTTAGAGAAGCCCCCCATTGGGCCCCCATGGATGAGGTGGATGACTCGTTCTTCCTCAAAGTCAGGCATCTCTTCTCGTTCCGGACGCTTGTTAGCTCCCCGAGGCGGGGGAGGAAGTTCGGCTCGGTCCTTTCTTACAAACCTAGTCAGCTGCCTTCTCTGGATAAGGGCTTCAATCTCGTTCTTTAGGGCACGACAATCGTTGGTGTCATGCCCATGGTCCCGGTGATAATGGCACCATTTTTCTTTATCTCTTCTCTTGGCGGGGGTGTTCATCCTCGGAGCAGGGGGTAAGACCCCTTCTTTCTCAACTTCCATCAGAATAGTCACGACGTTAGTGGTGAGGGGTGTGAACTTCTCGAACCTAGGGGGAGTTCGGCGCTGGCCGGCATTGTCCTTTTGGAGCTTCTTGGCTCCTTCCTCCTCTGTTCCCTTTCTCTTAAACCCGGAGGAAGACCCCTCCCAGTTGGGTCGCTGCTCGACCTCTTCGGCCCGGATATACTTTTCACTGCGAAGGAGGAGGTCGGAAAATTTCTGTGGAGGCTTCTTGGCGAGGGAGGAGCGGAGGTTGGAATTGAGGACATTAGATTGAAATGCTGCCGTAGCGACCGACTGGTCGAGGGATGCTATGGACCTGGCTTCAGCTGTAAATCTCTTCACATAGTCTCTCAGTTTCTCCCCCTTCTTTTGGTGGAGGTGCAATAGGGAGATGCTGGTTTTCTCAGCTCTACGGCTGCTTACGAAATGTGTGACGAAGAGGGTTTCGAACTGCTCGAAGGAGAATATTGAGGAGGAGGCAAGGCGAGAATACCACTCTCGAGCTTGTCCCTTGAGAGTTGCGGGGAAGGTTTTGCAGAGGAGGGCATCGGAAGCTTGATGGAGGAGCATCAAAGTCTTAAAGCTTTCGATGTGATCAACTGGATCGGTCTCCCCGGTGTAAGTCTCAAATTGGGGAGGTTTGAAACCGAACGGCACAGGTGCATCCACTATGGTTCGGGAGAAAGGGGGTCGGCTAGGATGTAGGGTCCTCCCCCTAAGCTCCTCTTCTCGGTCTATCTGGCCCAGGCGCCTCTCTACTTCATGAAGACGACGGTACATGGTGTCATCCCTCCGACGGTAATCAGCCGAGCCCCTAGACTCGTCTTCGTATGAGGGAGAGCGAGGGCTACGTCGATGGTAACTTCGGGAGCGATGAGGACTTGGGGTATGCCGGGAGTTGCTAGGAGCAGGACGAGGAGAGGGAGACCGTCGGCGAGGGCTTCGGACCGGGGGAGGAGATGGAGGCTTGGGTGCGATGGTGTTGGGACGAAGGTTGAGAGCTTGTAGGACGGTCGCTTGGAACTGCTGGAACTCAGCACGTGTGATGGGTGCCTCATTGTTCCTAGGCTGTTGCCGACCTGCGGGGGAGTGTGGCTTTCTTCGGTAGTGCTCGGGGGATTCTTTCCGACCTCTTCAGTTAGGAGACCTTCTATACACCTGGTGGAGAGGGTACCGCTCGTCCGGACGGTGTTGGCGGGATGTTCCCTCTCGGGCCCGCTTCTCATCCAGGTGGCGGTGAAGGTCATCATCGTTCTGGCGGTTGGGGGCTGTATTATGGCGACCAGAGGCTTGGGGATGATGGGAGGCCATAGAGTCCGTAGAGGCGTTGTGGATGGAGACGTGCTCTTGGTGAAGAGGCTGTTTTTGAGGGTTAGGACCCTTCGGGGGTGGCTGATTAGGAGGAGGAAGGTCTTGTTGGAGCGGGTCTTCCGCGGTAGGGGGAAGTTGCCCTTGTTGCTGAGCGGGATTAGGGAGGACTTCTTGCTGCTGATCAGGGTTGGGTCCTCGGTTGGACCCCCTTGATCTGACTTTTCTAGGAGGCATGGCTGGAGGAGATCTGTATTCCGGGAAGAGGAGAGGTTTCTATTCGTTAGTTTCCCACCGGCGTACTCTTATTAATATTGTTGCCGCTAAATTTGGTGTGAGGGCAAACAGATAGTATTTGTGGATTCTTAGGGAAACTGAATAGTAAGCCTGCGTACCTATTCCGCCGGGGTATGATCGTTGCTCCTGCCGTACACCTGCAAAAAGTGCGAGACACCGGGGTTGTTCCCGGCGACGCACCCTCCGACGCTCAAGTCAGTAATCTGGAAGACTATGAAAGAGCGCAAAAACTGGTGAAAGATTGATTACCTCTTAATGGAGGTGGATGAGGGGTATTTATAGGCGTCTTAGGGAACGGATTAGGAATGTAATCCCCGTGATCTGATAAGGAATATTCTCCTTGTAAATAGATTAGGAATGTAATCCCTAATTCCCAGTGGAGGGATAGGCATGAATCAGGGCCGTTGATTAGGATCTAATCAGGGGCCCTAATTCTATCCCTCTGATCGGGCTTTATTGTTGGCTGAAACCCGCGCTCGATTGAAGCGGGTCCGTTTGTGGGTTATTGGGTCTTTATCGGAGAGACCCAGTACCCATCTCAGACCTTATTTGTGGGTGAAATTACCGTTTTACCCCTGGGCTTCAAGATTCGTGCCCGATTTGGAAGGTTCCGATTAACCCCCATTTTTAGCCATATCAAATATTTTTCATGCTTCATTCATTCAATTCAATCTAGCATGCATCCCTAATTAGAAACATAGAAAATTTACCCACCTTATATGGAGAGAAAAATACAACTAGCAACCTCCTAAATGAATGTCCTTGCAAACGACTCCTCCTCCTAGATGCGCGCACACTAGCAAAAAATCCGAGCACTCCAAAGCCAACCCGAGCACTCCAAAGCCGGCCCCTCTTCTCTTCTTGTTGCAAGCACAACTCCCACACACAACTCAATCTTTTAACTCACTAAAATGACTACTAGATAATGTAATTGAACTATAGGTTAGGAAGAATTAATTTGCACAAGAACACTAGCCATGGGAGGGGGTATTTATACTAAAAATCTAGGAAAATGGAGGGCTAAGATTGAAGTAGGAGTTAGGAACAAATGGCTTAGATTTAAGGAGGAGTTACACTAACCACCCATAATCAAGTAACCACCACACCATGATCACACTCAAATTTTCCCATTCCCTCCAAAAGAAGCAATCCGGCCTAGCTTGGTGCATATTGCATGTGTACGTGCAATGCCTGTGCAAGCACTTGCCTCCAAAAATTTGTACATTAAATTTTGTATAAAAAAAAACTTTAATTTGTATTCTACATGACAAGTTGTATTTAAAAATAAATTAACTCATGGGCTTTAGTTTATGGGCCAAAATAATTATTATAAAAATAATTAATTAAATTAACTTTGGGCTTTTAAAAAGAAAAGGTTTTTTGTCTAATTGAAAGAAGGCTTTATAAAAATAATTACAAGCACATATTTAAAAATCTATACTAATCACAATGAAAATAATTATAAGATTTAATTCAACCAAAATATTGCACATGCACACTACGTGCAAAAATAAATAATTTTTCATTAAATGAAAATCGGGGCATTACAACACTCCCTCCTTAGAATAGTTCCGTCCCCGGAACTACAGTTAAGAGCGAGAAAACAAACACTCACAACAAGAACAAAAAGATACAAAGATACAATCAAGCAAAAAGCTCTGGATAGTCCTTCAACATCCTCTCTTCAGACTCCCAAGTAGCCTCTTCAACCAACTGGTTTCTCCAGACTACCTTGACCATCGGTATCGTCTTATTCCTCAAGACTTTCTCTCGACGATCAACAATCTCGACAGGAGACTCGATGTAATTCAGATTCAACTACAAATCTTCCGGCACTTCAGGCAAATGATGACTCGGATCTGGAATATAACCTCTCAGCATAGACACATGAAAGACATTGTGCACCTGAGATAACTCTTCCGGTAATTCAAGCCCGTAAGCAGTTTTCCCGATCCTTTTCAATATCTTGTACGGGCCTATAAACCTCGGGGCTAACTTCCCGCCTTTGCCAAATCGAACCACACCTTTACTGGGCGATACTTTCAGAAAGACGAAGTCACCGATCTCAAATTCAAGGTCCCTTCTCTGGTTGTCTGCATAGCTTTTCTGCCTGCTCTGAGCCTCTACCAACCTTTTCCTGATCAGAACAATCTTCTCAGAGGTTTGCTGCACAAGCTCAGGACCAAACAACTGACGCTCCCCAACTTCAAACAACAAACAGGTGTTCTGCACTTCCTGCCATACAAAGCTTCGTACGGCGCCATCCCAATGCTAGTCTGAAAACTGTTGTTGTAGGCAAACTCTACTAAAGGTAAATGCCTTTCCCAACTGCCTCCAAAGTCTAGTACACAACACCGAAGCATATCCTCAAGAATACGGTTGACTCTCTCGGTCTGCCCATCGGTTTGCGGATGAAAAGCAGTGCTGAAATCTGCCTTGGTACCCAAAGCTGTCTGAAGACTCGTCCAGAAATGCGAAGTAAACCGTGCATCTCGATCAGACACAATAGTTGACGGAACACCATGAAGCCGGACGATCTCGCCAACATACAACTCAGCTAACTTGTCCATCGAAGCAGTGAGTTTCATCGCCAAAAAGTGAGCGGACTTGGTTAGTCGATCGACTATAACCCAAATCACATCATTGCCTTTAGGACTCTTGGGCAATCCCGTAATGAAATCCATACTGATGTTATCCCACTTCCATTCCGGAATAGGTAACGGCTGTAATAGACCTCCGGGTCTCTGATTTTCGGCTTTGACTTGCTGGCAAACCTCACACTTTGCCACCAATTCAGCCACATCCCGCTTCAAACCTGACCACCAGAAATGCTGTTTGATGTTTTTGTACATCTTAGTACTTCCAGGATGTACCGACAAAAGAGTAGCATGCGCCTCCTGAAGAATACTCTCTTTCAGGTCCGCCTGATTTGGAACGCATAGTCTATCTCCAAACCACAGCACTCCATCCCTGATTTGAAATCCGGGCAACCTGCCTGCACCAACCTGCTCCTTCATCTCCAGAATATCAGCATCAACCTCCTGACTTGCAATAATCCTTGCATTCAAAGTAGGCTAAAGCCTCAACTGAGCTAAAGATGCTCCCAATCCTTGCAAGACAACTTCAATACCAGCTCGATCCAATTTCTCAATCAGATGCTTCTGAGTTGTAATCAAACTGGATAAACTGCTCTTGCGACTAAGTGCATCAGCAACAACATTAGCTTTCCCAGGATGATACTTAATCTCAGGTCGCATGTCCTCAAGCACTTCCAACCATCTTCGCTGCCTCAAATTCAGATCCTTCTGCTGATATATGTACTTCAAACTCTTGTGGTCCGTGTACATGTTCAATTTCTCACCGTACACGTAGTGCCTCCATTGCTTCAGGGCAAAGATAATCGCAACCAACTCCAGATCATGAGTCGGATAATTCTTCTCATGCGGTCGTAGTTGCCTAGACCCATAAGCGATTACTCTTCCTTCTTGTATTAAGACACAACCAAGCCCACGATATGAAGCATCGCTGTAAACATCATAGTCAACACCTGCTCTAGGCAAAGCCAAAATGGGTGCAGTAGTCAGCTTCTTTTTCAACTCCTGAAAGCTTGCCTCACATTGCTCAGTCCACTTGAAGTTCACATTCTTCTTGGTCAGTCCAGTAAGCGGCACGGCTATCTGAGCATAACCTTGAATGAATCTCCTGTAGTATCCAGTCATTCCAAGAAAACTTCTGACTTCCTTCACTGTAGTAGGCCTAGCCCAATCTCTCACTGCCTCTATCTTCTGAGGGTCAGTTGCCACTCTCTCTTAGAAAGGATGTGACCTAGGAATGCCACTTCAGATTTCCAGAAATCACACTTGGATAACTTGGCATACAACTTCTGCTCTTTCAGCTTCTTCAAAACTGCTGCCAAATGCTCGGTGTGCCCCTCTTCTGACTTAGAGTACACGAGAATATCGTCGATAAATACCACGACGAAAGAATCAATGAACGGCCTCAGAACTCTGTTCATCAAATCCTTGAAGATTGCAGGTGCATTCGTCACTCCAGATGGCATAACTAAGAATTCGTAATGCTCATGTCGAGTTCTAAATGCAGTTTTGTGCACATCTTCAACTCTCACTTGAACTTGGTGATATCCTGATCGAAGATCTATTTTGGAGAAAACTGCTGCTCCTTGTAGACGATCGAACAAGTCATCAATTCGAGGAATAGGATACTTATTCTGAACAGTGACTTTATTCAGCTCCCGGTAATCGATACACATTCTTATCGATCCATCCTTCTTCTTTACCAAAAGCACTGGTGCTCCCTAAGGTGACGCACTAGGTTGAATAAAGCCTTTCTCCAACAGTTCCTCAATCTGCCGTTTCACCTCATCTTGTTCCACTGGAGCCATCCTATATGGTGCCTTAGAAATGGGTGCACTTCCCGGTTGAACAGTGATGCTGAACTCTACATCACGATGCGGGGGTAACCCAGGAAAATCATCCAAGAACACAGTCAGATAGTCCCCAACTACAGGAATCCCTTGCACTTCCACAGGAATCTCTTCCTTGCGGATAGCTGCCACCAGCCTAGAACACTTCTTCTTCCCATGGAAAGTGACTTCAGGTCCACCTGGAGCCTTCACTGTTACCATCTTGGTTTTACACTCGATGCTTGCACTGTACACCGACATCCAATCAATGCCAATGATAACATCGACTCCCAAGATAGTCAGCTAGATCAGATCAATTCCAAAGATGCGATCTCCAATTACAATCTCGCAATCAGCGTAATACTGATCAGTGGTTAAAGTTTCCCCTGATGGAATAGCTACTGCTAAGATCTTTCCTGGAAAAATCTTCGGTTCAACTCCCAACACTTTAGCAAATTTAGGAGACACAAAAGTATGAGAGGATCCAGTATCGAACAACACAACAGCTTTCATTCCATATTCTGATGCAAAAGATCCATTAAATTCGAAGTATGAAACATGAACTTTCAAGTCAATATTTCCATTTCATTGAATTTCAAACTTTATACATTCGAATTGAAAACATTTCTTGACATCAGAATGAAAACAGTAGAAGCTACAACAGTCTAACTCCTACGATTCCTCTTCGCTTCTCGAAGTTCTCCCTGTAGTTCATCATCTTCATCCTTCAGCACATTGGTCAGATTTTTCCTCTTCTCGAGTTCCCATACCCGATGACTGAGAATAGAAAAACCGTCCTTTCGCTTTGCCAGCTGAGCCTCCAATAATCCGACTCTCTCTCGCAGTGTTTCTACCTGCCTCTGAAGAGATATCACAAGACTATTTGGAACTGGTTCTTCTTCTTCGTCAGAAGAGTCATCAGATGAATCCGGAGGTGGGGTGATCTCTCGGGATTCAGGCCATTCTTCTCCGTCAGAATCTGCTTGCCCTGGGTAGTACTCTTCCTCGGAATCTGCTTGTCCAAGATGGTACTCTTCCTCGATGATATGCCAGTCGTCGTCTCCAGCAGGGTCGAAGTGATCAGCCATCTTAGAAATAAAGAGGAAGAAGCATAAGTCATAGAGCAACACAAATGTAAGTCACTTACATTTAAATCTCTAGACTCAAACACACATTCTAATGTCCACTTCTAGGTGTCGTTTCTTATAAATTTGTCAAGTGTGAAACGTGGCTCTGATACCACTCTGTAACGCCCCGAATCCCAAATACAACTGAATTCGAGAGTTCTACAGGATCTTTCCACTTCATTTAGTACAATTTTACAAGGAAATTTGAACTTTTCACATTTTACATCAGAGTTACAAGTAAAACATTACAATTTACACTGCACAGCGGAAGTAAAAATTACAACATTTAAATAAATGTACAACAACATTGAATAATCTTTAAGCATCCGTTCCTCTTTAATCATTATCATGTCACTTACCTGCATATAAGACTGTGGGTACGTCAGTTTATTCAATCGACGAACATTATACACGGCCATCCTCTCTATGCCGGAAGTAGTATAACTTATTTTCCATATTTAGCAAACACAAACTTGTCACATATCAAACTAAAGGGACTACCCTATTGATGTCGTGTTGTGATTGTGCACTTAGTCCTTAATGCAATTATTTATTTTAGATGATACTAATGCTCACTTGTTCAGATTCTATGCATCCCATAATACATAGGTCCGAGGGCAAGCCTCTTAATCGTTCTTCATCTTTGTAGGGTTCAATCTCTCGCCATAACTTAATCTACTATTGTAACTACGGTGAGTATCCTAGATGATCTATGAGTACAAGCACGTGTACAGAAAACCTGGAGGGGAACCCCACGCCATGTCTCGACTCGTCAAGCATGCATTCTGTGGCAATTCAGCCTCCTTCATGGCACACGATCCTCTTGCAGTCACCAAACATCCCACAAGCGTGACTAGAATCCGATCATTACTGAGTTTGTGCCCACACCATGTCTTGACTCGTCAAGCATGCATTCTGTGGTTCACACACCCACACCGTAAACTCTAGTTCTCATACTCGTGTTTTTCTCTCACTTTCATCACGTCTCCACTATGCACTCTTCTTAATTTAATAGAATCATGAATAAAATCAAAGATCTAGAGTTAGCCTCTCCACTAAACCGGACTTATTCATTTATTCAAACCTGACAAACCCTGGTCTTTCATTTCAATATTTCATTTCATTTCTTTCCAAATGCCAGGGAAGACTTAGCTACTCTTTTGTTTCAATTTCCAATTCACAATTTCTAAATTGAGCATTTCTAACTCATAAATTCATATTCATAATCAAACAGATTTCCTTTTCAATAGCATGATCTCTGAATTATTCAATAGTCCATAATCATACATGGAGTTTATATACTTCATCAATTATTAATTTTACATTGAAATTCACATCACTAACGAATATTCACATTTCATACTTTTTACACTATTCTCAAATGAGAATAATTCACATCCATCACACAATATAATTTCTTTTTGCCATATTAATTTCTAATCCTTCATTTCAAGTCATTTTTACAAGATATAATTTCACAAAGAATATCAATGTGGAACCATAGTACTATTTCCACATTTAGTCACAAATTATACTTTATTTTATGTAAATAATTTCCAAATAATTTTTAATAAGTCCCATATATTTTTAGAAGAATAGTCATATTTTTTCCATAATTTTTTGATCACCAAAACATTCAAAAAAATATTTTTTTCATAACTGCCGAGACCAAGATTCAGTCCAGAACCACAGAGAAGACAGTCGAAGGCACAGGACACTAGGTCACTTGCGCCAGCGGTATAGAAAGCTGCTGAGAGCATTAAATGCTCTCGGCCGCTGATCTTATACATTTAAAAAGAAACGAAACAAAAGTATGGTGCCACAGGGATTCGAACCAGCAACCTTAGACCGAAAGCCACTGTAGCGATCAGAGCCGTCCCGACCACTTGAGCTACGCGCTTAAGTTGTCAGTAATGCAACTCAAATTTCATTTAAACCAATTCTCTTTGTTATTAAAACGTTTCGATGTTCAACTAGTCCTCATTTCACTTTGCTTTTATACAAATTTTCTGTAAAATTCAGATTGATTCTTCCTCACACAATTTACATACCAGTATGAACAAAATAGTTTTTGTAACAATTAAAAACATGTTTTCATACAATTAATTCATATTCTACCACCACATTTCTTCATTTCGACATTTCCTAACAATTAACACTACTAATCCCTTTACTAGCAAACTTCACATCAATTCTCTATTTTTAATCTTTTACCAAACATACAAAATTATATCTTAATTCATTTATTTCAATGCCACACTAAGATTTATTCAAACACACAAAGTAGCATTGTCAATCTACTAACTTTTTGTATATAATTTGTTATGTAGATAATGAAACTATCTTCAATAATGCATAGCCATAATTAATTCACTCACAATTTAGCCTTTAACAATAGAACAACATACAATTTCACATCCACATTTCAATCAATTCATAGGTCAATTTTATCAATCAAAAGCGTACTCTTATTAATATTTTTCATGCTTCATTCATTCAATTCAATCTAGCATGCATCCCTAATTAGAAACATAGAAAATTTACCCACCTTATATGGAGAGAAAAATACAACTAGCAACCTCCTAGACGAATGTCCTTGCAAACGAATTGCTCCTCCTCCTAGATGCGCGCACACTAGAAAAAAATCCGAGCACTCCAAAGCCAACCCGAGCACTCCAAAGCTGGCCCCTCTTCTCTTCTTGTTGCAAGCACAACTCCCACACACAACTCAATCTTTTAACTCACTAAAATGACTACTAGATAATGTAATTGAACTATAGGTTTGGAAGAATTAATTTGCACAAGAACACTAGCCATGGGAGGGGGTATTTATACTAAAAATCTAGGGAAATGGAGGGCTAAGATTGAAGTAGGAGTTAGGAACAAATGGCTTAGATTTAAGGAGGAGTTACACTAACCACCCATAATCAAGTAACCACCACACCATGATCCCACTCAAATTTTCCCATTCCCTCCAAAAGAAGCAATCCGGCCTAGCTTGGTGCATATTGCACGTGTACGTGCAATGCACGTGCAAGCATTTACCTCCAAAAATTTGTACATTAAATTTTGTATAAAAAAAACTTTAATTTGTATTCTACATGACAAGTTGTATTTAAAAATAAATTAACTCATGGGCTTTAGTTTATGGGCCAAAATAATTATTATAAAAATAATAAATTAAATTAACTTTGGGCTTTTAAAAAGAATATGCTTTTTGTCTAATTGAAAGGAAGGCTTTATAAAAATAATTACAAGCACATATTTAAGAATCTATACTCATCACAATGAAAATAATTATAAGATTTAATTCAACCAAAATATTGCACGTGCACACTACATGCAAAAATAAATAATTTTCATTAAATAAAAATCGGGGCATTACACTTACAAAATCTAAAACGAAATTGTTTGAATGTAGTAACCATGTGGTAAATAATTGGGACACATGAAGTGCTACCTAGATTGTAATAAACCCAAGACTGTAAAAACATGATATCTGTTAATTGTTATCTATTACATGCTACTGGACACTGTTATCTGTTACTGTTTGACTGTAATCTAAAACTGTTGTCTGTATACCTGTATGCATACTGTTGACACTTAACACCTATTACTTGTACCTGTTAGTATACCACGCTACTTGATTCTGTTTTCCTAATTCATGTTAGCTATTCTATTCTATTGACGTTCCTATACTATTCTATGTATATTTCTGCTGTTATTTTATATCTATTTATTTATTCCCTGTACTTGTATCATGCACTACTAGCGGCTCGTAACTTGTATTGACAGGAGTTTGTTTTCTTTTTTCTCTTCCTGTAATTTATTTAATTGCAGACCGGGATGATCAGCTGCCAGATGGAGTTGGTGATATGACATATTAGTTGCCGGAGTTTTGCTATTATTAGTTCCTGTTGCTATTTGAACAATTGTATTTGATACTTTGATTTATTTGTATTTGGGCAATGTGACCCGGGATTATTGACCTATTCAGATCTGATTTAGTTGAGATTATTATTATATTTTATTTCAAATAAATTCTGTTGGTATTGGTTCATATATGCATGCTTGGTTGACTTTTCTTGTTTTCTGCTCTGATTATTTCTGTGAGATGTTGTAAAGATTCTGAACAGCTTATGGATGATGAAAATCATTCGCTGGGCTTAGTCACATATCCGTATTCTGTATTCTCTTTTTGGGAGGCGGGGCGTGACAAGGTTTTTTGTGGTATCAGAGCCCAGGTTTTGCTAATGTATTAGTTGCCTAATATATTAGACAAGCTTAGCTCGAACTGGGACCGGCTCAACATTTCATAAACCATGCATACATAAATGAATTATAATCAACTTTGATCTGGATGCTAATTATTTTTGGTTTTTTGCAGACCATGGCTCGTAGAGGTTCTACTTGTCGTCCCCAGGAAGACCAGCCTGGGATTGAGGCTGTTACCACTGTGTTGGAGCAGAGGATCAATATGCAGCAGAAGCACAGTGATCTTGTGATGGCTGCTTTGGAAGCTGCTCGGGTTTCGCCTCTTGCTGTGCCTATGCAGGCAGCTCTTCCTCCCCGTCCGGGTACAGTCACGGAGTTCATGAGGCTGCATCCCTGCAGGTTTATAGGCACAGAGACCCATTTGGAGGCAAAACAGTGGTTGATCCGGACTGAGCAACTGCTTTTTGCGGCAAGAGTTGCCGATGCTGATAGATTTGATGTGGTGGCCATCCAACTGGTGGATCTGGCTCATATTTGGTGGAGGTCCGAGTCCGAAATGCTCGAAAGACTGATTGCTTGGGCCACGTTTACTAGAGGCTTCTAGGAGAAGTTTTTCCCTAGCAGCACTAGAGTTGAGATGGAGCAACAGTTCTTGGTCCTGAAACAGGTTGGTTGTTATTTCTATAATTGAAATTTTGTTACATATTGTCCATGCAATGTTGTAATAAGAGACTTTCTTGAAACAGGTCTCTAGGTCTGTAGATGAGTATGCAGCTGAATTTACAAGACTTAGCCGCTTCGCTGTCGTTCTTGTGGCAAACGAAGAGGAAAGGGCTCGTAGATTCACATTAGGGCTTGAGCGAGAAATTAGGGTGCAGCTTGTCTCCCTTCGCTTGCACATTTATGCAAAAGCTCTTGAGGCAGATCGAGCTCAGGAGCAAGCTCATGGTGGATTGGCTCCTTCTCAGTGGGCTATTCCGCACTCTGTTGTTGCTAGGCCTTCTGGTGGGCCTATTCGGAGGCCTATTCCCACCCGTCCTGTCAATGAAGCTATGTTCCTAACTCAGCAAAGGAATTTGATTGAGCAGATGTGGAGGTTGGAGTTGGTGTGTTGTTGCCAAGTTCTGATCGGAGTTGTTTGGTGCTCCAGCTTCAGTCGTCTCTTGTTGATCAGATCAAAGAGGCGTAGGCTGGTGATGCACAGTTACAGAGTTTTCGAGCTGAGGTTGAGTCTGGTTCCAGAACGAACATGGTTATTCATGCTGATGGATCACTTCGTTTTGGGTCCAGGTTGTGTGTCCCGAAGGGTGAGGTTCGTCAGAGGTTGCTTGAGGAAGCCCACCAGTCATCGTATTCTATCTATCCTGGTGGTACTAAGATGTATCGAGATTTGAAGCTTCATTTCTGGTGGCATGGTATGAAGAGGGCTGTGGCTCGGTTTGTTTCTCAGTGTTTGATCTGCCAGCAGGTTAAGGCAGAGCATCAGAGGACCGCCAGACTTCTTCAACCGCTTCCTATTCCAGAGTGGAAGTGGGAACATATCACTATGGATTTTGTGACCACTTTGCCGAGGAGTCCTAAGGGTCATAATGCCATTTGTGTGATTGTCGACCGTTTGACGAAGTGTTCTCACTTCATTCCCTTCTGCGTCTGGTAGTTTACTGAGAGCCTAGCTGAGAAGTGCATGCAAGAGATTGTCAGACTTCATGGAGTTCCAGTTGGTATTGTATCCGACAGGGATACAAGATTCAGATCTCAGTTTTGGGAGAGTCTTCAAAATAGTTTGGGTAGTAAATTAAAGTATAGTACAAGCTTTTCATCCCTAGACTGATGGACAGTCAGAGAGGACCATCTAGATTCTTGAGGACATGTTGAGGTCCTTTATGCTGCAGTTCGGTGGATCATGGGAGGACCATTTGCATCACGTAGAGTTCTCGTACAATAATAGCTTTAAGCCAGTCTTAAAGCTGCACCGTTCGAGGCACTTTATGGGCAGAAGTGCAGATCACCAGTGTGCTGGGATGACATTGGTGAGAGGAAGTTGTTGGGTCCTGTAGTGCCCCGATTTCTATATACTGGAAAAACGAGACACGAGCCAGGACCTTTTCTTCAATTAGTCACAATACACAGATAAACAGGAGGATTTAGAACTTTTTATTCAACACCCAATGTATTACAGTCTGAATATTATATAACTGCAATACATTACAATAGTGTTACAATAATACCTTTACAATCCCAAGTATTAAACCTTCAACAAATTACATCAGAGTACAAGGAATGAAGAACAACACTTGGTAACTCTCACTTGAGTACTTCTCAACTAATAGACAATCCACATACATGTTACAGCGGAACTAAATATGACATTGACTCCTCGCTTTCCTTGCCTTGAGTCCTCCTGAATCTCGCACCTGTACTTCTGTGGTCCAGTACCTATTGAAGTGGGGACGTTAGTATTCACTGACGCTTTAAGGCTGATAACATAGCAGCGAATCTCCCAAAACAACATACAAAAATATGGCAATTTGTGTCGGTGTAGTTTAAGTGTTTGTGAGTGCTATGACGAGAATCTAACGCAATATTAACTAGGACTAGGATGCTCCTATTCTAATGCCAGCAAGTCTTCGAAGCAACATGCAGCCCAAACTACATGCGCCCCATTTCAAGCCGTTTTCTCCATATATAGGGATTTGAACCTGCGTTATGAATTCTAATTGTACACAACCTGTTCCTTACAGATACAACATGACTGATGAGGTTGCAGATGTGGTCAAGTCCTACCAAGGCAGTACGCTCATGGTGTCCATGCCCCACTAATGCAGTCCGCTCGTGGTGTCTATGTTTGCCACTACTACCCGGCTAACCAGACCTCATCCCAAATCCAAAATCATAGGGTCTCGCAAGCGCAGGGTAGCGCGAAGCCTACCCTGTGGCACCCCTGGGGTCTCGCAAGCGCAGGACTACACAATGCATCATGTGGCATCCCAAGCCACAGTATTTCAGGAATTAACAGCGCGAGATACGCAACCCGTGCTCCCAACTCGTGAGACGCCACCGTACGTATCCTTTTGACGGGAAGGTACAACCCAATAACACCACCTAAGGCCTGCCCCAAGGGACAAGTAGGTCGTGAGGCATCCCCTACAACCAGCTCATCTCCTTCCGGCAAAGGGTCTACGTAAATGATCTTTATAAGTCACTACCCTAATGATGTCCCTAGCCCTGAACAATCCTAGGAATGACAATATTACAAACACAACATGCTATTTCTTTAACTAGATTTTGCAAGATAACTCTACTAGGCTGCTCAACCTAGACTTACCAGAATCCCTCAGGATCTGATTCCTGGCTTATCGATCCAAGACCCCGGCCATGCGAACATACATGCATGCCACTACCCTGAACTTGGATTCCGTCTATACTCCGGTCCTCGATCAACCTACACCGGCTAAGATCCGACGGTACACAAGGAGTGACTCCTCCACAGTTCCTTAGGAGTAAGAAAACATATGTCTTGATGATCGATAGCCCCTAGGGTATAGTATCGCCCTAGACGAGCACAACAAAAACTGCGTACTAGCTAACAAGCGATATACGAGTAAACTAACCACATACGAGCCAATAAGCTACGTACGAACCAACCACTCCCTACGAGCCAGGCGGGCCTCGTATGAGATAACAACGTACATACCAGCCAAATAAGCCGCGTATGAAACCAATAGCTACGCACGGGCCAGTCGAGCCACACACGAGCACAACCATATGCAACAACCATACAGGTAATCAAACCTGGAAGCAACCAAACGTGCTTACTAGCAACTTGATCTTCTATTACTAGAAGCAACAGAAGAATCTACCAATAGTCTATAATAGGTATTCTATCAATGAAAAGCCCGAAGGCGACATAACAACCTTTATCAAACTAACTATTACTAGTGATCTTCCCAATCCTTATTACCCCTACGGATGAGGAATGTCCCCATGATATGGTCCAATTTCCATTAGGACTTCACACAACTAGAGTCCATGGGTTCTTTTCGAAGTTGACTAGAACAACCTAGAGCATACGTCTGCTTTCTTATTTAACTAGGATGCCACCCTATGCCCTTCAAGCATGTATGGCTCCTTCCTAACATTAACCACAACAGGCTAGTTATCACTACAATTACAACATGATTCTTTCCTATTACTTATGGCATGGTATACAATTGTAAGCATCAACCTACAATAACTAGTCATGGTATATAACATAGCCATCAACCCACGACACTCTTAAGCATGAATACGATTTAAGCATGCACTTATAACCATCTTAAGCATGGATAATCACTACAATCGAAACATGAAGCTTTACTACAATTTAGCATGAACTCTTTACAACATGTACACAACATAAGCATGGTTCCTACAACATGGCACACATCATACATGGTTCCATTAACCTACAACATGGACATCATATATGGTTTAGGAGTTTCCTACCATAGTCTAGCATGGCATATATTTCTTTTCTACAATGAATCAAGCAGGGTATGATACTTTCTTACCTTAACTACAACAATAGCAGAGATTTGTTACCTAACTACTTAAGCATGAATATCACTATCCATTAACTAAGCATGAATATTTACTACTTAGAGCATGTATCTCTACTACCACCTTAAGCATGGATCTCCACTACTTTAAGCATGATTAATTACTATGATCTAATCATGAAGACAACTTAGTAGAACATCTACCATTACAATCTAGTATGGGTAGAACACAAACATAGAATTGCTACGACTAAGCATGGATAATTACTTTACTTAAGCATAGAAGTTGCTACCATTATGCATGGATAATTAGCACACCTACACATGGATATTACAATTTGTCCTACAACAAGGTGAGTATGATCTACAACATGGCATGGGTTCCTACAACAATTTAAGTATGGTAATACTACTTAGTATTAATCTAAGCATGATATGTATTCCAAGTAGAGACCTACAACATTCTAAGCATGGTAATACTACTTAGTACTAATATAAGTATGATATGTATTCCAAGTAGAGACCTACAACATTCTAAGCTTGGTAGATTAATTTAACATCAATCCTACAACAATATAAGCATGGATAATTACTTAGCATTATCCTACAACAATCCTAAGCATGGTAGATTAATTTAACATTAATCCTACAACAATATAAGTATGGATAATTACTTAGCATTAACCTACAACAATCCTAAGCATGGTAGATTAATTTAACATTAATCTTATAACAATATAAGCATGTATGTAATTTTTCCTTCAACATGATACCTATCATAAACATGGTTCCATTAACCCACCACATGGCAGACATCAAAACATGGACTTCTACAAAAATATAAACATCACATAACATCAACCTATAACTAACTAACCATGGATATCTACTACAATGGGGCATACTTTTAAAGCAAATGTCATTTACTACTTCAACATAACATAACTATCCATTACAACTTTACTTAAACCTAACATCTACTACTACTTCAAATAAAGATCTACTACTACTTCATTTAGAACATAACCATCTATTACAACTACTTTATTTAAACATAAGCATCTATTACAACTTTATTAGACATCTACTAATGCTACTTTATTTATCACAAACATCTACTAAAACTTCTTTATTAAACATGAACATCTACTATAAAATATCTACTAAAACTTCTTTATTAATCATGAACATCTACTATAAAATATCTACTAAAACTTCTTTATTAATCATGAACATCTACTATAAAATATCCACTAAAACTTTTTTATTTAAAACATAACATCTATTTCTTATTTATTACTAGTCAACCATAAAAGAGATCTTTTTAATCATTCTAACTTAGATTAGTCTCTTTTCTTTTTCATACTAGAATTAGCATCTAAAATAGGTTCCTTTTACTTAAGTTTTATAAAAGGAAACAACAACAATAAAATAAAGTAAAGAGTCCTCCATTTGGGTTCAACCAACATATGCATTCCTTTTAGTCCCAAGTTCAAGTGTATGTTCTACAACCCCAAAATGGGTGTATTCACAAGGTCCATATGCTTATGTATGAGTCCACATTCAAGTCCTACAACCCAAAATGGTTGTATACAAGGTCCATATGCATGTGTTCTTTTTAGTCCAATTAATAACATAAGAACAACAACTACAACCATAAAGATTCAATCTTTATGTGTTTATTAGGCATTACCACTAGTTACTTTCTTTCACCCATACAAGTTACAACACATATCACAAACCAACATACAACAACATCACAAGAAAGCACCCAAAATTAAAAAGAAACGAAACAAGGAGGATGAGAAGAAGAAGCACCAAGAATAACAACTCAAACAAAGGAAAACACAAGTGGAGAAACCCCCACCTTTCTTTCTCTTGATGGAAGGACTTGCTAGCTATTCTTCTCCTTCCCCTAAGCTCTTAGGAACTCCTAATAAACCTACAAGAATAACTCTCAAGTTAGGAGTTCACTCTTTCTTTTCCTTTCTTTCTTTTTGTCTTTCTAAAAATGAGACAAGGGTGGAGGGAGGGGGTATTTATAGGTGGAGGAAAAGGTGGAGAATGCAAATTTGCACACACAAAAGTGCACAAAACTCCTCCCACTAAATGGGGGCCGGTTTTCACCATGGGAGGTAGGATGTGGGTATGGTGCTAGGTGAGGTGGAAGAGAGAAGGTTTCTAGAAGAGTTTCCTTAATCTCTTCATGCACACTTAACCTAGGGTAACCATTCAAATAAAAACCCTAATAATCTAATAGGTTTGTCATAACAAAGACAAGAATTTTATCTAAAATGCACAACACACAATTTGTATAAGGTACTAATCGACATACTACATATATGTGTGTATATATGTATGTATACCGAAAATCCTCGCATTATCCGTCTAAAAATAATTTAACTTTAAAAATAATAATAAATAAATTTTATTATTAGTTCGGAAGATCATGGTACCAATTTGATACAATACGGATGTATACTGATCGGTAGCTGGGTACAGATAATGTCTATGAACAAACCGGGTGAAAATCACCAAAATATTTCAATTTTGGAATTTAAAATAAGTAATAATAAAATAATAATTTATACAAGGTAATATCCGTCCGGGATATTACAGGTCCGGAGTTGATCACCAGGACAGTTGATGCGGTGGTTCAGATCAGGAAGCACTTGCAGGCAGCTCAGGATAGGCAGAGGCGATGGGCCGATATCCATCGGAGAGCTTTGGAGTTCGAGGTTGGTGACCATGTTTTTCTAAAGGTATCACCGTGGCGCGGTGTCATTCGGTTTGGTGGCGGGGGCAAGCTTAACCCTAGGTTTATTGGACCATTTGACATTATGGAGCGAGTAGGCAAGGTGGCCTATCGTCTTGCAATGCCGCCAGCTTTATCAGGAGTGCACGATGTTTTTCATGTCTCACAACTCAGGAGATATATCCGAGATGAGAGCCACGTGACCAACTATTCTGAGTTGACCGTTCGGCCAGATTTGACTTGTGAGATACCGCTAGCTGCTATTGTGGATTGGCGGGAGAAAGTGCTTAAGAACAAGGTCATCAAGTTAGTTCTTGTTTCTTGGAATCCTCACTCTCCGGGTGAGTCGACTTGGGAGCTGGAGGAGGAAATTCAGCAGAAGTTTCCTCATCTTTTTGTGTAGCTTTTTGTTCTATTCTTTCTTTTATTTTCTTTTCGGGGTTACCCTATCTATCTTCTGGTTTGAATTTCGAGGAAGAAATTCTTCTTGTTAGGTGGGTAGGATTTGTAACCCCTGTTTTTCCATTTTCTGTATTTTGAGTGTATTTTCTTTTCCGTGTATTTGATTCAGCTTGTATCTCTTTTTGGACGGTATATTGGATCTTCTCTTTCAATATATTTATCTTATTGTTTTTTTTCGTCTTTTTATCTATTCTTCTTGATCCAATTGTCTCATATTGTTTCGTCTCCCTTTGATCGAGCTTGCATTTTTTTTTGATCCACTTTATTTTATTTTTGTTCGTGCCCTATTTTTATTTCTTCTTTTTGTGCTCGTCTCATTATTTTTGGATTACTATATTTTTTTATATATTTATTTTGAGTTATCTTAAACCCCAAACCCATTTGTTTAGCATGCCCTATACCCTATTGGATTTCTACTTAAACCCAAAACCCATTATAAAACCCATCAGCCTAAAACCATTAGTCTACTGTTAAGCTACCTGAAACCCACACACACCCAACCCGTTCACCCCTATAATCCTCAGCCGTCATTCTTTAACCCTAACTCACCCAACCATATAAACACCCATACCCCATGACTGTTCATCTTCCTCACCAAGAAACCGAGCCTCCTCATCCTGTCAACCTCATCCCCCATGCCTCTCCTCCCTTCTTCCTGGTGCTGCCCTACTCCAGAGTTGCACAACCGATTCCCTTTCGCCCCTCATCTTCCTGTCGTCGCGACGCCAGAGAGCAGCAGCAACAACACACCGCTGTGTGCTGTGCTTTATCCCGCCGTCAGACCGGACCAGGAGCGCTTCCCCCCGCTGTCTCCTCTTCTGCCCTATAGCCACCGCGATCCCGGTGCTCCCTCGCAGCCGCACCTGTCTCCTCTCTGATGCTGACAGTAAGCATCGCAACTGCACGAGCTTCCCTCGTGCTGCTGTCCCGTCCTTGTCGTTTGCTGTCATCTTCCGTCTATTCGCTCTCTCGTTGCACTTTCGTGTGTTGCACGTGTTAGTTGGTTTGTTGTGTTCAAGGTGGTGTTAGTTTGTTCGTTGTTTGGTTCGTTGGTTTGGTGGTTTAGTTCGTTATCCATTCATTCGTTGTGTTCGTGCCCGGGAACTCGTTCCCGTTATTCTTGCTTTGCACCGTTTCAGTCGTCGTCCTTAAGGCAAGTAACTTGTATTCTTTTCTTTGTGTAATACAAGTACTAAATACTGGTTGTAGTGTAGTTGGGTTCTAGTGACAATTCTTATGTGAATCCTTTGTTATATATTGTCTCTATTGTGTTGGTTCGACCATAGTTGCCTCAAGATACACATGACATGAAACAACTAGGGATGACCACTTTTCGGATGTATATATACATGCTATTTTGGGATATCGTGTGCTTGATGTGTTATTTGTGCTATACTTGTTTTAGACTTGTGAAATACCCTATACCATGTTGTTTGGACATCTAGTACACTATGTTTCATGTTTGGGTTGATTTGGATGAATTTTACATGAACTAGATGATTTTATGTTCGAAGAATAATTCTGTATTTTTCTGTTACCTTGCTTTTGATCAATATTTTAGACCCTATTAAAGTCAGTATATCAAAATTATTTGTGAACATGAACTTTAGAGAATTCTGTCTATTTTTCAACCCTTCTAACAGATCTCAGTTTCGTTTTACGAGTTGTGAGTTACGTCTATTTTACTACAGAGGTGTAGAGAGATTTCCAGATCTTATTTTCTATGAATTTTGAAGAGTAATATATTTTTATCATGATGTTAAAAGTATTATTTTGATCCAATATTTTGGACAATACAACTAGACTTGATTGGGATTAACCCTTAAATTTTTTGGATTTATTCGATGAGTTTTGCGAACCGTTCTATGTTTCCAAACAATTACTATACATGCAGAATTTTCATACTGTTCAGTGAAGAACCTGATTTTCGACCTAATTCTACTTGCTGTTTGTAAAATATTTGTGAATATGAAAGTTATCCTACTATGTATATTTTATCACCGTTTTGGCGGATTTGGATTTCAATTTATGGTTTGTGAGATATTGCTGTTTTCGTACAGCAGTGTTTACAATTCCGGATTTACAAAACTACTGCATCTTGATGTTTTCTGATTTTTGTTGACGAAACTATTTATATTGAAAAATTATGAAGTTTTATATTCTGATGCTGCACATATAGGGGAATACCCCAGATTTTTTGTGGATTTAAGTAATGAGTTTTCATGCTGTTTTCCTGACTTTGAATACAATATTTCCATTTCTGGCTGAACACTTTTTCTGGTTTGAATTCAGTTTTGACTCATATTTTTGTGAAACACTATATGACTAATATATATATGCTGGATTCGCCCGGGAGTCTATTTTCTAGATTCTTCGATGGATCCAGATTTATATTTTTGTAGTAACGGGAATTTCAGATTTAGTGTAGTACTGTCGTGCTGTCTTGAACTAGATTTTTCGTTGTTCTATCTTTTTGTGAGCTATCTTTCACCTGTACATACTTATCTTTCAATCTGAACCTGATACCAGTTTATGCCATGCTATTCTTACTTTATTTTACGCATATACATGCCTGTCTGATAATAATAATGTAACCCCTGTTTTCCATTTTCTTTATTTTGAGTGTATTTTCTTTTTCCATGTATTTGATTCTTATTGTATCCCTTTTTGGACCGTATATTGGATCATCTTTTCAATATATTCATTTATCTGATTTGTCGCCATTTATTTGGGCTCTTGATTCTATCGTCTTCTATTATTTTCATCTCTGTTTGATTGTACCATTATTTTTTATTCTCATTATATTTATTCATGCCCTATTATATTTGTTCGTCTTGTTTCCCATCTCTTTTGGATCACCCTATTCAAATTTATTTGACCCTATCCATTTAGAATCCTATAATTCTATTTTCAAAACCCATTTAAATCATATACCCATTAATTATCCACTTATACCCATTACCCTGTTCCTAATACCCAAACCCGATATACCCATCCACTGTTTAACTAAACCCTAACTCTACCCCTGCACATATATAAAAACCCATGCCCCCGCCTGTTCTATTCCGAAACCCTACTCATATACACCTAGCCGCCATCTCTCCCGATCTCTCCTAGCTTCTTCCCCGACCTCCTAGCACCTAGCCGCTCTACCCTAGCTGCCCTGTGTTTCCCCATCTGTAACCCCTGTTTTCCTAAAAATGTATTTTTGTGTATTTTCTATATTTTAAAAATTTTTGCAAATTAAATTTTTTCGGTTTTCAAGTCTTTTGTCAAAATGTATTTTTGGATCTTCCATTTAAAATCTATTTTCGATCAATAATGGTGTTTGTAACTATTTTCTATGATTTTATATTTTAATACAATTCTTATTATTGTTATTATTATTATTATTATTGCTACTACTGTTATTATTAGTACTATTATTATTATTGTTATTATTATTATTATTATTGTTAATGGTACTGATTTCATTATTATTATTAGTATTCTATAAAATCCAAACTTTATATTTTTATTTATTATTTTAATTAATTAATTATTTTATTTATTTATTTATTTATTTATTTTTACCCCAAACCCATTACCTTATTTAACCCATAACCCATTTATTCAACCATATAATAACCCCAAACCCATACCCTACCCGTTACCCCTCCAACCCAAACCCACCTAACTACTAAACCCGAAACCCACCCTAAAATCTACCCTGCCTATTTAAACACGTAATACCCTATTCCCTATTTTCCCATACCTTTTTCATCTAACTGTTCGTCTTCCGCCGCTTCCTCGTCTTCTTCCTGCGTGCCTTTAACCCATCGCTCGTCTTCTCTCTCCCGTACGCCTCTCCCGTTCTCCCGCGACCTCGACCCCCCGTGTGCACCCCCGACCGCAGTTGCCCTGCTCCAGCGCACCAGCGCAACCCTCGTGACTCCCCCAGTCGCGCCACCTGCGACTGCACCGCCCCCCTCATTTCCCCTGCCCTCGACAACCGTCGTGTCGGCCACCTTGTAGCAGTCAGACGCCGACCCCACCTTCCTACCGTCTTCCGCCTTGGCTCCGTCGCAGGCCACCCTGAGCCGCCACCCGCCGTAGGAAGTCCAGCAGCAGTCGCAGTGACCAACAGCAAAACCTCTGGCGTTCCTCCCGAATGCCAGCCAGCCGGTGCTCCCCTTGTGTGCCGTCCCTTCGCCGGCGCTGCCACCGTGTGCCGTCCGACTTCCATCGCAGAGCACTTTTCCTATGCTCTGTTTTGAGATGGGTTCTTTATCATGGTGTTGGATGGATTGAATTTGGGCCGTCGATCTTCATCATGATCATCATGATAGAGTTCTTTGATCATCTTTGATTGGAGCCGTTCGTTTCCCCCCTTGATCATCTCGATCTTGATTGAGTGCATTGTTGGTCGCCTGTTCTTGATCTCTTGATTTGGACCGTTGGATCTCGATTAGCATCTTTGATTATGGACCGTAGGATCACATTATCATCATCTTGGGGTTCTTTGATTTCCTTGATTGGTAGCCGTTCGATCATCCGATCTTGATCCACATCGAGATCCGTGCTTAGTTTCGTGATTGCGATCAGGATCTTGTTCGTGATCATGGTTCGTGTTCTATCCGTTCGTTGGTTCGTGCTCGGGAATATGTTCCCGTTATTCTTGCTCCTTGCTCCGTTGGATTCGTCGTCTTTCAGGCAAGTAACTTGTACTCCAATTCATTTGTTTGATACAAGTCAAAAAGTTCAGTGTACTTGGGTCTAGAGACAACCAAAAATTGTGATTTTCTTGATGGGTTTTGCCTCTATTGTGATAATTTGACCATAGATGACTCATGACACAAATCTTGATATGTGATAACCTAGGAATTGCCCAGTTCTTGATTTTTAATCATGTATGTGAATATTTGTGTGAAATTGTGTTTGGATTAAAATCCATGTAAAATAATAGGTGTGGACATGTTAATAACCCTAAATCAGGATGTTTAGATGCTTGGTCGGTTGTATTTCAAGTTTGGATGTGTTTAGATCAATATTCTTGAAGTTATGATGTTCTTGATCTGAAGTGTGAAATCTATATTTACTAGGTGTTCTGTTTTGGTTGCTGTTTTCGTCTATGCTACAGTTAGTATTTGAATTCCTGTATAAAAGATGATTTTTAGATAATTTTGTCTATTTTCAAATCCCACTGGTTTTGCTTGATTTGGATTTCGAATGACTGAGTTATGACTGTTTTAGTACATAGGTGTCGATCTTTTCCAGATTCAGTTTTTAGGTAATTTTGATAACAAACTATTTTCAAGAACTATTCTATAGGTATTATTTTGATTTGAAACTTTGGTCAGTGTTTCTTTATTGAGTTAGGGATTACCCAAAATTCTGGTGAATTTTATTGATAAGTTTTATGTGATGTTTCATGCTCGTTTCTAAAATCTACTCGTGCTGTATTTTGCTCGCTGTTCTGTAAAGAATCCTATTTTCACTATGATTCCTTTTGCTCTATGAATATTGTTTGTGAAATGTGAAAGTTAGTAAATTCTATCTATTTTCATATCCCTTTGGCGGAATTGGATTTCGTTTCACTGGTTGCGAGATATCTTAGTTTTCGTACGACAGTGTTTGGATTTCCAGATTTGCTAAACTATGTTTTCATGATGCGTTCATATTTTTGATGACTGATCTATTCTTGCTGGAATATTATGAAACTTTATATTTTGATTCTAGACATATAGAAAAATATCCCAGATTTTTTCTGAATTTATTTGAGAGGTTTTGATGCAGTTTTCCTGACTGAGAATTTGTTTTCCTGATTTCTGACTGAACATGTTTTCTGTTTTCAAATCTGTTTTGAGTAAAGATGTTGTGAATTACTATATGACTTATTTATACTCGCTGGATTCGTGTGGAAGTCTATTTTCCAGATCCTTCAACGGATCCAGATTTGGATATTTGTAGTTGCGGAAATTACTATTTTAGTACAGCACTGTCTTGCTGTCCTGAATTAGAAAACTTGTTGATTTACCCTATTATGTGTTATCCTGTACCTGTACTTGTTTATCTTACACCCTGAACCTGATACATGTTTATATCATATTATCCTTGCTTTGTTTTGTGATACATACATGCATGCCTGATTATGCCTGATTATAATAATAAATGACCAAGCCGAGTTTTAAGAGAAAGACCGAATAGTGGATAATTCAGAAATGTGTACTCGGAAGGGGGCCCGTATTTACCATTAATTGTGCCATGTTTTATGATTACATGATTCATACTTGATATTACTTGTGCCATATTTCATGACTACATGATTCATGCTTGATATTACTTGTGCCATGTTTCATGACTACATGATTCATGCTTGATATTACTTGTGCCATGTTTCATGACTACATGATTCATACTTGATATTACTTGTTGTCATGTTTCTTGACTTACTTGTTGCCATAATTCGTAACGATTCATGCTTATTACTACTTGTTGCCACGTGATCATGACTACATGACTCGTGCTTGATAATACTTGTTACCACGTGATCATGACTACATGACTCGTGCTTGATACTTGCTGCCACTTGTTCACGATTACGTGACTCGTGTTTGATACTTGCTACCACTTTTTCACGATTACGTGACTCGTGCTTGATACTTGTTACTTGACTTGTCTCCGAGTATACTGCCCTCTATGGTTCATTATGAAATCTAAAGCGAAACTGTTTGTTGTAGCAACCATGTCGTATGGGCGGCATGAAGTGCTACCTAGATAGTAATTTACTACAAGACTTGATACATGATACTTGAACATGATACATGCTTGCTTGACACTTGACTACATGATACATGAGTCTTGATACTTGAGACTTGAAACTTGACATTCGATACATGATTACTTAGTACTCGATACTTGACACATGTTTATAAGGTACTTGTTTACTTGACTCTTGATATATGCTACATGATACTTGATCACATTACCATGCTAGTTGTTTATGTTGAATCACATTTATACTATGTTGCTAGTTAGTTTTCCATGTGCTTGTATCCTACATTATAAGTGGCCCGTAACTTGCAATTGACGGGTACTTGTGTTTTCTCTTTTCCTCTTTCCTGCATTCGTTGAATTGCAGATTTTGGAGAACAGGTTCCAAATGGTATCGGTGACATGAAGTACTAGTTGCTGGAGTCTTGTTATCATTATTTCTTGTTTTCTTGCTTTGAACAATATTGTATTCATATATTTGAATTTATTCTTGTATTTGGACAATGTGACCCAGGATTATTGGTGTATTTCAGATCATGACTATTTGAGATTAATATATTTATTTCAAGTATTCTTGTTTGTATTTGGTTCACATGTGCATGAGGTTGACTTTTCTGGCTTTCGACTCTGATTATTTGCGTGAGATATTGTAAAGATTCATGAACAGCTTATGGATGATGAAAATTATTCGTTGGCTTTTGTCGCGTATCCGTATTCCGTACTCTTTTTGGGAAGCGGGGCGTGACACCATCCGCCTTCAACCCTCCCGGTGCTCCCTGTCTCCCCCTACGATGACCTCAGTAACATGCCAGCGAAGCCCCGCCAGCTCCTTCCATCTCCCAACGCACTGCGCACCCTGGTCCCTCTCCCTGTCGCTCTGCAGCAGCACAGCCCCTGTGTGCTGTTCCTCCTCTTTGACGCCAGACAGCCAGCACCCTCCCGTCGGAGCATCAACTACGGCATCTGTTCCCCGCTGCTCTCTTTTCGATGCAGCCAGCAGATAGCATTAGCGAGGTGTGAGTCCCTAGTCGCTGCCGTTGCCGTTGTCTGTCCCGTCCGCTCTCTCTTGGTTGCACGTGTGTGTGTTTGCACGTGTTGGTTTGGTTCGTGGTTCGTGTTCGTGAGTTTAGTTCGTAGTTGCGTTGTTCGTTCGGTTGAGTTCGTGTTCTGGGAATCTGTTTTTTTATTCTTGCTTCATTCCGTCGTCGTTTCTCTGGCAAGTAACTTGTATTCTTTTTTTTGTATAATACAAGTACTAAATACCGCATGTAGTGTAGTTGGGTTCTAGAGACAATTTTTGTGTGAATCCTCTGTTATATATGGTCTCTATTGTGTTGATTCGACCATAGTTGCGTCACGACATACATGACAAGAAACAACTAGGGATGACCACTTTTTGGATGTTTATATGCATGCTATTTTGTGATATCGTGTGCTTGATGTGTTATTCGAGCTATAACTTGTCGTGGACTTGCAAAATACCCTATAACATATTGTTTGGACATCTAGTACACCATATTTCATGTTTGGTTATGATTTGGACAATTTCCATATGAGCTATGTTGATTTGTGTATGAGGAACAATTCTGTATTTTCTGTTACCTTGCTTTTGATCAGTATTTTAGATCCTATTAAGGTAAGTATATGAAAATATTTTGTGAACATGAACTGTAGAGAATTCTGTCTATTTTTCAACCCTTCTTACTGATTTCAGTTTCGTTTTACGAGTTGTAAGTTATGTCTATTTTACTACAGAGGTGTAGAGAAATTTTCAGATCTTGTTTTCTATGAATTCTGAAGAGTAATATATTTTTATCATGATGTTAAAAGTATTATTTTGATCCAATATTTTGCACAATACAACTAGACTTAGTTGGGATTAACCCTTAATTTTTGTGGATTTATTCGATGAGTTTTACAAACCGTTCTATATTTCCAAACAATTACTATACATGCATAATTTTCATACTGTTCAGTAAAGAACCTGATTTTCGACCTAATTCTACTTGCTTTTTGTAAAATATTGTGAATATGAAAGTTAGACTACTATGTCTATTTTATCACCCTTTTGATAGATTTAGATTTCGATTTATGGTTTATGAGATATTGCTGTTTTCTTACTGCAGTGTTTATAATTCAAGATTTACAAAACTACTGCTTCTTATGTTTTCTTATTTTTGTTAACTAAACTATTTATATTGAAAAATTATGAAACTTTATATTTTGATGCTTAACATTTAGGGGAATGTCCCAGATCTTTCGTGGATTTAATAAACAAGTTTTCATGCTGTTTTCCTGACTGTGAATACAAAATACTGATTTCTGACTGAACACGTTCTCTGGATTCAAACCTGTTTTGAGTTATGTTTTTGTGAAATAACATATGACTTATATATATTTTGTGGATTCGGCCAAGAGTTTATTTTTCAGATTCTTTGACGGATCCAGGTTTGCATTTTTGTAACAACGGGGATCCCAGTTTTAGTGCAGTACGGTCTTGCTATCCTGAACTAGAGTTCTCGTTGTTCTATTCTTTTATGAGTTATCTTTTACCTGTACATGTTTATCTTTCACCCTGAACCTGTTATGTGTTTATGCTATGTTATTCTTGACCTATTTGTGACACATACATGCCTGTTTGATTAATAGTAAAAATAAATGATCAAGCCGGGGTTTAAGGGAAAAGATCAAGTAGTGGGAAATTATAGAAATGTGTACTTGGAAGGGGGCCCATGTTTCCTGAGCATCTGTTATGTGATACGATACTGTTATACTGATTACCTGACTGCACGCTTCCCTATAGGGAGGTTTACTCAGAGGAGGACCAGTAGGTTCTTACTGTCTGATTACTGTTACTGATTACCTGACTGCACACTTCCCTATAGGAAGGTGTACTCGAAGGAGGACCATTAGGTTCTTACTGTCTGATTACTGTCTGATTACTTATACCTGAGTACACGGCCCTATATGATCCCCTACGAAATCTTAACGTAACTTGTTTGAATGTAGCAACTATGCGGTAAAAACATGGGACCCATAAAGTGCTACCTAGATAGTAATAAACACAAGACTATAAGAACATGACATCTGTTAACTGTTATCTATTACATGCTACTGGACACTGTTATATGTTACTGTCTGACTGTTATCTGATACCATTATCCGTATACCTGTCTACGTACTGTTGACACTTAACACATGTTACTTGTACCTGTTAGTATACCATGCTACTTGATTCTGTTTTCCTAATTCATGTTAGATATTCTATTCTGTTGACATGCCTATTCTCTGTTATGTTTGTTTCTGCTGTTATTTTATCTCTATACTTGTATCCTGCACTACAAGCGGCCCATAACTTGCATTGTCGGGAGTTTGTTTTCTTTTTCTTCTTCCTGCAATTTATTAAATTGCAGATCAGGGTGATCAGCTGCCAGATGGTGTAGATGATCTAACATATTAGTTGCTGGTGTTTTGCTATTATTAGTTCCTGTTACTTATTTGAACAATTTTATTTGATACTTGGATTTATTTGTATTTGGGCAATGTGACCCAGGATAATGACTTATTCAGATTTGATTTATTTGAGATTAATATATTTTGTTTCAAGTAAATTCTGTTGGTATTGATTTATATATGCATGCTCTGTTGACTTTTCTTGCTTCCGACCCTGATTATTTCTGTGAGATGTTGTAATGATTCTGAACAGCTTATGGATGATGAAAATCATTCGCTGGGCTTAGTCACGTATCCGTATTCCGTATTCTCGTTTTGGGAAGCGAGGCGTGACAGGGTTTTTTGGTGGCATCAGAGCCCAGGTTTGGCTATTGTATTAGTTGCCTAATATATTAGATAAGCTTGGCTCGAACTGGGATCGACTCAACATTTCACCCACCATGCATACATAAATGAATTATAATCAACTTTGATCTGGATGCTAATTGTTTTTGGTTTTGTGCAGACCATGGCTCGTAGAGGTTCTACTTGTCATCCCAAAGATGATCATCCCGGATTTGAGGCCATCACCAATGTGTTGGAATGGCTGATCTATATGCAGCAGAACCATAGCGACTTGGTGATGGCTGCTTTGGAAGCTGCTTGGGTTCCGCCGCTCGCTGTGCCTATGCAGAAAGCTCTTCATCCCCGTCCGGGTATAGTCACGGTCTTCATGAGGCTGCATCCTGACAGGTTTTCAGGCACTTAGATGCCTTTGGAGGCAGAACAGTGGTTGAGCCGAACTGAGCAACTGCTTTTGGCAGCTAGGGTTGCAGATGCTAATATAGTGAATGTGGTGGCCATCCAGTTTTTGGATCTGGCTCATATTTTGTGGAGGTCTGAGTCTGAAAGGCTCGAACGACCGATCAATTGAGCCACTTTCACTAGCGACTTCTTGGAGAAGTTCTTCCCTAGCTGCACTAGAGTTGAAATGGAGCAACAATTCCTGGCCCTGAAACAGGTTGATCATTATTTCTATTATTGGAATTTTGTTACAAATTGTCCATGCAATGTTGTAACACGGGACTTTCTTGAAACAGGGCTCCAAGTCTGTGGATGAGTGTGCAGCTGAATTTATAAGACTTAGCCACTTTGCAGCCGTTCTTGTGGCGAACGAAGAGGACAAGGCTCGTAGATTCATATTGGGGCTTGAGCAAGAGATTAGGGTGCAGCTTGTTTCCCTTCGCTTGCTCACTTATGCGAAGGCTCTTGAGGCAGCTCGAGCTCAGGAGCAGGCTCGTGGTGGATTGGCTCCTTCTCAGCGGACAGTTCAGCACTCCTCGGTTGTTGTTAGGCCTTCTGGTGGACCTGTTGGAGGCCTGTTCCTGCCCGTCCTATCAGGGCAGCTCCTTACTCTTCTGCTGGTTCCCAGAAAGGTGTTTTTGTGACTTCTGCCAGATGTCTGGGCATGACCACAAGAAATATTGGCGCATCAACCGCCAGTGCTTTAGGTGTGGCGCCGCTGATCATTCAGTGCAGGATTGTCTGCAACCACAGCAGTAGATGGCTTTTCCAGCCAGGGGTCCTGTTTAGCAGGTGGCTCTCGCTCGTGGTCAGTCAGGCCACTGCTTCCTTCGCAGCCCCAGATCATCGGTCAGAGGACCGCTGCCCCCAGGAGAGGTCAGGCTTTCAACCTGACTGCTGCTGATACTGAGTCAGCAGAGGGTGTTGTTGTAGGTATATTTTGCATTTGTTGTTCTGTTATTTCTCTTTTGCTTCTTTCATTTTGCCTTCTTTTATTCTTTCATGTTATCTTCCTACATTTTTTTTAACCTCACCCATGTTCAACTCTTTTTCTCCTTGTCTTTTTGATTCCATCTTAGGTATTGTCCTTGTTTGTTCTTTCCCTGCTCATGTTCTTTTTGATTCCGGGGCAACCCATTCTTTTGTCTCCTCTCGATTTGTAGCTCGCCATCAGTTGGAGTGCAGCAACATGTCAGAGGCTTTGAATATTGTGACAGGTGGTAGTGTTGTCATTTGTTCCCAGGAGTGTAGGCAGTGTCCCGTAATTATTGGTAGCACAGATTTCAAAGCCAATCTGATTGTAATTGGGAATTCAGGATTCAACGTTATTATGGGTATGTATTGGTTGGGTGAAACCTATGCCATTATTGATTGCCATGCCAAGAAAGTTGTATTCCGAATTTCAGATCGCGCAGAGTTTGAGTTCCATACCGGGGAGATGTTCCTTGGCTGAGCTGAGACTGCAGTTGACCAGGAGATTTGTGTGATGGAATTGAGGCTGTGAGGCTGCGCCTCTAGTAGTTCGGGATTTCCTAGATGTTTTTCCAGAGGAGTTTCCTGGCTTACCCCCTGGTAGGGATGTAAAGTTTGGTATTGAAGTTCAGCCTGGTATGGCGCCTATATCGAAGAGTCCCTACAGGATGGCACCAATTGAGTTAGCAGAGCTTAAGGTGCAGATTCAGGAGTTGCTTGATTTGGAATTCATCAGACCCAGTGTTTCGCCTTGGGGTGCTCCAGTCCTTTTTCTCAACAAAAAGGATGGTAGTCGTCGACTGTGCGTGGATTATCGAGAACTGAACAGTGTTACTGTGAAGAACCGGTATCTGTTGTCTAGGATCGATGATTTGTTTGATCAGTTGAGTCGAGCTGCTGTTTTTTCGAAGTTGGATCTTCGTGCTGGGTATCATCAGGTCAAAGTGAGGGCGACTGATATACAGAAGACTGTATTCAGGACCAGATACGAGTACTATGAGTATCTTGTGATGCCGTTCGGGGTTACGAACGCGCTTGTTGTATTCATGAGTCTTATGAAAAGGTTCTTTTCCCAGTTCTTGGATAGATTTGTGGTGGTCTTCATTGATGACATTTTGGTGTATTCTCGGAATCGGGAAGATCATGCTGAGCATCTTAGAGTGGTTCTACAGACTTTGAGAGAGAATCAGCTCTATGGGAAACTCAGCAAGTGCAAGTTCTAGCTCGACAGGGTTTCTTTCTTGGGGCACATTATCTCGGGCGAGGGTATTTTTCTGGCTCCGGCCAATGTTGAGGCTGTGAAGGATTAGCCTGTTCCCAAGTCAGTTTGAGAGGTCAGGAGTTTTCTTTGTTTGGCTGGCTATTATCGAAAATTCGTTCAAGATTTTTTGAAAATAGCAAGACCATTGACTAAGTTGACTGGGAAGGATCAGAAGTTCTGTTGGTCTGAGGCTTGTAGTGAGGCTTTTGCTGAGTTGAAGAGCAGGTTGACATCAGCGCTAGTGTTGACTATTCCAGATGGTTCAGGCGGATTTGTAATTCACTGTGATGCTTCTGGTAAGGATCATGGAGCAGTTTTGATGTAGAAGGGCTGAGCCATTGCTTATGAATCGAGGCAGTTGAGGCCGCACGAGAAGAACTATCTGACTTATGACTTGGAGTTAGCGGCAGTGATCTATGCTTTGAAGCTGTGGAGACATTATTTACTTAGGGACCGAGTGGAGATTATTACAGAATACAAAAGTCTCAAGTACGTCTTCACCCGAAGGAGTTAAACATGAGGCAAAGGCGTTGGTTGGAACTTATGGTCGATTATGAAATCAGTTTGCAATACCATCCTGATAAAGTAAACTTGGTGCCAGATGATTTGAGCATGAGACCAGCAGCTAAGTTCCTGACTCAACAGAGGGATTTGACTGTGCAGATGCGAAGGTTGGAGTTGGATGTGTTGTTGCCGAGTTCTGATCGGAGTTGTTTGGTGCTCCAGCTTTAGTCGTCTCTGGTTGATCAGATCAAAGAGGCACAGGCTGGTGATGCGCAGTTGCAGGGTTTTCGAGCTGAGATTGAGTCTGGTTCCAGAACGGACATGGTTATTCATGCTGATGGATCACTTCGTTTTGGGTCCAGGTTATGTGTACAGAAGGGTGAAGTTCATCAGAGGTTGCTTGAGGAAGCCCACCAGTCATCGTATTCAATCCATCCTGGCGGTACTAAGATCTATCGGGATATGAAACTTCATTTCTGGTGGTATGGTATAAAGAGGGCTGTGGCTCGGTTTTTTACTCAGTGTCTGATATGCCAACAGGTTAAGGCATAGCATTAGAGGACCGCCAAACTTATTCAACTGCTTCATATTCCGAATTGGAAGTGGGAGCATATCATTATGGATTTTGTGACCGCTTTGCCAAGGAGTCCTAAGGGTCATAATGCCATTTGGGTGATTGTCGACCGTTTAACGAAGAGTGCTCACTTCATTACCTTCTGTGTCGGACAGTCTACTGAGAGCCTAGCGGAGAAGTACATGCAAGAGATTGTCAGACTTCATGGGGTTCCAGTCAGTATTGTATCTGACAGGGATACGAGATTAAGATCTCAGTTTTGGGAGAGTCTTCAGAATAGTTTGGTGAGTAAATTAAAGTACAGTACAACTTTTCTTCCCCAGACTGATGGACAGTCAGAGAGGACCATCCAGATTTTTGAGGACATGTTGCGGTCCTGTATGCTGCAGTTCGGTGGATCATGGGAGGACCATTTGCATCTCGTAGAGTTCTCATACAATAACAGCTTTCAGGCTAGTCTTAAAGCTGCACCGTTCAAGGCACTTTATGGGCGGAAGTGCAGATCACCAGTGTGCTGGGATGACATTGGTGAGAGGAAGTTGTTGGGTCCGGAGTTGATCACCAGGACAGTTGATGTGGTGGTTCAGATCAGGAAGCACTTGTAGGCAGCTCTGGATAGGCAGAGGCGATGGGCTGATGTCCATCGGAGAGCTTTGGAGTTTGAGGCTGGTGACCATGTTTTCCTAAAGGTATCGCCTTGGCGTGAAATCATTCGGTTTGAGGTGGGGGCAAGCTCAGCCCTAGGTTTATTGGACCATTTAATATTGTGGAGCGAGTAGGAAAGGTGGCCTATCGTCTTGCATTGCTGCCAGCTTTATCAGGAGTGCACGATGTTTTCTATGTCTCACAACTCAGGAGATATATTCGAGATGAGAGCCACATGATCGACTATTATGAGTTGACCGTTCGGCTGGATTTGACTTGTGAGTTTCCGCCAGTTGTTATTGTGGATCGGCGGGAGAAAGTACTTAAGAACAATGTCATCAAGCTGGTTCGTGTTTCTTGGAATCCTTACTCGCCGGGTGAGTCGACTTGAGAGCTGGAGGAGGAGATTCAGCAAAAGTTTCCTCATTTGTTTGTATAGCTTTTTGTTTTGTTCTTTCTTTTCTTTTCTTTTCGGGGTTACCCTATGTACCTCCTGTTTGAATTTCGAGGAGAAAATTCTTCTTGTTAGGATGGTCGGATTTGTAACCCCTGTTTTCCATTTTCTATATTTTGAGTGTTTTTTCTTTTTCCATGTATTTGATTCTTATTGTATCCCGTTTTGGACCGTATATTGGATCTTCTTTTCAATATATTCATTTATCTGATTTGTCGCCTTTTATTTTGGCTCTTGATTCTATCATCTTCTATTATTTTCATCTCTATTTGATCGTACCATTATTTTTTATTCTCATTATATTTATTCATGCCCTATTATATTTGTTCGCTTGTTTCCCATCTCTTTTGGATCACCCTATTCTAATTTATTTGACCTTATCCATTTAGAATCCTATAATCCTATTTTCAAAACCCATTTAAATCATATTCCCATTAATTATCCACTTATACCCATTACCCTGTTCCTAATACCCAAACCCGATATACCCATCCCCTCTTTAACTAAACCCTAACTCTACCCCTACACATATATAAAAACCCATGCCCCCGCCTGTTCTATTCCGAAACCCTACTCCTGTACACCTAGCCGCCATCTCTCCCGATCTCTCCTAGCTTCTTCCCCGACCTCCTAGCACCTAACCGCTCTCCCCTAACGACCATGTGTTTCCCCATCCGCCTTCAACCCTCCCGATGCACCCTGTCTCCTGTTGCGTCGTCCTCAGCAGCAGGCTAGGAAGCCCCGCCAGCTCCTGCCATCTCCTGACGCGCTGCGCACCCTAGGTCCCTCTCCCTGTCGCTCTGTAGTAGCACAGCCCCTGTGTGCTGTTCCTCCTCTCCGATGCCAGACAGCCAGCATCTTCTCGTCGGAGCAGCGACTGTGGCATCTGTTCCCCGTCGCTCTCTCTTCGACGCAGCCAGCAGACAGCCGTTTCCGTTGCCGTTGTCTCTCACGTCTGCTCTCTCTTGGTTGCACGTCCATGTGTTTGAACATGTTGGTTTGGTTCGTGGTTCATGTTCGTGAGTTTAGTTCGTAGTTGCGTTGTTCGTTCGGTTGAGTTTGTATTCCGGGAATCCGTTCCCATTATTCTTGCTTCGTTCTGTCGTCGTCTCTCAGGCAAGTAACTTGTATTCTTTTCTTTGTGTAATACAAGTACTAAATACCGCCTGTAGTATAATTGGGTTCTAGGGACAATTTGTGTGTGAATCCTCTGTTATATATTTTCTCTATTGTGTTGATTCGACCATAGTTGCCTCACGACATACATGACATGAAACAACTAGGGATGACCACCTTTTGGATGTTTATATGCATGCTATTTTGTGATATCATGTGCTTGATGTGTTATTCATGCTATAACTTGTCGAGGACTTGCAAAATACCCTATACCATGTTGTTTGGACATCTAGTACACCATATTTCATGTTTGGATATGATTTGGACAATTTCCATATGATCTATGTTGATTTGTGTATGAGGAACAATTCTATATTTTCTGTTACCTTACTTTTGATCAGTATTTTAGACTCTATAAGGTCAGTATATGAAAATATTTTGTGAACATGAACTGTAGAGAATTCTATCTATTTTCCAACCCTTTAGACGGATCTCAGTTTCGTTTTACGAGTTGTGAGTTATGTCTATTTTTCTACAAAGGTGTAGAGAATTTCCAGATCTTGTTTTCTATGAATTCTGAAATGTAATCTATTTTTATCATGATATTAAAAGTATTATTTTGATCCACTATTTTGGAAAATACAACTATACTTGATTGGGATTAACCATGAATTTTTTTGGATTTATTCGATGAGTTTTACAAACCATTCTATTTTTCCAAACAATTGCTATACATGCAAAATTTTCATACTATTCAGTAAAGAACCTGATTTTTGATCTAATTCTACTTGTTGTTTGTAAAATATTTGTAAATATGAAAGTTAGCCTACTGTGTCTATTTTATCACTCTTTCAATGAATTTTGATTTCGATTTATGGTTTGTGAGATATTGCTGTTTTCGTACTGCAGTGTTTATAATTCTAGATTTACAAAACTACTGCATGTTGATGTTTTCTGATTCTTGTTAACTAAACTATTTATATTGAAAAATTATGAAACTTTATATTTTGATGCTGCACATATAGGGGAATACCCCAGATTTTTCGTTGATTTAATTAATGAGTTTTCATACTGTTTTCCTGGCTGTGAATACAAAATACTGATTTCTGACTGAACACGTTTTCTGGATTCAAACATGTTTTGAGTTATGTTTTTGTGAAATCCCATATGACTTATATATATTTGATGGATTCGGCTGGGAGTCTATTTTCCAGATTCAATGACGGATCCAGATTTGCATTTTTCTAGCAACGGGAATCCCAGTTTTAGTACAGTACGGTCTTGCTGTCCTGAACTAGAGTTCTCGTTGTTCTATTCTTTTATGAGTTATCTTTCACCTGTACATGTTTATCCTTCACCGTGAACCTGTTACGTGTTTATGCTATGTTATTCTTGACCACTATGTGACACATACATGCCTGTTTGATAAACAGTAATAATAAATGATCAAGCTGGGGTTTAAGGGGAAAGATCTAGTAATGGGAAATTATATAAATGTGTACTGGGAAGGGGGCCCGTGTTTTCCATACTAAGCATCTATTATGTGATACGATACTGTTATACTGATTACCTGACTACATGCTTCCCTATAGGAAGGTATACTCCGAGGACCAGTAGGTTCTTACTGTATGATTACTGTTACTGATTACCTGACTGCACACTTCCCTATAGGAAGGTGTACTCGGAGGAGGACCATTAGGTTCTTTCTGTCTGATTACTGTCTGATTACTGATACTTGAGTACACGGCCCTATATGATCCCCTACGAAATCTAAACGTAACTTGTTTGAAGGTAGCAACTATGCGGTAAAAACTTGGGACGCATGAAGTGCTACCTAGATAGTAATAAACACAAGACTGTAAGAACATGACATCTGTTAACTGTTATCTATTACATGCCACTGGACACTATTATCTGTTACTGTCTGATTGTTATCTGATACTATTATCCGTATACCTGTCTACATATTGTTGACACTTGACACATGTTACTTGTACCTATTAGTATACCATGCTACTTGATTCTGTTAGGTGTTAGATATTCTATTCTGTTGACATGCCTCTTCCATGCTATGTTTGTTACTGCTGTTATTTTACATCTGTTTATTTTATCCCTGTACTTGTATCCTGCACTACAAGTGGCCCATAACTTGCATTGTCGAGAGTTTGTTTTCATTTTCTTCTTCCTGCAATTTATTAAATTGCAGATCAGGGTGATCAGCTGCCAGATGGTGTAAGTGATCTAACATATTAATTGCTGGTGTTTTGCTATTATTAGTTCCTGTTACTTATTTGAACAATTGTATTTGATACTTGGATTTATTTGTATTTGGGCAATGTGACCCAGGATAATGACTTATTCTGATCTGATTTATTTGAGATTAATATATTTTGTTTAAAGTAAATTCTGTTGGTATTGATTTATATATGCATGCTCTATTTACTTTTCTTGCTTCCGACCCTGATTATTTGATTACTGTGACTGATTACTTGACTGCACACTTCCCTATAGGATGGTGTACTCGGAGGAGGACTAGTAGGTTCTTTCTGTCTGGTTATTGTATGATTACTCATACTTGAGTACACGGCCCTACATGATCCCCTACGAAATCTAAAACGAAATTGTTTGAATGTAGCTACCATGTGGTAAATAATTGGGATGCATGAAGTGCTACCTAGATAGTAATAAACACAAGACTGTAAGAACATGACATCTGTTAACTGTTATCTGTTACATGCTACTGGACACTGTTATCTGTTAATGTCTGACTATTATCTAATACTGTTATCGGTATAGCTGTCTGCATACTGTTGACACTTGACACCTATTACTTGTACCTGTTAGTATACCATGCTACTTGATTCTGTTTTTCTAATTCATATTAGATTTTCTATTCTGTTGACATGCCTATACCATGCTATATTTGTTTCTGCTATTATTTTATATCTGTTTATTTATTCCCTGTACATGTATCCTGCACTACAAGCGGCCCGTAACTTGCATTGACGGGAGTTTGTTTTCATTTTTCTCTTCCTGCAATTTATTTAATTGCAGACCATGATGATCAGCTGCCAGATGGAGTTGGTGATATGACATATTAGTTGCTGGAGTTTTGCTATTATTAGTTCCTGTTGCTATTTGAACAATTGTATTTGATACTTGGATTTATTTGTATTTGGGCAATGTGACCCAGGATTACTGACTTATTCAAATCTGATTTATTTGAGATTATTATTATATTTTGTTTCAAGTAAATTCTTTCGGTATTGATTCATATATGCATGCTTGGTTGATTTTTCTTGCTTCCGACTCTGATTATTTCTGTGAGATGTAAAGATTCTGAACAACTTATGGATGATAAAAATCATTCGCTGGGCTTAGTCACATATCTGTATTCCGTTTTTTCTTTTTGGGAAGCGGGGCGTGACAATAAATTCCTCGTCCGCAAAGTCGAAATGATGGCTTGTAGGTCACATTGTATGCCACTTAATGTTTCAGCAAGCCTTTGTAATGATACTTGCAGACTCATTGTAGTTCGATGCTTGTAGTGTGGTTGTACTTGTAAAAATTTGTTGTAGCAATGGATTTGAATACATAAATTTGTGATAGTTCCGTGACTTGGTGAATTCTTTCATATGTTTTAATCCTTGTTGTGTAACTTGTTGTATAAGTTGATGAGCCGTCGACTAGGTTCATTGTAGCTAAAAGAACAAGGTCTCAAACTTGTTGTCTATAGATAACGAATTGTCGATGAGATTCACATGATGTGCATAGTGTTTGACGGAGTAAGGATTTGTCCGACTTATACCCAGCTAGTTGTAGGGGCAACTCAGTGGAATAGTTATTTTCCAAGCTTGCTGAATGGGTGTTTAGCTAGTTGTAGGAGCTACTCTGAGGGAGAGTTATTTTCCAAACTTATTATATGAGTCCTCCAATGAATTGTGAGCATCGTATCAAGTGGCGAGTTGAACCTCAAATATTACTTTTGCAAGTTTTATTGAAGTAACTACAATCTACGATTTTGGACCTCTAATATATCTTTACAAAATCTTAACTAATTTCAAGAACATATCGAATGGCGAGTAGCACTCTGAACATGCTTAATTGCAGGTTGAAAAGTAACTCCGAGGCATGAGTATGGATTCCGAACATGTTGGTTTAGGTATTAACGGGTTGCCGGAGCAGATCAAATAGCGAGTTGCACTTTGAACTTGCTTTGCTCCAAGTTGGTAGAGTAACATCGAGCCATGGGTATGGACTCCGAACCTGTCGTCGAGGCGTTAACGGATTGTAGGATCAGATCAAATGGCGAAGAAAACTTTGAACTTGCTTTGTTGCAAATTGCTAGAGTAACTTCAAGCCATGAGTATGGAATCCGAACCCGTCATATAGGGAGCTTTTAACGAATTTTTTGGTAACATTTTTGTGTATAGGTTCGGCCTTTAACTCATTGTTTTCTTCCATGGAATTGCACAAAATCTTTTAAAAAGATAAATGACTAACTTTATTGAATTAAAGGAAATAGGCTAAATGGATGCTCTATTGGCTTACCTTTATTACATGCAATGACCGGAAAGCGGTTTTTATTGAAAAAAACTGTATGCCTGCTCTAGTGGCTGACCTTTATTACAAATTAAAAGAATTTGCTACTAGTACTACGAGAGAACATTTCATTTGCCCTCGTTATACTTCATGAGGTGCTCGACGTTCCAAGTTCTGGGTATCTTCTTCCCCCCAGGTCTTCAAGTTGATATGACTCTGGGTGGATCACTAAGGAGACCTTGTACTACCCTTCCTAATTGGGGGCAAGCTTTCCATTCCTTTGCGGGTCAGAGATTTTGAGTTTTTGCAGGACAAGATCTCCTTTTTTCAGACTAGAGGGGAGGATTTTCTTTCTGTAGAACCTTTCGACCCTTTACTGATAAATGTTCCTTAGTATAGTTGATCTCTCTCGTATCTCTTCAATGATGTCGAAATTGACTTGAAGTTTATTGGAGTTTTGTTCTTTGTCGAAGGAAAGAAGACGGGGAGATGGAAGTCCAACTTCTGAGGGGGTGAGGACTTCCGGGCAGTAGGCAAGGTTGAATGGCGATACTCCAGTTAGGGTTCGCTTTGTGTATCCATAGGACCAAAACACACTTGGAAATTCTTCAACCCATAGTCCTATTGCAGCTTCTCTTAGTCTCTTTTTGAGGCAATCTAGGATTTGTTGATTTGCATTTTCAACTTCGCTATTAGTTTGGGGATGTGAGACAGAGGAGAAGCGTTGAGTGGTCCCTAAATCTGTGACGAAATGGCGAAAGCTTTTTCCGGTGAACTGTGTGCCGTTGTTAGTGATTAATATGCAGGGAATCCCAAATCTGCAGACGATATTCTTCCAAAACAACTATTGGATCTTCTGCTCGGTGATAGTTGCTAGCGGCTCTGCTTTGACTCACTTTGTGAAGTAGTCGATGGCTGCCGCTAAGAAAATTCTTTGGCTTTCTGCTGGCAGAAATGGCCCAAGAAAGTCTATTCCCCACATGGCGAAGGGGATATGGCTTAACATAGAACCAAGGATTGGTTGATGGTTAATTGCTTTTGACAGGGGTCACATTGGAGAGCATACTCTTGCGTGTCTGAGCAGCATGGGCCAATAATACCCATGATTAACTATCTTTCATGCGGGGGACTTGGCCCTTTGATGGCAGTTACCGATTCCTTCATGTTGTTCTTTGATGGCATATTGCGCTTCTTCTGAAGTGAGACATCTCAAGTAGGGTCTGCCTTCAACTATAGTGTATGATCGTTTGTACTGGAGTCCCTCAACGAGAGTGTATCTTTTAGCCCTTTCCCAAATCTTCCTTACTTCTCTGTGATCTTCAAGGAGGATTCTCTTGTCGAGGAAATCAATAAGGGGCTTCATCCAACAATCTTCAGACATTTGGGGTGTGATAGCCATGAGCTCAAACTCTTCCTCCTCGATGCTCGGCTTGAGGACCTCAATAAGGACCGTTTGGTCAAGCCCATCGAGAGATGAGGAAGCTAGCTTAGAGAGGGCATCTGCTTTTCCATTTTGCTCATGGGGAATGCGAGTGACATTAGCTTCTTTGAACGTCGTCAAGAGTTTCTTCACTTGTGACAAGTATTTGGCCATACGGCCGTCTCTACCTACGTACTCACCTTGGACCTAGTTGACAACTAACTGAGAGTCACCGAACAACTCGGTTCTTCATGTGCCTGCTTCACGTGCTAACCGAAGACCTGCCATTAGTGCTTCGTATTCAGCTTCTTTATTGGATGTGGGGAAATTGTGGTGCAATGAGTATTGGAGAATAAACTTATTATGTCCAAGCAAAATAATTCATGCTTCGCTTCCTTCGAGACAAGAGGACCTGTCTACATATACCTTCCGACTTTGTTTTCTTCATCCTCGGGAGAGGCAGGAAATGGTGGTTTCCACAATGAATTAGGCCAAGGCCTGAACCTTGATGGTTGTTCTCGGGCAGTAGCTAATGTTGTGTTGACTCAGTTCAATCTTCATTAGTCATCTGGAACTTTTGGGTTTGAGGAATACTTGCTTGAACGGCTGATCACTGAAGACACATATAGAATGCACTTGAAAATAGGGGCAGAGTTTTTGAGAAGCTGTGACCAATGCATAGGCCATCTTTTCTAACTTAGAGTAATGCAGTTCTGCATTATGGAGTACCTTGCACACATAGTAGATAATTTTTTGAACTCTTTCTTCTTCTCTAACTAGGAAAACGCTAAGAGTTGGTCTGACATTGCTAAGAAGAGGTAAAGGGTTTCACCTGGCTCGAGCTTGCTCAGGAGCGGAGGGTTGACATGGTATGCTTTGAGTTGTTCGAAAGCGATCTGCTGTTCTTCCCCCCACCCGAAACCTTTCGCGCCCTATAGAATTTTAAAAAATGTCAGACATTTCTTCTGAGAGTTTGAAAGGATTCGGCCAATGGCGGCAAGGCGGCCGGTGAGTTTCTGCACTTCCTTGACTATGGTCGAGGCAGACATGTTGCAAATTGCCTGAATTTTCTCGGGATTGGCTTGTATTCCCCTTTGACTAACCATGAAGCCCAAGAATTCACCAGAGGATACTCCGAAAGTACATTTTGAAGGGTTCAATCGCATGTTATGCTTGAGTAATTCTTTAAACGCTTCTTGGAGATCGATGATGTGGTCTTCTTTCTGGAGACTTTTGACTACCATGTCATCCACGAACACCTCCATGTTTCTACTGATCTGACTTTCAAATACCTTATTCACCTAGGCATTGATATGTTACGCCGAAATTTTCAGGCGAAAAAGCATGACTCGATAGCAGTATAGACCTGGTCTGTGATGAAGGACGTCTTCCGGGTGTCAGGTGGAAACATCTGGATCTGATTATACCCAGAAAATGCATCCATGAAAGCTAGGAGTTCATGCCCTGACGTGGCATAAATCAGTGCGTCTATGCTTGGGAGAGGGAATGGGTCTTTTGGACAAGCTTTGTTGAGATATGTGAAGTCTATGTACATTCTCCACTTACCGTTATCCTTCTGCACCATCACCACATTAGGCTAACTACTTTGGGTAGTTAACTTCTTGGATGAAGCGTGCATCTAGGAGTTTGGCGACTTTTTCTTTAACTGCTTGCAACCTCTCGAGTGCAAATTTGCGGCGCCATTGCTGGATGGGCTTGGCATCCGGGCTCACACTATGGTGGTGCATGATTAGGCCTCCAGAGATTCCTGGCATGTCTGCCGCAGTCCAAGAATGTAAGTCCCTGATTCCCTCTTATGCAGGCAATGAAACGTTCCTTGAGTTGAAGAGGAAGGGTCTTCCTGACGCAAAAACTCTTGGTCAGATCCTCTTAAGAAAAAGGGATCTCTTCCAATTTATCCACGGGCTTTGAGTTTGTGTGACTTCTTTCTAGTGACAGTTCGATGGCATCGAGTGGAAGAACAGAGCCCCCCATTGTGGCAGTATAGCATGCTCGTGCTGCCTCTTGGATTTCTTGCAACTTGGCCTACGCCTGCTGACGTGGGGAATTTCATCTTCATGTGAAATGAGGAAGCGACTGTATGGAAAGCTACTAGGCTTGGGTGGCCAAATATGGCATTGTACGCGGCTCTGACGTTGACTACCATAAAGTCTAATGCCTGTGTTCCAGTTGCAGGGGATTTTCCTGCTGTCACACCTAATGTGATAATTCCCTCAACTTGAACGGGTGTACCTAAGAAGCTGTGGAGGGTGTAGCCGATCCCATGGGAGCTTGAGAGCGCCGAATGTGGCCATGAAAAGGATATTTACAGAGCCACCATTGTCTACCAGGATGCGACGTACCTCATGATTTGCCATGCAAAGGCTTATGCCCTACGCGTCGCAGTGAGGTGTCTTGACACCTTCTAGATCTTTGTCAAAAAATGACACGCGGATACCCATGCTTTTGGCAGGCAGAATGTTGTGTACTGAGTTAACCTCCTTCACAAAGGCTCTACGGGAGGAGTTGGAATCTTCCCCCATTGGGCCTCCATGAATGAAGTGGAGAATGACCATTTGTTCTGAGTCTTGGGATTCGGTAGGCTTCTCTGGACGTTTATTAGCCCCTCGGGCCGGAGGGGTTTCGGCGGTGTTGTCTTTCTGAACGAATTGGGAGCGGTATCCTCGACGAATAAAACCTTTGAGTTCTTCTTTGAGGGCTCGGCAGATGTCAGTGGTGTGTCCATGGTCCTTGTAAAATGCGCACCACTTGTTCCTATCCCTTCTCTTGCTGGCTGTAGTCATCTTAGGCGGAGGTTAGACTTTTCCATCTTTTTCAACTTCCATGAGGATGGCATACACACTTGCATTCAGGGAAGAAAATTTGTTGAAGCGTGGTGTTGGAGGATGGCGGCGTTGGCCTTTGCCGTCTTTATGAAACTTCTTGACCCCTTCTTTGCTCATATTCTTCCGTTTATTCCAGAAAGGTGACTGTTTCTTGCTTTGAGAGTAGAGAGCTTCCTCAGCCCTGATATACTTGTCACTCCTCTCCAGGAGCTCAGTGAAATCTCTGGGTTGCTTCTTGGAAAGGGAGACTTTCAGTTCTTTGTGAGTGATGCGCAGCCACCGCTGATGAGTCTAAGGATGAGATGGACCTTGCTTCGGCTGTGAAGCACTTGGCAAAGTCCTTTAGCAGTTCTCCATCCTTTTGTTTCAATTTCAACAGGGAAGCACTTATTTTTTTCAGCCTTGCAGCTAGTAACGAAGTGCACTAAGAAAATCTCCTCGACATGGTCGAAGGAAAAAATTGACTCTAGAGTGATGCGGGAGTACCATTCTCTTGGTGATCTTTCTGATTCACCAACGTATGACTTAAATTGCAGAGCTTTGAAGTTCTTCGGAATGGGTGCATCAAGGATGGTTTTGTTGAAGGAAGGTCGACTTGGGCGGTAAGTCCTGCTGGAGCGATTTCCTTTATTCCTCATCTGTTCCGGGCGATCTTCTATTTTTTGATGCGGTGAAGGACTTGGTCGTCCTTCCCCTTGGATCCAGTGGAGTCACCGGATTCTTTTTCTCTTGAGTGCTGACCCTGATCTTGACTGTCTTGGATGACTCGGAGGTTGTCGAGCTTGAAGTTTTCCAGTTCGGCCCTAGTGACTGGGGCATCTTTCTCCCTATTAGTCTAAAAATGCTTTCGACTCTCACGAGACGGGCTTCTTTCTGCAGCGCGCCCACTGTAAGAGGAGGAGTACTTGATCTTGGCCTTCGGGGTGAGTTGCTTCTCCAGTTTACTTGATGTTCTGAGCAAGATGCCTCGGTTCAGGTTGCGACACTCATCCAAATGAATTTGTAGGTCGGTTCCTTGTTTCATGGCGCTGATGATTTAACGGAGATGTCTTGACCCCCGGGGGCTTGCGAGGCCATTGAATCACTTGAAGAATTATGGACTGAGATATGATCGTGTAGGGGGGTTGTTCATGACGGCTTTGTCAGGAGCCCCCTAGTGCCTTTCTGTTGACAGGAGCTTGACTAGATGGATGGGGCGAATTTGGTTGATGAGGAGGAATTGGGTCCTCCACGGGAGGAGCTAGTTGACAAAGAGAATTGGTGCGATGGCTTGAGGCCGCCGTTCTGTCTCTTAGTATTGGTGGTATGGCGGTAAGTATGATTAGTGTATATGTAACACCCCGCAAAATTGGGTAATGACAATTTTGTCCTCGTGTGTTACGCACGTGTATTTTGTACCGTTACGAGTAATATTTGTAACATATTTTTATATAAATGTCATCGTATCTTATATTCTGATTATTTATATATTTTCCATTTTCTCAAAAATTATTTCAATCCTATTTTTAGCCAACTCAAATATTTATTTTAATCTTTGTATTTTACGTACATTGCACGTGTTTTCAATACACGTGTCGATTACATATATTTTTCGTTACGTGAAATATCTGTAACATTATTACATATACAAATTTTTTATTTTGACTGTTTTCAATCTCCCATATTTTTTATATTTTTATGTGCATTGCACGTAAATTTTTCTGTGCATTTATTTCTAAAATTTTCTAAGATGTCATGCACACTTTTTCTTCCAATTTTGTTTATTTATTTTTAATAAAAACCCAAAGGCCTAAAAATCATATTAAATCCCATTAGAAAAAATATTTAAAAGAAAAGCCCATTAGTTAATCTACATTTTTAATAAACATTTTTTTATCCTACACTTGTCATGTAACATGTACAATCAAATAAATAACAACTAACTAAATCAGAAGTGTGCACATGTGGAAAATCCAAGGGTTGGCCAATTCATAAAGAAAGAAGAAGAGTTGGAAATTTGTGGTAGTAATGGTCAGTGGGCAATTAGTGAAGGGGGTTATGTAGATTATGAATTTGAACACTTAATTTGGGTAGTAGAAGAGTCTTCTCAAACCCTATAAATACCACCCTTTTTCTTCATGAAATCTTGCACAAAAAGTCAAAGAAAAGAAAAGATAAGAAAGATAGGAAAAGAAAGTGATAAAAAGAAAAAGAGAGTTATTTGAGTTCTTACTTGGAGGAAGGAAGGCTTGCTAGGAGAAGAAGGGAGTCCCATTCTTGGAGCTAGGAGCCATCTACTAGGAGTTCACTTTCTTTCCTCAATTAAGGTTTGTGTTCTTTCTTGCTTTCTAAAGTAAAATAGATTCATGTTTAGGGAAATTGATATTTAAAATTGTTTATACATATGAGTAGTGGTTAATTTATGATGATGATATTTAAATAAAATGCATGCTAATTGAGAGATTATCTTGTTGATAAGTTGAAATGATATTGTTTGGGTGCATGGTAATATATTATGATTATATTGAATGAATTGGATATAAATTTGTACACAAAGTTGCTAAATAATGCAAAGAAAGTTACTGTTTTAAATTTTGTTTTCACTTCAGAAAATCATGTCTAATAAAATAGTTAGAATCTAGAGCTAAAACGTTTTTGATAGCATCTTGTACATATAAGGAAAATTCCTTTAAAATTTCATATGATTTGGAGGTCGTTTACTATTTTAATAAAATCTAAAATCAGAACTGGTCAGTAGTTGACTGGTTGCTGAAAATCTGTACACATTTCGGTTTTTGATCAATTCAGCATTGTAAATGAAATAATTTGAGAAAAGTCAAAACTAAGAAGTTGGAGTAGACTCGTCAACCTTTCTGAAAAGTCTAAGAAATCATTCACAAAGAATTGAATTTTATATGAATTTTACAAGACTGTACAGTGACAGTATTTTAGTATTTCGACCCTATTGTATATTTTGAAGAATTCAGGGTTATAGATACAGTATTTTGAGGAAACTTATAACTAAGAAATTGTAGTAGACTTGTACACCTTTATTTTGATATAAATAACGCAAAGTTTCATGAAGTATATGATTTTCTATGATTTTTACAAATATTATGAAATGCAGTTTTCTGACTTTGAATTTACTGTTTTGCAAATGATACTTAAACGAGGTGATTGAAAATATATTCTCGCTGTTTTAAGTTATATTTTGGAAAAATAAAGATCATCTTTATGCTTAGATGATATGTGAACTCAAGAAAAATATATATATGGTTGATGATGTTAGGAATTGGTTTAAAATAAGTCAAAGGAAAATGATGAGATGAGTTTTCAATGATGAATTTTAAGAGATTATGTTTTAATCTTAATTAACTTGTATTGAGAAGGTTTTGATGAATATGAAATTTTTATTGTGAAAATGAATAGGTTGAGATTGTACTTATTGATGAATAAATAAGAATGAATGAAAGAATTTGAATGAATTATGAATACATGAACATGAATTATAAGGGTATGAGTACCCCAAGTTGCTGAACATGGAAAGATGTTGATTCTAGAGGCTTAGTGATACCCAGGTACCGGCAAAAGTAATGGAAATGAATAATTAATTTTTGAGAAGTTACCAATATGTGCTGTCGTCTCAGTATTTTTGTGTAAGACCAGTAGGAGGGTAAACTAGCTCTAGGTAGTATAATTTATTCATGTTCAAACATAAGAATTAGGCACTAAGTGAAGATGTAGTAAACTTAGGCAAACGTGAGTGGAAGACATTTATATAGTCGGGCGGTGGATTTTGGGACTATAGACTCAGTTGGACGGTGGATTCCGGGGCTGTGGTTGCTTGCGATGGGAGCGAGCCTTAATTAAATTCGGAATTATGATTGATCGGGCGGTGGATTTCGGGATCATGATTAGTTGGGCGGATAGTAGGCCGTACTCCAGTGTATATGCGTATACCGGGGCTAGAGGGATACTTGCGGGATGTTCGCACGACGAGGATTCTGTATAGTCGGGTTGTGGATCTCCGAGACCGAAATCCGTACTCGTGGAATGTCTAAACTTTGTTTTATTACTGGGTAGTTATCATGGCGAGGAAAAAAACCCTTTAATGTGGAGTACGTAGGTGTTTGCCCTCGGACCTATGTAGTATGGGATGCATAGAATCCGAACAAAGTATGCATTAGTGTCATTGTAGTATAACATCTGCATTAGGCATTAAGTCATATCATACACTGACATGTTTAGGATAGTTACTCTTTACACTTTTATATGCATTCAAGTTTGTGATTGTTAAAGTAAGAGATTTCATTATAATACAACATAGAGAGGATCACTGTTTATAATATTGCGTCGGTTGTAAGCAACTGACATGCCCATAGATTTTCAGTGCAGGGCTTGATTGGATTGACAATGACTTAAAGATGGTTGATGATAAAGATTTTATTCATGATTAAAGTTGCTGATATTAGAGTTGTTTTCATGTTGTATTTTTATTTAAACTTCCGCTGTGTAATTTTGTAATAAACATTGTTGGGTAATAAAAAATTTTATTTCCTTGTAAAATTGTATGAAATGAAGTAAAAGATCCTATTGTACTACAAATTATATGTTGATAGAATTCGGGGTGTTACAGTATTTCCCACAGATTGTGCCAATATGTTGCTGCTTATTTTGGTGTGGGAGCAAATAGATAGTGAGTTTATATTTGAAGGAAACTATTAAAGATCTAAACTTTGATCGCCACCGTAAAAAGTAGTTAGAGCTCCCGAGTGTAGATCTGGATCGTTGATTAAACATCGTGATCTGATTCAAACGGTTGCTTACGCGACTGATGGACCTGCAAAAGCCTGAAACACCAATCTAGATCGTTGATTGAACACTGTGATCTGAGTTAAACGGTTGCCGATGCTGCCGATGGACCTGCAAAAAGCCTGAAACACCGGGAGTGGCCCAGGTGACAGACCCTCCGACGCTCAAGTTAGAACCAAAGAGAGAAAAAGAGTATGAGAGAGAAATTGTGAATTACCTTTGGACTGAGGAGGGGGAAGATAGGCCTGAGAAATAGTACATGAGATTGATATGAATCCACGAGATTGATATAAATTTCTTATCCCCAGTTAATTCTCCCCCTCAAGAGATAAGACTACATTGTCTTGGGATAAGAGATTTGACTTACAGCCCTCATAGGCTGGGTATGTCCCATAGTGGCCTAATCTGTAACTTTTAATGGGATTGAAAACGATCAATGTCTTGTTAGATAAGCCTGAAGAAGGTCCGGGCCTGTTAAAATGGCCCGTTATTATTAATCTGCCTATAAAAGCTTTATGATCTATGATGAAATCGTACGACCCTGATTTGCAACGATTTTTACAATTATATATATATATATATATATATATATATATAGGGGTGTTCAATTGCAAATGGTTTGCATTTTAAAACCATGCAAACACCACCCTGGTCGTTGGATCATCTCAGTCCCCTCCTCTTCCCCTCCTCTTCACTTAAGTGAAGGGGTATTGTCGGGAAATCATCCAAAATAACCCCCTTCACTCAACACAAAATCACCTCACCCTCTCATGTCCCTCTCTTTTCCAAAACCCACAAAACCCACAAAACCCAAGCCTCCTTCTCCCGAAACTCAAACAGTGCGCCTTTCTCCCTCTCTTCCGACCACCCGACGGCATCTCCGAAATCTTTCTCCAGACAACACCCTCGAAGTAACCCCCATTCCCATAAATACGTATTTCCTGAATATTTTTGGTATTTTGATTATTTATAAACTATTTTGCGCTAAATTGGTTTCGGATCTTTTACTGAGTATTTTATAATCGAAAATTATATTCACTTTGAATAACAATGTAGTTTCTATTTTTAATTGATCAGCTATTTATATTTTATATTATTCTTGTTTGGATTTTAATGAACTTGTTAATCTCAAATTCTATTTTGATGCATATTATTATTATTATTATTATTATTATTATTATTATTATTATTATTATTATTATTAATATTAATATTATTATTGTTATTACTATTATTATTATTATCGGTAGTACTATTATTACTACTATCATTATTATTATTTTTAGTATTTTCATTGTTATTATTTTTATTAATATTGTTGTTATTGTTATTAGTATTAGTATTATTGTTATTCTTATTATTGATGTTGTTACCATTATTATTATTAGTATTTTTATTGTCATGATTTTTATTATTATTATTTTTGTAAAGCCCAATGTCATTACTATTATTATTATTATGGTTATTGTTAAAGCCCATTAATTTTGGCCTATATTGTATTATTTAATTATTTGATTTGAAGCCTGATCCAAGCCATCTCCTATTGGATTCTAAACCCAAACCATAGTCTACCATAGACCCATTAACCCAAATAATCATCAACAGCCAAATCCCCACATTCTCTCATATTCACTGCCAAATAACTACCCCACTCTCTTTGACCCTAATAATCAGCCTAATGATTCCCCCATCATCTCATTAATTGATCCTGTAACCCCCTATTTGAATCCCTAATAATCAGCCTTTCAATTCCTCCCCATTATTATGGTTACTATAATACCACTACTATATTATAACCTAACCCTGGATTCAAATATTATAGCCGCCTTCAACCCCCAAACCCTACTGTACAACCCCTCCCCTTTCTCCTGTTCAACCTAACCCTTCAGAAATCTCTTCATTCTCCCCATATCGCCACCAGTCGACCCTGAGCTCTGACCGACCACCGTCCCGCTCGAGCCATCCGCTAGACTGTGCCACCTCGCGACCCCCCATCGCACCCTCGCCTCGTCGACCTCCTTCGACCCATCGTCTGAACCCACCAACCTCCGCCATTGCTCAACCTCGCCCTTCGTCTCCCTCCTCCACTGCAGTTCTGTCAGCCTTGTTGCCCTCCATTGCCATTCTTGACGTCGTCTTCCTCATCCTGCCGCTTCCCCTATGCCTGCAACCACCTCGCGACTCCTCATCTTGCCTCCGTCCCGATCTTTTGCCACTGCCAGTCGACCACTATCGCTCATCTCCCCTAGCAGAGATCACCACCCTTCATCACCCCATCGTCATCCACAGTGCTGTTGCTCCCCTCTTCATCGCAGCAACTGCTCGAAGCTCCCAACCACCGAGAGCCATCGCTGCTTTCCCTTCCATTACTGCAATTCTGCTCGTCGTCGAGTCCCCCTCACCATTGCCCGAGCTCGAACTCATCTGCCTCGTCGCCACCATCTTCACCTATCCGTTCACCCCGCAACCACCGCAGACCCCTTTCCATCGTCGTCATCATCAAACGCCTGAAGCTCTGTTGTTCCCGCTCTCCTCTGTTTTTGGTGTGAAACAGAGCAGCATAGAGCATCGCCGTTCTCGCCGTTGTCGTCGCTTCCCGACTGCCAGTGCCTCGCCGTCGCCACCCCTGCTCCTGCCCCTGCCATCGTTCCCTGACCGCAGTCGTCCCCGGATCTCCCATCATCACTCACTCTCTCTCTCTGTCGCGTTTGGGAAGAAGAACAGAGATTTGGAAATTGGGGTGTTTGCTATTGTGGAGTAGGAGATCGGAGATTGGTGTTTGGTGTTTGGGTTGATCCGGTGTTGTGTGCTGTGTTTGCTGTTTTGTACATGGAGCGCACGTGCTTGCATTTTCCTATGTTCATGGGTTCGTCGCCCGGGATCCTAATCCCGTTATTCGATTGTTCGAATTAAAATAAAACGTCATTCTAAACGCAAGTCATCTTACTCTCGAATTGTATCGTATCATATTCGAAATTGTTTATTGAATCTCGCAAGTAGATATATATTGATTATCATATATCTGTTATTGTTAACAATCGTTGGGATGGTATGGATTTACACGAGCGAATCCAAGTAGTAGTCTTGACTTCGTGCCGTCTTTTGCCTCCAATGTATAGAGATCTTGCATGCATTCATGTAGTTAATTATTGAATATAGGAATAGAGATTATTATTGTATTTCATGACATTACACAACTATTGTAGATTGTATACTAGTGTTGATTGTTCATATGATTTATGATGGTGTATTAGTTGATTGTGGTTAGTAAGATTATAGACATTATACATCTTAATACCATGTTCACATAGTCGTAACTTGCTGTGATTTATATTGTCAACCCCTAACTCATCATTCATAACATTCTAATCATTTTATTTATGAAAAATATATTGAGACCTTGAAATTTACTGTCAACCTGAACATTGTCATGCTGTTTTAACCTAGATAATGTCCTCAAAATCAATAACTTTCTGAATATGAAATGTAGCCCCAGGTATCTAGTTTCTAGAACATCCAGAATTTTTGAATTCCGACTTATATTGCATGAGTTATGACCATTTTACTGGAGCTGCATTCTATTTCCAGATTTATGCATATACCATGTTAACCTGATTAAATGGATGAATTAATGATCAAATATTACCATGATAATTTCCAGATTGATAACAAACATGATTAGGATAATGAAATTATTTTTGCTGATTTTTAAAATGAATATTTACTGCTTTTACAACTGAAACTAGTTAACATTAATAATCAGCCAGAACCTGTAATTCACCTAGCTACTGTTGTCGGAATTTGGACTTTAAATATGCGTTGGAACCGGGCAGGAGTCTAGTTTCTAGAACTTTACACGGATCCACATTTGCTATTCTTTGGCAGCGGTAAATTCAATTTTAGTACAGCAACCTACTGCTGTCCAGAATTGAGTTTTCATATTTGATAATATGTAATTGAATCTATAATGTTGTATTTGGTGCTTTTAATTGTATAGAGTACATTGCATGATCTTAGGGCTACGTTGTCATCATTCTTGTGTCCTTATTAATCGCTTTATCATTTCCCATCGATATTTTTGTCCCTATTGTTCCCTATTAGTATTGCATGTTAATTGAATAAAGAATGTTAATCAAGCCAAGGTTAAGGGTTGACTAGAGCAGTTGATAATATAGTGACTGTACTAAAAAATGTGGGCCTTGTTTCCAAAATATTGTTATCGTCATTGTGCAAGAAATTGCATCAATGGCCTGTGTTACAGTTATTGTGCAAGAATTGCTACAATAGCCAGTGTTATCGTTATTGTGCAAAAAATTGCTGCAATAGCCAGTGTTATCGTTATGGTGCAAGAAATTGTTGCAATAGCCAGTGTTATCGTTATTGTCCAAGAAATTGCTGCAATAGCTAGTGTTATATCGTGCCGAGTACATGACCTATTGAATCTACCACTTTAGTCTAAACGAAATTGATTGTATGCCTCAAACCTGTAGTATGGGATGCAGTAGCACGTGCATTAGTTAGGATTAAAATGAATAATAAACTTAAGATTTTCATCGCATCGTCATTGCATATTGTGATCGTGATTGAAAAGTGTTATCGTTATTGTAGTCGTTATCAATCATCGTTATTGCACATTGCATTGTTACCATTTTGCCATTGTTTATTGTCATCGACTCAATTGTTTATTGAATTCATTGTTATACCATAAATGCCATTGTTCCTCTGTTTCTCTACTTGCTGCCCACGAGTTGCTCTAAGGACATATTTTTCTCTTTTATATGAACAGCTTACAGGTAATCAAGGAGAATTGACGGATGGACTAGGAGAACAACAATGGTGAAAGAATTGAATTTGCATCGCCGCCTAAATAATTATTATTTTGTTGAAGTCTTAAAATAAATTGAACATTATTAATTCTTGTATTTGTGGGCTTTTGACTCGAATATTGTTTTGATGATTCCATATGTTGGTTTGTTATTATGTTTGGTTATTTTATGTTTAAATTCCAAGTATTGTTATTCATGTGATTACTCCTTTAATGCATGCGTGGTTGTATTACTTCTTATTTATATTGTTGAGTCGAATCGATAACAGCTTACCAATGACGCAAGTCATTCGCTGGGCCAACATCACGTGCCTGCATTCCATATTTTTGGGAAGCGGGGTGTGACACCCGACAGCCCCTCTCTTTCTCAAGCTCCTCATTTCTCGACTCTCTCTCTTCAAATTTGAACCTGCCGAATCCCCGCAATGCCTCCTCTTCAAATTGCCTCAAGCTCCTCCTCCTCCACTCCCGCACCGCCTCCAACTCCGCTCACCTAATGTCTCTTCACCTTGAAAACCTAATCATAAAATCAGAACTCAATTTCGTCATTTTACTCCGTATTGTGCAAGGTAATCCAAAACACTAGTTTTGTATGATTGTTAATTATTGCTTGCTAAATTAAAATGTATGTAGAAACGTTAACCATTGTGAGAATATTGTTAATTTTGTGAGAATTATATGTAGAAATGTTGTGAGAAAATTGAAATGTATGTAGAAATGTATGATTATTAATTATCACAAAACAAAATGTATGATTATTAACTTTGTTGGTTTGGTTGATATGATTTCGTCAAATTGAAGAAGATTGTTATCGTGTATTTCGGGGTTAATACAGTTTGGATAATTGTTTTTAATGGACGTAGATGTACACGAACTTAACGTATTTCATGCTCTTTCAATCTATTTCAAAAATTCTTGAGTTAAAAAAGTTATTGAGGTGTTGTTAAGTATTAGGTGAATTCAATGTGGTGGGAATTATTTGGACTAGATTTTGGAGAATAATTGATTTGATGAATTGGCTAAATGAATCATGAGTTGGTTAGTGCCTGTTATTGTTGTTGGAATGGTTAGTGATTGAATCATGAGTTTTATTTGTCTTGACTAATTAATGTCTTGACAACAAAACTTTATTTACTTCATGCCTTTGTCAGAAGAAGACACCAAGTAGTGCTCTATATAATGTTGGTAGTTATCAAATCATATATAGTTATATATGAGGTTTGAAACTGAATGTTGATTACTATATCATTTTTAGTGGAGACAATCATAGATAATAACTAGCAATACAATAGGAAAGAAAATAATAAAAAAGACATAAGCATGTAATTTCTTTATTACATTATGTAAATTTTACTAAGAATTGCAGTATTATTGTTGATAGAGAAATGGGCAGAACAAGAGGATCGTCAGGGCCGTGGTAGTGACCAACCATTTACAGAAGTAACAGAGTTACTTGTGTTAGTTTTGAATTTGAATATATAACATTGTATCAATAATAACAAGATTTTTATATGTTCATAGAGATTGGTGGCCGCCATTCTTCCTCCGATGCCGGTGTGTCATCTTCGGTTGGACGTACACCTCCAAGACTGGAAGACCAAGCCTATTTGCGTTACAACACAGACACAGATCTCAAGCCGTGTGGGATGGGTCAGGAAAGAAATGTAACTTCTGGACGCACGCAACTCTTCCCATGGTCCCATGTACCAATGCGTACTTGGTCCAAGCTAGTTTCTACGGAGTTGGATTGATCGGGGTGTGAAGCTCGATCGACACTTACTTACAGTTCTTGTCGAGCAATGGAGGCCAGAGACACACACTCCATATATCATAGGAGAGATGGTGGTCACTCTCCAAGATGTAGCTTTCGAGCTTTCGATAAATAGGGTGTCATGACGGGAAATATGGACTTCAAACGAGTATCAATTGTACGTGATTTCCTCGGTATCAATTTAGAAGATGAATAAGCTGCAAAGAAAGCTGAAGTTGTAGCTGAAGCTGATGAAGAAGATAAATTTTATAGAGAAGTTTTTTACGGTAAATCTCTCCGAATGGCATGGCTGAAGAGGAGGTCACAGGGTACTTGGAAGAAAACTCCAATGACGAAGACATCCAGTATTCACACGTGCCTACATTATAAGTCGGATTAGAGGTGTGTTCTTCTCAAAATCCTCCAATGATCTCGTGCCACTTATATATTTATGGTTGTTGGGCGACTTCAGTATGGCCGTTTGGTATAGTTGGGGAAGTGTTGCATTAGCTTCATTGTACATGTCTTTGTGAACATGTGCATTGAATTCTTGGCAGATGGTGGAGAAGATGGTGTTGTTACAGATTTTGAGTTGAGAGCGAACACACATCGGTCGTCTTCGAATGGTTGAACCATCACAGGCTGGGTTGGCCACTCCGCAATTCCAAAGATGTCTCATCTTATAGGAGTGTATTAGGTAGGTCAACACACATGGGTCGATAACTCATGCACATCTCTGATGTAATGTAGAGGAAAGTTGAACACATTGATCGACGAGTGTGTCTTGGGTGCCATACACCCCTGATCGAATGGAACGACTTCCACCTGCATGTACGGCTACTAGCGAGGTTTGGTTAATGATAGCCCAATTTGTTAACTTCGGTATTGTGTTAATCTGCTATCCGGACAGAGTACTTCGGCTATTCGGATTGCAGCAGAAGATTCTGGAATCCCACTCGTACGATCAGAAATAACATGATGTGAAAGGGACTGGTCGCGTGCCTAATTTTGACTGGGCGAATTTTCATCAATTACATGTGGCAAATTGGAATCAGAGATTTCATATGGCACTGGGACGTCAAACACCTTACGATGGCTCGAGGCAAGATGTTTATATGACGTGGTACAAGTGCATTACAAGATTGCATGTATCTCTGCATATCATTGTACTAGTGGGGATGCAGATACCAATTCTCGTGACAGAGGAGGAACCACCACCGGTGTATTCGTCTTCTCAACTGATGTACCAGCCGAAGGCGTCGTCGTATCGAGCCATGGTTAGTGTACTAAATTTTTTTTAAACAAGTTAACAAATTTCAATTTCATGAAGCATGTCTTATCTCATATTAATTTGATCTCTTATATAATTATCTTGGGGATGTATTGTTAAGTTAACATTTGATGTATACATGATTTCCTAACTATGTTGTTTCCTTTATATGTTTATTATTGTTGTAGATTGATAACACACGTGATATTGCTGGGATAGTTGCTTGTACCTCGAGTACCGTGCCCAAGAGCTTTAAGTAAGTTATGCGAGAGATCCTGAAACCATGCCGCCACAGTTTTAAAGAGGCAGGTGATGGGGCGAGACTTGAAGCTTTTCTAAATTCGACTGCACGCCAACCAAGACGTAAAAGCATGACAAGGGGATCATTTCTCATATCCGAGCCACAACAACTGCCACAACAAGAACCAGAGGTATCGAAGGAAGAAGATATACAAGAAGAAGACCAAGATCCAGATGAGCCGGTATCATAATTGATACAAGGTCCTAGTAGATGCAAAAATCCACCTCATAAGAGGAAGAAGCCTAATCAACTCTCACCGAGTGGATGCAAACCGCCCCATCGGAAGATGTAGTCGCTGATATTATATTAATTTTGTTTGATATAGTTCACTTTAGAAAAAGTTTTAGAGGTTAAGTTGCAGTTTCTATATACAATTTCTCTTCTTAATTTACTAATACATTGTGTTTTTTTAACTTATAAAATTTGGTCGTTGATTGGAGGTCATGCGTGGAAGACGGTTCAGTGGTGTCCCTTGGTCAGTGTATGTATTATTATTTTTTGTGAAGTGTATATGTTGGTGTAGGTTGGTGTTAGTTGATTGAATTTGTCACGCCCCGCTTCCCAAAAATACGGAATACGAGAATATGACATTCGCCCAGCGAATGACTAACGTCACCCATAAACTGTTTATCCGATCAACTCAACAATATAATAATACAGAACAATTGCGCAGGCAATAATAATAATCTCATGAATAATAATACTTAGAATGAGGCAATATGAAATATCCAAATACAATAAACCAACTTCTGGAAACAATAACAAAATCAGGGTCATAAGCCTAATACAATAATAATCCAATCACAAATAGATAATAAGTCTCAATACATTAAGTTCAATATAACGATAAGCAACTAGAAAGCATAAAATCTTCAGAATGTTTGTTCTCCAATCCCAGCAGGCAATTCTCCTTCATTACCTGTGAACACTTCATCTAAAAAGAGGAGAATTTGGTCCTTACAGCAAGCCATGGACAGCAAGTAAAGAATGCAAGGAACAATGGAATAATGATATAACAATGAATTCAATGGATTAATAGGAATCAATAACATGGGATAATAAAAATAATCAATATCATAATAATCGATGCAATGGATATAAACAATGATTCATTAATCGATAACAATATTCAATGATCAATAATAATAACACTTGGCAATATTCGATATTAATAGGAATAATGATGAACAATATGCGATGTTGATGTTGTGTGATTCTTAAGTCTATTAATCATTTTAATCCTAACTAATGCAACACTTCATGTGTCCCATTTATTTACCACATGGTTGCTACATACAATCAAGTTACGTTTAGACTTAATGGTGGATTTTATAGATCATGTATTCGGCAACGATATACAATAATGACCGATGGCCGAATCGATTAAGATACTGTAATCAGTAATCTATAATCAACTGATGATCGATAGACCGATAAATAGGGAAACACGGGCCCCTCCTCCGAGTACAGTCCCTATATTGTCCACTACTAAAGTCAACCCTTAAACCCCGGGTTGTTAATTATTTTATCATTGCAACAATACAATATGCAATTTGAGACATGAGATGAACAATAATAACTATAGGGGAACAATAAGATGATAACTTAGATAGGACGATTAGAATGATGACGATAAGACATTAGGATCATGCAATGCAACTTACACACTTTAATTCATGCAACACTATGATATAGGAACAATTAATTTATTAAAAACTGGAAGATCAAATTCTGTTAGCAAGAGTAGTCTGTACAAAAATATAATTTTCCACTGTTTTAGTACTCGAAAACTGGACCCATCTGAAGTTTTAGAAACTAGACTTCCCCACGGTTCCAATGCATATTTAAAGTTCAAAATTTGACAATAGTAGCTAGGTCAAACACATCATTTTTTACAGATTTCATGTTTTGGTAGAAATTCGACATTAAGTTATTATAATTTTAGAATCAGCAAAAACTCAATAATAAATTTAGTAAATATATTTATTAGACTCATAAACATGTTAAGTAACAATTTGAAAATTTAGGGAGCAATATATTAACATTTGATAAGCATTTTAACAGCTTAAATATCAAACATACAAAAATCTGACAATCTGGAAATAAAAACACAGCTGTAGTAAAACGATTATAACTTTTTCTACACAACTTGAAATTCAGCGATTCAAGATATTCTGGAAACTAGAAATATAGGGCTACAACTCTTGTTCAGAAAGTTATTTATTTTAAGACCATTTACTGCGACGAAAATAGCAGAAAAAATACAGCCAGCAGGCAACATAGAGGTTTTTGGGTATTTTTTCATGGAATAAATTAATTAAATATGATGGGTATCAATTCTATAGTCAATAAACTTCATAATTAGCACGATGGGTGTCAACACATGATAAATAAAATTAGAAACACACACGTACACTATTTTAACATCAATCAAACATCAAACGATCAATCAACATACAACCTAACAATTGTTTCTACAATAGATTAATTGTGTGACAATTATATGAGTACTCCTACCATGATTACTATATGGATGCTTGAAAGATTCAATCTTCAGAGTCAAGAGGCACGATGTCAAGAATATTGGGGTTAGCTCGTGTAAATCCTCAATAGACCCATGAAAGATAATCAATACAACGATACGATAACGATCAAGATCTACTTGCGAAGTTTCAATAAAATTCTTGAATTTGATTCAATTAGCAATTCGAGAGGAAAAGTGACTTGCACTTTGGACGAAGAAATTGAATACCAAGAATAACGAGATAAGGATCCCGAAGCAACGAACCCACGAACTCACACGAAATAACACGTGCGAACTACGTGTAAAAGAAACAAAGTAACAATAGCAAAAAGTGACAGCAACTGCAACAGCCAGAGGGTGATTGGGATCTGGCTGACGGCGATCGGCGGGTGGTCGAGAGACTGGGCTGTGCGACGAGAGGTCTGGAGGTCGACAAGGGCGAGCCTGGCGTCGATGGCGGCGTGCTGGAGTTTGGAGGGAGAAGGACATGGCGGGGGGGGGGGGGCAGGGGGTGTTGGGTCAGGGCATTGACGGAAGAGGGTGGCTAGACAGGGTGGCCGACGCAGGGGAAGGCGACGCTAGTGGTGGCGTCGTCGGAGGGGGTGGGGGGGTCTGATCGGAGATGGATCACAGGGGTATTGGGTGGGAATCAATGTCGAGGAGTGATATGGCTAAGAATGGGGTTAAATCGGAACCGTCCAAACTTGGCGCGAATATCAAAGCCTGGGGACAAAATGGTAATTTTACCTACAAACGGGTCTGATGTGGGTACTGGGTCTTCTCTCCAAAAGCCCAGTGATCCGCAAACGGACCCATCTCAACTGGGTGCGGGTTTCAACCCGCAGCAAACCCGGTCCAGCAGGATAGAATTAGGGTTTCTGATTAATCCTAATCAACGGCCCTGATTCATATCTATCCTTTCACTGAGAATTAGGGATTACATTCCTAATCTAATCCTAGGGATTACATTCCTAATCTGATCCCAAAGGCGGCTATAAATACCCCCCGATCCACCACCATTAAGAGGTAATCAATCTTTGGCCAATTTTCACTCTCTCATAATCTTCCTGAAAACTGACTTCAGCATCGGAGGGTGCATTGCCGGGATCAACCCCGGTGTATCACACTTCTTGCAGGTGAACGGCGGGAGTCAATGGTCAAACTCCGGCGAGAAGATTTCAGGTTTTTGCTATTCAGTTTTCCTAAGAATCCACAAATACTATCTGTTTGCCTCCACACCAGATTTAGCGGTAACAGATTGGCACCGTTTGTGGGAACCAACAAATAGCAGCCCTTCCGCTTCCTGTCAGGTCAGACCTACCCAGCCATGCCTCCCCGAAAGTTAAGATCCCGAGGGTCCAACCGCGGACCCACTCCCCCTCAACCACAACAAGAGATCCCTCTCCAAACCGTCCAGCCGGCGGGACTTCCCCCTCAACCTGATCAGGCCCCACGGCAGGACCAACCTCTTTCTCAGAACGCCGGTAAGGGGGGCTCCCATCCCAATCCTCAGAAACAACCTCTTCAACATGATCATGTCTCCGTGCACAACCCCTCTACTGATTCCATGGCATCTCACAATCCCCGAGCATCCGATGACCTCCACAACACTCTGGACAATCGGCGCAAAGAAGAGGATCTTCGCCGCCGTTTGGATAAAAGGCGGGCCCGAAAGGGAGCCTCCCGCCAACACCGTCCAAATGAGCGATCTCCTCATCGCCGAGAATACAGAAGGTCCCCTCCTCGTAGAAGGCGGAGAGAGTCCCCAGGCCACCATAGGAGAAGGCCCCATTCTCCTGCCAGTCGGTAACCCCCGAGCAATGATGAGGCGCCCATCACCCGTGCCGAGTTCCAGCAATTCCAAGCAACCATCTTACAAGCCCTCAATTTCCGACCCAACAACAACAATGCTTAGAGGGTCCCCACTCCTCCGATCCGAAGTCCTCGCCAACGGTCCCTAACTCCTCCCCCAGCTCATAGCAACCCCCAGCACATTCCTAGTCCTCGCCGCTCCAGGAGCTACCATCGTCGTAGCCCCCGCTCTCCCTCATACGAAGATGAGTCCAGAGGCTCGTTCGATTACCGTCGAAGGGATGACACTGTCTACCGTCGTCTCCACGAAATGGAAAGGCGCTTGGGTCAGCTAGACAGAGAAGAAGAGCTTAGAGGAAGGACCATCCGCCCAAGCCGACCTCCCTTCTCTCGAACCATCATGGATGTGCCCGTTCCAATAGGCTTCAAGCCTCCCCAATTCGAGACTTATTCCGGGGAGTCCGACCCCGTCGACCATATCGAAAGCTTTAAGACCCTAATGCTCATCCACCAAGCTTCCGATGCTCTACTGTGTAAGACCTTCCCCGCTACCCTCAAGGGTCCGGCCCGGAAATGGTACTCTCGCCTCGCCCTATCTTCGATATTCTCCTTCGAGCAATTCGAAACCCTCTTCGTCACCCACTTCGTGAGTAGCCGCCGAACTGAGAAGACCAGCATTTCGCTACTTTACCTCAACCAGAAGAAGGGTGAAAGGCTGAGAGACTATGTAAAAAGGATCACCACAGAAGCTAGGTCTATCGCTTCCCTCGACCAGTCCGTCGCTGCAGCAGCGTTCCAATCAAATGTCCTCAACTCCAGCCTCCGCTCCTCCCTTGCCAAGAAGCCCCCGCAGAACTTCTCCGATCTCCTTCTCCGAACCGAGAAGTATATTCAGGCCGAGGAAGCTGAGCACCGCCCCAACTTTGAGGGGCCTTCCTCCGGGTCCAAGAGAAAGGGAACAGAAGAAGAAGGAGCCAAGAAGCTCCAGAAGGACAATGGTGGACAGCGCCGACCTCCCCCTAGATTCGAAAAGTTTACTCCTCTTGACGCCAACATTTCCACTATTCTCATGGAGGTTGAGAAGGAAGGGGTGCTACACCTTGCCCCGAAAATGAACACCCCTGGTAAGAAGAGGGACAAAGAAAAATGGTGCCGCTATCACCGGGACCATGGCCACGACACCAATGATTGTCGGGCCCTGAAGAACGAGATAGAAGCCCTCATCCAGAGGGGGCAGCTGGCCAAATTCGTGAGAAAGGACCGAACCGACCTTCCGCCTCCCCCTCGGGGGGTTAACAAGCATCCTGAACAACGCGATTAGACACCCGAATTCGAAGAGGAGCGTGTCTTACACCTCATTCTTGGGGGCTCGATGGGGGGCTCCTCCAACTCCTCTCGAAAGGCATTTATAAGAGAAGTTAATTCGGTTCGCGGCACACCTCCTCCTAAGGGCCTCGGAGTACCCGTCACATTCTCAGATGAAGACCTTGAGGGTGTCCGAACCCCCCATTGTGACGCGCTTGTCATCAACCTCCATATGGCGAACTTTAAAGTGGAGAGGATCTTGGTGGACAATGGCAACTCCGTTAACATCCACTTCCTCGCCACTTTGAAAGGTCTTAAACTATCCCGGGACAGACTTAAGCCCGCCGGCTACACACTCCATAGGTTCACGGGAGTGCCAGTGACTATTGAAGGGGTGATCACCCTCGACGTAACCACTGGCAAAACTCTTACTACCCGAACGGAGTCGATGGACTTCATGGTCGTCGATGTTCCCTGCTGCTTATAATGTGATTCTGGGCTGACCTGGCCTAGCTGCTCTCGAAGCCGTCCCTTTTGCTTACCACCTCAAGATGAAGTTCCCCACCTGGGCAGGAGTAGGGGAAGTAAGAGGCAGTCAGGAAATGGCCCGCAAATGCTACATGACCTCTACTGGGGGTCCAGTCCTCTCCCTCGAAACTCTTGAAATCCCCCAAGATGGTGTTCGACCGACGTCCGAACCAGTGGATGAATTGGAGGAAGTGCTCTTCTCTGAGCGAGATCCGAGTTGCAAGTTCTTTATCAGCAAGACCCTCCCATCTGCCCTAAGCTCGGACATAGTTCAATGTATTAAAAAGAACCGCGACCTCTTTTCCTGGTCAGCCGTCGACATGCCTGGAATTTTCGAAGAGCTTCTCGTCCACCATCTGAGTGTTGCACCGGGGTCCAGACCGGTTCAATAGAAGAGGCGCAAATTTGCTCCCGAGCGCCAACAAGCTATAAAGGAAGAGGTGGACAAGCTCCTCAAGGCTCGGTTCATACAGGAGGTCAATTACCCCGAATGGCTCTCGAATGTTGTGATGGTAAAGAAGGCCAACGGGAATTGGAGAATATGTATCGACTTTACCGACCTGAATAAAGCATGTCCCGAAGATCCATTTTCTCTCCCAAGTATCGACACCCTGATCGACGCAACTTCGGGCCATGAACTCCTCAGCTTCATGGACACCTTCTCCGGCTACAATCAGATTCGTATGTTTCCCCCGGATATCCCGAAGACCTCCTTTATAACCGATCAGGGCCTCTACTGCTACAGGGTAATGCCTTTCGGGTTGAAGAATGCTGATGCTACCTATCAATGTCTCGTTAACAAAGTCTTCCAAAATCAGATCGGCCGTAACATGGAGGTGTATGTTGATGATATGCATGTGAAAAGCATTCGTGAGGCCGACCATGTCACCGACCTGTAGGAGGCGTTCGACGTGTTAAGAAAACATGATATGAGGCTCAATCCGAACAAGTGTGCGTTCAGAGTCGCTTCGGGAAAATTCCTGGGCTTCATGGTCAGCCAAAGATGGATCGAAGCCAACCCCGAGAAGATTAAGGCCATACTGGATATGGCTCCTCCCAAAAATATAGAAGAAGTTCAGAAACTAACTGGGCGCCTCGCAGCTATAGGGCGCTTCCTTTCCAAGTCAGGGGAGAAGTGTCTTCCCTTCTTCAAGGCTCTTAGGGAGGCTAAGGGCTTCGAATGGGGTCAGCAATAGCAGGAGTCGTTCAATCAGCTTAAAGCCTACCTAGTCAACCCCCCTCTCCTCAGCAAGCCTATCCCCGGAGAAACACACTACCTCTACTTAGCTGCCTCCGAACAAACCCTCAGCGCTGTCTTGGTGAGGGAAGAAGACAAGGCTCAGAAGCCCATCTATTGTGTAAGCAAGGTACTTCGTGATGCCGAACTTCGTTTCCAAGACTAGAGAAGATGGCATACGCCTTGGTTATGGCAGCTAGGAAGCTTCGCCCGTATTTCCAGTCTCACTCGGTGGTCGTTCTTACCGACCAACCGCTGAAGCAAGTTCTGCACAAGCCGGAGACCTCTGGCCGCCTCATGAAGTGGTCGATCGAGCTGAGCCAGCATTATATATCCTACCAACCTCGGACCGCGATCAAGGCTCAGGCCTTAGCTGAATTCATAGTTGAAAGCACCATTCCCGAGGTCAGTCAAGCGTCAAACGGACCTCCTATTTGGACAATATATGTTGATGGGTCCTTGTGTACCGAATGGAGCGGAGCCGGGGTTATTCTGGTAGGCCCCGATGACTTCGTCCTCCAATACTCCCTCCGCATCAATTTCAAGGCCTCCAACAATGAAGCAGAATATGAAGCCCTTATAGCCGATCTCGGAATGGCTCGCAAGGCCGGGGCACGATGCCTCCGCATATTTAGTGACTCTCAACTGGTCGTGAATCAAGTCCTGGGCGAGTATGAAGTGCGAGATGACCGAATGGCTAAGTATCTAGCTAAGGTCCAAAATCTCATGGCTCTCTTCGAAGAGGCACTTATTCGGCAGATACCCAGGGAGGAAATTGCTCAAGCAGATGCTCTCTACAAGTTAGCCTCCTCCTCCCTCCAAGGTCTCGAGCAGACCGTCTTGATTGAAGTGCTCCTAAAGCCGAGCATAGAAGAAGAAACTCCTGACTCCATGGAGTCGTTGCCTATTCAACTTCAAGATAATTGGATGAAACCCCTAGTAGAATTACTAAGGGATGGGCTCCTCCCCGAAGACCCTAAGGAAGCTCGCCGAGTCAGAACCAGAGCGGAGCGGTACACCATTGTTGAGGGGGTTCTGTACAAGCGCTCCTTCACACAAGTTGACGGCAGACCTTATCTGAGGTGCCTCTCCCCCGAACAAGCCACGTACGCCTTGCAAGAACTTCATGAAGGCATAGGCGGAGCACACTCAGGATCCAGATCTGTAATACCCCAATTTTCATTTATGAAAATTATTTATTTTTTTGTACGTTTTGTGCACGTGCAATTTTTGCAATATAAAACCTTATAATTACTTTCAATATGGATAATGTGTGTGTATGTATATATATATATATATATATATATATATATATATATATGCACATGTGTTCTCTAATTATTTTTATAATAGGCCCATTTTCTTCAAATAAACGTAAGCCTTCTTTTCAGCCCAAATCTATTTTTTTTTTTGTAAACCATTCTTTTCAGCCCAAATCTATTTTTTTTTTGTAAACCATTATTTGGCCCATTAAATGAAGCCCATGAGCTATTTCTTCTTTTATTACAACTTGTAATGTAGAATATTTTTATAAGAGTATTTTTATATAAAAAAATATAATGTACAACTTTTTAAATGGAGAACAAATGAATGCACGTGCATTGCACATACACGTGCAAGTAGCACACATAGTGGGCCGGTTTTGGTATGGAGGGAAAAAGAAAAAAAAGAGTAGAGTTATGGGTGGTAGTTGTTTGAATCATGGTTGGTTACTACAACTTCCCCTTCAATCCTAACCTTTTATTTTTAACTCTTAGATTGATCCTAGCCCTTCATTTGCTCCAATTTTTAGTATAAATATCCCCCCCCCCCAGCCTAGTTATTCTTGTACTTTTCATTTCTCCAAAACCTATAGCAGAAAATACAATTGTTAGTAGTGTAGTAAGTGATATAAAAATAAAATAAAAGATTGAGAGTTGTGGGTTGTGCTTGCACCAAAGGAAGGCCGGCATCAAGGAGGGCTCGGGATTGCACTTTGAAGGCCGATTTTGCACATCATGGAGGAGGAGGAGGAACGCTCTTTTGGCAAGCTCGTGAAGGACTCTTGTGTTTAGGAGGTGTTGCAATATTTATTCTCTCCAAATAAGGTGGGTTATTTTCCATGTTTCTAATTAGATATCATGCTAAGGTTGATTAAATTGATAATGCATGACAGAAACTAATAAGAGCACATTTAATTGGGAAAATGCTTGTTAGTTGATTGAATTGATGCTAAATAGATTGCATGTTATTCCATCATGAATCTTAAGTTGTATGTGAATTGTTTGTAGCTATGGAATGCTTGAATTAAAATTTGTTGTTAGTATCAAAACCAAATTCAAATGCCAGTAGATGAAATTGTTGCTTTATGTGCTTAGATGGACTTTTGTGATAACGTTTAGCATGAGTAACCTAAAATATATTTTTGGGTTTGTAAAAGAAAAATAAATAGGGAATTGATATAGGAAATATTAATGTTAAGTGGTATAAGAAATATCGAAATGAGATGTGGTAGTAGTAGTATACAATTAAAGTTAATTGCATGAAAAATATATGTTTAATTACTGGAAAAATTATTTTTAAATTACTGGAGTGTTATACTATGTTTAATTAGACATTCTGGAGTTTTACAAGAAATTTAGTAAAAAGCAAAATTCAAATGAGAGCTTTTGAACATCAAAATGTTCTAATTGAACAGAGGATGGATTTAATTAAAATGCGAGTTGTATTCAAGACAACTTAAGACTATAGCTCAATTGGTCGGGAGGCTCTCTAATGCTACAGTGTGTGTGGCTTGTTCCCTTGGATCGCTGGTTCGATACTTGAGAAATCCAAATTTTTATGTCCGTTTGTAAAAATTTAATGAATTTCCAACCCGAGAGCATTTAATACTCTCAATCCCCTTTTATATTGAACGGCACAATTGGCCACATGGCCATAGCGTGCGGCTTGCTTCCTGTGGGTTGCTGGTTCGAATCCTGGCCTCAGCCAGAATAATATCTTTTTGGAAAAAATGACTTTTGTGGTTTCTTGATGTGTAAAAATTATGGAAAAATTACTATTATTATTCTAAAAACATGCGTGACTTATGAAAAATAAGTTGGGAGTTATTGGGATAAAATAAAGTATATTTGGGAATAAAAATGTGATTGGAACTATAGTTTTACACTTGTATATTTTGTGAAAAATGCGTTTTTGCAAAGGACTTGAGATAAATGCTAGAAAAGAAAAATAACAAAGAAAGAAAGTATATATTGTGAAGTTGGTATGGATTATTCTTATTGAAGAATAGTGTGACACTAATGAGTTTGTGAATATTCATTTTGGCTATATATTTGGTGATATGATTTTAATGTGGAAATAAATGTTGTGAAATACACGATGTATAATTGAACTCCATGAATGGTTATTTTGACTCATGAATAATTTAGAAATCATGTAATTGGAAAAGGGAAATGTTATTGAGTATGACAACTCAAACATGTGAATTTGTGAATCGAAATTGGAAATTAGGGTGTAGCCAAAACTCACACCGGCAAGTGAAAAGTGTTGAAATAAGGTTATTGATATTGAAAAGACCAAGGTTGGTCATGTGAAATTGAAGAAATAAGACCGGTAGTAGTGAGAGGGCTAACTCTAAGAGATTAATTTTGTTCATGATTTCATTAAATTAAGAATTTAGTACATAGTGAAGAGGTGATGAAAGTAAGAGAAAAACACGAGTGCGAGAGCCATCGGATTGGCGGTGTGAGAATGAGCCACAGAATGCATGCTTGATGTGTCAGGACATGGCGTGGGCACTATTCCGGAATTATCGTCCCGGTGGCGACGCTTGTGGGATGTTTGGTGACTGCAAGAGGATCGTGTGCCATGAAGGAAGCTGAATTGTCCATAGATAGTCTTCACGATGCATCGTGACATGATGTAGGATTCCCCTCCAGTTTTTCTATACATAAGCTTGTACTCATAGATCATCTAGGATACTTACAGTAGTTACAGTAGTATGAGATGCATAGAATCCGAACAAGTGTGCATTAGTATCATGTAATGTAAATGATTGCATTAAGGACTAAGTGCACAATCACAACATGACATCAATAGGGTATTCCCTTTAATTTAATATGTGACAAGTTTGTGTTTCTTAAATATGGAAAATCTGTTATTCTGTTTCCGGCATAGAGAGGATGGCCGTGTATAATGTTCGTCGGTTGAATAAACTGATGTACCCACAGTTTTGTATGCAGGGTAAATGATATGATAAAGATTAACGGAGAAATGATGCTTAGAGATTATTCAAATGTTGATGCACTTCGTTTTTATATAAATGTTGTAAATTTTGCTTCCGCTGTAAAATGTAAAGTATAAAGATTTCTTGTAACTATGATGTAAAGTGAAAAGTTTTAATTCCTTGTAAAATTGTACTAAATAAAGTGTAAAGATCCTGTGGAATCTCGAATTCAGTGTATTTTGGAATTTGGGGCGTTACAGAGTGGTATCAGAGCCACGCTTCACACTTGTACAAATTTATAAGGAACGACACCCTAGAAGTGGACATTAGAGTGTGTGTTGAGTCTAGAGATTTAAATCTAAGTTACTTACATTTGTGTTGCTCTATGACTTATGCTTCTTCCTTCCTATTTCTAAGATGGCTGATCACTCCGACCCTGCTGGAGACGACAATTGGCATATCATCAAGGAAGATTATTATCCTGGACAAGCAGATTCCGAGGAAGAGTACTACCCAGGGCAAGCCGACTCCGACGGAGAGGAATGTCCTGAGTCCCGAAAGATTACTCCACCTTCGAACTCATCTGATGACTCTTCTGACGAAGAAGAAGAACCAGTTCCAAGTAGTCTTGTGATATCTCTTCTGAGGCAGGTAGAAACACTATGGGAGAGAGTCGGACTATTAGAGGCTCATTTGGCAAAGGGCAAGGATGATTTTTCAGTTCTCATTCATCGTGTATGGGAACTCGAGAAGAGGAAAAATATGACCGATGTGCTGAAGGAAGAAGTTGAAGAACTACGGGGAGAGCTTCGTGAAGCCAAGAGGATCCGTAGGAGTTAGACCATTGTATCGTCTGCTGCTTTCATTTTTATGTCAAAAATGTTTTAAATTCGAATGTATAAAGTTTGAAATTCAATGAAATGGAAATACTGACTTGAAAGTTCATGTTTCACACTTCGAATTTAATGGGTCTTTTGCATCAGAACATGGCTGGACGAAGAGCAAGAAATGGTGAAGGTCTGGACTTGGAAACGAAACTCGCAAGGGTCTATCAGACACTCAATGCCGTGGCCATGAATCAGAACCAAGAAAGGGTACCTACAAATCCGATGCCCAAAGCAATCAAACTCGTGGAATCATTCAAGCGAATGAAACCACTGGTGTTTGAAGGGAAGTCAGACCCTTGATACGGCTGACAACTGGATCAAGCAGGTAGAGACTATCTTCGAAGTCTTAGAGGCCCCTGAAGGCAGCAAGGTAAAGTTGGCGACTCTGCAATTTGAGAAGGATGCGGCTGTGTGGTGGCAGTCGATGAAGCGGACAATGGGAGGTATTGTTCTTGGCTGGGAGAAATTTTTGGTGGAATTCCGCAGTCATTACTTTCCTTCAGACGTCCAGGAGAAGAAGGCCATGGAGTTTCTATCATTGCAACAAGGTGGCATGTCAGTTAGGGAGTATGAGACTAAATTTACTCAGCTCTCAAGGTATGCTCCCAAACTGGTAATGGATGAGGCGAGGAAGGCTCATAAGTTTGAGCATGGTTTGAGGCCGAGCTTGAGGTCCCGGATGATACCTCTTGGTATCAGAAGATTTGACAAAGTGGTCAACGTGCGGCAGCTACGAAAGCAGACATGGAGCAGTTTCATGTTGTTCAAAATCGGAGGAACAACTGGCAGTCTGGAAAGAGGCCCGCAAATTCTGGGAATTTCAAGGGTCAACCATCGGCACAAAGGTTCAAACCGACAGGAGCGAACGCTATCAATGTGGTTGGAGGAACCGGGAATAATGTTGTGAGACCTCCTGCGGTAAATTGCTACAACTGTGGTGAGACGGGACATTACCAATCTCAATGCCCCAAGCCACGGAATGTTAATCGCAATGTACCAATGCGAGTATTTGCCTTGACCGAAGCTGATGCCGATGAGGTAGATTATGTCATCACTGGTACGAAGGCGGATGTTTAGAGGTTCATGTTGTTTCTTTTTCTCGTTTATTTAGTGAACTGTTACGTAATGACTGTGTATTATGTAACAGGAAAATTTTATTTGAATGGAATGAAAGCTATTGTTTTGTTCAATACTGGATCCTCTCATACTTTTGTGTCTCCTAAATTTGCTAAAGTGTTGGGAATTGAACCGAAGATTTTTCCAGGCAAGATCTTAGCAGTAGCTACTCCATCAGGAGAGACTTTAACCATTGATCGGTACTATGCTGATTGCGAGATTGTAATTGGGGATAGAATTTTCGGGATTGATCTAATCGAGCTGACTATCTTAGGGAGTCGATGTTATCATTGGCATTGATTGGATGTTAGTGTACAGTGCAAGCATCGAGTGCAAGACCAAGACGGTAACAGTGAAGGCTCCAGGTGGACCTGAAGTCACTTTCCAAGAGAAGAAGAAGTGTTCTAGGCTGGTGGGAGCTATCCACAAGGAAGAAAATTCCTGTGGAAGTGCAAAGGATTCCTGTGGTTCGGGACTATCCGACTGTGTTCTTGGATGATTTTCCTGGGTTACCCCCGCAACATGATGTACAGTTTAGCATCACCCTTCAACCGGGAAGTGCACCCATTTCTAAGGCACCGTATAGGATGGCTCCAGTGGAACAGGATGAGGTGAAATGGCAGATTAAGGAACTGTTGGAGAAAGGCTTTATTCAACCTAGTGCGTCACCTTGGGGAGCACCAGTGCTTTTGGTAAAGAAGAAGGATGGTTCAATGAGGATGTACATCGATTACCGAGAGCTGAATAAGGTCACTGTTCAGAATAAGTATCATATTCCCCGAATTGATGACTTGTTCGATCGTCTACAAGGAGCAGCTGTTTTCTCCAAAATTGATCTTCGATAAGGATATCACCAAGTTCGAGTGAAAGATGAAGATGTGCACAAAACTGTATTTAGAACTCGACATGGGCATTACGAATTCTCAGTTATGCCATTTGGAGTGACGAATGCACCCACAATCTTTATGGATTTGATGAACAGAGTTCTGAGGCCATTCATTGATTCTTTCGTCGTGGTGTTTATCGACGATATCCTCATGTACTCCAAGTCAGAAGAGGAGCACACCGAGCATCTGGCAGCAGTTTTGAGGAAACTGGAAGAGCAGGAGTTGTATGCCAAGCTGTCCAAGTGCGATTTCTAGAAATCTGAAGTGGCATTCCTAGGCCACATCCTTTCTAAGGAGGGAGTGGCAACTGATCCTCAGAAGATAGAGGCAGTGAGAGATTGGGCAAGGCCTACTACAGTGAAGGAAGTCTGAAGTTTTCTTGGATTAACTGAATACTACAGGAGATTCATTCAAGGTTATGCTCAGTTAGCCGTACCACTCACTGGTTTGACTAAGAAGAATGTGGACTTCTAGTGGACTGAGCAATGCGAGGCAAGCTTTCAGGAGTTGAAAGAAAAGCTGACTACTGCACCTATTTTAGCTTTGCCTATAGCAGGTGTTGAGTATGATGTTTACAGCGATGTTTCACATCGTGGGCTTGGTTTTGTCTTAATGCAAGAAGGAAGAGTAATCGCTTATGGGTCTAGGCAACTACGACCGCATGAGAAGAATTATCCGACTCATGATCTGGAGTTGGCTGCGATTATCTTTGCCTTGAAACAATGGAGGCACTACGTGTACGGTGAGAAATTGAATATGTACACGGACCACAAGAGTTTGAAGTACATATACCAGCAGAAGGATCTAAATCTGAGGCTGCAGAGATGGTTGGAAGTGCTTGAGGACATGCGACCTGAGATCAAGTATCATCCTGGGAAAGCTAATGTTGTTGCTGATGCACTTAGTCGCAAGAGCAGTTTATCCAATTTGATTACAACTCAGAAGTATCTGATGGAAGAATTGGATCGAGCAGGTATTGAAGTTGTCTTGCAAGGATTGAGAGCATCTTTAGCTCAGTTGAGGCTTCAGCCTACCTTGAATGGAAGGATTATTGCAAGACAGGAGGTTGGTGCTGATATCTTGGAGATGAAGGAGCAAGTTATGCTGATATCTTGGAGATGAAGGAGCAGGTTAGTGCTGGCAGGTTGCCAGTATTTCAAATCAGGGATGGAGTGCTGTGGTTCGGAGATAGACTATGTGTTCCAAATCAGGCAGACCTGAAAGAGAGTATTCTTCAGGAGGCGCATGCTACTCTTTTGTCAGTACATCCTGGAAGTACTAAGATGTACAAAGATAGCAAACCGCATTTCTGGTGGTCAGGTTTGAAGCGGGATGTGGCTGAATTTTTGGCGAAGTGTGAGGTTTGTCAAAAAGTCAAAGCCGAGAATCAGAGAACCGGAGGTCTATTACAACCGTTACCTATTCCGGAATGGAAGTGGGATAAATCAGTATGGATTTCATTACGGGATTGCCCAAGAGTCCTAAAGGCAATGATGTGATTTGGGTTATAGTCGATCGACTAACCAAGTCCGCTCACTTTTTGGCGATGAAACTCACTGCTTCGATGGACAAGTTAGCTGAGTTGTATATTGGTGAGATCGTCAGGCTTCATGGTGTTCCGTCAACTATTGTGTCTGATCGAGATGCACGGTTTACTTTGCATTTCTGGAGGAGTCTTCAGACAGCTTTGTGTACCAAGATGGATTTCAGCACCGCTTTTCATCTACAAACCGATGGGCAGACCGAGAGAGTCAACCGGATTCTTGAGGATATGCTTCGGTGTTGTGTACTAGACTTTGGAGGCAGTTGGGAAATGCATTTACCTTTGGTAGAGTTTGCCTACAACAACAGTTTTCAGACCAGTATTGGGATGGCGCCGTATGAAGCTTTGTATGGCAGGAAGTGCAGAACACCTATTTGTTGGTTTGAAGTTGGGGAGCGTCAACTGTTTGGGCCTGAGCTTGTACAGCAAACCTCTGAAAAGATTGATCTGATCAGGAAAAGGTTAGTAGAGGCTCAGAGCAGGCAGAAGAGCTATGCAGACAACCGGAGAAGGGACCTTGAGTTTGAGGAAGGTGACTTCGTCTTTCTGAAAGTATCGCCCAGTAAAGGTGTGATTCGATTTGGCAAAGGCGGGAAGTTAGCCCCGAGGTTTATAGGCCCATACAAGATATTGAAAAGGATTGGGAAAACTGCTTACCGGCTTGAGTTACCGGAAGAGTTATCTCAGGTGCACAATGTCTTTCATGTGTCTATGCTGAGAGGTTATATTCCAGATCCGAGTCATCATTTGCCTGAAGTGCCGGAAGGTTTGCATTTGGATCTCAATTACATCGAGTCTCCTATCGAGATTGTTGATCGTTGAGAGAAAGTCTTGAGGAATAAGACGATACCGATGGTCAAGGTAGTCTGGAGAAACCATTTGGTTGAAGAGGCTACTTGGGAGTCTGAAGAGAGGATGTTGAAGAATTATCCTGAGCTTTTTGCTTGATTTGTATTTTGTATTTTTTTTCTCGTGCTTGTTGTGAGTGTTTTGTTTCTCGCTCTTGACTATAGTTCCGGGGATGGAACTATTCTAAGAAGGGAGTGTTGTAATACCCCAATTTTCATTTATGAAAATTATTTATTTTTTTGTACGTTTCGTGCACGTGCAATTTTTGCAGTATAAAACCTTATAATTACTTTCAATATGGATAATGTGTGTGTGTGTATATATATATATATATATATATATATATATATGTACATGTGTTCTCTAATTATTTTTATAATAGGCCCATTTTCTTCAAATAAACATAAGCCTTCTTTTTAGCCCAAATCTAATTTTTTTTTTTTTGTAAACCATTATTTGGCCTATTAAATGAAGCACATGAGCTATTTCTTCTTTTATTGCAATTTGTAATGTAGAATATTTTTATAAGAGTATTTTTATAAAAAAAATATAATGTACAACTTTTTAAATGGAGAACAAATGAATGCACGTGCATTGCATGTACACGTGCAAATAGCACACATAGTGGGCTGGTTTTGGTATGGAGGGAAAAAGAAAAAAAAGTGTGGAGTTATGGGTGGTAGTTGTTTGAATCATGGTTGGTTACTCCAACTTCTCCTTCAATCCTAACCTTTTATTTTTAACTCCTAGATTGATCCTGGCCCTTCATTTGCTCCAATTTTTAGTATAAATACCCCCCCACCCTAGCCTAGATATTCTTGTACTTTTCATTTCTCCAAAACCTATAGTAGAAAATACAATTGTTAGTAGTGTAGTAAGTGAGATAAAAAAAAAGAAAACATTGAGAGTTGTGGGTTGTGCTTGCACCAAAGGAAGGCCGGCATCAAGGAGGGCTCGGGATTGCACTTTGAAGGCCGGTTTTGCACATCAAGGAGGAGGAGGAACGCTCTTTTGGCAAGCTCGCGAAGGACTCTTGTGTTTAGGAGGAGTTGCAATATTTATTCTCTCCAAATAAGGTGGGTTATTTTCCATGTTTCTAATTAGATATCATGCTAAGGTTGATTAAATTGATAATGCATGAAAGAAACTAATAAGTGCACATTTAATTGGAAAAAGGCTTGTTAGTTGATTGAATTGATGCTAAATTGATTGCATGTTATTCCATCATGAATCTTAACTTGTATGTGAATTGTTTGTAGCTATGGAATGCTTGAATTAAAATTTCTTGTTAGTATCAAAACCAAATTCAAATGCCAGTAGATGAAATTGTTGTTTTATGTGCTTAGATGGACTTTTTTGATAACGTTTAGCATGAGTAACCTAAAATATATTTTTGGGTTTGTAAAAGAAAAATAAACAGGGAATTGATATAGGAAATATTAATGTTAAGTGGTATAAGAAATATCGAAATGTGATGTGGTAGTAGTAGTATACAATTTAAGTTAATTGTATGAAAAATATGTGTTTAATTACTGAAAAAATTATTTTTAAATTACTGGAGTGTTATACTATGTTTAATTAGACATTCTGGAGTTTTACAAGAAATTTAGTAAAAAGCAAAACCCAAATGAGAGCTTTTGAACATCGAAATGTTCTAATTGAACAGAGAATGGATTTAATTAAAATGCGAGTTGTATTCAAGACAACTTAAGACTATAGCTCAATTGGTCGGGAGGCTCTCTAATGCTACAGTGTGTGTGGCTTGTTCCCTTGGATCGCTGGTTCGATACTTGAGAAATCCAAATTTTTATGTCCGTTTGTAAAAATTTAATGAATTTCCAACCCGAGAGCATTTAATACTCTCAATCCCCTTTTATATTGAACGGCACAATTGGCCACATGGCCAAAGCGTGCGGCTTGCTTCCTGTGGGTTGCTGGTTCGAATCCTGGCCTCTGCCAGAATAATATCTTTTTGGAAAAAATGACTTTTGTGGTTTCTTGATGTGTAAAAATTATGGAAAAAATTACTATTATTATTCTAAAAACATGCGTGACTTATGAAAAATAAGTTGGGAGTTATTGGGATAAAATAAAGTATATTTGGGAATAAAAATGTGATTGGAACTATAGTTTTACACTTGTATATTTTGTGAAAAATGCGTTTTTGCAAAGGACTTGAGATAAATGCTAGAAAAGAAAAATAACAAAGAAAGAAAGTATATATTGTGAAGTTGGTATGGATTATTCTTATTAAAGAATAGTGTGACACTAATGAGTTTGTGAATATTCATTTTGGCTATATATTTGGTGATATGATTTTAATGTGGAAATAAATGTTGTGAAATACACGATGTATAATTGAACTCCATGAATGGTTATTTTGACTCATGAATAATTTAGAAATCATGTAATTGGAAAAGAGAAATGTTATTGAGTATGACAACTCAAACATGTGAATTTGTGAATCGAAATTGGAAATTAGGGTGTAGCCAAAACTCACACCGGCAAGTGAAAAGTGTTGAAATAAGGTTATTGATATTGAAAAGACCAAGGTTGGTCATGTGAAATTGAAGAAATAAGACCGGTAGTAGTGAGAGGGCTAACTCTAAGAGATTAATTTTGTTCATGATTTCATTAAATTAAGAATTTAGTACATAGTGAAGAGGTGATGAAAGTAAGAGAAAAAACACGAGTATGAGGGCCATCGGATTGGCGGTGTGAGAGTGAGCCACAGAATGCATGCTTGATGTGTCAGGACATGGCGTGGGCACTATTCCGGAATTATCGTCCCGGTGGCGACGCTTGTGGGATGTTTGGTGACTGCAAGAGGATCGTGTGCCATGAAGGAAGCTGAATTGTCCATAGATAGTCTTCACGATGCATCGTGACATGACGTGGGATTCCCCTCCAGTTTTTCTGTACATGAGCTTGTACTCATAGATCATCTAGGATACTTACAGTAGTTACAGTAGTAGATTAAGTCATGACGAGAGATTGAACCCTACAAGGTGAAGAACGATTGTCACGCCCCGCTTCCCAAAATATGCAATACGAGCCCGTGACGAAGCCCAGCGGATGATTTTTTTACATCATCCATAAGCTGTAGGATCGACTCAGCATCATAACAAGAATATAACCAGATTTATATATAACCAAGCATGCATGAATAATTATTTAAGCAACAGAAACAATTTAAATAAATGATAATATTCAAATAGTTCCCCATGTCTGGATCAAGTGTAAACTCAGAAACAAGTCTTAAACAGCAGAAGAAATAAATACCTTAAGAAAAGCAACCATTTAAACAGGTCCTTGCTCCAAGCAAAACCTGAAATGTCTGCTCGCCAATTCCAGCAGGAACCTCGTCTCCAAAGTCTGCTTAATAATATAAACAGGGAAACAAAGGGGAAACAAGGGAAAATGCCCTTAGTACAAGCTAGGGCCACAAATAGGGAAAGCAAGTACAAGTAAGGGAAACAAGAATTGGAATTCAAAATGTAACAGAGTTATAAGAAGTAGTGAACAAATCCAAGGACTAGCTAGCAAGAGGGAACATCTTAAATACTAGGTTGGATAACAACTGCTAGTGGTGAAACACATGTCAGGTGCACCTATAGGGTTATTTAATATCAAGCGTCAAATCTCAAGTCTAGTGTCATGTGTTATTTAAATGTCAGGTCTCAAATGTCAAGTTGTCAAGTTCAAGTATCAATTTGTCTAGTTCAAGTTATCAAGTTCAAGCCTAGTTCAAGTTATCAAGTTCAAGTCTAGAGGTGATTACTATCTAGGTAGCACGACATGCATCCATACTTTTACTACATGGTTGCTACAGTCAAATCAGTTGCGTTTAGACATAGTAATGGATTTTATAGGGCGGCGTACTCAGGTATCAAGTATCAAGCAAGCCATGGTTCATGAATCGGAAATTAAATAACAAGTTCACGAAGCAAGTTCGCGAATCCACAAGCAAGTTCAAGAACCACACAGTGGGTTCAAGAATCAAACAAGTTCATGAGCCAAGTAACTGACTCCATGAATCGAACAAGATACAACAAGTTCATGAACCAAGTATTTGGGAAACACGGGCCCCCTTCCGAGTACACTTACCTATATTGTCCACTCTATAGTCTTTCCCAAAACCCCGACTTGTTACTTTTATTAATTCTTATCAAGCAAGCATACATATGTAAATGTTGTGATTTAATTCTAGGAAAAATTGGGGATGTCTTATATGGTGTCCAGCAACTACATATAAAGTTTTGTGTCCAACGCTCGCTGTTTACACAGCTAAAATAATGCGCAAAGTAATTATATACAGCAGTTTTGCAAAACTGCGTCTACTGACACAGCTGCAGTATAACTGCCATAACTCCTAGACCGTAACTCCAAATTCGAACATTTTAGAGTCTATCGATATCTACACATCTGGATCTACAATTTCTATTCAGGGCTCGGGCCCAGATTCAAATGATAAAAGGGTCGAAACCGCAAAAGAATATTCAGACAGCAACACGTAGAATTAACTTGCTAGTGTAGATTTCATGGAAAAATGTCATTTAGCGTCTAAATCATTATGTGGCATAAATACATGATAATGGAGGTCAAAACAGTAAATAATAATGTTTTTCAAGTTATAGGGTTGCAATTTCGTCAAAAATTGAATGTGACAAGTATCTATAATTTAGGGCTCCTTAATTCATATGTCTATGTCTTCATGTGTTCAAGGGTAAAAGAGTCCAATAATTATAAATTGAATACAAGAAAATTTTGTGACTCTTAGAATTGTCAATTTGGAGGTTCAAAATTGATCCACAACGATATTTCAAAGAGGAGTCACAATCTAACTATTTGTAGTATTTCAAGGATGCTTGTACTAGAACAATAAAATGTACAAGGATACTTGCCTTAGTTTGACGATGACTAGATCCACTTGTAGAAGCAATTTGGGTAGAAAAATCCCGGAAGAAGTCCTCAAAAAGCGCGCGCGAAAAACTACCGAAGATCGAGTTTTCCCCACGCCGGATCCCAGCCCAAACAGCAAACAGCGAACGGATTAGCTGCGCCCAGAACACCAAACAGCGAGCGCAGCCAATGGAAAAGCTCCTCCGCAGCGGATCTGATCCAAACAGGGAACAGTGGATCTCGGATCGCCTGTGGGTGAAACACCGAACAGCGATCTCACTGGCTCGATCGCACGGATCTTGAAGCGATCGAACGCCTGAGATTCGATCCCACCCAATCCTCCTTCTTCTTCGTTCTCTTCGTCGACGATCCGAGAACGGGAGAGAGATTGAGTGCGGCGACGGCGCGGCGATGGCTTCGACGGTGACGAGGAGGACGACGACGGCGGAGGCAATGGTGCGACGTCGAGAAGCGACGGCGCGCGGCGATGGAAGGCGCGGCGGTGGGCTCTGTTTCTGATTCAAGAACAGGGGAGGAGCGGAGAAGAAGTCTGTGGTGGTTCGGGGGTGTTGGTGGTTGCTGATGGCGGAGGTCGAAGGATGGGGACGACGACGGGAGTGGCTAGAGGTGGTCGGAGGGCGAGATGAAGGTAGGGAGTCGATGGGTTATGGTGGTCGAAAAAAATGGCGAATTGGGTTTCGAAAGTTGGGTTCGATGGTGAAGACGACGGTGGATGGGTGATCTGAGACCGGGATGGTGAGGCGGTGGGGGTGCGAGGGCAATGGGGACGATCGGAGTGGGTTTTGGTCGTGGACGAAAAAAACAGGGAATGGCGGAAGGTTGAAGGTGGATTGGGTTCAGGTGTTTGGGTTCGATGGATGGAGGCGACGGAGTGTAGAGGTGGTGGTGCTGTGGGGTCGACGAGGAGTGGGAGCAAGGCGATCAGAAGCTGGGGCGATGGCGAGGAGGCAATGGGCGATCGGAGTGGGTTGGTGTGATGCGAAAAAGATGGAGAAGGAAAACGGTGAAGGAGGATCAGCGGCTGTGGTTTAGAGGGTTAAACAGTATTAGTTGGGATTAGGGTTAGGGTAGGGTTTAAATAGTAGAGTTTGCGGGTTCGTGGGTTTTGGGATCCGTTTCAAAAAGAGTCCAACAGAAGAAATGGTCAAAATGCATCAAAATGGAGATTAAAGATATAAATGAGAAGAAATGGTAAATTCTTCATGAATAAGGACACAAATAGCACACAAATGAATTTGATAAATGGACCAAGAATTTTAGTCGAAACAAAAATAACGATTTTATTCGAATAGAAATAAAATACGGGATCTCAAATAGATAAAAGAATACAATTGAGAAAAATACTGTATAAAAATATAAATACGGGAAAACAGGAGTTACAAATCCTACCCACCTTACACAAAAATTTCGTTCTCGAAATTTGCTTAGGCAGTACATAGGACAGGGCAAAAGCAATTTAGGGGAAGGTAACAAACAAGGGATCCAAGGAAAAGTCGACTTGGTGGTAACACCAAAATAAGAAGGGAGTGGATAACAACGAGGTCAAATGGAAGGCATGAAAGAGAATAACAGCATCTAAAGGATCCAAATAACACAAGATAATAAATACGATGAAGGAGTAGGCAGAACTGAAATCAAGGAGATGGAAGACAGGAAAGAATTGAATCCAATAATGAATGAGTACATGATGGCAGGATGGAATGCAAGAAGGAAATAACCGGTATCAAAAACGAAGAACACTGAACACCACAGGACTTGCAAGATAACGAGACAAGGAGGTGAACGAATAGAAAGAGCTGGAATCGAAGAAGGAAGCGACAAGGGAAAGATGCACCACGCAATGAGTCAATGGATGAGAACAAAAGCAAGAGATAGGGGACAGCAAATGGTGCAAGGAATGGAACAAAACACAATACAAGGAAGAAGAAGCAACAACATGATCCTGGGTCCTGTGGGTCATGGGCCTACTACGCTTCCGCTGTGACACTCTAATGGTGACGCTCCGAGTTCCAGACATGTCGTTGTGGACCACGTGACACCAAGCGACGATCCGAGCAGGAAGAAAGGAATGAGACACCAAGATCAAAGAGAGTATGGGCTCCAAATAGAGATAGGCGATAATGCAAAATAGATATAAGGCTTGAGCTTCAATCTTCATAATTGAAAGATAGAATACATATCAAAACTAATGGCTTTTAACAGAAATAATAACAGCAACACATATCAATGATAATAATATCCATAGTAATAGAATAGCAATAATAACAATAAAAATTAATAATAACAATGATAATAATAAAAATAGTAATAATAATAACAAAATAATAATAATAACCGAAATTATTATAATCATACAGGTAATAATAATAATATAATAAAATAAAAATATCAAAAATACTGACAATACATGCACGACAGTGTTGGACTTAACACATTCATGAAAATAATGCAGTAATAATAGAAATAATAATAGTATTAAAAGTAATAACAATAATAATAAAAGGTATCGCAATAATATTAATCATATCAACAATAATAAAATAACAGTAACAATAATAACAAAAATAATAACAACAACAATAATAGCAGCAATAGTAATAACATTATTAATAACAACCCAATAATAATAACGAACACAATAGCAATAATAATAGTAATAGTGATAATAATTTTATACACAAGGTAGAGTAAAATCAACCATACGAGTTCAACTTGTATGGAAACATAAAGTGTAATAGTATAAACAAGATGTCATAAAGAAAAAATATTTCTTTACCTTTAGTTTCATTGTATAAGTGAGAATTGTCTTGAAATATCAATTTGCAAATAGGTATAAAATCTTGCCTCCTTAACATCAAGTTGCATGTTTGCCTTCACGACATCAGGTTTCAAGTTGCCATCCGGATATTCGGCTGCACATTTTGCCTCGCCGATATCCAGTTGCAATTTGCCTCCATTGACATCGAGTTGCATATTTGCCATCTCGACATTAGGTTGCACCGAAGTGGTGAAATGTATATAAAATTGAGCATGCTCAGGCTCAAACAAATTAATAATAATAATAATAGTAACGATAAAAATAATAGTACCAATAACAATAATATTAAAACATCAACAACACTAGTAAAAATATTAATGCAGGACAAGATATAGTTTGTGCCCAACATTTTTGTGGAAGTAATTTGATATCAACAATAATAATAAAATAATGCAACCAACAATAAGAACATCAATAGTAGTAACAACGATAATAATAATACTTGTAATGATAATGAAAATAATAATAATAATAATTGTAATAATAGCATTATACAACAAAATAAGAATTTGTCTTACTAGAATAATTCAGTAAAAATATATAGTCGATCAACAATGAAAAGTGAAGTCAAAATACACCATTGTTCAAAATAATAAAATCTTGTTGAGAAACATTCTTATAGAAGATCGAAAATAATTAAAACAGTTAGTAATCGAAATATAGAAAGTATTCGGAAAAATATTATAAAAAGAAAAATAAGTAAGAGAAAAATGAAGCTACATCCAATAAGGAGTTAAAGAGAATGATGACTAGAAGGGACGAAAGAAAATTAAGGAATTGAATATGAAGGAAGGAGGACGAGGGGCAAAATTGGAATTGAAGAGATTATGGCAGAGCATGATACTCAGAGTGAGTCAACAGTTGAAGATGAACGCAAGGCACGAAAAACAATGAACGACACACGAACTAGAATAAGAGGGAATCAACGAGGCAAGCAGAAAATAAAAGACCGCTTGCATTAGAATCAAAAGAATAGGGGTACAGAAGAATAAATTTGTACCCAATAAGGAATTTACAAATCAGGACGAATGCAAGAGATGGAAAGAAGCAATGAATCAAAGAATTGAATATGAAGGAATCAAAATGGATGGGATAAGACTTGTGTCCAGATCGAGTTGATTATTAAATTATTCATGTGGTTGCATGGCTTGTTTAATGTCGAGTTAATCCTGACTAAGTCAAATCTGTCTAATTTATTAGTCAGACTAACACATTAGCCAAACCTGAGCTATGATACCACTAAAAACCTTGTCACGCCCCGCTTCCCAAAATATAGAATACGAGCCCGTGACGAAGCCCAGCGGATGATTTTTTTACATCATCCATAAGCTGTAGGATCGACTCAGCATCATAACAAGAATATAACCAGATTTATATATAACCAAGCATGCATGAATAATTATTTAAGCAACAGAAACAATTTAAATAAATGATAATATTCAAATAGTTCCCCATGTCTGGATCAAGTGTAAACTCGGAAACAAGTCTTAAACAGCAGAAGAAATAAATACCTTAAGAAAAGCAACCATTTAAACAGGTCCTTGCTCCAAGCAAAACCTGAAATGTCTGCTCGCCAATTCCAGTAGGAACCTCGTCTCCAAAGTCTGCTTAATAATATAAACAGGAAAACAAAGGGAAAAAAAGGGAAAATGCCCTTAGTGCAAGCTAGGGCCACAAATAGGGAAAGCAAGTACAAGTAAGGGAAACAAGAATTGGAATTCAAAATGTAACAGAGTTATAAGAAGTAGTGAACAAATCCAAGGACTAGCTAGCAAGAGGGAACATCTTAAATACTAGGTTGGATAACAACTGCTAGTGGTGAAACACATGTCAGGTGCACCTATAGGGTTATTTAATATCAAGCGTCAAATCTCAAGTCTAGTGTCATGTGTTATTTAAATGTCAGGTCTCAAATATCAAGTTGTCAAGTTCAAGTATCAATTTGTCTAGTTCAAGTTATCAAGTTCAAGCCTAGTTCAAGTTATCAAGTTCAAGTCTAGAGGTGATTACTATCTAGGTAGCACGACATGCATCCATACTTTTACTACATGGTTGCTACAGTCAAATCTGTTGCGTTTAGACATAGTAATGGATTTTATAGGGCGGCGTACTCAGGTATCAAGTATCAAGCAAGCCGTGGTTCATGAATCGGAAATTAAATAACAAGTTCACGAAGCAAGTTTGCGAATCCACAAGCAAGTTCAAGAACCACACAGTGGGTTCAAGAATCAAACAAGTTCATGAGCCAAGTAACTGACTCCATGAATCGAACAAGATACAACAAGTTCATGAACCAAGTATTTGGGAAACACGGGCCCCCTTCCGAGTACACTTACCTATATTGTCCACTCTATAGTCTTTCCCAAAACCCCGACTTGTTACTTTTATTAATTCTTATCAAGCAAGCATACATATGTAAATGTTGTGATTTAATTCTAGGAAAAATTGGGGATGTCTTATATGGTGTCCAGCAACTACATATAAAGTTTCGTGTCCAACTCTCACTGTTTACACAGCTAAAATAATGCGCAAAGTAATTATATACAGCAGTTTTGCAAAACTGCATCTACTGACACAGCTGCAGTATAACTGCCATAACTCCTAGACCGTAACTCCAAATTCGAACATTTTGGAGTCTATCGATATCTACACATCCGGATCTACAATTTCTATTCAGGGCTCGGGCCCAGATTCAAATGATAAAAGGTTCGAAACCGCAAAAGAATATTCAGACAGCAACACGTAGAATTAACTTGCTAGTGTAGATTTCATGGAAAAATGTCATTTAGCGTCTAAATCATTATGTGGCATAAATACATGATAATGGAGGTCAAAACAGCAAATAATAATGTTTTTCAAGTTATAGGGTTGCAAGTTCGTCAAAAATTGAATGTGACAAGTATCTATAATTTAGGGCTCCTTAATTCATATGTCTATGTCTTCATGTGTTCAAGGGTAAAAGAGTCCAATAATTATAAATTGAATACAAGGAAATTTTGTGACTCTTAGAATTGTCAATTTGGAGGTTCAAAATTGATCCACAACGATATTTCAAAGAGGAGTCACAATCTAACTATTTGTAGTATTTCAAGGATGCTTGTACTAGAACAATAAAATGTACAAGGATACTTGCCTTAGTTTGACGATGACTAGATCCACTTGTAGAAGCAATTTGGGTAGAAAAATCCCGGAAGAAGTCCTCAAAAAGCGCGCGCAAAAAACTACCGAAGATCGAGTTTTTCCCACGCCGGATCCCAGCCCAAACAGCAAACAGCGAACGGATTAGCTGCGCCCAGAACACCAAACAGCGAGCGCAGCCAATGAAAAAGCTCCTCCGCAGCGGATCTGATCCAAACAGGGAACAGTGGATCTCGGATCGCCTGTGGGTGAAACACCGAACAGCGATCTCACTGGCTCGATCGCACGGATCTTGAAGAGATCGAACGCCTAAGATTCGATGGTGACGAGGAGGATGACGACGGCGGAGGCAATGGTGCGACGTCGAGAAGCGACGGCGCGCGGCGATGGAAGGCGCGGCGGTGGGCTCTGTTTCTGATTCAAGAACAGGGGAGGAGCGGAGAAGAAGTCTGTGGTGGTTCGGGGGTGTTGGTGGTTGCTTATGGCGGAGGTCGAAGGATGGGGACGACGACGGGAGTGGCTAGAGGTGTTCGGAAGGCGAGATGAAGGTAGGGAGTCGATGGGTTATGGTGGTCGAAAAAAATGGCGAATTGGGTTTCGAAAGTTGGGTTCGATGGTGAAGACGACGGTGGATGGGTGATCTGAGACCGGGATGGTGAGGCAGTGGGGGTGCGAGGGCAATGGGGACGATCGGAGTGGGTTTTGGTCGTGGGCGAAAAAAACAGGGAATGGCGGAAGGTTGAAGGTGGGTTGGGTTCAGGTGTTTGGGTTCGATGGATGGAGGCGACGGAGTGTAGAGGTGGTGGTGCTGTAGGGTCGACGAGGAGTGGGAGCAAGGCGATCAGAAGCTGGGGCGATGGCGAGGAGGCAATGGGCGATCGGAGTGGGTTGGTGTGATGCGAAAAAAATGGAGAAGGAAAACGGTGAAGGAGGATTAGCGGCTGTGGTTTAGAGGGTTAAACAGTATTAGTTGGGATTAGGGTTAGGGTAGGGTTTAAATAGTAGAGTTTGCGGGTTCGTGGGTTTTGGGATCCGTTTCAAAAAGAGTCCAACAGAAGAAATGGTCAAAATGCATCAAAATGGAGATTAAAGATATAAATGAGAAGAAATGGTAAATTCTTCATGAATAAGGACACAAATAGCACACAAATGAATTTGATAAATGGACCAAGAATTTGAGTAGAGACAAAAATAACGATTTTATTCGAATAGAAATAAAATACGGGATCTCAAATAGATAAAAGAATACAATTGAGAAAAATACTGTATAAAAATATAAATACGGGAAAACAGGAGTTACAACGATTAAGAGGCTTGCCCTCGGACCTATGTAGTATGAGATGCATAGAATCCGAACAAGTGTGCATTAGTGTCATGTAATGTAAATGATTGCATTAAGGACTAAGTGCACAATCACAACATGACATCAATAGGGTATTCCCTTTAATTTGATATGTGACAAGTTTGTGTTTGTTAAATATGAAAAATCAGTTATACTGTTTCCGGCATACAGAGGATGGCCATGTATAATGTTCATCGGTTGAATAAACTGACGTACCCACAGTTTTTTATGCAGGGTAAATGACATGATAAAGATTAAAGGAGAAATGATGCTTAGAGATTATTCAAATGTTGATGCACTTCGTTTTTATATAAATGTTGTAAATTTTGCTTCCGCTGTAAAATGTAAAGTGTAAAGATTTCTTATAACTCTGATGTAAAGTGAAAAGTTTTAAATTCCTTGTAAAATTGTACTAAATGAAGTGTAAAGATCCTGTGGAATCTCGAATTCAGTGTATTTTGGAATTCGGGGCGTTACAAGATCACTTGCTCGAAAGGTGTTGAATTATGGGTACTTCTGGCCTACCCTTCTTCAAGACGCCGAACGACACGTTCGGCAATGCAGCTCTTGTCAAAAGCATTCCAACATTCGTCGCCTACCTCAAGCTCAGCTCATCTCCCTATCAAGTCCGATCCCCTTTGCTATGTGGGGGATGGATTTACTAGGGCCGTTTCCCCCAGCTCCTGGCCAGCTCAAGTTCTTAGTTACTTTTCAAAGTGGATAGAGGCCGAGCCCTTGGCCACAATCACCGAGAACAAAATACTTCAATTCTTCTGGAAGAGCATCATCTGCAGGTTCGGTGTCCCTCGAGTCCTTATAACAGACAATGGAACACAATTTACAGGGGCCGCATTCCGAGCTCTGTGTGAAGACCTCGCCATCCAACAACGCTTCTCCTCCGTCTCCCACCCACAGTCAAACGGTCAAGTAGAAAATGCCAACCGACAAATCCTCTCTGGTATTAAGAAGAGGCTGGACAAGTCCGCTAAAGGCTTATGGGTCGATCAGCTTCCTAATGTACTCTGGAATTACCGCACTTCCAAACGGACCCCTACAGGAGATTCTCCATTTAATCTCACCTATGGGTCTGAGGCCGTGATCCCCCTGGAAGTCGGTGTACCCTCTCCTCGCCTCATTGCCTATGAAGAAGAGCAGAATGCCAAGGAAGCTTCGGGCGAATTTGGATCTGATTGAAGAGCTCCGTGAAAGAGCCTCGATTCGCCAACAAAGCTACTGAAGGAGGATCGAGCTATCCTACAACAAGAGGGTCCGTCCCACCAACCTCAAAGAAGGGGACTTGGTCTCAGAAAGTTAGCTATCTCATTTTCCAGTCAGAAGAGCAAGCTGGCCCCAAATTGGGAAGGACCCTACAAGATCACCAAAGTGGTTCGGCTCGGGACATACCGTCTAGAAGACCTTGAAGGAAGAGAGATTCCCCGGACAGGAAATGCTGACCATCTCTTGAAGTACCAAGAGAGCGCATGAACGCCTCTCTGAGTACCTTCAGATGTCGAACTGTTCCTTTCCCTTCACTTGTATTTTACTTATTCTTCTTTATCTCTCCAATGTAATAACGGCTCGCAACCTAGAAGCAGCCAACTATTAGTTTTCAATAAAGAATATTTTTTCATCTTGTGAACTGCGTATATCTCTCTGTTTTTACCTTCTTTATACTCAAACGACGAGTTCGGAGTCCAACACTTGGCTCGACTCCGCTTCGCAAGCTCGCTCTTACGAGAGCTAGAAGCGGTTCGCCATTTGGAATTGCTCCCACAACCGTTGAAACAGACTCTAACGACGAGTTTGGAGTCCAACACTTGGCTCGACTCAGCTTCGCAAGCTCACTCTTACGCGAGCTAGAAGCGGTTCGCCATTCGGAATTGCTCCCACAACCGTTGAAACAGACTCTAACGACGAGTTCGGAGTCCAACACTTGGCTCGACTCCGCTTCGCAAGCTCGCTCTTAAGCGAGCTAGAAGCGGTTTGCCATTCGGAATTGCTCCCACAACCGTTGAAACAAACTCTAACGACGAGTTCGGAGTCCAACACTTGGCTCGACTCGGCTTCGCAAGCTCGCTCTTAAGCGAGCTAGAAGCGGTTCACCATTCGGAATTGCTCCCACAACCGTTGAAACAAACTCTAACGACGAGTTCGGAGTCCAACATTTGGCTCGACTCTGCTTCGCAAGCTCGCTCTTAGGCGAGCTAGAAGCGGTTCTCCATTCGGAATTGCTCCTACAACCGTTGAAACAAACTCTAACGATGAATTCGGAGTCCAACACTTGGCTCGACTCCGCTTCGCAAGCTCGCTCTTAGGCGAGCTAGAAGCGGTTCGCCATTCGGAATTGCTCCCACAACCGTTGAAACGAACTCTAACGACGAGTTCGGTGTCCAACACTTGGCTCGACTCCGCTTTGCAAGCTCGCTCTTAAGCAAACTAGAAGCGGTTCGCCATTCGGAATTGCTCCCACGATTGTTGAAATATACTCTTGTTTCGCCGCCAAGCGCGAGATCCTTACAACTAAACTGTACATGGGAGAAGCTAATGCTAGGTCTACCACTCGTATGCATCTCTTGATCCTCGCAGATTAGAAGGTCATTAATATGAGTTCGCTATATTCTTCGTGTTTCCTCAAGAGAAGTCGAAGGTTGAAGTAATCCTCAAATAGGCGGCTCTCTACTTCAAGGAACTCGTCCTTACAGATTCAGGAGCCGAAAGGTTCGAAGCAGTGCTCAACCCGCCTAACCTTGCTCTGGACTTCGGCACACATCACCGAGCGTTCTTGGCACCGACGCCCAAACAAGCAAAAAACCTTGCTCTGGACTTCGGCACACATTGCCGAGCGCTCTTGGCACCGAGGACCAAACGATCGAAAGTTTATCTCCGGACCTCGGCATGCTAAAGACATCCACGAGTAACACAACAATAAAAAGGGTTCAAAAACGCACAAGTTCAAGAAAGAAAAAGCATCATTTTGATTAAGTACAGGGGCGACAATTACAAAGCGGCATCTTCTCTACAACCGAGCTACAAGACTTCCAAAAGCAAAAACTACAACGCCGACTCATTACACTTAGGCGAAATACAAAACTTTGAAAAACAAAAAATCTTCAGCGCTTCCTTGGCGCAGGGATATTTTGCTTCAAAGACACCCAAGGGCGGCGATGCTTGACCCCAGCACTCATCCCTAAACCGGCGAATTGAGAAGTGTCCTCAGCGCTGCTCCTGACAGTTGCCCCGGTAGATGCCCTGCTCGATGAAATCGCCCCAGCACTTTGGGCATCACCCGGACTTGGTCGACCTGCGAGGGAACGTGTCGCGAGCTCATAAAATGAAATACCTCGCTCACCCTCCTCGCGAGTGCATGAAGTGCTCCTAACATTAATTGGCCCCGAGTGCGGCTTTAGGCGAGCCACTTCAACCTCCAACTCGGCGATCCTCTGTTTCAGAGACTCGTCTCTGGCATCTACCTCTAAGCAAGGAGGCACGGCGGAGCTCGGAATGCTGGGGCGACTGGCGATAATCCAGCGGAGGTGAGTTACTTTGATGACCCTATCCACTGTGGCTCTTTTCAACGCATCGACCTCCGCCGAAAGCTCGTCACGTTCGGCCATCAGCCTGACCACTGCCTTGGTCAGCTCCTCTTCCTCCGCCAGAAGTTCGGCCTCCACAATCTGCAAGTGGTGCACTTCGGTGAGCATATCGTCCCTCTCCGCTGTCATTTTCGATAGGAAAAGCTGGAGACACTGCAACCTTAGCCCGTTGGTGAAGGCTGTCGACGAGCCGTCCTCCTCGTCTACAGGGGGATATCGGCGAGCCGACCTTCCAGTCGCCGAATCTCGATATCCCGTTGGCTCAAGATCATCTGCAAGTGGTTCCGCTCGCTCTCTGCCCTACGCAACCCTAACTCGACCTCATAAGGGCGCTCTCGACACCTGGCCAGGCTCAACCTCGTCAACCCCAAGCTATCCTCGGAACCAAACTCCTCCTCAGAGCAAGTGGGTTCGGTAGAGAGGGTCGCCTCGGCACGCTGAAAAGATCAAGGCAAATAACGGAGCTCCGTAAATAGTCAAAAGTTCACTCCTCGTCCGACCCCTGAATAAAAGCTACAAGCACTAAAGTGGAAGTTCTTCGTCTAACACTTAGCCAAATTTCAAAGGGGTGGGGGGTTATTCAAAGATGACGAGGAGTCGAGTTCAAAAATTTCTTTCATTTATCACAAAAAATGCGGTGGCCAATCCGCAATTAGGCAATACAGGACACCACAACACAAAACAAAAAAAAAGAGATACAAGAAGAGGTGAAATCAAGGGTCGACCTTTTTCCCAGGGCATCGAGAGTGGATGGGGACAGACCCCCCTGATGGGGGCTAGATCGCCAGCGGGGTTACTTCAGTGATATGCACCTCGCCGACAACCTCAACCTCGTGGTCGCCATCGTCCTCGCCTTCTTCTTCCTCTCCTTCCGATTAAGGGTCGAAGCCCACAACATAGCCCGGGAACAGCCTCCACCCCAAGCAGTCCACCTTAGGGTATCGCTCCGACACCTGAGAGATGGCTTGGGCATAAGCCTTGGCCATGTTTTAGGCAAGGAAGCCCTATGCCTTCGCCATAGTGGCCTCTTCGGCCTCCTTCACCGCGGCGTCCTTGGTCCTCGCCGCCTCGGCCAGCTGTTTGGCCGACTCCTCCTTCTGCCGAAGGAGATCGGCCTCGAGCTTCGCAGCCTGGCCTTCGAGGTACTCGACCCTCGTCGACCTCCCCTCAAGCTCGACCCTCAGCTTGTCGAGCTCTGTGCCGATTCGAGCCTTCTCTGCCCGAGCCCGATCGGTCTCCTGCTTCAGCTCCTTTTCCAACTCCGTCATCTTTTCCGAAAGATGACCGAAGTGGATGATCTACAAAAAAAAAAAAGGGAGGTACCAAGAGTTAGAAAAATCGAAAGAGAAAGTAACCAACGAAAGCAGAAATTCGACACTTACCGAAACCACCGAGCGCGATCTCAATGGCTTCGTCGCCCGCCATGCCGACCTCCTTGGCGGCTCGGTCCTTTGGCGTCGCCAGGTGTTTAACCACCTGCATACTCGCCATGGAGTCACCTGAGAAACCCATTATGCTTTCGAACCTGCCAGTCCGGAACGTGGATCCTTTTGTGCTCCTCGATGAGGAGCTCCTCGGCCGTCGCCGTCAGCGGAGGCGTCTCCATCCCGAGTGCTGAAGAGATCGGGAAGTCCTGTGCCTCATTCGACGCCAAGGCTACTCCTGCGGCCGAGGTTGGGGTCACCACAACCGGAGTCTCAACCGCCTCGACTTCGCTAGCGCCCCTCGGAGCCTTCGCGGGCGGCAGCTTGGTGGAAACCCTCTTGCGCTTCTTCGGCACCTTACTTCCAAGGGTAGCCCTCTGCGCCATCACCGCGTCGAAATCCATTACCTCTGCATCAAATAAGAAGCCGGTTAAAGGCACAAGTTAGAATAGACAAGATTAAAAAAAATGAGAGTATAGAAAGAGCTGCGTACTGTGGTCTATGCGGCTGAGCCCTCCCCTGAAGAGAATGTCCTCGGTAAGCTCCCTCCAATCGTACTGCAGCCTGTCAAGAAGAGTCTGCACTGCCTCCTCTTCTTGAGGATGAAGCACCGGCAACTCCTTCACTCGCCTCGACACCTCCTCTACGAAACTGGTGGGTATGGGCCATGCCTCAACGCCCCGCACTATCAAGTATTTATCTCGCCAGTGCTTGATGGAGTCGGGACAGACGACAAGCCGACCTCCGTGCCTCGGAGCTAGGTAGTATCGGAACTCCGACCGGTTCTGCTGATGAAGCCGGTAGATAGTCTGGAGTACCCTCAGCTCCAGCTCGATCCCAGCCACTTGGCAGTGGAGTACGAACCCATTGATAACTCTCCACGCGTTCGGCATCAGTTGAATGGGGCTAACCCCAAACCACCTCAGCACTTGGACTGCGAACGGGTGGAGAGGTACCCGAGCCCCTGCGATGAAGGCTTCAACCGGCCAGAAACACATGTTTACCAGTATCAGCGAGTTTGCCCTAACCCCGGGTCCCGGCAGAATAAACACGAACTCCTCCGGAATTTGGAAGCATCCCCGGATCACTACCAAGTCCTCCTGGCTGAGAATAGAGACCGTCACATTGGCCTCGGAGGTCTCTCTTGCCTTATTTTCCTCGAAGGCTCTTCCCCTCCCATGAATGATGCACTCGGCATGCTCCTCAGGAAGCTCTCGAACCCGCTGAAGCCCTGTCAGTTGTCCTGGATACCTGCCGAACGGCCCCATGCGCTTCGGATCTTCCACTATACTGTCTCGACCGAATACCTTCTTCCCTTTATCTTGGTGACGCAGAGAAGGGACTTCGGCGGCAAAAGAGGAGGGCTCGGATATAGGAGAAAGAGATATATTTATACTTAAAAAATGACTAAGTATAAATTACCTTTGAGTTGATGGGAACGGTCAGAATATTCACTGGAAAAGCAATCGATGATCACCGTGAGCTCTCGCTAGTAGGAATTACCGTCTGAGTAAAAATTCGGAGAAGTGAGAAATGAGAGAGGGGGTGAAGTTTTATAGAGCTGGGCACGCGAAACGAGGTTAATGGGCCCACAGAGCCAGCCCATTTACACAAGGCGACAAAGCGACCTGAACCGTCACATTATTTACCGCGCCTAGCTGCAGCCACCGTATTAAATGACTGTCACATCTGTCAGAGTCGTCAGAAGATCAGTAGTCATCGCATTAAATGACTGTCACATCCGTCAGAGTCGTCAGAAGATCAGCAGCCATCGCATTAAATGACTGTTACATCCGTCAGAAGTTTAGCAGCACCAACCCAGCCTGACGTTTCCTATGCTGCCAAAAATTGCACCCCAAGACCTCGGCACATGCTGCCAAGTGTTTTTGCCACCGACCATGTTACATGGTAAAATTGGACCTCGGCACATGCTGCCGAGCGTTCTTGCCACCGACCATGTTACATGGTAAAATCGGACCTCGGCACATGCTGCCGAGTGTTCTTGCCACCGACCATGTTACATGGGGAAAAGTGGACCTCGGCACATGCTGCCGAGCGTTCTTGCCACCGACCATGTTACATGGTAAAATTGGACCTCAGCACATGCTGCCGAGCATTCTTGCCACCGACCATGTTACATGGTAAAATCGAACCTCGGCACATGCTGCCGAGTGTTCTTGCCACCGACCATGTTACATGAAAAAGTGGACCTCGGCATATGCTGCCGAGCGGTCTTGCCACCGACCATGTTACATGGTAAAATTGGACCTCGGCACATGCTGCCGAGCGTTCTTGCCACCGACCATGTTACATGAAAAAGTGGACCTCGGCACATGCTGCCGAACGCTCTCGGCACCGACCCTCTTACGGGGAGGAAACCACCCCGAACACGAATATAGCCTGGCCGAGGTATCTGTGCGCTTTGGCGGAAGGTGCCGAACCCCCAGGGACCTCGGCCTCTTTCGTAGCGAGTGTTCAGAGGGGGTCGGCGACGAGGCCGAAGGACCCACACCATGAAACGAAGAAAATAACACCGAATGGCAAATCACCACTTCACAAAGTTAGGAAAAATCATTAGAAGTCGAAAAGAGCTTAAGAACGATCTAGAGCGCACTACTAAGTGGAAATTACCACGATACCCCATTTAAAGACTCGACACCCCTCGTGTGGGCTCCGATACAACTTTGTAAGCCATTAAAACAGTGAAACTACTCCTCAAAGGCTGATCAAACTCAGTCTTCGGGAGTGGGGGGCTCGTGATATGGCTAAGAATCGGGTTAAATCGGAACCGTCCTAACTTGGCGCGAATCTCAAAGCCTGGGGACAAAATGGTAATTTTACCTACAAATGGGTCTGAAGTGGGTACTGGGTCTTCTCTCCAAAAGCCCAGTGACCCGCAAACGGACCCATCTCAACTGGGTGCGGGTTTCAACCCGCAGCAAACCCGGTCCAGTAGGATAGAATTAGGGTTTCTGATTAATCCTAATCAACGGCCCTACTTCATATCTATCCTTTCACTGGGAATTAGGGATTACATTCCTAATCTAATCCTAGGGATTACATTCCTAATCTAGTCCCAAAGGCGGCTATAAATACCCCCGATCCACCACCATTAAGAGGTAATCAATCTTTGGCCAATTTTTGCTCTCATAATCTTCCTGATTACTGACTTGAGCGTCGGAGGGTGCGTCGCCGGGATCAACCCCGGTGTATCGCACTTCTTGCAGGTGAACGGCGGGAGTCAACGGTCAAACTTTGGCGAGAAGATTTCAGGTTTTTGCTATTCAGTTTTCCTAAGAATCCACAAATACTATATGTTTGCCCCCACACCAGATTTAGCGGTAACAGGGAGAAAGAAACAGGAGGACAGAGAGAGGAGAGAGGATAGAGGAATTGACGGCTACAATTTGTGTTTTTGTGTTTTTTGGGTTTGTATTAGGATTGTATTTATAGAATACAAGTAGATTATTGGGTTAATGGGTTTATGATCCAATAATAGTGGGTTTGGGTTGAGAACAAATTGCAATTGGGTTTTGGGTTCAACAAGAGATGTGTTTGAAGACAATAGGGTTCAAATAAAATACCCACAATCCAATAAAATAAAATTCACAAGATAGATAGCCCAAAAAAAAAAGATAGTAGTTCATGAACGAAAATTTAAATCCAATAAAATAAATAAATAATACAAATGAATAGAATATAAATTGGGCTTGAAAATAAATAGGAATTCGCCAAGAAAATCAGATCAAGTACAATAATAAAATAATTCAATAGATGAATTTTAAATAGATAATCTAGAAATAACGATTAATTATTATAATTATAATAATAATAAAATCAAACGACAAAATAATACTCGGGTTTAATAATTTCATTAAATAATCCAATAATAATAATATATTTGTTTTAGGCTCAAATATAAATAGTTGATCAATAAGATATAGAAAATAAGATCAAAATACGACATTATTCGAAATGAATAAAATTTTCGATTAGAAAATACTTTAATAAAATATCTGAAATGATTTAGCACAAAATAAATTTATAAAAATCAAATTATAGAAAAATACACGGAAAATACTTATTGTCGGGAATGAGGGTTACTGAATTTTATTAGTGTATGAAATTTTTGATTATTATTTTTGCGGTAGTGTCAACTATGTTTGAAATGTATGTATATGTGGATTGCGGATGCTTGGATGAAATGTATGTATAGTTGGATTATAGTTGTTGTGAAATTGGAGATGTAATGTTTGTGTATTGTTGTTGTTGTTAATATGTTTATAGGTTTTATTGCTGTTGTTGTTATTGTTAGTTATTGAATAAATTATGCTTCAATGAGATGATTGAACGAGCGAATGTATGAGAATGTGATGATTGTTGATTATGGAAATTGTTCAAATGAGATGAGAATGTGATGATTGAATGAGAATGTATATGACGTTGAAATTGTTGCTGTTAGCTGTTTATGCTGCTGAATGTGTATTTGAATGTTTTTATTCATTTCTCAACCTAACCTGTTAATGGAGATAACGAGTAATGTTAACTTAACCTGTTACCCGCAATAACAGGTTAAGTTGGAAAATTCAAACAAAGACTTGATTATTTATAACAAGTTTGTACAAATTCATCTTCAACTTAACTAGTTATTAGCACAAACGGGTTACGTTAATTAAACCCGTTGTCCCTAATAATGGGTTAAGTTAAAGATTTCAAACAAGGACTTGATTGTTTTAAACAAATTTGAACAAATTCATCTTCTACTTAACCCGTTATTGGAGATAACGGGTTAACTTAACTAAACCCGTTATCTCTAATAACGTATTAAATTCAAGATTTCAAACATAGAACTTGATTTTCTTCAAAAAATCCACATAACTTAACCCGTTATTGGAGATAACGGGCTAAGTTAACTAAACCCGTTATCTCCAATAAAGGATTAAGTTGAAGAATTAAAACTGGAAACTTGATATTCTTAAAAAAAATTCACACAACCTAAACAGTTATTGGAGATAACGGGTTAGGTTAACTAAACACGTTATCTCCCACAACAGGTTAAGTTGAAGAATTCAAACAGAGAACATGAATTTCTTCAAAAAACCCACATAGCCTAACCCATTATTGGAGATAACAGGTTAGGTTAACTAAACACGTTATCTCCTATAACGTGTATCTTCTATTTGAACATGAATTCAAATAGAGAACTTGAATTTCTTCAAAAAACCCACTTAACCTAACACATTATTGATGATAATGGGTGAAGTTAACTAAACATATTATCTCCAATAACGGGTTAAGTTGAAGATTTCAAATAGAGAACTTGATTTTCTTCAAAAAATTCACTTAGCTTAATCTGTTATTGGGTTAGGTTGACTAAACCTGTTATTGGGTTAGGTTGACTAAACCTGTTATTGGGGATATTGGTTTAGGTTAACTATGACTAAACCTGTTATTGGGGATAACAGGTTAGGTTATCTAAACCCGTTATCTCCTACAACGGGTAAGTTAAAGAATTCAAACAGAGAACTTGAATTTCTTCAAAAAATCCACATAGCCTAACCCGTTATAGGAGATAATGGGTTAGGTTAACTAAACATCTCCTACAACGGGTTAAGTTGAATTTGAACTTGAACCTAACTCTCCCTAACTCATCCTCAACCTCCAACCCTAACCTAACCCTACCACTACCCTAATCCTTGCATCTTATCTTTAACGAACACAACTTCGCTTTAACTCTCTCTGAATTTCACTTTAACGAACACAACTTATCTTTAACCCTCCCAACTCATACTCCCCCTCTAACTCTAACCCTAACCCTAATCCTACCCCTACCCCTAACTCTTACATCTTAACTTTAATGAACACAACTTCGCTCTAACTCTTCGAATTTCACTTTAACGAACACAACTATGCTTTAACCTTTCCAACTCATCCTCCTACAATAGAAAGTTTACATGAAAGTAGCTATAGTGGCATTATTTTAGTATGAACTATCTGTAACACTCTCTTAATACCTTTTTTATGATGCAGGTGACTCTCTATCTCTCTATAACACTCTCTTTACTATAACTTAACCCGTTGTCACTTTTATTTTTTTTTTATTATCTCTATAACTATCTCTTCCTTGAATATTTTTATTTTATATATTTCAACAAATTATAGTATATTATATTTTTTATTTTTACTTACTTTTTCATTGGTATTTTTCAATGACTTTTTAATTTTGTAATTATTTATTTTTTAATTTGTATTTATTATTTCTTACTTTTTACCCTTTATAATTTATAAAAAAAATTTATTATTTTTTTTTATAAATTTATAAATTTTGTTTTTTTATACTAAACGAGTTATAATATTTTTAATTAAATAAACAAAATAAATTAAATTGTAAATAATAAAAATAAATAAATAAATAAATTTTAATTTGTTGAAATATATAAAATAAAAATATACAGGGAAGAGATAGTTATAGAGAAAATAATAAAAAATAAAAAAATAAAAAAATTCATAGGGAAGTTATAGTTCTAGAGGTAAGAACCAAAAATAAAAAATAAAAAAAATTTATAAAGAAAAGATACTTTTAGAGATAATAATAATAAATGAAAATAATAAACCATCTTGAGTTTGGAGACAACATGTTAAGTTAACAGCGAAAAGAGTGTCATAGAGAGAGAGAGAGTCACTTGCAGACCAATAAAGGTATTAAGAGAGTGTTTCAAAGAGTTCAGAGTCCAATAACGCCACTATGACTAATTTCATGTAAACTTTCTCTTGCAAGAGGATGAGTTGGAAGGGTTGAAGAGAAGTTGTGTTCGTTAAAGTGAAATTTGGAGAGCTAGAGTGAAGCTTTGTGCGTTAAAGTGAAATTCGGTGAGTTAGAGCGAAGTTGTGTTCATTAAAGTTAAGATGAAAGGGTTAGGAGTAGGGTTAGGGGTAGGGTGGAGGTGGAGTATGAGTTGGGAGGGTTAAAGATAAGTTGTGTTCATTAAGGTGAAATTCAGAGAGAGTGAAAGTGAAATTGTGTTCGTTAAAGCTAAGATGCAAGGATTAGGGGTTGGAGCATGAGTTGGGAGGGTTAGGTTCAAGTTCTCTATTTAATAAACTCAACTTAACCCATTGTAGGAGATAACGAGTTTAGTTAACGATAACGGGTTAGGTTATGTGATTTTTTTGAAGAAATTCAGGTTCTCTGTATGAATTCTTCAACTTAACCCATTGTAGGAGAAAACGGCATTAGAAAACTTAACTCGTTATGAACTTTTTCAAGAAATTCAAGTTCTCTGATTAAATTCTTCTACTTAACCCATTGTTGGAGATAACGGGTTTAGTTAACTTAACCAGTTATCTCCAATAACAAGTTAGATTATGTGAAAATTTTGAAGAAATTCAATTTCTCTGTTTGAATTCTTCAACTTAACTCGTTACTGGGGATAACGAGTTAGGTTAACTTAACTCGTTGTTTCCAATAACGGGTTAAGTAGAAGATGAATTTGTTCAAATTTGTTAAAAACAATCAAGTCTCTGTTTCAAATCTTCTACTTAACTAGTTATTAGAGACAACGGGTTTAGTTAACCTAACTCTTTTGTGCCAATAACGGGTTAAGTTGAATATGAATTTATTCAAATTTGTAAAAGAATTCAAGTCTCTGCTTGAATTTTTCAACTTAACCTGTTACCGGGGATAATGAGTTAAGTTAACATAATCCGTTATCTTTAATAACAGGTTACTTTCTGTATTGAATAACAAAATTCAAACACAGATTCAGCAGCGTCAACAGATGCAACAACAATAACAATAACAATGACATTGAAGTTCATATACATTCTCATTCAATCATCACATTCTCATCTCATTCAAGCAAATTCCATTACCAACAATCATCACATTCTCATATAATCGCTCATTCAATCATCTCATTGAAGCATAATCTATCTTCAACTTCAGGCATTCATTCATTCAACTTCCAATCAACTCACAATCAAGTAATCAAAATATCAACACCGAATACTTCAATTACAAGTCCATAATGAACTCCACAATCAACTGACAATAAGAACAATTAAAACAGTAACAACAAAAACAACCACAACGTGAAGAACACCATTAAAAATATTTACAAGTCCACTTGCAATAACAAAAATAACAACAACAATTAAAAAAGTATTACACCAAACAGCAAATACTTCAATTACAATTCCCCCCCAAAAAAAGGTTCAGAAAGTCAATTACATCCACAATATAAACATTTAGCATTATAAATCTATTTGAAGACCACGATCAAGCTTCCTTCTATCTGATCATGTTTCAATAAAAACCTGCGACATACACTTAAAACCTAAAAAATGTTGATCCCCAAACAAAGGAAAAAAAGTATTATAAGTCTATTTACCCAATTTTACATACACAATAACATTTTAATAACAGTTACATACACAATAAAAAGTATAAGTATGGTTTACTATAATTTTATCTTCATACCTCAGTTCATATCATCAAAAATATCTTCAGAACTCTCTTCACCAGTTGGAACCAATTCTTGTGCAATGGTAGCGCTGAATAAATGACAAGATTGAGTTAGTCAAGTTTTACCTATCAACTTCAACTAAAAATAGCAAGATTGAGTTAGTCAATATCGACTTAGTTAAGTTATAAACATTTCAACTAAAAAAAGATATTTTACCTAGCAACTTTGTTTAGGCAATTTCTTGAATCATGGTTTTGTCCCCGCATATCGCAAGCATTGCACCATCTAGGTTTTCGTTTGAACTTCTCTCTTATCGGCTTCAACCTATTCCCACTAGGCCTGCCCTTTGTTATGCATTGACAAAGCTCACTCACGAAAACTTGAGACATATCCACGTCTTTTTCATATGCATATCCACTACCTTCTGCATGTTGTCCACTACCTTCGGGTCGTGCACTACCTCGGAATGTCCACTAAATTCGGGTTGCACAAGACAAATGCCTTCAATGCTCTTGAGCATGTGGTTGAGCATATATTTGCAACTATCTTTGGAAGAACATCCAAGATCAACCATTTATTTTGTGTGATGACTCAACTTACAATAGCGAGAAGCTTGATTCCCATTAGTGCCTTCGTGAATGGAGGTATAGCTTCTTCTTATGACATCACAGGTCCATCTTCTTATAATATATTGCTCCGGTAGTGCAGTATGATTGGTGAACCTAAGAACTGCCAAAATATGTTTGAAAGGAATACCTATGAGCTCAAATAAGTAATATGGAAAAGTAGCCATTCGAAAGAGTATGGATAATTTAACCTCTATCCCCATTTCTGAATTTCCGCAAAGCTTAACTATAAAGATGCATTCATCGATGTGTCAAGTTCTCAATTGAAATTCACATTATATAAGAAGCTTAAATGTATTTCCTTTTGGAATTTGTAGAACATCTTCAATGTGTAGACTCACGTCATTTATTCCTCCATAGGCCAATGGGTCTTCAATTTTGGTCTCTTCTCACGATTATGATGCTTTTCTTTAAGTTCCTCTTCTTTTTGCCTTGTTAAGTCTCTATCGAAGATTACGAAAAATTCATGTAACAAGTACTTCTTTTGAGTATGACGCTTCAAAAAAGAATGCAACCCTCGCTCTGTTGACTACTCAACTTGCCAGTCCAAAATTTATATTTTGCATAGATGAGGGCCCATTTCTCACGAATTTCAAATAAATCATTCAACCATTTATTATTTTCAACTTCATATTCCAAAAGCAATGATTTCCATTTCTCTTCTAAATCATCTATAAAATAAGAATTCAAGATATTACTCTTAAAATCTTCCCTGAACTTATCATTTTCATTCGTTATAAGCAAATCCTGCGGTAACTTATCCAAAATATGTCAAATGCAATACCTATGTCGAGTATGAGGGAAAACTATTTTTACTACAACACCTTTTCCACGATCCTGACCCGTCACCATGCTGGATGGAGCATGTTTCATTACTCATAACTATTTTTCAAATAACCACATAAATGAAGAGTTCATCTCATTTGGAATGAACTCACAACCTAGAAAAGTTGTTTGCTAATGATGATTTATTCCAACAAATGGAACAAATAACATTCCATATTAGTTTGTGCAATGCATCAAAGGAAACTACATCACCAAACTCATCATATTTCATCATAGCAGTACCATTCACCCAAATACAATGAGACAATCGGCCTTCATCATCTAGTTGGAAATCTTAAAAAATAACAGATGTTTCTTTTTTTGTGACTCGAAAAATTCAATCAGCATTTTTCCCATCACGTTATTTCATAGCTTCCCTCGAGTCTCTCTCGTGATTTCTAACATCGGTTTCAGGTGAATCATATTTTAATGTAACATCCACTGGCACTTTCACAAAAATATATTTATTTGCATGTAGGAATTCTAGCATGAAAAAATTGATCCATTATTACTTTATCGAATTTCGACACACTATGATTTTGGGACAATAAATGTCTTCTACCAGGTGAAATAAATTCATGATTGTGTGGTTCATTAAATGATTAAAAAACCCATGCATAACTTTCTTCGTTTAGTTTCACACAAACGAAAGCTTTGCAATCTATTCTAGAAGTAGTTCACCGCCTAGAATCATTAGGCTGTCTCGGTGATGCCTGGCTTTATTACATAGACATGAATTATCCACTACCTCGGAATTCTTTTAATTTATTTCCACCCTTACGCATTTAGAAACTTGCACATCTAGCACAACTCTTATAAAATTTCTCTACTTCTCTACAGTATGAAACGTCATACCTATCTCTGGTTTGAGGAGCTCGTCAACTTGCAGCCTAAATTCACCTACTTGTGCAAACAACAAATTATCGGCGACAATAGAGTTCTTTTCATCGTTCTCCATATTTGACATCAAACATTAAACCGAATGACATTTGATGCATATATTGGTTGCAAAATACATTTGATTCTATCAAAATGACTAAAAAGCTTTCATAATCCATGACTTAAATTCATTATAACAATACTTCAATTCATCATCACGACTTTTTATTTTTCCAGAGCATGAATGAATGTTAAGGTTCCGATATTATAAAAAGTAAGAAAAAACATAGAAAACCGCACAAACGAAAATAAAGAATTAAGAAACTTTGCAAGTAGGTCTGATTCACAACACACAACCTAACACAACTTGTATAAGTTGGTTTCGGCTCATGGTTTGCAAGATATGACAATGTATCCCTTGCACCCCAATATTTTTCGATGCCGATTAAAAATCACTCTTCAATGTGGTTTATAGCTCACATGGCACTCTAAATTTTTGGGATTGTATGATAGCATACATAGTGTAGCAAAATATTTAAATTTCAAGCTTAATTGATAAGAGTTTGAATTAATGTTAAGATTCCGATATAATAAAAAATGAGCGAAAACATAGAAATCTGCACAAATGACAACCAAAATTACAAAACTATGCAAGTAGGTTAGATTCACCACACACAAGCTAACGCAACTTGTAGAAGTATGTTTCGACACACGGTTTGCAAGATACGACAATGTATCACTTCAAAAATCACCCGAATATTTTACGATAGAGGTTAAAAATCACCTTTCAATGCGGTTTATAGATCACCTATCACTTTAATTTTGTGGGATTGTATGATAGCATACATAATGTAGCAAAATATTTAGATTCCAAGCTTAATTGATAAGAGTTTTAATTAATGTTAAGGTTCCGATATTAAGAAGCGAAAACATAGAAAACCGTACAAACGACAGCAAAAATTATGAAACTTTGCGAATAGGTCGGATTTAGCCAATTTATGATTCAATCACTAAGAATTCCAACAACAATAATAAACACATGATTCATTTAGCCAATTCATCAAATCAATTATCCTCCAAAACCAGGTCCAAATAATACCTACCACATTGAATTCTTCCAATACTTAACAACACCTCAATATTTTTTTACTAAAATTTTTTTAGAATTGATTCAAAGGGAGAATTAATTATTTTTTTTTAACATATGCTTGCATCAAAACACTTATGCAATTCACCGAATAAATTAAGGTATATGAGTGAGAAAATAAACAAAATAAATCAAAATTAATCATATGAGGTTATATGAGACAGCAAAATTAATCCAAAAAAAGTATACCTTGTTAGAGCTAGGTTTCGGGAAATAGGAGTTATGGTTGAAGTTGGTCGGTGCCGCGTCCACCATCATCGGGGGGTGCCTGATAAGCGTCGTCTCAGGGTATTGGGTGGAGGAGATGTCGTCGGGAGGGGGGGTCGGGAGAGGGGGGAGTGGACGCTGGAGGTTGGGAGTTCGTCGGAGGTCGTCGGAGCTAGGGTTATGTCGGAGTAGGTCGTGAGGGGGTTTCAGTGGGACTTCGATGTGGGTGATAGAGAAGAGAAAGAGAAAGAGAAAGGGCAAATGAAAAATTACCCTTACTTAATTGATTTTTAGCGAGAGGGTTGCAAGTCATCTGATCGAGATGATCACCATGAACGGAAGGCTTGCTATGGCGTTTGCACGACCATTTGCAAACTAGGTTTTCCATTGCGTTGGCAATGGAAAACCACCCATATATATATATATATATATATATATATATATATATATATATATATAATCACTTCATCAAAGCAAAAAGATAATAAAATTTTTATTCCATGATTTCATTAGCAATGAGAATGAGACAAAAGTATTGGAAGAAGAAGAATTATATGTAAAAATAGTCAGTGGATTTTGGAAAGTAACTAAAGTGTAAGAAAAAGGAGAATTATTAGGTTTATATATTTAGGAAAAAAACTAATATACATAGGGCATCTAGGCTCGTCGGACTTAATATTTCAAATCCGAACCTGGCCCGTTTAATATATAGGCTATAGTTCAAATTTCATATATCCTACATATAAATACTTCAACTTAGTGAAGAGGAGTTCTATATATATCATATATGAGTGTACACAGATACTTCTTTCTATATCACATATATACATATATATACTTCACTTCAATAATTCTTCTATGTATCAGATATGCATGCATATATCAGTTTGTCTATACCTTCTATTTTCCTACATAGACATCATATATACACTCCTATGATCACATCAGTAAAAGAAGTTTTCTACTAAATACCCCATATGTTCATATCAGTATTTCCTATTGTTGATTCTTAGTTTTGATGATTACAACACAATGCAAAGTTGTTGTGCTACATCTTTTATATTGCAGGTTTTATTACACAAAGACAAAGTGTTCAAACAAAGCTCTCAAACCAAGTTGATCAAGCAAAGCTACAAACTGAGCTCTCAAAGCAAATTGATTAAGAAAGCTACAAGGCTGCAAGCTTCAAGGACAAAGACAAAAGCTAAAGCTCCATCTCAAAACTCATGACTCAAGACAAGACCTATGCTTTAATGTGTTATATTACATGTCTTGTAAAACAATTGTAATTTTCCTTTTTTGAGTCTTAGATTGATGTAACAGCCTTGTCACACACACACTCACACATCTTTAAAACTGAGTGCTTTTTTGAAAGATTAAAGGTTGAAACAGTTTGAATTAGATCAGCTGTTGAGTACCAGTCGACTGCCTTATGGCACTAGTCGACTGTATCAGTACGAAACTGTCTGAACTCTTTCAAACTCTGGCCAGTCGACTCATCATGACAACCTAGTCGACTGTTCAAGTCGTTTCACCAGTTTACTGATTTCAAAACTTGTTTTTTGATTTTCAAAAGTTTATATCCGTTTTAAATCAGTTTTATAAACTGATTTACAACGTTCAAAGGATTCCTTTCTATAAATAGAGACTAGGAATCACCTTTGAAATGTTCCAAGCATTTGATAAAAAGTTTAAGGTTTTTGCTTTCAAAAGAACAAGCATTAAAACTGGCACTCCAATCTTCTAAGTCTTGGTTCTCTGATTTTCAGTCCAATATAACATTGAATTCGTTTTGGATTGAATTCAGAAGTTGACCGATTAACCACGTACAAAAATCACAATTCCAAAACAAGGTTATAGGTTGATTGTAACTTTTTATTGTTTTCTTTTCACTCTCAGTTGTGAAAGTGGTCTTCTCGGTTGGAGAGTAGGGCTTTAGGTTGTAGAGCCAGGTTTTTTACTCTTGGTGGAAGAGTGAGTTTGTTCTCTCTAGTGGTGAGAGAAGTCTACGGGTTGGACAAGGTTGTTGTCTAAATGCAGTAGGGTAATCTTGTAATTTTTCAAGAATAATGGAAAATCTCAAGTGTGTTGCTTAGGAACTGGATGTAGGTTGGGAGGACCGAACCAGGATACATCGTGTGTACTCTGTGGTTGTATTTCTCTGAACTTGCATTTTCTTTATTTTCTTTTTAATTACTCTGTGAAACTTGCCTTGACAGTCGACTTCTTCCCTTATTTAAGTCGACTGATCAGACTGGTATAATATACTCTTCAAAAACTTGTCTGGCAAGTCGACTGGTTTCTGCTATGAGTCGACTGATCAGATTTGTCTAAAATACTTTTCTGTTTTGACGCCTCCGTCGAATTCTTTTTCTTTTCAAGTCGACTGAACAGAAGAAAAAGTTCAATTTTGTTTTTATTTTTTATACAACACTATTCACCCCCCTCTAGTGTTTCTTGCCTTGCCTACAGGAACTAACACTTGGTATCAGAGCCTGGTTGAGCGCAATGGCAACTACTTCTCATGCAAACCAATACCATGAAGGCCAATCCACACAAAGGCTACCCCTCTTCGATGGAACAAATTACCACTATTGGAAGTGTAGAATGAAGATCTACCTTCAGTCCATCAACTATAAGATATGGAACATGACGGAGACCGAGTACACTACTCCTACCATTCCATATGCACAATGGAACGATGACATGAAGAGCCAAACAATGAATAATGTAAAGGCGATGAACGCGCTATTTTGTGCTCTTACAAAGAAGGAGTTCAACCGTGTGTCCAATGCAATATCCGCACATCAAATTTGGCACACACTCGAGGTAACTCATGAAGAAACAAATAAAGTAAAAGAATCTAAAATATATATTCTTGTTCACAGGTTTGAGATGTTCCGCATGAAGGAGAACGAGAATGTGTCTGAGATGATTACAAGGTTCACGGACATTACAAATTTACTTGTGGCGCTTGGAAAGGTGTACACTCAAGCCAAAATGGTGAGGAAGGTTCTTCGTGCACTAACCCCCGAATGGGAGAAGAAGACCACCGCCATAGAAGAGGCCAACGATTTAACACAACTTTGTCTTGAGAATCTTTTGGAAAATCTTATGGCGTATGAGGTATAACTTGAAGAACGCAAGAAGGATCTAGAACCTCAACAATCAAAGAAGAAGAAACTAGCATCCAAAGCCATGCTTCGAGGATGAAAAAGAAGATGAGGAAGAGATAGCCATGTTCACGAGAAAGTTCAAAAAGTTCTTAAGGAAAGGTAAGTTCAATTCAAAATCTAAGGATACTAATGAACTACCAACTTGTTTTAGGTGTAACAAAATAGGTCATATGAAGAAGGATTGCCCACTTGAATACCAAATCTAAAGGAAAGGTTTCCAACTTCAAGAAAGACAAGTACACAAAGAACAAGTTTATGAAGAACAAAAAGGCATACCAAGCAACTTGGGATGATAGCGACTCTTCATCGGAAGAAGAAAATGAAGAGACAAACGAGGTTTCTAACATTTGCTTTGTGGCGTCTTAAAATCAAGTAAGTGATGATTATGATTCTAATGATTTACTTGATGCTTTCAACGAGATTTTTTTAAAGCTTAAGAAAGAAAAAATTAGAGTTAAGAACTTGGAGAAAGTAAATCAAATACTTTCCCAAGAGAATCTTGACATTGATAAAGAAGTGAAATCTTTAAATTCTCATCTTTCTAGTTTAGATATAGATCTTGTATCTCTAAAGAAAAATTATGAAGAGATATCCAAGAAAGTATCTAAATTTAATAAAGAAAAGGAGAATTTAAAAGATGTTTTCCAAAATCAAGTGCAATCCAATAAAAGGTTTGGACTTAGTTTTCAAAAGTCTCATGAAAAGCCTCATGTCTCTAAGAACACTAGTGTAAATAAAACTATATCTATTTCTAGTATTAAGAATAAACTATATGAGTTTTTTGAAAAGCCTAAAACTGTAAGTTTTAATGATAAAGATAAGTCTATAGTTCAGACCAGTCTACTGAACCCAACTACTAGTCGCCTGTCCAGGGGTTCTGAGTTTCATTCAAAGAAATGAAAACCTCAAATAAGTCGACCTACTCTACCTCCCAGTCGACTGGATTTCAGTACCAGTCGACTAAAAGGTTCGATAAAGTCGACTGGACAGAGCAAAAATATATGGGTTCCAGTTAATCTGAGTCCGAAAGATAGAATTACTTACATTAATTCATACATTCTTTCTGCATGAAATTCTGTTAATTATATTTCTGCTTTTGGTGGAAAATCAAACTCTCTTTGGGTTTGGTTTCCCATAAACTAATCTCTTTTAGACCCAAGAAAAAGGGTACCATATTCACATTGAAACTTTTATAGGTACCTTAAAGAGATCGGTGGATACTTGACAGCGGATGCTCAAAGCACATGACTGGTCTTGCCAACCTCTTATCTTCCATACAAGAAATTAATGGAGGAATAGTCACATTCGGTGACAACAACAAAGGAAAGGTGATTGGAATAGGCATGGTCGGTAAGCACACTAACCCTTCAATAGAAGATGTCTTTCTAGTTAGTGGACTTAAGCATAACTTGTTAAGTATTAGCCAACTATGTGATAAGGGTTATAAAATCATGTTTGAAAAAGATGCATATTTAATATATGACTCTACCATGCAAAATATAATTTTTCAAGGATGTAGGAAGAATAACATTTTTGAATTGTGTTTAAAGTTATGATTTTTCCAATGATTTCTGCTTAGTAGCTTCTAATAATGATTCTTGGCTATGGCATAAGTGATTTGGCCGTGTGAATATGAAAACTCTTGCTAAATTGTCTAAGTACAACCTAGTTAAAGGGCTGCCAAGACTATCCTATAAAAAGGATAAGTTATGTGATGCATGTCAACTAGGTAAATAAATTAAATCTACTTTTAAAACAAAAGAAGTAATTTCTACTAGTAGGCCTCTCTAATTAATCCACATGGATTTATTTGGCCCTACTAGAGTTGCTTCTTTAAATAAAAGTAGGTATGTATTTGTTTTAGTAGATGATTTTTCACGATTCACTTGGACTTTCTTTTTAAAACATAAAAATGATGCTTTTGTTGAATTTGCTAATTTTTGTAAACCAATTCAAAATCAAAAGTCTCTAACCATAGTCACTATTAGAAGTGATCATGGTAGAGAATTTGAGAATGAAACGTTTGCAGAATATTACAACAAGAATGGTATAACTCATTCATTTGCATTTCCTAGAACTTCACCACAAAATGGAGTGGTTGAAAGAAAGAATAGGACTTTGCAAGAATGTGCATGTACCATGCTTGTATGTATTAGTTATATTGCTTCATGTTCTATTTTGTTGTCTGTAGGTTGTAATTTGTCCCAGTACTCTGGGTTTGTTTGGTTAATTCTTATTAATGAAACAGGGTGGCCTTATTCCACTTTTTCCTTCGAAAAAAAAGAAAAAAAGAAAAAGAATGTGCATATACCATGCTTGTTGAAAGCAATTTACCTAAGTATTTTTGGGCTGAAGTCGTTGCTACAGCTTGTTATGTTTTAAATAGAATATTGATTTAAGATAAGCTTAAGAAAACATGTTATGAGCTAATTTTTGATAGAATTCCAAAAGAATCTTACTTCAAAATATTTGGATGTAAGTGTTTTATTCTGAACACTAAAGATAATCTAGATAACTTTGATCCTAAATCTAATAAGGGAATCTTTATAGGATACTCAAATAGGAGTAAGGCATATAGGGTCTTCAACAAGTCAACATTGACTATTGAAGAATCCATGCATGTTGCATTTGATGAATCTCTACCTTCATCAACTTTAATTGAAGATGATGAACTGATTCATCACCTTTAAATAAGGTTATTACATCTTTAGCGCAAACTACTCTTGCGGATAGGTCGACTGATAAGGAAGTCAAGTCGACTGATGTGAATCAGTTGACTGATCCTGTTGTGATGTCTCCAACTTTACCAAAATCTTTTGTTGAAGTTATAGATCATCTTCATGACTTAATAATTGGTGACATTTCACGTGGTATTCAGACGAGATCTCATGGTAACATGATTTCTCACACGGCTTTCTTGTCGGATTTTGAACCGAAGAATATACAAGAAGCTTGTGAGAATGAGTTTTGGATGAATGCCATGCAAGATGAGTTAAACTAATTTATAAGAAATGATGTATGAGATTTAGTTCCACGACCTCCTGATCATACTATAATTGGTACCAAATGGGTATTCAAGAATAAGTTAGATGAATCAGGACAAGTTGTTAAGAACAAAGCTAGATTAGTTGCTCAAGGTTATAATCAAGAAGAAGGCATAGATTTCGATGAAACATATGCTCATGTTGCTAGACTAGAATCAATTCGTATTTTATTACCTTTTGCTTGTTTGATGAATTTTACATTTTTCCAAATAGATGTTAAAAGTTCTTTCCTTAATGTATTATAAAGGAAGATGTTTATGTTATGTAACTACCTGGTTTCGAACATGAACAATTCCCAAACCATGTTTTTAAATTGAAAAAGACTTTATATGGTCTTAAACAAGCACCTCGTGCTTGGTATGATTGATTGAAGACTTTTCTTTTAGAAACGGGTTTTGAAATAGGTAAAATAGATACTATTTTGTTTATTAGGATAATTGAAACTGATATTTTGATCATACAAATATATGTAGATGTAACTCTTGTTTCCCGTATCTACATTTTTCTACTGTATTTTCCATTCATTGTATTCTCGTATTCAAATGGTGATCCTGTATTTTGTTTCTGTTCGAATAAAATCACTATTTTGTTTCGACTCAATTTTTGGTCCTTTTATCTAATTCAATAGTATGTACTCTTTGTGTCGTTCTTCATGAAGAATAAGCTGTTCTATCTCATTCATCTCTTTATTCTCCATTTTAATACATTTTGACCAATTCTCCAGTTGGATCCCACTCGAAACGGATACCCTAATACCCAAAAACCCGAAACCCTATACTATTTAAACCCTAATCTCCTAACCCCTACCCTAGCTACTGTGCTAACCCAATTTATCCCGCCGCTACTCTTCTTCCTTCTGCTTCTTCTCCCTTCGATTCGAAACCCATTTCCCCTGACTTCGATCATCGTCTCTCCGCCATTACCTCTCACATTCGACCCTCCGTCGCCTCGTTAACCCCACAGCACCAAGCCACCGCCATCACCCACCATCGTCCACCGTCGTCTCCTCCATCGAACCCAATCCATCCTCCGCCATTACCCAAGATCTTGACCACCCCATCGCCATTGCCATCACACTCACCCTCTCATCCTCCTCGCCTCGCGACCACCATCGTCGCCAACACCTTCGAACAATTCCCCCGCCATCGCTCCCTTATTTTGAGCGCGAAGAACATGGCATCGCCATCTTCTCGATGCGCGCCGCTCGTCGTTGCGTCGCTTCTCGACGTCGCGCCGCCAAGCACTCTGCCAGTCGTAGCCGCCAGTGCCGCCGCAGTCGGGCCGCAGTCCTGCTCTCTCGCCACTCGCTGCCGTCGAAAGGTAGAAGACGAAATCTGAGTGGACGGATTCGCTGTTCGCTATTTTGCCACAGCGGATCCGAAGTTGCTGTACGCTGTTCACCCAGATCCGGTGGGCGGGAGAATTCCATTGGTTGGTTTCGGTGTTTTGGTGTTTTGGCACAGCAAATCCCACTTGCTGCCCGCTGTTTTGGCCCCGATCCGGTGTGAGGGATTTTCGCTCTACTGTTGGTTCCTTGCACGTGCTTCACACGTGCTTTTGGGAGATTTCGCCCAGGGTTTTTCGATCCTGTTTTTCTCAATTAGCGGATCTAATCATCGTCAATCAAGGCAAGTATTTCTCTTGTACACATTTTTGTTCTAGTACAAGCATTCATTGAAAATACTACAAATAGTTAGAAATTGTGACTCCTCCTTGACTGTCGCTGTTGATCAATATTAATCCTCATCAATTTCGTAATCTTAAGAGTCACAATAATTTCATTGTATTATACTACAACTACTTGGACTCATTTTATCCCCTAGACCCATAAACACAAGAAATTAAGGAACCCTAGATTTGTAGATGTATGTTATATCTTGTATGTGATGAACTTGCACCCATTTGAGTTGAGGAATAAATATTACTTGTTGTTTTGATGACTATTACCCCCTTATTTGTATCACACATTAACCTAGATGCCTAACAACCAATTATCATGCAACCTATACATGAAAGTCCTTCCTACATGTTGATGTCCTGGATCTTACTATGCTGTTTTGATCCTTTTAACATCATAATCTGAACCTAAGTCCTGAACAGTTAATATAGCTCTAGATGTCTAAATATCGATAGCCTTAGGAATTTTTGAATTCGGAGTTACGGTCTAGGAGTTATTGCAATTTTACTGCAGCTGTGTCGGTTGTCGCAGATTCACAAAACTGCTACACATCCTTAGTTTACAAATTAATTTAACTATGTTAACAGTATGCGTTTGACTCAAAATTTTATATGCTGTTGTTGGACACCCTATAGGACATTACCAAATTTTCTTAGAATTAATTAACATTATTTCAACACTTTTTCACATGTATAAACTCATACACAATTTCTGCCAGAACACTTTAGCTGTGTAATTCGCTGTTTTGACAAGTGTTCCCACCATTTTCATGTACCTTAATTATATGCGTTGGAACCGGGCAGGAGTCTAGCTTCTAGATCTCCTGACGGATCCACTTTTGCTATCTCGTAGCAACGGGAATCACAGTTTTGGTACAGCAATGTCGTGCTGTCCAGATTTGGGATTTTTGTTGTTCGTGTTATTCTTATTCATGTCGACCCTCGAATATGCCATATAAATATCTTAAACTTGTCCCATGTCCATGACCATAATTTCTTGACTTGTTTCACACACATGTATGCTTGCTTGATAAAAATTAATAAATGTAATAAGCCGGGGTTTAAGGAAAAGACCATAGTAATGGACAATATAGGTAAGTGTACTCGGAAGGGGGCCCGTGTTTCCCACTTGATACATGTCTCATGAACTAGTATATTATTATTCGATTCATGAACTAGTATATTATTTGATTCATGAACTAGTATATTATAAATCGATTCATGGACTAGTATATTATTGATCCATGAACTAGTATATATATGATTCATGACATGTTTTGATATGACTTGACACATGAACTAGTTATATGATTACCCGATTCATGAGCATGACTTGCTTGATACTTGATACCTGAGTACGCCACCCTATAGACTCCACCACTAGTCCTAAACGTAACTGATTTGCATGTAGCAACTATGTAGTAAAAATATGGATGCATGAAGTGCTACCTAGATAGTAATAGTCACAAAACTTGAACATGAAACTTGAACTTGATACATGTTTACTTGATACTTGATGACATGATACATGAGACTTGTTACTTGAAAATAATACTTGACACTTGTTCACTTGATACTTTTACTTGACAACTTGACACTAGACTTGAGACATGATACTTGATACTAGACTTGACACTTGTTACTCGACACTAGACTTGACACTTGTCCCTTGTTGTTAGATACCCCTACAGGTTCACTTGTCACTTGTTTCACCATTAGTATTTGTTATCCAGCCTGTCCACTACTTGTTGTATCCCTGTTACATTCTTGATTCCAATTCTTGTTCCCCATTACTTGTACTCGTTTTTACTATTTGTGGCCTTAACTTGCACTAAGGGCATTTTCTCTTGTTTTCCCTATTTTTTCCCTTTTGTATTTATTAAGAAGACTTTGGAGACAAGCTACCTGTTGGAATCGGTGAGCAGACGTTCTAGGCCTTTCTTAGGAAAAGCCTTCTTTAATCATTTCGTTTTGTAATTGAGTTACTTCATTTGTTGTTGCTTAAGACTTGTAACAGGCTTATGTTCCCGAGTTTTATCTTTTGTTCCAGATTTGAAAACCATTGAGATATTATTATTTGGTTTCAATTGTTTTCTGTTGTTTACTAAATTATTCATGCATGCTTGGTTGTCTATATATCTTGTTATATTCTTATTACAATGCTGAGTCGATCCTACAGCTTATGGATGATGTCAAAATCATTCGCTGGGCTTCATCACGTGCTCGTATTCCATATTTTTGGGAACCGGGGTGTGACAGTAGATGACATAATTTTTTGTTCTACTAATAGTAATCTATGTCAAGAATTTGCTAATACCATGACAAATGAGTTTGAGATGAGTCACATGGGTGAACTCAATTATTTCCTTCGACTACAAATTAAACAGTCACCAAATGGCATATTTATTAATGAAGGAAAATATGCTAAGGAATTACTCAAACGATTTGGCATGGATAGCACAAGTAATAAAACCACACCTATGACTACAACCACTACCCTTGACAAAGATGAATTAGGTAAGAGTGTCGATCAAAAACTCTATCGTGGTATGATTGGCTCAGTCTTATATATAACTGCTAGTAGACCAGACATTATGTTTAGTGTATATTTGTGTGCGATATCAGTCAAGTCCTAAAGAATCTCAATTAAAAGCTGTGAAACGTATTTTAAGATACATTAAAGGTGCGTCTGAGTATGGTTTATTTTATCCGCGCACCGATAATTTTCAACTTTTGTCATTTAGCGATGCAGATTTTGCCGATAGCAAAACTAACCGAAAAAGTACTAGTGGAACGTGTCACTTTTTGGGACACTCCCTAGTATCTCGGTGCAGTAAGAAGCAAAATTCGGTATCCCTATCTACTACAGAAGCTGAATATATCGCTGCAAGTTTGGCTTGTGCCCAAATTTTGTGGATGAAACTGTCACGCCCCGCTTTCCAATAAGGAATACGGAATACAGATACGTAACAAAAGCCTAGCGAATGATTTTCATCATCCTTAAGCTGTTTCAGAATCTTTACAACACATCACAGAATTTATCAGAGTCGGAACAAAAGGCACAACCATTCATTCATAATTGAAACAAATTACCAACAGAAATTTACTTGAAACCAAATACAATATTCTCAATAAATCAGAGTCTGGAGAAAATAATATCCTGGGTCACATCGCCCAAATACAAATAATATCCAATAAACCAAATACACTTATTCAATGTTCAACCAACAATAATAATAATAATAATAAAGCAAAAATCTCCAGCACTAAAACATCTTCTCGCCAATACCTTCTGGCAGCTGACCATCCTGATCTACAATAGTAAATTTGCAGGAAAAGGAGAAAAGAAGAAAACAAGTACCCGTCAATTGCAAGTCGTGGGTCACAAATAATGTAGGATACAAGCACATGGGGAAACTAACTAATAGCATGTCATAATGCATCAACAGTAATATCTAACATGGTATCCTAACAGAATAAATGTTTTTATGTCAAATGCAGTGTCATATGGCAACTAACAGTCTCTAGTAACAGTAAGTTCAGTATATCAGTGAATCAGAATAACAGTATGGCAATATCAGTCCAACAGTCTCAGTCTAACAGTATCAGTCTAACAGTCTCAGTCTAACAGTATCATTTTATGTTCTTACAGTCTTGTGTGTATACTAACTAGGTAGCACTTCATGCAGCCCACCTACATGGTTGCTACAACAAACAGTTTCGCTTTTAGATTTCATAGTGGACCATGATGGGGCAGTGTACTCATGTATCAGTTTCAGTAGCGGTAACAGTAACAGTCAAAACCTAGTGGTTCTCTTCTACTCTATACCTTCTTACATAAGAAGAAATGTAGACAGGGTCAGAAAACAGTAACAGTAACAGTAATAGTATGGAACACTAGTTTCCTTCCAAGTACATGTTTCCATATTTTCTACTACTAGATCTTCCCTTAAGAAACTCTGGCTTGGTTACTTTTATTATGGTTATAAAACATGCATGATGCGTACGAAATAGTTTCAAACTAACATGGTATAATAAGTATTAGGTTCAGGGAAACAAATAATCAGTCAGAGATGATGTACAGTCATATAAATGAGCAAAACAGTGTATGTTCATAATCAGGACAACATGACAGATCAGTACTAAAATAGTGATTTCCATCACTACAGAAATGTAAATCTGGATCCGTCAAAGGATCTGGAAACTAGACATCCACACGAATCGAACGAGTATAATTAAGTCATATAGTAATTCACAACATCATAACTCAAAACAGGTTCGAATACGGAAAACATGTTCAGTCAGAAATCAGGAAAACAACTTCAAGAACAAGAAAACAGCATCAAAACACATCAAATAAATCCATGAAAAATCTGGGATAATCCCCTATATGTCCAGAATCAAAATATCGAATTTCATAATTTTCCTGGAAGAATAGATAAGTCATCAAAAATAGGAAAACAACACAAAAATATAGTTTAGCGAATCTGGAAATCCCCATACTGCTGTACGAAAACTAGGATATCACGCAAACAGTGAAACAAAATCCAATTCCGCCAAAGGGATATGAAAATAGATAGATTTTACTAACTTTCACATTTCACAAAGAATTTCATATAGTATAAGGAATCATAGTGAAAATAGGATTCTTTACTGAACAGTAAGCAAAATACAGCATGAGTAGATTTTAGAAACGAGCATGAAACACCACATAAAACTTGTCTTTAAAATTCACCAAAAATCTGGATTGTCCCTAACATCTTATAGAAACACTGACCAAAATATCGGATCTAGATAATATGTGTAGAACAGTTCTTGAAAATAGTTTGTTAACAAAATTAACCAAAAACTGAATCTGGAATTGATCGACACCTCTGTACTAAAACAGTCATGACTCAGTCATATGAAATCCAAATCAAGCAAAATCAGTGGGGTTTGAAAATAGACAAAATTATCTAAAAGTCATCTTTAATACAGGAATTCAAATACTGACTGTAGCATAGACAAAAACAGCAACCAAAACAGAACACCCAGTAAATACAGATTTCACACTTCAGATCAAGAACATCATAACTTCAAGAATATTGATCTAAACACATCCAAACTTGAAATACAACATACCAAGCATCTAAACATCTTGATTTAGGGTTATTAACATGTCTGCACCTATTATTTTACATGGGTTTTGATCCAAACACAATTTCACACAAATATCCACATATACGATTCAAAATCAATATTTGGGCAAATCCTAGGTTATCACATATTAAGATTTGTGTCATGGGTCATATATGGCCAAATTATCACAATAGAGACAAAACCCATCAAGGAAAACACAATCTTTGGTCGTCTTTAGACCCAACTATACTTTATGTGAACTTTTTGACTTGTATCAAACTAATGAATTGTAGTACAAGTTACTTGCCTTAGTTAGGGGATGAAGAACGATCCAAATGGGAAGAGAAGAGAAACACACGGACAAAATCCGCTCCAAGCAACGAATCCAATGCCCAACGAGCGAAAACTCCACACGAACAATCTCTTTGATGCAACGATTAAAGTGGCAAGTACCCACTTAGAGAAACCACAAGGAGAAGATGCAAGGGGTGTTGATGTTGATGGTGATGCTTGTTGGTGTTGGCTAGGAATCAAGCAAGTGGGGTGTCGGTTTGTATGGAGATGGTGGGGTGTAGAAGTGGCCGGATGTGGTGTAAGGGTGGTCGGCAATAGAGTAAGAAGATGGAGGGCTGTCGGTTTGGGGGGGCAAGTGCAGGCCGGGAGCACTAGATTAGGGGGGCCAGGATTTCTTAGGGAGAGGGGAGAGAGAGATTAGGTTTAGGGTTAGGGTTTTGGGATTAGGGATTATATATATAGGAGATTAATGTGGGTTAATGGGTTGTGGGTATTAATATGTAGTATTAGGTATACAAATGGGTAATGGGTATTGGGTAAATAACAAATGGGAATACAATTTAGAGTGAATTCTATGGCTCTAGAAAAATCTAATTAGGAGTCAAAAATCGTAGGTTTGGAAAATCACCACCAAAATACCATCACAACACCATGGAAAAATAAAACGAAGACAACGAGGCCAAAAATGAAGAAAAGAATCAAAATGACGAAAACGAACAAAAGAGACGATCAAACGGCACAAGGAGCTCAAAATGAAATAAAATGAATATATATTGAAAACAAATCCCATATACAGTTCAGAAAAATACAAGAGAGATAAAAATACACAAAAATAAAAAATACACTCAAAAATACATAAAATGAAAAACAGGGGTTACAGAAACAAACCCTATTAGACTATGGTATTTCTTTTTCAAAACCTGTTATAATGTGTGATAATACTAGTGCCATTAACTTATCTAAAAATCCGGTTCAACATTCACGTACGAAACACATTGATATTAGACATCATTTTCTACGTGATCATGTTTTAAAGGGAGATATTTCTTTAGACTTTATTTCTACTGATAAACTAGTAGCATATATCTTTACTAAACCACTTAAGGAAGACACTTTCATCACTTTAAGAAGAGAACTAGGAATTTATAGTTTTCATGATGTTTCTTGAAATTTTAACTTTGGTAAGTCGACTTAAAACTTTATCTCAGTCGACTGACCAAGTACTTTTCGTTATATTTATTTTCCTGAGTTCTTATACTCTGAAAAGTCGACTGTATACAGTAATTCAGTCGACTGCCAGTTGTATTATTGCTATCTTCGTTTATCTATTTTGCTCTCGACTAAGTCGACTGATCCTACCTTCTAGTCGATTGTCGCGAATCAGCTTCTCTTTCATATTTGAATTTGGCACTTCTTTCGAGGCGACTCTTTACCCTGTTTTTCCCCTTTGACCAATCTCATCCCTAGCTTTTTCACCAGATTTGATCCTAACCCTTCACCTGTGTAAAACCCTAACTTCTGCCTCTCTTTTTCACTTTTCTATTTCCCTGTCTCTCTCAATTCCGAGGTCCCTAAGTCGGCTGGTGCTGCTGCTCTTTGGCGATTTCACATCTTGAACCCAAATCGAAGCTCTACTTCAGTGGATTTCCCCATTCCGAAGTCCTCTTTCCTAAGATCAGTGCCTCTATTTTACTCTCTTTGTTGGTATATCTTCTTAGACTCTTTCCCTCTCTTTATTTTTTAGTGTTCTTGAGTAATGGCCCCTAAATGATCTCGTACCTTTAATGTAGAGGAGGGACAATCCTCTAGAGACTATTTCAATACTTAAGAAGCCCTAGTCGTATTGATAAATGGTACATTATTTGATCCATTATCATTTTTCCGGGTAGATTTGTAAACTTTCCAGATCTTGATAGATTTCCTCTAGCCCCATTGTTTGAACAATGTGGGTTATATTTATTGTCTTTAGTAAACCAACCCTCTTCCTACCCTCACCTTATATATTTGTTTTACACAAATATGAAGGTTGTTACATCGGAGGATGGTAATGAGATTTTTATTCTATCTTCTGTCAAAAATAAACTCATGAAAATCACCCCTGCTAGATTAAGTCTTATTTTGGGTCTGTTTGACGAAAGGAGTGATTTAGGAGATGTTGATATGGATGATGACACCATATTCTCTAGAATTTATTTGCCAAATCATGGTTCTCCTATGATCAATCGATCAATTACTCCTATTGCTAAGCTAGTTGCACGCATACTGTCATATAACATTATTTCCAAAACAGGGAGTTATGACCAGTATTCCCTTGAGTTCCAACACGCCGTTTATGCAATTTTTGGAAACATAAAAATAAATTGGGGCCTAGTTATCTTTAATCGTCTTCATAAGGCTCATACCTCTTTTCTTCCTTTTGGTGCTTTACTCACTCACATCTTTTATGCTTATGATGTTGATCTCGATTCTGAGACGATTGTTGTAAAACACTTTGAGTCTTTTGATCGTGCTAGTTTAGCACATATGAAGTTGCTTAATTCTCCACCTAGGTCACCCCATAGGAATGCACCTCCTATCCCTTTAGCCACTTCAGCTCGTCGATCTTCTGCTTCTAGTTCATCTCGTCCTCGTGCTGATTTTGATGATCCTAGGAGTCTTTACACTTCTATCAATTATATAATGGATCGTCAAGACGCACTTGAAGCCAGTATTTCCCATCTCACTCACTTGTTCACCTCTCAGTTTCCTCCTTCTTCTCAAGGTGCCCAAGATGAAGATGAACAAGACTGATTACCTACATTTTTATTTCTTTATGTATTTTTCTACTTATTTTTGTATTTTCTGATTTTTTTTTCTTTTTTTTTATTTTTTTTATTTTTTTATTTTTGTGACGTTTGAACAATGTACTTCAACTTTCTATGTATAAACTTTGCTTTTGCTATATGTTCCTTTGTGTTTACTATTTTTTTCCTCCAATTTTTTTTGTTGATGACAAAGGGGGAAAAAATAGCTATATGTGCATGTCTGTGTATTTGGTGTGCATGTTTGTGTATTTGGTACATGTTTTTCCACATATGCATACTGTACATTAGTTAGGGGGAGCAATGAGCATGTGCAATATTTCTATTATTATAAGCTATTGTGTTGTCATCATCAAAAAGGGGGAGAATGATGTTTCTTGGTTTTGATGAGTACAACACACTGCAAAGTTGTTGTGCTACATCTTATATATTGCAGGTTTTATTACACAAAGACAAAGTATTCAAACAAAGCTCTCAAAGCAAATTGATCAAGAAAGCTACAAGGTTGCAAGCTTCAAAGACAAAGACAAAGGCTAAAGCTCCATCTCAAGACTCGAGACTCAAGACAAGACCTATGCTTCAATGTGTTACATTACATGTCTTGTAAAACAATTGTAATTTTTCTTTTTTGAGTCTTAGATTGATGTAACAGCCTTGTCACACACACACACACACACACACACACACACACACTCACACATCTTTAAAATTGAGTGTTTTTCAAAAGATTAAATGTTGAAACAGTTTGAATTAGATCAGCTGTAGAGTACCAGTCGACTGCCTTATGACACTAATCGACTATATCAGTACAAAACTGTCTGAACTCTTTCAAACTCTGTCCAATCAACTCATCATGGCAACCCGGTCGACTGTTCAAGTCGTTTCACCAGTTTACTAATTTCAAAACTTGTTTTTTGATTTTCAAAAGTTTATATCTGTTTTAAATCAGTTTTATAAACTGATTTACAACGTTCAAAGGATTCCTCTCTATAAATAGGGACTAGGAACCACCTTTGAAATGTTCCAAGCATTTGATAAAAAGTTTAAGGTTTTTGCTTTCAAAAGAACAAGCATTCAAACTAGCACTCCAATCTTCTAAGTCTTGGTTCTCTGATTTTCAGTCCAATATAATATTGAATTCGTTTTGGGCTGAATTCAGAAGTTGACCGATTAGCCACGTACAAAAATCACAATCACAAAACAAGGCTATAGGTTGATTGTAACTTTTTATTATTTTCTTTTCACTCTCGGTTGTGAGAGTGGTCCTCTTGGTTGGAGAGTAGGGCTCTAGGTAGTAGAACTAGGTTTTTCACGCTTGGTGGAAGAGTGGGTTTGTTCTATCTAGTGGTGAGAGAAGTCTACGGATTGGACAATGTTGTTGTCTAAATGCCGGAGGGTATTCTTGTAATTTTTCAAGAATAGTGGAAAATCTCAAATGAGTTGCTTGGGGACTGGATGTAGGTCGGGAGGACCAAACCAGGATACATGGTGTGTACTTTGTAGTTGTATTTCTCTGAACTTGCATTTTCTTTATTTGCTTTTTAATTACTCTGTGAAACTTGTCTGGATAGTCGAATTCTTCCCTTATTTAAGTCGGCTGATCAGACTGGTATAATATACTCTTCGAAAACTTGTCTGATGACTGGTTTCCCCTATAAGTCGACTGATCAGACTTGTCCAAAATACTTTTTAGTTCTCACGCCTTAATCGACTTGTTTTTCTTTTCAAGTCGACTGAACAGAAGAAAAAGTTCAATTTCGTTTTTATTTTTTATACAACACTATTCACCCCCCCCCCTCTAGTGTTTCTTACCTTGCCTACAGGATCCAACACCTATATCCTTCATATAGTTCAATCTCCTATATCCTGCTTATAATTAAATCTTCTATATCAGCATATGATCAATTTCTATAGTTCTGCACATGATCAATTTTTCTATATCTACATATTTTTTTATATCCTGCTGATGGTTAGATCTTTTATACCCTGCCTATAGTTAAAATTCCTATATCCTACTCATAGTTAAATTTCTATACCTGCATATTGCTTAATTCCAACAAAAGGGAATCTTCTATACTCTGCATATGTCTTACTTCGAATCAGTAAAAGGGATTTCTATATATATACTCATATATGAGTATATCAGTGAAAGGAGTTTGACTATATCTTCTATTTTCTGCATATGCTCCATCTTACTCTGTGTTGCTTTCGCAATCAGTAAAAGGAGTTTTCTACATACATCATATATATACTCATATGTTCCAATTAGTAAACAGGAGTTTCTTCTAAATCTTTTATGTCTACTGATGCTCCATTCTAATCAGTGTATGTTTCACTCAGTGAGAAGGGGGTTTCCTATATGTCAGTTATAGGTACTCAAATGTTTCAAATCAGTGAAAAGGGGTTTTTTTTCTTCTATATCTCATATATGCACAACTTCTTTTCAGTAAAGAGTACCCTCTATATATATATATATTCATATACAAACAATAGGAATGAATGAATTTTTCTCATTGTGAGAAGGTTAACAAATGAAATGAAAAGAAGTGATTCAGATGAAAGTTTTTTTTTGTGTTGATGGGTGAGTTATGAATATCTAGGAGTTGAGTGGGAGTCTTGTGAACCGGTAGATGAGATTTTGTTGATTTAGACCAGTTGGGTCTTGGGGTTGTTGTGAAATTAAGTTCGCTACGATGCACTAACTCTAGAGATGAGGATTTTTGTGTTTTAATAATAATCAACTTAAGGACATGAACTAGTGGAGATGTGATGGAACTTGGAAAACGTAAGTATATGCTCTTGGTTTTGTTAGTCCAACGGATGCGTTCAAGGACTGTTTGTAGTTATGTCTCGAGAGGACATTTGTATGTTCGTGTGTCGAGGGTCTGCAAGCCTATTCACGGAGCATGCCGGGTGCATTTGTGTGTCGAGGGTCAGCGGGCCTATTCACGGGATGTACCTGGTGTATCTGAACGTGGAGGGCCTCGCAAGCCTATTCGTGGGGTACACGGTTGGGAGGCGATTCTCCAGGTTTTTGAGCTATTCTTATATCATGCTTGCGCGTCGAGGGCTGTGAAGTCTATTCACGGAGTATTCTGGTTCTTGTTTCCATAACCGTAGTAGGATTAGTTGCACAACGAGGGATTTAACCCTATAAAGTGGGGAAGGATAAAGGCTTCCACCAGACCTATGTATTGTGGGATGCATAGAATCTGACAAATATGCATTAGAGAGTCAGCATATAACATTGATGTTTTCTTGACTTGGTTTTATGCATGTTTGTTTTCTATTTTTCTACACTTAACACTCAGTCTTGTTTCACTTGTTGTTTTCATGCCCTACTATTTACTATTTTATATTCATAGATGTTTTCATATTTTATTTACTGTTATTTCTTATTTCATTTATTCTTGCTGTTAATACATGGTGTTATGACTCTATGCTTTATGTTTTATTTATGTTGCTTTTCTTTTGATGTCTCTCACACCGTTATGGCTGACCTCTGTAGTTTTGGGGGTTAGGCTTATCTCTAGCCTCATGTTTTACAGGTAGGTGCTTTTAGCATTGGGATTGGATGCATGAGATAGATTGATATTGTGGCTTATGTAAATTGTAAAATAATGTGTTGTGAAGGAAGAATTTGTAATTCAAGGTGTTTTGTATTCCGCTGTGTTTTGTAAACAATTAATGTAATTAAAGTTTGAAATAAAAATTATCTGTGTTTTTGGCTATGTTTACTATTGCAATTGAAGTTGATGATGGGAATTGTGCCACGTATTTCTGAGATATCATATTGGAAATTCAGGGGCGCTACAGAGATTGGTATCAGAGCATGCTTCAATAGTAATAATAAACATGGTGTAAAAATAAACCTAGGTGTGGACATTAGAGCGTGAGTAACTAGGATTGGACATTAGGTGAGTATCATATAGAGTTAGAACATGATGTTTTGGTTTGGAGTATGGATTAGGTTTGGCCATGAGGTATTGATGTGGATATGAATTGTGTTGTGATACTCTAACATTACCCTTATTTTTGCAGTATTCAGTTGAATGGCAGGACCCAGGACTAGTAATGGTGGTAATGGTGATGGGGCTGAAGGTTCCCATGGAGCAGGACTTGATCTCGAGACTGAGATTGCCAGGGTGTATCAGACTTTGAACACATTCATGGCAGCTAATATGGCGCATAATCAGAATCAGAATCAAGGGGCTGACCAGTGTTTGTTAATGCTGATCTGATCAAGCAAGTTGAGTCCTTCAAGCAAATGAAGCTGCTTGTGTTTGAGGGGCAGTCTGATCTAGATAGGGCTGATGATTGGATTAGACAGGTGGAGATGATCTTCGAAGTCTTGGAAACTACAGCAGTCAATAAGGTGAAATTGGCTTCGATGCAGTTAGAGAAGGATGCTGGCATTTGGCGGCAGTCGGTGAAGAAGACTTTCGTAGATCAGCAAGTGACTTGGGAGGCTTTTCTAGATGAGTTCAGGGATCGTTTCTTTCCTTTGGATATTCAGGAGAAGAAAGCAACAGAATTCTTGAATCTGTGGCAAGGCAACATGACAGTGCGTGAATATGAGACTAAATTCGCCCAGCTGTCAAGGTATGCACCGGAGTTGATTATAGATGAAGAGAAGAAGGCCAAGAAGTTTGAGCAGGGGTTGAGGCCGAATTTGAGGTTGAAGATGATTCCATTGGAAATCAGTAAGTTTGATAAGCTGGTCAGGAGAGCAGCTATGACAGAAGAGGATATGGACCAATTCCAGTAGAAGCAGGAGACCTGGAACAGAGCAAGAGGCCAGCAGTTAGTCAGAGTAGGAAGGAGTTCCCAGTGAAGCAGGGCAACTTCAGTAGGACAGTGCAGAAGGCACCCGCAATTCAAGGCGTGACTTGTTTCAACTGTGGAGAGGCAGGTCATTATCAGTGTAGCGCTCCGAATTCCTAACATAGCAACTCGTGACACTCTCCAGGATCTTTCTTCAAATGAGTCACAACACAACAAAAATTACATGAAATTAAAAACTTTTATTACATCAAATTGTTATTATAATGTCCAATGATTACAACAATTACAATTAATTGTTACAACAAGAATGTATAGTAAAATTTGGACAGTAACTTTCACTTGGATGCTTTCCCCTGCTAGAGCTTTCCCGTGATCCCAAGCCGGCAATCCTGCACTGATAATTGTGGGTACGCCAGTTGATTACAACTGACGAAATGCTATATTCGGCCATCCTCTCTACGCCATAATATAGCGATTCCAACCTCAACAACCACAAATAATAATTGATGCAAAGAAAAATGTGATGTCAAGCAAGTGTCAGTGTATGCCATGGCCTAATCTAATACATACTATGCACACAATGCTCCTAAAGCTAATGCACGCTAGGTTGAAAGATATACATCCTATATCACTCACCCTCAACCAAATGTTGTTCTTTAATTTTATGGGGCTCAATCCCCCGCTATGCATCCTAACCTTGTGCTCTCTCTTGTTTCTAATTCCAGTGATGGTGAGGCTGCAGGCTTACCTTGCTAGTCGTTAGTGGTGTCCAATCCTTATAGTTTTATCCACTATGCTTGGGACTCCAGTCGCAGGCTTACCCTGCATGACTGTAATCAAATCGGCTTACTCGATATGTTGACTGTAATCCAATTGGCTTACCCGATATGTTGTCTCCCCGGACCTCACCAAAAGCTGATATACGGACACTAGGGCTCCCCGCCGAAGGACTTAGAGCCTTTCCCGTAGACTCTCGCTCACTGGGCCATTCTCTAATCCCCTTGCCCGCAGTGATCAACAAAGGACCTGACGGATATAGGGTTTCCCCAACTCCGTTACACTCGTCCTTACACTAGAATAGAACTTGCAGTCGAGACGACGTCCCCCTGACAGGCGAACACCCTTGCTAGTGCCTGTCCTTACAATCAACGAAGACTCGATCTAGCCCTACCAAAGTATCAAGGCTACCCCACTCTAAGATTAAAGGTTAAGGTTGAATTCAAGATTTGTTTTATCGACCGACTACTCAAACCATCACTCTAGCCAACTCTAATTCTTTTAGTTAGGCGATCTATCCACCATTTCCAAATCCTTAACTCGATTATCAACTTTCTTGCCATGATCAACTAGTTCAATTCCATTAGTAGACTCTCCCTAGTTAGTCACCTTTACCAAAATAGATCTAATCCATTTCACACGAGGACTCAACTAGCCCTCTAGTCCGGCCTAAGAGTAGACCCGCCTCGGCCCACACTTGGCACGAACCCCCGGCGAATCGTCCCCATCGATTGCCGCAACCACATCGACACTTGGAGTTTGATTGTAACCTCGGCCCGACTAACAAATAGCTTCCTGCTAAACTTAACGCTCCACGGTCCTCGACAAGTGGCAGCTCCAAACTCAAACTATGGAATCTATCCATACACGGTGAGTACGTCGGCGCACGAGTCATCTCCTCCAACACGTTCAGTGCGACACGGGTCTTATTCTACCCGTCTAGGTTTGCCACAAGACTTAGTCCTAGAGTCTCAAAACTCAACCAACGTACCCCAACAAGGTACACCACACTAGGAGTAAGTCCTAACCCATGAATACCAAAATAGGGGTTCTAAGAGTTCTAAAAATGACAATTTAGGATTCCAAACAGCAAACACACACTTGGCGTTTATGCCAAAACGGAGTCATTTTCGGTCCCGTTCCCTTGAGGAATCGCGATCGGGCGCTCCCCATGCTTCTACTCAAAGTAGACAGCAAGTACAAGCACACAATGGGTACGAATTTCATTCCAAAGTGGTCTACAATAATACCCCAACATCCAATACAATTTTCACTTCAAAACATTGAACAATGTGGTCTATAATGGGGTCCACAAGCAACTATGGGCTACTCTTAGCAAGAAACTTTTAGATAACTTAAGTCCTAACCCAAGTACACATCTATACCATGAGTCTTGACCTAAAATAGCAACTTTAAGCCAACAAGATACAAGTTTAAACTCATCTCAAAGATCATGGTGCAAAATACTAAGCTCTAAGATTTATTGAATACTTGTCCAAATCAGGATTTGTTGGTCATTCCAGAAAGTTCTATGTGTTTACTAAAACTTCTTACTTTCAAGTATCTTCATACAAGGTCGTTTACAAGGTCTTATAGTCTCATCTTTAACAAGTGTACAGAATCTCAGAATAGAACATCATGTCAACACAGTCATGGGGTAAAATCAGATTAAAATAGTAAATGCTGTCAGATCATCATGAAATTTTATAATCTAGTTCCTGACACATGCAGTTACAACTCTTCCAAAAATCAAGTGATTCTACAAAGTAGATTTCCATTTATGTCCTTTTGAATATCATTCAAAAATAGGGCAGTCACAACAGCAGATCTGTTCACTAAAATATCTAGCTCAGTTTGCATGATTTTATTGACATAGCTACAGTGGTCCAAATCTCATGAAATTTTAAACTTAGGTCTTAGATACATACAAAAATAACATACTAAATTTTCAGATCATTCCCACAAGCATGCACTGAGATACAAGTCATTCTTTCCACAACAGTAACAATAAAAACTTCTTCTTTCTATTCTGACCAGCATGCAAGTTTGTAATTTATTTTAATAGCATGAAAAATCATAAAATTCCTTAAACATTACTGAAGGTGTATGATACCTATAGGATCATCCTCTAAAAATTTTAGATCAAAATTCCAAGTGGTTTTCATGCAATGAGCTACGGACTGACAACAAAAATTCAGTCTTTTAACATGATTTTTTGGTTTGGTCTACTTAGCACAAAACGAGTTGTTGAAGTTCATTCCTAGAGCATGCATGTCTCTTTTCCAGTCATCAAACACCATTCAACAATCCAAAAACAAAACAAGAGATTGGAAACACCCACCTTGTTAGGAGCTTGTTCTTGCTTGAATGCCCTTCTTCTTGACTCTTCTAGCTCCTTGCTTCTTCTCCTTTGCTTTGGCTCTTTGTTCTTCTTCTCCTTGGCTTTCCTTCTTCTCTCTCCAAATCAGTAGCTAAGTGTATTTGGAATGAGTTTTGGAGGTATTGGAAGAGAGTAAGAGTAGTAGGAGAGAGTTGGAGGAGTGAAGGGCTTTTAAAACAAAGTGTAGAAGAGAGTGAGAGGGGGTAGGCTAGATTTTCAACCCATGGGGAAGAGGAGAAGTGTCTCATCAAGCAAGAGGTTGGCTCTTATGGGTGGTGATGTGATGGGCTCTTACAAAAACTCATCATGGTGTTTTTGGTGTTCAAAACCCTAACCCTAATCTCATACCCTCTCTTTTGTTTCCCTCCATAAAGTGGCCGGCCATACCCTAGGGTTGGGCTTGACCCACTTTATTGTGTTCAAGTGTGATGGGTTTGTCTTGTTTCGTTTGGGCTCACAAGTCCAACTCAACATGTACATACATTCATATATACATATATACAAATATTCGTACGCATCATGTAGGCTATTAGTAAGAAAATAATTTCTTTAACCAAAAAAATATAATTTTATAGCTATTAGAATCTAGTTCGTTTACAAGACGCATTCGTCAAAAAATTGGGATTGTTACAATCAGGCAGCATGCACCAAGCCTCAGAAGGCACAAATTTGTTATCAGTGTGGTTGTGAAGGGCATCTCAGACCAAACTGTCCTGCAGTTGAAGAAGGATGGTGCAGGCAGAGACAAAGTTCAGAGGCAGAGACAAGTGTTCGCATTGACTGAGGAGGATGCGAGTAACTCAGGGATGTGATCCAGGGTGTGCAAGAATTTTGAATTCATTCATTTATGTATTAAGTAAAACTTTGTTTAAGAATAAATTAGAGATTTGAGTATCGTCCTCCATGCAACGGAATTTGTTTTGGTTAATAGAATAAAAGCAAAAGTTTTATTTGATACTGGTTTTTGCATACATTTGTATCGCCCAATTTTTGCTAAGTCTTAGGTATGGAACCTAAGTTGTTTCCAGACGGAGCCTTGACGGTGGCAACACCATCAGGGAAAGAATTGATTGCTGATCGATATTACGAAGGATGTGATATCGAGATTGGTGGGGGATTATTTGGTATTGATATCTTTTGAGCTGCAAGCTTGAGGTAGCTTTTCTTGGTCATGTCCTTTCTAATGAGGGAATGGCCACGGATCCTCGGAAGGTTGAAGCAGATTGTGGAAGGTCAGAAATCAGATGCAGAGATTCAGAAGATGTTGCAGCATGGTTCCGAAGGCAAGTTATCAGAGTTGCGTAGTGGGAGCTACTTGGGAGCCGGAGGATCGCATGCGGAAGGTTTTTCTTGAACTTTTGTATAATTGTGTTCTTGTGTATGATTGTGCTCTTTGAGTTGGTTGTATTACTTTTGTTAGATTACATTCTCTTGTGTGATTGCATTTCTTAAACTATGTTTCCGTTTATGAGATTTCAATTCCTTTTGTTTATTTTGTTTGGACCCTATTAGTAGTAGTTCTGAGGACAAAACTATTCTAAGGAGGGAGTGATGTAAAACCCCAAATTTTTAAATAATGTTTTTATGATTTATAAATGAATTAAAATGATTTTTGGTGATTTAATAAATATTTTCTAAAAATTTACCTTTTCACACGTGCAAATATCTTCTTGGGGAGTTGAAAGTCAAAATTTAATTTGGGAAACTCATTATTTATTATTAGATATTATTTTTGAATTTTCTGGATTTTCTGATAATTATTGTACCTATTTGTAAATATTACAAAAGAATGAATTTTGTGCAAAATTACCACCTGGAGTAAAAACTCCAGATTTTCGGATTTTTGGGCTTGGCATGATGCCTAGTCAACTCAGAGGTAAAGAGTTTACATTTTGTTTTAATAAATTTGGTTTATTTTGGATGTTTTGATAAAAAAAAACGGTCTTTTTGCAAAATTGTCACTTAGAGGGGTAAAAGTGCAAATTCATTTTCTGGGTTTTCAAAATAGTGCCGGCTGATTGCAGATTGGGTGTTTTTGTTTTTAAATCTCAGTTAAAATGGTTTTATTTAATTTCCAAGTATAAGGATATATATATGTAAAGTTATATTTAAAAGATGTATTTTGCAAATCTATTTACAAAACCATAAAACCTATATCCCGTCCTATTTAAGGGTGGGGTGCAGTCATCTCTTTGCTGCACAACACAAAGGGTTTTCTTATTATTATTTTTCTTGGAGTTTTAAAGCGAGGATCTTGGTTTTCTTGTGAAGGAGAAATTTTTCTTAATTCTTATTTTTCTTTGGTTGATTCTTCAATAAGGTGAGTGACTTGTGTTTGTTTTCTTTTTGTTCTAAGCATGTGTATGTGATGATTTATCTATTGGAAATCATGTTACTAGATTGCATGAAGATATGATGAATTTCAATGAGTTGACGAATTAAAAGTTGAATCTTTTCTTGAAACGATACTATTGATGACCAAACCCTAATTTGATGGCTTGTGATTGTTAAAGAACCTAAGAAAAATTATGAGTAGGTTGCCTTCATCCATATGCTTGCTGGTTGTTGGATTAGACAATTATATATGTGTATGATGTACAAATTTGAACAAAAGTGACGTCTGTTACTGTTGATGGGGAAGTATACACAGGTGATGCATAAAATCTGATTGAAATGTCATTATAATTGTTATAATCACAGATAAAATGATGTAGATGATTAGGATATGTATATAACAAGTTTTTGAACTAAAAGAAACAAGCTTTGAAGTGGAAGAAGTATTTCATTTCAAATCTGTGTGGGTGTGCATGTTTTGTTGATTTTGGGCAAATTAAGGACCGAGATGATAGAACCACTTGAGTTTGGATTTAACAATCACACATAATAAAACTTTGAGAGGAAATCAGGTTTTAAAGTAGAACTCTTCGTGTGCAGGTTGAACTTTGTTTTAAAGAACTGATAATGAGTTTTATAAATTGATTCTTGTAGAGGCTTGAACTAGCAAACTGAGTATGGTCTGTCTACCTCATCTTTGATCTATTATGTACATACACTTCTTTCATCATGAAGAAGAATTTTTAGACTCACTCTTGTGCAAATGCACAGTGTAGATGCAGGTTTCCCCCTTGCTTTTAAATCCATGTTCAAATTATGGTTGGAACTCATTGTCTGTGTATGCTAAATTTGTAGACTACTGTATATACCTGTATGGGTATATATACATATATAATTAGTCATATTAAAGTATGAATACTGATGCATTTGAAAGACCTAATCCACTTATCAATCATCAAGGAACCAGTTTTTTGTTTGGATTAAGAAATAGGTTGCAAAGGTATGGGTTGGGTATCAGTTCTTCTTAATTGCAGATTACAACTACTGCACTGCTGTGCATGTGCACACATTCATCTTCACTTATTCATCCTGTGTCTTGGTAGCTTCTTGTGACTGCATATGGCTCATCCTTAACAACTTGCATTAACTTCAGTCAAATAAAAAATCAATTGCTATGTTACTGCATACACTTAAACTCATCTAAGAATCAATTCCTATATATCTGCCTATGATCAATTCATATGTAACAATGGAAGGGATACTTTCTATACGCATCAGTCATCTTATATATATATATACATATTCATATATTCAATTCCTATAACCTGCATATTGCTTATAGTCTAAATTTCTACATCTTGCATATAGTTTAAATTCCTATATCCTGCATATAGTGCAATTCCTATATCCTGCATATAGTGCAATTTCTATATCCTGCATATAGTGCCATTTCTATATCCTGCTTATAGTTCAAATTTCATATATCCTGCATATAAATACTTCAACTCAGTGAAGAGGAGTTCTATATATATCATATATGAGTGTACACAGATACTTCTTCCTATATCACATATATACATATATATACTTCACTTCAATAATTCCTTCTATGTATTAGATGTGCATGCATATATTAGTTTGTCTATACCTTCTATTTTCCTACATAGACATCATATATACACTCCTATGATCACATCAGTAAAAGAAGTTTTCTACTAAATACCCCATATGTTCATATCTGTATTTCCTATATCCTTCATATAGTTTAATCTCCCATATCCTGCTTATAATTAAATCTTCTATATCTGCATATGATCAATTTCTTTAGTTCTGCACATGATCAATTTTTCTATATCTGCATATGTTTTTATATCCTGCTTTTGGTTAAATCTCCTATACCCTGCGAATAGTTAAAATTCCTTTATCCTACTTATAGTTAAATTTCTATACCTGCATATTGCTTAATTCCAACAAAAGGGAATCTTATATACTCTGCATATGTCTCACTTCAAATCAGTAAAAAGGATTTCTATATGTATACTCATATATGCATATATCAGTGAAAGGAGTTTGTCTATATCTTCTATTTTCTGCATATGCTCCATCTTACTCTGTGTTGGTTTCGCAATCAGTAAAAGGAGTTTTCTACATACATCATATATATACTCATATGTTCCAATTAGTAAACAGGAGTTTCTTCTAAATCTTTTATGTCTACTGATGCTCCATTCTAATCAGTGTATGTTTCACTCAGTGAGAAGGGGGTTTCCTATATGTCAGTTATAAGTACTCAAATGTTTCAAATTAGTGAAAAGGGGTTTTTTTTCTATATCTCATATATGCACAACTTCTTTTCAGTAAATAGTACCCTCTATATATATATTCATATACAAACAATAGGAATGAATGAATTTTTCTCATTGTGAGAAGGTTAACAAATGAAATGAAAAGAAATGATTAAGATAAAAGTTTTATTTTTTGTTGATGGTTGAGTTGTGAATCTCTAGGAGTTGAGTGGGATTCTTGTGAACTGGCAGATGAGATTTTGTTGATTTAGACTAGTTGGGTTTTGTGGTTGTGGTTGTGAAATTAAGTCCGGCAGGATGCACTAACTCTAGAGATGAAGATTTTTGTGTTTTAATAATAATCTACTTAAGGACATGAACTAGTGGAGATGTGATGGAACTTGGGAAACATAAGTTTATGCTCTTGGTTTTGTTAGTCCAACGGATGTGTTCCAGTACTGTTTGTTGTTCTGTCTCGAGAGGACATTTGTATGTTCGCGTGTCGAGGGTCTGCCGGCCTATTCACGGAGCATGCAGGGTGCATTCGCATGTCGAGGGTCGACGGGCCTATTCACAGGATGTTCCTTGTGTATCTGCACGTCGAGGGCCTCGCAAGCCTATTCGTGGGGTACACTGTTGGGAGGTGATTCTCCAATTTTTGCGCTATTCTTACATGATGCTTGTGCGTCGAGGGCTGTGATATCTATTCACAGAGTATTCTGGATCTTGTTTCCATCACCGTAGTAGAATTAGTTGCATAACGAGGAATTTAACCCTATAAAGTCGAGAACGATAAGGGATTGCACCGTATCTATGTATTGTGGGATGCATAGAGTCCGACAAATATGCATTAGAGAGTCAGCATATAGCATTGATGTTTTCTTGACTTGGTTTTATGTATGTTTGTTTTCTGTTTTTCTTCACTTAACACTTAGTTTAGTTTCACTTGTTGTTTTCATGCCCTACTATTTATTATCTTGTATTCCTTGATGTTTTCATGTTTTATTTATTATTATTTCTTATTTCATTTATTCTTGCTGTTAATAGATGGTGTTATGACAATATGCTTTATGTTTTATTTATGTTGCTTTTCTTTTGATGTCACTCACACCGTTATGGCTGACCCCTGTAGTTTTGGGGGTTAGGGTTATCTCTAGCCTCATGTTTTACAGGTAGGTTCCTTTAGCATTGGGATTGGATGCATAAGATAGATTGATGTTGTGGCTTTTGTAAATTGTAAAAGAAAGTGTTGTAAAGGAAGAATTTGTAATTCAAGGTGTTTTGTATTCCGCTGTGTTTTGTAAACAATTTATGTAATAAAAGTTTGAAATAAAAATTATCTGTGTTTTTGGCTATGTTTACTATTGCAATTGAAGTTGATGTTGGGAATTGTGCCACTTAATTCTGAGATATCATATTAAAAATTCGGTGCGCTACAAGGAATCCAAGTCTTTACTTGGATCCCCAATTAAATTCATCTTTTGAATTTATATCCCAATTTCGATCCATTCTAAGTGTTTGACTCTGTAGGTTCCTATTACGTTGAAATTAACACTAAAATCATATTATAGTATTACTCGGGAGTTGGTGCTTTCCTTTTGTCATAAGATGTCACAGCAATTGAGCATAGAATTAGCCTGCCTGAAGAAGGCGATGGTCGATCGGGACCTAGGGAGCGCCTCGCCTATCGGCCTCTGGTGATTCCTCTCGACAGACGTCTTCAGTTGGGGTGCCTCGTTCGCCTGACTCATTCCTTTGTGAAATGTTGGTGGAGAAGGAGCTGGAGATACCCATTTTGAAGGTTGCATTTGGGGTGGCAGGATCCCAGACTACTTCTCTAAGAAGCGACTGACCTTCCTTTTGTAGTCCTTTTCTGACCCTTAGACTGGATCTGTCGAACCCAGGTGATTATCAGAGCTCGGTGGCCGTGGCGTCGACCTTGGCCGCCCCTAGAGGGGAAACCGATAGGCTCGCCGACAAGGAGACCCGCTCAGTTGGACTTGACCTAGTTGGCCTTAGCCTAAGGCCCCCCGGATAAATGAGCAGGTCATTCGGTTGACTTTCATGCTTTGCTGTATTCTGGTTGTAACTTATACCTTGTTGTAATCTTTATGGCCTCGCCGGTTGTGTAATACTTTGTCTATAGATGGATCTCGACTCCTGACTGCCTTGTGTAAACACGTCGTCTTGGAATTTGAAATATTAGTCTTGAAAATTGTAGTGTCTGTTTAATTGCACGATGTTAGAATTCAAAATGCTGGCTTAGGGATGCATGGCGGCAACTCCTTCACATCCGTTGGATGAGAATGTGAGACCCAGATCTGTCCACATCATTGTTGTGGTTTTCGAGGGTGCTCTCCTCCCGTAGCCTATATAAGATCCCTTTGTTTTTCAGGCTTTTGTCTGTGGCCTTAGCTTAAGTGGTTCTCCTGCTACCTGCTGACAGTTAGGAGTAAAATGATGAGTACGGTCGCTATGTACCTAGCTGCCAACGGGCGATATGGTGATCTCTTTAGAGCCCGGACTCCAGTGGAGTTATACTACATCTCGTATGGGGATTCAAGCTTTTGGAGAGCGTTTTGGTTCATGTGGTTCTCTTACCACCTGCTGATAGTTAGGGGTACAGCTGCGAGTATGGTTGCTCTGTCCCTAGCTGTCTGTATCATGCCCCACTTCCCAAAACACAGAATACGAGCACGTAACGTTGGCCCAACGAATGACTAACGTCACCCATAAGGTGTTTATTCGATTAACTCAACAATATAATCAATACAGAACAAATGCGCTGGCAATAATAATAATCTCATGAACAATAGTACTTTGAATGAAGCAATAAAAATATCAAATACAATAATAATAATCCAACATCTAGAAACAATAATAAAATCCGGGACATAAGCCCAAAATAATAATAATCCAATCCAAAATAATAACAAGTCTCAATACATTAAGTTTATTAAAGCAATAAGGAATTAGAAAGCAGTAGTCTTCAGAATGTTTGTTCTCCAATTCTAACAGGTAATTCTCCTTCATTACCTGTATACACTTCATCTAAAAAGATGAGAAAAATCATCCTTAGAGCAAGTCATGGATAGCAAGTAGAGAAGGCAGGGAACAATGGAATAACGGTATAACAATGAATCAATGGAGCAATATAAATCAATAACACAAGACAATAATAATAGTCGATACCAAGATAATCAGTACAATGGCTATAAACAATGATGCAATATTCGGTAACGGTAATCAATGATCAATAATGGTAACACTTAGCCAATATTCGGGATTAATAGAAACAATGATGAACAATACGCAATGTCAGTGATGTGTCAATCCTTATGTTTATTAATCATTTTAAATCCTAACTAATGCATGTACTAATGCATCCCATACTACAGGTTCGATGCATACAATCAATTTTGTTTAGACTTAAGTGGTAGATTTTATAGTTCATGTACTGGGTATGATGACGATAACGGTAATAACATGGGCCATGTGCAATTTCTTACACGATGATGATAACGGTAATAACACGAGCCATGTGTAATTTCTTACACGATGACGATAACGGTAATAATCACGGGCCATCATTCGAGTACAGTCCCTATATCATCATCTACTCTAGTCAATCCCGGCTTATTAATTATTTATCAATGCAACAATGCAATATGAAATCAATGGACATTTTGGTGAACAATAGTATCAGTAGGGGAACAATAGGTTGGCAACATGAAATAGGACAATTAGAATGGTGACAATAACCCATTGGGATCATGCAATACTACTTACATGCATTAATTTATGCAATAATACGATATAAGAATAATTAATCTAATAAAATCTGAAAAGTGAACTTCTGGACAGCAAGAGCAGTCTGTACAAATATGCAGTTTTCCGTTGACTCAAAAATCGAAAGTTGAATCCTGTTAGAAATTATAGAAACTAAACTTCCACATGGTTCCAATGCATATTTAAAGTTCAAATTCCGACAAAAGTAGCTAGGTCAAACATGTGGTTCTTTACAGGTTTCATGTACAGGCAGAATATCGACATCATGTTATTTTAATTTTAGAATCAGCAAAATCTCATTATTAAATTCATTAAAAATACTTATTAGATTCCTAAACATGTAAATTAAGAATATGGAAATTTTCAGAGCAAAATTTTATCATTTGATCAACCTTTTTGTTGTTTAAACTTGAAAGGCAGGAGAATATGAAAATCTAAAAGTAAAAACATAGTTGCAGTAAACGAGCATAACTTTTGCTACAAAACTCGGAATTCGAAATTCAAGATGTTCTAGAAACTAGAAAGATAAGGCTATAATTCATATTCAGAAAGTAGTTCACCTTAAGATCGTTTACTAATTCAAAAACAGCAGTCAATAGATAGGTCAGCATGCAATATACAGTTTTTAGGCTATTTTTCATGAAAATAAATTAATTAGCATGATGGGCATTGATTATTTAGTCAATAAATTGTGTAATCAACATGATGGGTGTCAAAACATGATAAATAAAATTAGAACACACTCATACATCAATTTATCATCAATCAACAACAATCAATCAACCAAACATACAACCTAACAACTATTTCTACAGTAATGTGTTTGTGTCATGATTATACGGTTAACCCTATTATCAATTCAACATGAATGCTTGAAAGATCCAATCTTTAGAGTCAAAAGTGACACGATGTCAAGAATATTGGGGTTAGCTCGTGTAAACCCTCTATAGACCCAACGAAGAGATGAACCATGGATAATACGATAACAAAGTGATCAACTTGCAAGAGTTTCATCAAAACTTCAATTTGATACAATTAACAATTTAATAGGTCAGTGACTTGCCTTATAAACGGTGAATTCGAATACCAAGAATAACGGGATAAGGATCCCAAAGCAACGAACCCACGAACTAGAAAATAATAACACGTGCAATATACTTGTACAAAGAGAACCCAACAAAACACAGCATAAAGATACAGCACTGCAACAGTACACATAGAGACAAGGTAGCAACGACAGCAAGAGAGAGCGTTGGTCAGGGGGGGCGGCGCTAGGGACGGCATCGACGGTCAAGGTCGACGCAACGGTGGGCGGCACTGGTAGCTGCCATTGAGCAATCAAATCAGGGAAGAAAGCTCGGGGTTTTTGGGTTCTATTGTTGTCAAGCGAAGCAGGGAAGGAGGAGACAGGGGGGTTTGGGGGCTGAGCTAAGAGAGGGTCGCCGGAGGGAGTGGCGACGTGGGAGTGGTCGCCGGAGAACGATCGGAGAAGTAGGGCTTTAGGTGTTTTGGCGGGAAAACGGAAGATTGAGAGAGAAAGGGAGGAGAGAGAGAGTAAACGGCTAGGGTTTCGATTTGTATGCCAATTTGGGTTTGCAGTAGAGTTGTATTTATAGGGTACAATTAGGGTATTGGGTTGGAGAATTAGGGTTCAATAGTAGCGGATTTAGGTTAAGAACAAATGAAATTGGGTTTTAGGGTTCATTTAAGAGATAAATCAAAATCAATAGGGTTCAAATCAAAATAGCCACAAATAAGTAAGAGAACAATAGGATCAACAAGAATAACCGATCAAAAGAACGAAGAATCTCATGAACAAGATTTAATTTAAAATAATCAAGAGCCAAAAATAGAGTATTTTATTCAATATCAAATAAAATATTACAAAAGGGGAAAAATGAAAAATAGCAGGAACGGTAGTTACAATCCTACCCACCTTACAAAAAAATTTCGTCCTCGAAATTTAAGCAAGTGGTAGTAGGGTGACCCCAAGGAAAAGAAAAGCACAAGAACTATTCAAAAAGATGGGGAAATCTCTTCCGATTCACACTTTCAAGCTCCAAAGTCGACTCACCAGGCGAGTGAGGATTCCAAGCAACACGAACCAACTTGATAGCCTTATTCTACAAAATCTTCTACCGCCATTCCACAATCGAAACTGGATGAATCTCACAAGACAAATCTGCTTGAACTGACAACTCAGAATAGTCAATAACATGACTATCAACCCAAACATACTTCCTGAGCTGAGAAACATGGTAGACGTCATGCACCCCAGAAAGAACTGGCGGCAACGCGAGTCTATAGGCCACCTTGCCTACTCACTCCACCACATCGAACGGACCAATGAACCTAGGGCTCAACTTGCCCCCACCACAAAAATGAATCACACCCTTTCATGGAGACACCTTGAGGAACACATGATCACCCATTTCGAACTCTAACGGTCTCCTGTGCATGCCTGCCCATTTCCTCTGCCTATCCTGTGTGGCTTGCAAAGGCTTCCTGATCTGGCCCACTACATCAACAGTCCTCGTGATCAATTCAGGCCCCAAAAGCTTCCTCTCACCAATGTCATCCCAGCACACTAGTGATCTACACTTCCTACCATACAAGGCTTCATACGGAGCTACCTGAACACTAGCTTGGTAGCTATTATTGTATGAAAACTCCACCAAGTGTAGATGATCTTCCCAAGAACCTCCAAACTGAAGCACACATGACCTCAACATATCCTCCAAAATCTGAATAGTCCTTTCTGATTGACCATCTGTCTGTGGATGGAGTGCAGTACTGAACTTCAACTTACCCCCAAGGCTATTCTGAAGACTCTCCCAGAATTGAGATATGAATCTAGTATCTCTTTCTGATATAATACTGACAGGAACACCATGCAATCTCACAATCTCCTACATATACCTTTCTGCCATGCTCTCTGTAGACTGACCAACTCTGAAAGGAATGAAATGAGCACTCTTCTTCAAGCAATTCACAATCACCCAAACGACATTGTGACCCTTGGAACTTCTAGGCAAAGCAGTCACGAAATCCATAGCGATATTCTCCCACTTCCACTCTAGAATAGGAAGCGTTTGAAGAAGTCTAGCAGTCCTCTGATGTTTTGCCTTCACTTGCTAATAGATCAAACACTGAAAAACAAATCTTGCAACATCCCTCTTCATACCATGTCACCAGAAATGTAACTTCAAATCCTGATACATCTTCGTACCACCGGGATGAATAGAATATGGCGAACGGTGAGCTTCTTCAAGTAACTTCTGCCTGACTTCTCCCTTCGGAACACATAGACGAGTCCCAAAGCGGAGAGATCCATCCTCATGAATCACCATATCAGTTCTCGAACCAGCATCAACCTCAGTTCGAAACTTCTGCAATTGCACATCACCAGACTGTGCCTCCTTAATCTGATCCACTAAGGACGACTGCAACTGAAGCACCATACAACTCTGCTCAGAACCAGGCAATACCACATCCAATTCCAACCTCTTCATAGCTTCCACAATCTTATTCTGCTCAGTAAGAACCATTGTAACAGGTCTTCTGCTCAAAGCATCAGGCACTGAATTAATCTTTCCAGGATGATACTGCAAACTGATATCATAATCTGCCATCAGTTCTAGCCATCACCTTTGCCTCATATTCAGCTCTTTCTGAGTGAACACATACTTGAGACTTTTGTGGTTTGTGAAGATCTCCACTTGATCTCCAAGTGAATAATGCCTCCAAAGCTTCAAGGCAAAGATCACAGCAGTAAGCTCCAAATCATGTGTAAGATAATTCTTCTCATGCGGCTTCAATTGTCTAGATGCATATGCAAAAACCTTGCCTCGTTGAATCAAAACAGCACCCAAACCTCTACCTGAAGTATCACAATGAATTACGAAACCTCCAGATCCATCTGGTATAGTCAACACAGGTGCTGATGTCAACCGATTCTTCAATTCAACAAAGGCTTCTTCACAGAACTCTTCCCACACGAACTTCTGATCCTTCCCAGTCAACTTGGTCAACGACCTTGCAATCTTCGAGAAATCCTGAATAAACTTCCTGTAGTAACCCGCTAGACCAAGAAAACTCTGAACTTCTGATACAGACTACGACATCGGCCAATCCTTAACAACAGAGATCTTGGACGGATCGACAGAAACACCATCACCAGAAATAATTTTGCCCTAGAAAGCCACTCGATCCAACCAAAACTCAAACTTTCTAAGCTTCCCATACAACTGATGATCCCTCAAAGTTTGTAAAACAACCTTCAAGTGCTCAACATTCTCATCCCGATTCCGAGAATAGATAAGAATATCATCAATGAACACCACAACAAACTTGTCCAAGGAGGGAGAGAAAACCTGATTCATCAAGCTCATAAATACAGCTAGAGCATTAGTAACTCCAAAATGCATCACCAAAAATTCATAGTGCCCATATCTCGTTCGAAAAGCAGTCTTCTGTACATCCTCGGCTTTCACCTTAACCTGATGATAACCAGAGCGAAGATCCAGCTTCGAAAATACAGAAGCGCCTCCCAATTGATCAAATAGGTCATCAATCATTGGCAGTGGATTCCTGTTCTTCACTGTGACATTATTGAGCTGATGGTAGTCAATGCACAACCTGTTGGATCCTGTAGGCAAGGCAAGAAACACTAGAGGGGGGGAGTGAATAGTGTTGTATAAAAAATTATAACGAAATTGAACTTTTTCTTACTGTCCAGTTGACTTGAAAGGGGAATACAGTTGACTGGGGCGTCAGAATAGAAGAGTATTTTATACAAGTCTGATCAGTCGACTTATAGTGAAACTCAGTCGACTTGTCAGAAAAGTTTTCGAAGATTATGTTATACCAGTCTGATCAGTCAACTTATAGAAGAGGGACAGTTGACTTGCCAGACAAGTTTCACAGAGGAATTAAAAAGCAAGTAAAGAAAATACAACCACAGAGTACATAGCGATATATCCTGCTTCGGTCCTCCCGACCTACATCCAGTCCCCAAGCAACCCACTTGAAATTTTCCACTATTCTTGAAAAAATACAAAAATACCCTACGACGTTAGACAACAACCTTGTCCAACCCGTAGACCTCTCTCACCACTAGAGAGAGCAAACCCACTCTTCAACCAAGAGTGAAAATCTGACTCTACAACCTAGAGCCCTACTCTCCAACCGAGAGGACCACTCTCACAACCCGAGAGTGAAAGAAAACAATAAAAGAGTTACAACAACCTATAGCCTTGTTGTGATTGTGATTTTTGTATGGAGGCTAATAGGTCAACTTCCGAAATCAGTCTAAAATGAATTCAATGTTATACTAGACTGATTTCAGAGAACCAAGACTTAGAAGATTATGAATGCTTGTTTGAATACTTGTTCTTTTTCAAAAGCAAAAACTTAAACTTTTATAAAAAATACTTGCTACCTATCCATGGTGATTCCTAGGCTCTATTTATAGAGAGGAATCACTAGGACGTTGTAAAACAGTTTATAAAACTGATTAAAAATAGATATAAAACTTGTGAATTCAAAAAACAAGTTTTAAATCTTGAAAACTGTCAAAACGACTTGAACAATCGACTGGGTTGCCATGATGAGTCGACTGGCCAGAGTTTGAAAAAGTTTAGACAGTTTCGTACTAGTACAGTCGACTGGTGCCAAATGGCAGTCGACTGGTACTTAACAGCTGATCTTAATCAAGCTTGTTTCGAACTTTAAACTTGTGAAAAACACTCAATTATAAAGATATGTGTGAGTGTGTGTGTGTGACAAGGCTATTACATCATTCTAAGACTCAAAGAAATAAAATTACAATTGTTTACAAGACATTTAATAAAACACATTGAAGCACTGAATCTTGTCTTGATCTTGAGTCCTGAATTTGAGCTTGAGGCAATGTCTTTAGTTGTTGAAGCTTGCTTGATCAATCTTGTGTTGAACTTAGAACTTTATAGCTTGATCAAATTTTCTTTGAGAGCTTCACTGGATCAACTTTGCCTTTGTGTATCACACATGGTATTGACATTGATACATCTTGCAATATATAAGAAGTAGCACAACTTTGCATTGTGTTGTAGTCATCAAAACCAAGAATCAACACAACCTCCAACTACCATCCTTCTTATTGACAAAAAGAACAGGAGCTCCCAAAAGAGAAACACTTGGCCTGATAAAACCTCTATCCAACAACTCCTGAATCTGCTCTTTCAACTCAGCTAGTTCAACAGGAGCCATTATGTATGGACTCTTAAAGATTGGAGTTGTTCCTGGCTGAACATCAGTACTGAACACCACTTCATGATCTGGTGGTAATCCCTGGCAATTCCTCAGAAAACATCTAGAAAATCCTGCACAACTAATGGCGCGATAACATCATCCGCAGACACTTCCTCCATAACCCCAACTTCCTGACTGGCCAACTTCTCCACACAAGCAAGCGGCTTTTCACCAGCACATAATTCAAATATCTGACATTCTGGCATTCGAAATGCCACCTTTTTCTTGCGGTAGTCAATTACAGCATGAGTGGCACCAAGCCAATCCATCCCCAGAATAACATCAAATCTAGCTGATGACAATTAGATCGGCAACAAAATCAACACCACCAATGACCAAGGGACTCTTCTCACAAATCTGAGAACACATGAAAACACCTCCACCTGAAGAAATGTTCCAAGCTACTAGCATAGTCCTGCCAGCGAAGAAATACAAATCGATGAAGCAGGAGGAAACAAATGAATGAGTAGCACCAGATTCAAAAAGAGCATGAGCAGGGAAGGAATGGACAAGGATGATGCCTAGCAAGAAGTCAAAGTGAGAACACAAAAGGCAGAAACAAGATGCAGGAAACTAACATGGATGGAAGGCTAACCTGAATAACCACAGGATAGAAGAATAAAATTGCAAGGAAGAAGGAAGCAACATGAGAATCCTGGGACCTGTGGGTTATGGGCCCACCATGCTTCCGCTGCGCTACTCTGATGGTGAAGCTCCAAGCTGTAGACATGCCGTTGTAGATCAAGCAATGTCGACCGAAAGACCAAGCAGGAAGAAGAAGAACGGATGACACCAGAATCAAAAGAATGTGGGTAAGAGAAGAATGAAATCATACCCAATAAGGAAACAATGAATGGAAGGGATCAAAGAGGAATCAAATGAGACTAGTTTTCAGATCATAAGTTGGATATCAATTGTTCATACGATCACTGTATTGCACATACTGTTGAGTCAAACCGATAAAACCCAAATCTGATTAATACATCAATCAAAGTAAAACTTTCTTTCGTTAGTCACGTTTGACTGATATATTATCCAAACTCGGGCTCTGATACCACTAAAAACCTTATCACGCCCTGCTTCCCAAAAATACGGAATAAGAGCACGTAACGTTGGCCCAGCGAATGACTAACGTCACCCATAAGCTGTTTATTCGATTAACTCAATAACTCAATAATATAATCAATACAGAACAAATGTGCAAGTAGTAATAATAATCTCATGAACAATAGTACTTGAATGAAGCAATAAAAATATCCAAATACAATAATAATAATCCAACGTCTGGAAACAATAATGAAATCCGGGACATAAGCCGAAAACAAAAATAATCCAATCCAAAATAATAACAAGTCTCAATACAATAAGTTTATTAAAGCAATAAGTAATTAGAAAGCAGTAGTCTTCAGAATGTTTGTTGTCCAATTCCAGCAGGCAATTCTCCTTCATTACCTGTATTCACTTCATCTAAAAAGTGGAGATAAATTGTCCATAGAACAAGTCATGGACCGCAAGTAGAGAAAGCAAGGAACAATGGAATAACGGTTAACAATGAATCAATGGAGCAATAGGAATCAATAACACGGGACAAAAACAATAATCGATACCATGATAATCGGTACAATGGCTATAAACAATGATGCAATATTCGGTAACGGTAATCAATGATCAATAATGGTAACACTTGGCCAATATTCGGTATCAATGGAAACAATGATGAACAATATGCAATGTTAGTGATGTGTCAATCCTTATATCTATTAATCATTTTAAATCCTAACTAATGCATGTACTACTACATCCCATACAACAGGTTTGATGCATACAATCAATTTTGTTTACACTTAAGTGGTAGATTTTATAGTGCATGTACTAGGTATGATGACGATAACGATAATAACACAAGCCATGTGTAATTTCTTACACGATGACGATAACAGTAATAATCACGGGCCATCATTTGAGTACAGTCCCTATATCATCAACTACTCTAGTCAATCCCTTAAACTCCGGCTTATTAATTATTTACCAATGCAACAATACAATATGAAATCAATGAACATTTCGATGAACAATAGTATCAATAGGGGAACAATAGGTTGGTAACATGAAATAGAAAAATTAGAATGGTGACAATAACCCATTGGGATCATGCAAAACAACATACATGCATTAATTTATGCAATAATACGATATAAGAATAATTAATCTAATAAAATCTGAAAAGTGAAATTCTGGATAGTAAGAGCAGTCTGTACAAAAATGCAGTTTTCCGTTGACTCAAAAATCAAAAGTTGAATCCGTCAGAAATTATAGAAACTAGACTTCCTCATGGTTCCAATGCATATTTAAAGTTCAAATTCCGACAACAATAGCTAGGTCAAACACGTGGTTCTTTACAGATTTCATGTACAGGTAGAATATCGACATCATGTTATTTTAATTTTAGAATCAGCAAAATCTCATTATTAAATTCATTAAAAATACTTATTAGATTCCTAAGCATGTAAATTAAGAATAAGGAAATGTTCAAAGCAAAATTTTATCATTTGGTCAACCTTTTTACGGTTTAAACATGAAAGGTACGAGAATCTGAAAGTAAAAACACAGGTGTAGTAAAATGGGCATTACTTTTGCTACAAAACTCGGAATTTGAAAATTCAAGATTTTTTTAAAACTTGAAAGATAATGCTACAATTTATTCAAAAAGTAGTTCATTTTATGATCTTTTACTGGTTCAAAAACAGCCGTCAATAGACAGGTTAACAAACAATATAAAGTTTTTAGGGTATTTTTCTTGAAAATAAATTAATTAGCATGATGGGCATCGATTATTGTAGCGCCCCGATTTCCAATACTAGGAAACCGTGACACGAGCCAAGACGTTTTCTTCAATTAGTCACAATACACAGAAATACAGGAGAATTTAAAACTTTTTATTCAATAACCAATGTATTACAAGTCTGAACATTATACAATTGCAATACATTACAATAGAGTTACAATATTACCTTTATATTTCCAAGTATTACAACCTTCAACATCTTACATCAGAGTACAAGGAATGAAGAACAACACTTGGTAACTTTCACTTGAGTACTTCTCAACTAATAGATAATCAATACACATACTGCAGCGGAACTAAACATAACACTGACTCCTTGCTTTCCTTGCCTTGAGTCCTCCTAAATCTCACCTTTGTACTTCGGCGATCCAGTACCTATGGAAGTGGGGACGTCAGTATTCACTGACGCTTAAAGGCTGATCATATAGCAGCGAATCTCCCAAACAATATACAAAATATAACAATGTTGGTGTAGTTTAAGTGTTCGTGAGTGCTATGACTAGACTCTAATGTGATACTTAAATAGAACTAGGATGCTTCCTATTCTAATGTCAGTCAAAACTAGACGATCCCAGTGTATCGGGCCTCGTTCCAAAATCAAACCATAGTGTTTCGCAAGCGCAGGGTAGCGCGAAGCCTACCCTGTGGCACCCTCTGGGGTCTCGCAAGCGCAGGACTGCACAATGCATCCTGTGGCACCTCGGCCACAGTATTTCAGGAATGATGTTCCTATCCTAATGTTAGCAAGTCTCCGAAAGCAACATGCAGCCCATACTACATGCGACTCCATCTCAAGCCGTTTCTCCATATATAGGGATTTGAACCCACGTTACGAATTCTAATTGTACACAACCTGTTCCTGACACCTACTCCATGACTCTGTGAGGTTGCAGAAAGGTCAAGTTCCCCTATGCAGTCTGCTTATGGTGTCTCCGTTTTCCACTACTACCCGGCATGCCGGACCTCACTCGATCCCAGTATATCGGGCATCGTTCCAAAATCAAACCATAGGGTTTCGCAAGCGCAGGGTAGCGCGAAGCCTACCCTGTGGCACCCTCTGGGGTCTCGCAAGCGCAGGACTGCACAATGCATCCTGTGGCACTCCAGCCACGGTACTTCAGGAATTAACAGAGCGAGATACACAACCCGTGTCCTCAACTTGTGAGACGGCACCGTACGTATCCCTTTGACGGGAAGGTACAACCCACTATCACCACCTAAGGCCTGCCTCAAGGGACAAGTTGGTCGTAAGGTGCCCCCTACAACCAACTCCTTTCTGTTCGGCTAGGGTCTGAGCAAAATGACCTTTATAAGTCACTACCCTAATGATGTCCCTGACTCGACGATCCTAGGGACGATAATATTATCACGTAACATGCTAGGCCTTAAATTAGGCTTCGCAATACAACTCTACTAGGCTGCTCAACCTAGACTCACTAGAACCCCTCAGGATCCGGTTCGTGGTTCATCGATCCAAGACTTTGGCCGTGCGAATATACATGCATGCCGCTACCCTAGACTCGGATTCTGTCTATACTCCGGTTCTCGATCAACCTACCCTGGTTAAGACTCGACGGTACACAAGGAGTGACTCCTCCACAGTTCCTTAGGGTAAGGGAACATATGTCTTGATGGTCGATAGCCCTTAGGGTGGTAATATCACCCTAGACGAACACAACGAACTGTGTACTAGCTAACAAGCTATACACGAGTAACCACCACATACAAGCCAATAAGCTACGTATGAAATAATAGCTACCTACGAGCCAGGCGGGCCTCGCAGAAGATAACCACGTACATACCAGCCAAATAAGCCGCATATGAGACCAACAGCTACGCACGGACCGGTCGAGCCGCGTACGAGACAACAACCTACATACGAGCCAAATAGACTACGTATGAGACTCACCGCTACATACGGGCCAGTCGAGCCACGTACGAGCACGACCATGTGCAAACAACCATACAGGTAATCAATCTTAAAAGCAACCAAACGTGCTTACTAGCAAACTTGATCTTCTATTATTAGAAGCAACAGAGGAATCTACTCATAGTCTATGATCGGTATTCTACTAAGGAAGAACCGAAGGCGACATAGCAGCCTTTATCAACTAACTATTACTAGTGGTCTTCCCAATCCTTTTTACTTCAACCTATAGCGCCTTAAGTGTGGCATACAATTGCAAGCATCTTCCTACGACAATCTAATCATATAACACAACCACTCACCATGATACTCCTAAGTATGAATATGATTAAGCATGTGCTTACATCGAGCTTAAGCATGAAAATTACTACGACCTAGACATGAAGTCCACTATAGTCACGCATAGGTTATAATTTGAGTGTGAAAGCTTACTACTTATCATGACTAGTCATCACAACCCAAGCATGGATATATAACTAGTATGGACATGCAACATTCCAAGGCATGGTAGGTATTCTAACACCACTCCTACGATATTCTAAGCATGTATTTAACTTTAGCATGGTATGCCCCATTCTTAGACATGGTATGCTACTTTCACATTGGCACATAGCATGGTGTACATTTTGGTAACATTCTAGTCGTATATACTAGTTAAGTGTCAACCCACAATATAGCATGAGTTTCTACAATACTTCTAGCATGGATAGAACACAACATAAAAATCACTACAACTAACCATGGGTAGTTTCTTTAATCTAAGCATGGGTATCATGTAAACATGAGTATTCATTTAATCTAGCATGGTATACAACTTACTTACAATTTAAACTAGCATGGCATACAACTTACTTGCAATTAAGCTAGCATGGCATACAACTTACTTACAATTAAAACTAGCATGTACACCACTTACCTACAATTAAACTAGTATGGTATACAACTTTTCTACCATTTATCTAGCATGGCATATAACTTCCCTACAATTAAACTAACATGGTATACAACTTTTCTACTATCATCCAAGCATGAATCTTTATTAAGCATAAATAACTACTAAACATGAATGTCTTATTAAGCATGGGTAACTATTAGTATGAACATACAACATTCCTAAGTATATATGTATATATACTTCTAACATGGTAAGTAATTTTATCATGGATCCTACAACATTCTAAGCATAATTAAATTAATCTAAACATGGTAGGAAACTCTTAGAATGAATCCTACAACATTCTAAGCATAAATAAGTTACTAAACATGGTAGGTATTTTTAGAATGAATCCTACAACATTCTAAGCATAATTAAATTAATCTAAACATGGTAGGAAACTCTTAGAATGAATCCTACAACATTCTAAGCATAAATGAGTTAATCTAAACATGGTAGGAAATTCTTAGAATGAATCCTACAACATTCTAAGCATAAATGAGTTAATCTAAATATGGTAGGAAATTCTTAGAATGAATCCTACAACATTCTAAGCATAATTAACACTCCTAAACATGGTAGATAATTTTAGAATGAATCCTACAACATTCTAAGCGTCATTAAACATGCTAGGTATTTTTAGAATAAATCCTACAACATCCTAAGCATAAATAAATTAATCTAAACATGGTAGAAATTTTAGAATGAATCCTACAACATTCTAAGCATAAATAAATTAATCTAAACATGGTAGGAATTTTAGAATGAATCCTACAACATTCTAAGCATAAATAAATTAATCTAATCCAATCTTAGCATGGTATTTACTTTATTTTAGTAAGAACACAAGAATAAACATCTACAACTATCTACTACTACTACTACTTCATTCTATTATAACATAAAGCATCTATAATTACCTCTTTTTATCATCTACTACTACTACCACTTTATGTTAACCATGAATATAACATAAGTATCTACAACTATCTACCATTACTACTACTTCATTTTAACATAGCATACAACTATCTACTACTACTTCTTTTAATACTTACTACTACTTCTTTATTTTAACAACATACCACTACTATTTTATTTTAACAACATGCTACTACTACTTTATGCTACTACTACTTATTTTAACAACATACTACTACTACTTTGTTTTAACAACATGCTACTACTACTTTATTGTATTAACATACTACTTAAATGTCTACTAATCTTTATTAGCCTTTATTTATTACTAGTGATCATAAAAAGAGATCTTTTTATTTATTCTACAACTAGTGAATTAAATTAGTTTCTTTTTCATAAATCAAAACTAACATCTAATGTATGTTCTTTTTACTTAAGATTATTAAAGAAAAATAACAATAACAAACTAAACTAAGAACCCTCATTTGGTTCAACCAACCATATGCTTATCTTTTAGTCCAAGTCCAATACAAGTTCTACAACCAAAAATGGTTGTATAAAAAGTTCATATGCTTTATGTATAGTTCATATTCAAGTCCTACAACCCCAAAATAGTTGTATGTACAAGTCCATATGTATGTGTCATTTTAGTCGACAAAACAACTACTACTACTACAAAGATTCGATCTTTATGTGTATTAGCACTACCATTTGTTCTTTTCTTTTCATGTGGTTATTACTCTTAATATTCACAAACATACAAATAAGAATCCCATACAACCACATTACTAAAACAACCACACCAAAACAAGAAAGTAAAACAAGGAGGGTAAGAAGAAGAAGAACACCAAAACAACCATTCAAACAAACAAACAAACAAACAAACAAATATGGAGAAACCCTCACCTTAGTCTCTTTGTAGGAAGGACTAGCCTATGCTCCTTCTCCTTCCCCTTAGCTTCTAAGAAATCTCCACTAAACCTACAAGAAAACTCTCAAGTTAGAATGAGGTTCTCTCTTTCTTTTCCTTTCCTTTCTTTCTTTCTTTTTGATCTTTCTAAAATGAGACAAAGGTGGAGGAAGGGGGTATTTATAAGTGGGAGAAAGGGTGGAGAATGCAAATATGCACACACACAAGTGCAAAAAGGCTCTCCCACCAATTGGGGGCCGGCCATACTCCTAAGAGAGCAGGGGTGAGGTGGGGGAGGTGTTATGTGGTGGAGGTGTGGTGTAGGAGAGATAGTTTCAAATAATCTCCCTTAATCCCTTATGTCTTTGTAACCTTAGGATTAACCACTTATAAGCCCTAACACTCTACTAGGTTTTGTCATAACAAAACAAGTGTTGTCCAAAAATACACAACACACAATTCGTATAATGCACTAATCGACATACTACTCGTACGTGCGCATATATGTCTGTATACCAAAAATCTTCGCATAATCCGTATAAAATAATTTAATCTCGGAAATAATAATAAAATAATATTTATTATTAGTTCGGAAGGTCACTGTATCAATTTGATACAATACGGATGTATACTGACCGATATCTGGATACAGATAATGTCTATGAACAAACCGGGTGAAAATCACCAAAATATTCTAATTTTGGAATTAAAACAAAATAATAATAAAATAATAATTTATATACGGTAATATCCGTCCGGGATATTACAATTATTTAGTCAATAAATTGTGTAATAAACATGATGGATGTCAAAACATGATAAATAAAATTAGAACACACTCATACATCAATTTATCATCAATCAACAATAATCAATCTACCAAATCTACAACCTAACAACTATTTCTACAATAATTTGTTTGTGTCATGATTATACGGTTAACCCTATTATCAATTATGCTTGAATGCATGAAAGATCCAATCTTTAGAGTCAAAAGTGGCATGAAGTCAAGAATATCGGGGTTAGCTCGTGTAAATCCTCAATAGACCAAACGAAGAGATAAACAATGGATAATACGGTAACAAAAAGATCTACTTGCAAGAGTTTCAACAAAACTTGAATTTGATACAATTAACAATTCAAGAGGATGGTAACTTGCCTTATAAATGGTGAATTCGAATATCAAGAATAATGGGATAAGGATCCCGAAGCAATGAACCCACAAACTAACATATAATAACACGTGCAATATATGTGTACAAAGAGAACCCAACAAAACACAGCACAAAGAGACAGCACTGCAACAGTATACAAAGAGACAAGGCAGCAACGACAGCAAGAGAGAGCGTCGGCCAGGGGCGGCATCAACGGTCGAGGTCGATGCAACGGTGGGCGGTGCAGGTGGATGTCATGGAGCAATCGAAATAGGGAAGAAAGCTCAGGGTTTTTGGGTTCTGTTGTTGTTGAACGAAGCAAGGAGGAGATAGGGGAGTTTCGGGGGCTGAGCTAGGAGAGGTTCGCCGGAGGGAGTGGCGATGAGGGGCGATGTGGGTGTGGTCATCGGAGAACGACCAGAGAAGGAGGGGTTCAGGTGTTTTGGCGGGAAAATGGCAGAGAGAGAGAGAGAACGGGAGAGAGAGTAGACGGCTAGGATTTCGATTTGTGTGCCAATTAGGGTTTGCAGTAGAGTTGTATTTATAGGGTACAATTAGGGTACTGGGTTGGATAATTAGGGTCCAATAATAGAGGGTTTGGGATAAGAACAAATGAAATTTGGTTTTAGAGTTCAATTAAGAGATATCAAAATCAATAGGGTTCAAATCAAAATACTCACAATTAAATAAGAGAACAGTAGGATGAACAAGAATAGCCCGATCAAAAGAATGAAGAATTTTATGAACAAGATTTAATTTAAAATAATCAAGAGCCAAAAATAGAGTATTTTATTCAATATCAAATAAAATATTACAAAAGGGGAAAAATGAAAAATAGCGGGAACGGTAGTTATAGTCTGCGGGTGATAGGATGATCATCTTAACTAGTTTGGTGTTAATTCCTGTGTCGAGCTCGAGGCGCAAGCGTAGTGGTGAGAGCTTAAGAGACTATAGGGGTCGAAGCCAATGCCGAGCGGCGAGGACTTAGAAGATTTGTAAAAAAAATTCCCTTAGGATCGAAGTCCATGCCGAGTGGCGAGGACTTGGGAGATCGTAATAAATCCTCCGTTCGGGTCGAAGTCCATGCTGAGAGGCAGGGACTTGGGAGATTGTTAGAAATCTCCCGTTAGGGTCGAAGTTCATGCCGGGCGGCAAAGATTTAGGAGATCGTAAGAAATCTCCAGTTAGGGTCGAAGTCTATGACCGACGACAAGAACTTGGGAGATCGTAAGATATCTCCCGTTAGGGTCCATGCCGAGCAGCGAGGACTTGGGAGATCGTAAAAAATCTCTCTTGTACTACAATTGCTTGGGTGTTGGATGAAATCAGAAGAGTTGCTTCAAAAATAAAGTTTTATTGTTGGATTGCCAATGCCTGGAGCTTATTACAATTGCTAATACATGTACGGCCCACTATGATCTCTTATAGAATTTCATTAAGTGTTCCGTATTCCAGGTCCTCTTGACTACCCTACCCCTGGGTCTTCAAGTCCGTAAGAGCCTGGACGGACCACTTTGGAGACCTTATATTGGCCCTCCTGGTTCGGGGTCAGCTTCCCTCTTTGTGTAGTTCGGAGATATCGAGCCTTCTGAGTACGAGATCACCCTCTTTGAAGTTCGTTGGCCGGATCTTTTTGTTGTAGAACCGTTCAATTCGTTGTTGGTAGAAATTTCTTCTGAGAGAAGACATCTCGCAGAATTCATCGAGGAGGTCTAGGTTGGCCTAGAGGTGGTTTGAGTTTGACTCCTCATTGAAGCCTATAGTCCTTGGTGAAGGTAGTCTGATCTCCAAGGAGATAACTGCTTTTGTCCCATAGGTCAGGTTGAAGGGTGACTCGCTGGTCGGGATCCTCTTTATGGTTCAGTATGACCAGAGAACATTGCGTAGTTCGTCGACCCACAACCCCTGGAAGGATTCATCCAATCGATTTTTTAGGTCCTCGAGGATTTGATGATTCATGTTCTCTGTCTGACCATTGGATTAGGGGTGTGAGATTGAAGAGAACTGCTATTCGATCTCGAGGTCCTCACATAATTTACTGAAGCATTTTTGTGCGAGCTTGGTTCCATTGTCAGTGATAAGGACTCGCGGTATCCCGAAACAACAGACGATATGTTTCTAAAAGAATTTTTGAACCTGGTGTTCGGTGATGGTAGCCAGGGCTTCTACTGCAATCCACTTAGTAAAGTAGTTGATGGCTACAATGAGGAATCATCTCTGACCGTTTGCCTTACAAAATGGACCAACAAGGTTCATTCCCCACATGGCGAATGGCATGGGACTGGCGAGTGACTCGAGCAGGGCTTGAGGGGAATTCTTAACGAGGGAAAATCTTTGGCACGGTCTGCAAGCTTTAACCATGTCTTGGGCATTATGAAGGAGAATCGACCAATAGTAATCGTGGTTAAGGACTTTCCTGGCGAGCATCCTGCTACCTATATGGCAGCTACCAATCCCTTTGTGCATCTCTCTCAGAGTGTATTTGGCTTCTTCCAAGCTCAGACACCGCAAATGGGGCCTCCCATCGACCTCTTTCGTACTCTCCTTCGTTTAGCTCCTTCGTTGTTGATGATTCGGGCTAGTACGAGTCCAGCTATTAAGGCTTCATACTCTCCTTCGTTGTTCGATGCTGTGAAACTGAAGCCGAATTGATCATGGAATGCACAATCCCTCTCAAGGAATGGAAAGACGAGCCTATGTGGGAGCTCTACGTAGACAGCTCCTTTTATGAATAAGGGAGTGGAGCAGTAGTCATAAAAGGAGCTGTACTAAAGGACAGCCATCAAGGCTGCTTAGTATGACTCCTGCTCCACTCCCTTATTCATAAAAGGAGCTGTCTACGTAGAGCTCCCACATAGGCTCGTCTTTCCATTCCTTGAGAGGGATTGTGCATTCCATGATCAATTCGGCTAGTGCTTGTACCTTAATGATAGTCCTCAGCTTGTAGATTATATCATGCTGGCTCAGCCCGATTGACCACTTAACAACCGACTGGAATTTTCTATTTTATTGAGGACTTGTTTGAACGGCTGATCGGTCAGCACTTGAATGAAGTGGGCCTGAAAAAAGGGGTGGTGTTTCTAGGCGGCCATGATTAGGGCATACGCGACCTTCTCCATTTTGGTGTTGCGAAGCTCAACGTCATGCAAGGCTTTGCTGACGTAGTGGATGGGTCTTTGGACTCCATTGTCCTCTCTAACTAGAACAACTCTGAGTGCCTATTCCAATGCAGCCAGATAAAGAAAGAAGAGCTCACCCGGCTCGGGCTTGCTGAGTAGCGGGGGCTGGTGAGGTAGCACTTTAGCTGGTTAAAGGTCCACTGTTTAGGTTCTCCCCACTCGAAGCTCTTCGCTCCCCTTAGGGCCTTGACGAAGGGGAGAGACTTCTCCCCTGATCTGGAGATGAAATGTCCGATGGTAGTTAGGAGACCGGTGAGCTGCTGAACTTCCTTCACGTTCTTAGGAGGGGCTATGTCTAATATGGCCTTGATCTTCTTGGGACTTGATTCTATCCCGTGTAGGCTAACCATGAAGCCGATGAATTTCTCAGAAGTAATGCTAAAGGCACATTTCAAGGGGTCGAGTCTCATATTATGCCTCTCGAGGAGTGCGAAGGCCTCCTCGAGGTTTCTCACATGGTCCTCCCCTTTCAGAATTTTGACGAGCTTATCGTCGATATACACCTCCATGTTGCGCCCAATCTGCTCTTTGAAGACTCGATTGAAGATTCTTTGGTATGTTGCACCGGTGTTCTTGAGCCCAAAGGGCATGACTCTATAGCAATAGATCCTCTGATCAGTCACGAAAGCTGTCTTCAGAATGTCAGGGAGAAACATTTGGATCTGGTTATAGCATGAGAAGGCATCCATGAAGCTCAATAGCTCATGACCGGAAGTAGCATCAATCAGAGCATCGATGTTCGGCAGCGGGAAGGGATCCTTCAGACATGCCTTGTTAAGGTCAGTGAAATCGATGCATTTTCTCCACTTTTCATTGGACTTCTTGACCATAATGACGTTAGCCAGCCACTTCGGATAGCTGACTTCCTGGATGAAGCTTGCGGAGATGAGCTTATCCACCTCTTCCTTCATTATCTGTTGCCTTTCTGGCACGAACTTCCTTTGTCTTTGTTGTACAGGCTTGGAGTATGGCAGGATACTTAGTCAATGCATTACAAGATCCTTGGAAATCCCTGGCATGTCTGAGGGGGTCCAAGCGAATAAGCTCTGGTTCCACCGGACGGAATTGATAAGGTCGTTCCTGAGGTCGGGATTGAGTGACTTGCTCACTCGGAACCATTTGGAGGGATCTGCCTTGGCAAAGGGGACTTTCTCCAACTCGTCCACGGGCTCAGAGCTAATAGGACTTCGGTCGGAGGGCAATTCGACTGCATCGAGTGGGAGAACCGAGCCTCCCATTGTAGCCATGTAGTAGGCCCGAGCAGCCTCCTAGTTTCCTTAGACGACCCTGTCCCTGGACTAGGTCGAAAACTTCATCTTCATATGATAGGCAGAATGCACTGCCTGGAGGGAGAAGTGAGCCCAGGACACTGAGGATGGCATTGTATGCTGCCTTCACGTTGACCACCATGAGAAGTTGCTTCGGATCTAGTAGGGAGTCACTGGTCTTCTTAGCCTTACGGCTGTTGATGAAATGTGCGAGGAAATTATCGTCGAGCTGGTGGAAGGATGAAATGGAGTTGCGAGCGAGCCGGGAGAACCATTCCCGAGCTGGGCCGCGCAGTGTGGCTGAGGATGCGTGGTAGATTAGTGCATCCGATGCGTCGTGAATCATCAAAAGGGTTTTGAAGCCCTCCACGTGATTAGCCAGATCTGACTCCTGTTGTAAGTTTTGAAGATGGGTTGCTTAAATGTCCTTGGGATCTGAGCCTCCACGATATGAGAGGAGAAGGGGGGTTGAATGGGTCGGTACCCCCAGTTCGGCTGCCTCTCGCCTTCACCAATCTGAGCCAGGCGGTCTTCCATGTCTTGTAGCTTAAGGACGACGCCCTCCCGTCCCTCAGATCGGGTTGACCCGTGGGACTCCTGATTCTCGTCTCATCCAGTTCGGTGACTGCCTTCACTGTGACGGTGTTAGGTGTGTTCGCTCCTAGCTCCACCTCGGAGTGCTTGGAGGATATCGTCTTGGAACTCCTGGAATTCAGCCCTGGTAATGTGGCCTCCTTCTGCTGGGCCATTGGGAGGTCGGTGACCCCTTGGAGAACGGTTGCGTTACCTATTGTTCGGATGGGGGGAGTGTCAACTTCGGTTCGGCTCAGACCGTGGTCAGAGGGTGTCTCGTCCCTGGAGTGGCTGAGGCGGTTGCGGAGGTCATCCTCGTGCAGTCGAATATTTATGATGTTTCGAAGGTCGGGGCCTCTGAGGGCTTGGGTTTTTGAGCCACTGACCGGGAGGCGCTCGGAGCTGGAGCGCACGAGCGCTCAACCAGTCATTATTGCGACCCCCGAGTGACCACTCAATTGCGCCACAGACGGGGTGGAGGAAGAGGTTCGGTGTGGCGACCCACTGTGGTGATTTTCATGGTTGTGGGAGCCTTCAGAGAAGATGTCAGTGAGAATGGGATTTCGAGAAGAGGTTGGATTTGAACTAATTCCCACAGACGTCACCAATCTAAAGCTGCTGTTTTTAGGGTGTGAGAGCAACATATGATTTTTGAGGGGGATGGACAGATGTCATCTGTAGATCTGGACCTGGTGTGAGGTAGGAAAGGCAGATTTGCTGGCAGTCACCATTGCGGTCGGCCGCCAGATTCCTACACAAAGCTCAGAAACACAGGGAGTTCTTCCAATGGCAGACCCTCCGATGGTCAAGTCAGTGACTGGAAGAAGAGAAAATGAGATCTAGGATTTTGGAGGCTATAAGTTCATCACCCGGCGCAGAGGAGAGGGTCCGTTATTTATATGCAGAGAGAGGGAACCCTAATGGGCCAGATGAAAGTAGAAGGCTGGTTGGTGGCACAGGGAGCATGCAGGTGTCGCACCCTAATTTTTTTTTCTTTATTCTCTATTTACTTATAACTCCTAGAATACTCTATTTAGCATTTCTATGCTAACCTTTACTTCCCTGCACATTCGAAACTCTTATATTAATCCCAAATAATAAGTTAAGAATTTAGTAAAATTTTTGACAAAGTCTCCCCTGTAATTTTCTACTCGTAATGCCTTTCGGCTTACGGGAATTTGTAAGCACTTCAATAAATCTCAATACCCCTGTTTTTCCAGATGAGTTGCCTGGCTTACCCCCTGATAGGGAAGAGGAGTTCGGTATTGATGTTCAGCCTGGAACAGAACCGATATCGAAGAGTCCCTACAGGATGGCACCGGTTGAGCTGGCAGAGCTTAAGGTGCAGATTTAGCAGTTGCTTGATTTGGGTTTCATCAGACCTAGTGTTTCACCTTGGGGTGCTCCGATCCTTTTTGTTCATAAGAAGGATGGAAGTCATCATCTGTGCATGGATTATCGAGAACTGAACAGAGTTACTGTGAAGAATCGGTATCCGTTGCCTAGGATCGATGATTTGTTTAATCAGCTGAGTGGGGCTGCTGTTTTCTTGAAGTTGGATCTTCGTTCTGGATATCACCAAGTTAAGGTGAAGGCTGCAGATATACAGAAGACTGCTTTCAGGACTAGATACGGGCACTATGAGTATCTTGTGATGCCGTTCGGGGTCACAAACGCGCCGGCTGTATTCATGAGTCTTATGAATCGGGTCTTCTCTCAGTACTTGGATAGATTTGTGGTGGTCTTCATTGATGATATTTTGGTGTATTCTCAGAATTGGAAAGATCATGCTGAGCATCTTAGAGTGGTTCTACAGACTTTGAGAGAGAATCAGCTCTATGGGAAACTTTGCAAGTGCGAGTTTTGGCTCGACAGGATTTCTTTCTTGGGGCACATTATTTTTGGCGATGGTATTTCTGTGGATCCTGCCAAGATTGAGGCTGTGAAGGATTGGCCTATTCCCAAGTCAGTTTCAGAAGTCATGAGTTTTCTTGGTTTGGCTAGCTATTATCGAAAGTTCGTCTAGGACTTTTCGAAGATTGCAGGACCGTTGACTAAATTGACTGGGAATGATCAGAAGTTTTGTTGGTCTGATGAGTGCAATGAGGCTTTTGTTAAGTTGAAGAACAGATTGATGTCAGCGCATGTGTTGACTATTCCAGATGGTTCAGGCAGATTTGTGGTTCACTGTGATGCTTCTGGTAAGGGTCTTGGAGCAGTTCATATGCAGAAGGGCTGTGTTGTTGCGTATGCATCGAGGCAGTTGAGGCCGCATGAGAAGAACTATCCTACTCATATCTTGGAGTTAGCGGCAGTGATCTTTGCTTTGAAGCTGTGGAGACATTATTTGCTTGGAGACCGAGTGGAGATCTTTACAGACCACAAAAGTCTCAAGTACGTCTTCACCCAGAAGGAGTTGAACATGAGGCAAAGGCGTTGGTTGGAACTTATTGCCGATTATGACATCAGTTTGCAATACCATCCTGGTAAAGTAAACTTGGTGCATGATGCTTTGAGCAGGAGACCAGCAGTTATGTTTCTGACTCAGCAGAGAGATCTCATTGAGCAGATGAGGAGGTTGGAGCTTGATATTGTGTTGCCGAGTTCTGGTCGGAGTTGTTATGCACTCCAGCTGCAGTCGTTTCTTGTTGAGCAGATTAAAGAGGCGCAGGCTAGTGATGTGCAGTTGCAGAAATTTTGAGCTGAGGTTGAGTCCGGGTTCAGGACGGACATGGTTATTCATGCAGATGGTTCGCTTCGTTTTGGGTCTAGATTATGTGTCCCGGAAGGTGAAGTTCGTCAGAGGTTGCTTGAGGAAGCCCATCAGTCTTCGTATTCTATCCATCCCGGCGGTACTAAGATGTATCGGGATTTGAAGCTTCATTTCTGGTGGCAGGGTATGAAAAGGGGTGTGGCTTAGTTTGTTGCTCAGTGTTTGATCTGCCAGTAGGTTAAGGCAGAGCATCAGAGAACCGCTGGACTTCTTCAACCGCTTCCTATTCCAGAGTGGAAGTGGGAACATATCACCATGTATTTTGTGACCGCTTTGCCGGGGAGTCCTAAGGGTCATAATGCTATTTGGGTGATTGTTGACCGTTTGACGAAGAGTGCTCACTTCATTTCTTTTCGCGTCGGTCAATCTACTGAGAGCCTTGCTGAGAGGTACATGCAAGAGATTGTTAGACTTCATGGGATTCCAGTCAGCATTTGTATCCGACAGGGATATAAGATTTAGATCTCAGTTTTGGGAGAGTCTTCATAGCAGTTTGGGGAGTAAATTAAGGTACAGTACAGCTTTTCATCCCCAGACTGATGGACAGTCAGAGCGGACTATTCAGATTCTTGAGGACAAGTTGTGGTCTTGCATGCTTCAGTTTGGTGGTTCTTGGGAGGATCATTTGCATCTGGTAGAGTTCTCGTACAATAACAGCTTTCAAGTCAGTATTAAAGCTGCTCCGTTCGAGGCACTCTATGGGCGGAAGTGCAGGTCACCAGTGTGCTGGGATGACATTGGTGAGAGGAAGTTGTTGGGACCAGAGTTGATCACCAAGACAGTGGATGCAGTGGTTCAGATCAGGAAGCACTTGCAGGCAGCTCAAGACAGCAGAAGCGATGGGCTGATGTTCATCGTAGGGCTTTACAGTTTGTTGTTGTTGACCATGTTTTCCTCAAGGTATCGCCGTGGCACGGTGTCATTCGATTCGGTGGTAGGGGCAAGCTTAGCCCGAGGTTTATTGGACCATTTGAGATTTTGGAGCGAGTAGGCAAGGTGGCCTATCGTCTTACATTGCCGCCAGCTTTATCAGGAGTGCACAATGTTTTCCATGTCTCACAACTCAGAAGATATATCCGAGATGAGAGTCACGTGATCGACTATTCTGAGTTGACTGTTCGGCCGGATTTGACTTGTGAGATTCCGCCAGTTGCTATTGTGGATCGGCGGGTGAAAGTGCTTAAGAACAAGGTCATCAAGCTGGTTCGTGTTGCTTGGAATCCTCACTCGCCTGGTATGTTGACTTGGGAGCTGGAGGAGGAAATTCAGCAGAAGTTTTCTCATTTGTTTGAGTAGTTGCTTTGGTTTTGTTTTATCTTTTTTTTTTCTTTTTCCTTGTTTTGGGGTTACCCTATGTATCTTTCTTTTGAATTTCGAGGACGAAATTTTTCTGTTAGGTGGGTAGGGATTGTAACCCCTATTTTTCATTTTATGTATTTTGGAGTGTATTTTTCATTTTGTGTATTTTTATCTCTCTTGTATTTTTCTGAACCGTATATTGGATTTGTTTTCAATATATAATTTTTTTTATTTCATTTTGAGCTCCTTATGTTGTTTGTTCGTCGTTTCCATCATTTTGTTCTTTTTCTCATTTTCTTGGCCTCGTTGTCTTTATTTTATTTTTCCCTAGTGATGTGATGGAATTTTGGTGGTGATTTTCCAACCCTATGATTTTTGACTCCTAATGAGATTTTTAGGAGCCATAGAATTCACACTAATTTGTATTCCCATTTGAAATTGACCCAATACCCATTACCCATTTGTATACCTATTACTACATACTAATACCCACAACCCATTAACCCACATTAACCCCTTTATATAAATCTCTAACATCCCAAAACCTTAACCCTAAACCTAATCTCTCTCTCTCCCTCTCCTCTTCAATCCCGGCCTCCCCTATACTGTGTACTCCCGGCCTTGCACTAAACCCTGCACACCGACAGCCCCTCCATCCAATTCTGGCCATCCCTCACCCCAAAGCCGACCACCACTACTACTACACCACCATACAAACCCGAGCCTTCCCCCTCCTTGTTGGCCGGCAACCACCAAGCACCACAATCACCATCAACTTCCCTTCAATCATCTCTTCTTGTGGATTCTTGAAGTGGGTATTTTCCACTTCGTTCGTTGCATCAAGGAGATTGTTCGTGTGGGAGTTTTCGTTCGTTGTTTCTTGGATTCGCGCTTAGAGAGAATTTCGTTCGTGGGTTTTGCTTCTAGGACTATTTGCATCGTGTTCATCTCCATACTAAGGCAAGTAACTTGTACTACAATTCATTAGGTTGATACAAGTCAAAAAGTTCACATCTAGTGTAGTTGGGTCTAGAGACAACCAAAGATTGTGTTTTCCTTGATAGGTTTTGCCTCTATTGTGATAATTTGTCCATAGATGACTTATGACACTAATTTTGATAGGAGATAACCTAGGTTTGCCCAAATCTTGATTTTTATTCATGTATGTGAATATTTGTGTGAATTGATGTTTGGATGAATACCCATGTGAAATAATAGGAGATGACATGTTAGTAACCCTAAAACATGATGTTTAGATGTTTGGTGGGTTGTATTTCAAGTTTGGTTGTGTTTGGATCAATATTCTTGAAGTTATGATGTTCTTGATTAGAAGTGTGAAATCTGTATTTACTGGGTGTTCTGTTTTGATTGCTGTTTTCGTCCATGCTACAGTCCGAATCTTAATTCCAAAATAAAAGATGAATTTTAGATAATTTTTTCTATTTTCAAACCCCACTGGTTTTTCTTGATTTGGATTTTGTATGACTGAGTTATGAATATTTTGGTACAGACGTGTCGATAAATTCCAGATTCTGTTTTGGGTTAATTTTGTTAACAAACTATTTTCAAGAACTATTCTATACATAATATCTTCATCTAATATTTTGTTCATTGTTTCTTTATGATATTAGGGACTACCCAGATTTTTGATAAATTTTAAAGACAAGTTTTGTGTGGTGTTTTATGCTCTTTTCTAAAATCTTCTCATGTTGTATTTTGCTTACTGTTTAGTAAAGAACTCTATTTTCACTATACTTCCTATACTGTATGCAAATTCTTTGTGAAATATGAAAGTTAGTAAAATCTATCTATTTTTATGTCCCTTTGGCGGAATTGGATTTCGATTCACTGATTGCAAGATATCCTAGTTTTCGTACAGCAGTGTTGAGATTTCCAGATTTGTTAAACTCTGTTTTCTTGATGTTTTGGTATTTTTGATGACTGACCTATACTTACTGGAATATTATGAAACTTGTTATTTTGACTCTAGACTTATAGGGAAATACCCCAGATTTTACGTTGATTTATATAAAGTGTTTTCAGGCTGTTTTCTTGTTCTTGAAGTTGCTTTCCTGATTTCTGGCTAAACCCAAATTCTGTATTCAAATCAGTTTGAGCTGTGTTGTTGTGAGCTAGTATGTGACTTATTTATATGCGTTGGATTCGTGTGAATGTCTAGTTTCCAGATCCTTTGATGGATCTAGGTTTGCATTTCTGTAAAGACGGGAATCTCTGTTTTAGTACTGATTGGTCTTGCTGTCCTGATTATGAACATAGACTATTTTGCTCGTTTATGTGACTCTATATTATGTAAGCACGCTTTCCCTGAACCTAATACTGATTGTATCATGTTAGTTTGATACTATTTCGCACACATTCATGTCTATTTGATAACCATAATAAAAGTGACCAAGCCGGGGTTTATAGGAAAGCTCTAGTGGTGGGAAAGTATAGACATGTGTACTTAGAAGGGGGCCCGTGTTTCCCGTCTGTTTAGATCATTTTAGATGATCGTCTGTTGAGATCATTTCACATGATCGTCTGTTATCTGTTATGAGATCATTTTACATGATCGTTTGTTATCTGTCTGACCCTGAGCACACGGCCCTTTATGATCCCCTACGAAATCTAAAGCAAAACTATTGTGTTGTAGCAACCATGTAGGTGGGCTGCATAAAGCGCTACCTAGATAGTAATCACACAAGACTTACATGAAATCTGAATCTGAATCTGTTATCTGAATATCTGTTATCTATTATCTGTTATCTGATTATCTGATTATCTGATATCTGTCTGACACTACCATGTGGCACATTACTTAACACTATCTGTATATCTGTTTGCTTATTATCTGACACTTAGCACTTGACATATGTTAGCATACCATGCTAGTGATTCTGCCATACCATGCTAGGTCCGTTCCTGCTAATAATTAGATATGTTAGTTTTTCCCCATGTGCTTGTATCCTACATTATTTGTGACCTGCGACTTGCAATTAACGGGTACTTATTTTCTTCTTTCCCCCTTTTTCTGCAAATTACTAATTGCAGATCAGGTTGGTCAGCTGCTGGATGGTAATGGCGAAAGAATGTATTAAGTTGAAAATTTCTGCATTATTATTATTATTAGTTGTGCTTGAACAATGAATAAGTTGTATTGGGTTTATTTGGATATTATTTGTATTTGGGTGATGTGACCCAGAATATTATTTTTCTCCAAAATCTGATTTATTTGAGTATTGAATTTGGTTTCAAGTAAATTTCTGTTGGTGTTTTGTTTCAATATTGCATGTTGGTTCCACCTTTTGCTTCCGACTCTGATAAATTCTGTGATGTGTTGCAAAGATTCTGAAACAGCTTAAGGATGATAATAATCATTCGCTGGGCTTTTGTTACGTATCCGTATTCCGTATTCCTTTTTGGGAAGCGGGGCGTGACACCCAATCCAATAATAAATCCAAACACAATGATAATAGGTTTCAATACAATAAGTCCAATGCAATAATAATCAATTAGAAAGCATTAAATCTTTAGAAAGTGAAACACCCCGCAAAATAGCATATAACTATTTTGCATTATAATCCATGTACAATTGAGAGTTGCACATGATTATGTATTTTTTCAAATAATAATTGATTTATATATGGACATGAATGGCTATTTTCATGATTGTGCACATGGATGAGAGAATTGGTACTAGTTCATACACTAGTATGTATGTACGATACATATGCAAATATTTATTTGTGTAAAGCCACATTGGAAATATTTTTCCATACACACAAATCCAACCTCTCATCCCTCATCCATCTTGATCTATGGTTAAGATCAAGCCATGAAAAATATCTTCTCTCAAAACCATGGGCAAGGGGACTTGGTTTTGAGAAAACCCCTTTGCCACAGGGACTCCACCTCACCCCTGAACCCCCCTAGGCCGGCCAATCCCCTTGCACCCCTGACTCCTCTCATTTCATTATTAAACCCCTCCCTTTCACTCATTCAGTTCTGAAATTTTCAGAAGAAAAAAAAAGGAGAGTGTGAAATAAGGCAAGAAAAAGAGGAAAATCAAGAGCTTTGGAGGAGGAATTAAAGAAGGAAGGCCAAGCTATTCTCTTCTATTCCAAATACACTCAAGGGTGGAGAGTTCTCTAAACTTGTTCTTGTTCTTCTTGTTCAATTTCTTGCATGAAATGAGTAATAGTATTATGAGGATGATTGATTAGAAGTAGTATGTTTTGAATCTGGAACTGAAACAGAAAAAAATGTTCTGAATGCTAAGTTCCCGAATTCCCAGAGAGTAAAATAAATGGAAGTTAATCTTGAAAATTTTACAGAATGATCTTATGTAGGTCTAGAAGCTACATGTTTTATTTCGGATTTTTCTGATATGTTTTGTTATTTTAATAAAATCAATTTTGATGACTGGGTCGTAAGACAGAGACTGGTTCTGTCTGTTGTATGACTTGAACTTGTAGGAATTCTTAGAATTAATTGATACATGATCTATTTCTGAAATTTTTACCATGATATCATGCATGAGTCTAGACCGTATAGAAACATATTGGAACTATATGGTCGACATTTGATGCATGTTCAAAATTAATTAGGAAAGATTATTCATGACAGTGACTGAAGAACAGCAGTACTTTTATACATGATTGTAACAGGTCTTTTGTGCATACTATACATGATGATGATGTCTAGTTTCTGAAAATGCAAATTTGATGACCATTGGTTATGCATGTGATTTATTATGAATATTTAATTTAGTATTGTGCATAACTTAGTCAGTATTGACACCCTGATAAGATGGTACCTTTATTGCTCTGTAAGAGCAGAATTTGAGGAAGTGTACAACTAGGGAGTTGTATTAGACATCTTGAGCTTTCCAAAAAGTCTTATGTCAAGAAGTTCCTATAAATAGAGTAATAGATATGATTTTTGCAAGTTGGAACAGAACCCAGACTTTGAGTTATAGGCTCTGTTTAAGTAGTGCATTATATATGGTTCTGTATACCTGAGAAAGATGACTGTTTTAAAATATTCAAATGGAATAATTGGATTGGTGATCAACTAGAAAGTTGTAGAGGGCATTCACATCTTTCATAGAACCTGGGTTTGTATCATTCCGATGAGCGAGTTGATTTTTATATCGGTAAGGTGCAGCCAGTGTACAGAAAGTATATAGGCTGAGATTTGTAAGGCTATTTTGAGCAATTAGATAATCGAATCTGAGGTGATGATCAACCCGAGAGTTGTATCCTAGGTTCTTAGCTTTCCAGAATGGGCTAGAACACCCAAATCTGTGTTGTATTATGGGAGTTATGACCATTCTAAGTTTCAGGCAGAAACACCATAGTTTGGATTAGTCATGGTTTTTGACTAAGTGTTGGAAGTACCTTTCCCCTCTTGTGGACAAGATATAATAACTTTTTATCGGGGATGATTGGTGTCTATTACTGGTCTTGATGGTGTTTGACTCCTGTTGTGGATGTTGTGACTCATGTTAGTCACTAGGGTAGGGTGATACCCTACGTTATTCCACTCTATGATTAGAACTTCCGCCGAGGCATTGAACGTCCAATCGGTGCTGTCAAATTGTATTCATGCCGGTTAAGGGTGAATGCGAGTCATGGTGATGGACGAATTCCAAGCTAGGGAAAGTGGCGAGCAAGACATTTTGTCGCCGGGGCTGCACGTCGATAGCCAGGATTTTGAAAGGAACCGTTTATGTTACCTGGATGTTTAGAGTGAGTCTTGGATTAGAGTGATGTATTAGGTGTATAGACATTGCATTAGTACTAGCACACCTTAGTCGTGTGTTATACTTTTCCTGTCATAGGGATACAGATTTGGTTCTCAGGTTTGAGTTCCCGGATCTCGTATCTCGATCTGTTAATTCCCAAAAAGCCGGGGTAAGGAACGGGGAGAGTAACTCCTGTCGGGTAGGGGGATTTGACCTTCGAGGACATCGTGTTCCTATGCATGTGGGTGTTGTTTTTATATTATCTTGACGTCATGGCTACATGGTTTTGTACCGGAAGGTTTTTCACGGCTTTTTGAATGAGGTCCGTGTGTGGGTACTAAGTGGCAAACACAACCACAACTTTAGGGACTGCAGTATCGGACTAAACCGAATGACTGCAACCTCCTCAGACACGGATATCTATTGGGAACAGGTTGAGTACAAGAGTAGGATGCATGGCGAGGGATTTAACCCTACATTTAGAAGAGGCGAACTCTTTGGAAAGTATGTAGTATGGGATGCATACGTTTCCATTGAAGTTTAGTTTGGGGAAGTATGTAGTATGGTTTGCATACGTTCCCAAATGAATTGTATTAGAGTAGGTGCATCGTGTGCATTCTTGTTTTGTGCATTAGATTAGGCCATGTCATGCATTGATCTGGAACGTATGTAGTATGGGATGTATGCGGATCCAGAGTCCCAAAGTCTTGCTTACGTTAGAATAAGGCATGTGACTGGTGCATTTTATTGTTAGACCATGACATACACGAACACTAGGAAATTGGGGTGCACGTTTCTTTTCCCCTTCAAAGATGTTTGTGGTTGCCAGTTTGGAGATCGCTGTTTCTTATCAACATTTCGTCTGTAGAATTACTGATGTTGCCCACCTTTTAGTACCGGTTCTACCTTTTGAGCAGGTGCAGAAATATCATAGTCACGCAGCGGAAGACTCAAGCCGAGGGACAAGTCCCAGGGAAGCAGATTGACCACTCAGCGAAGTTACGGCGGTGATCAGTCAACTGCCATTCTGGGATACAGCTGACAGCTTTATGAGAGGAGTTGGTAAATATTTTGTAATAAGATGTAATGAGTTAATGTAATTTGTATTCTCGTTCCAGAACAAGATATTGGTTGTAATCGATGATGTAATGACCTAATTTGGCAATAAAAAGTTTTAAATTTCCGTGTTATTACTGTGTTCAGATTCATTTGAAGGCAAAGATTCTGGTTCCCTTACGGATGTCCGGTAACGGGGATCCAGGACATTACAAAAGTGGTATCAGAATTGACTTCAAATTGCAGGCTAACACAGTAGGAAATTTGACTTGAAATTCCATATAGCTGGGTTTAGTTTGGATTGCAGGAAGATCAAAACCATGATTGTTTCACTTTCCCACTTATGTTTATGATCTTCCCTACATCCAGAACTAACCCTATGTGTTTTCTTTCCTTGAAGAGCATCCAGAAGAATCAGAAACATCCACCGTGGAATGCCTGAGGGCGAAGGCAGTAGGACCAACGACACCAACTTCATTATGGAAGCAGAGTTTACCTGTGTATACCTGATGATAGGAGCATTTGTGGAAGCTAGGAAAAACTAAGCACCGCCACAAGGAACACCAGGAGTTGCTGCACCCGTAGACCCGATAAATATGGTGGTACCATTCAAGAGGATGAAACCGCCAGTCTTCGAAGGGCAGGCCAACCCAACAGCTGCTGACGACTGAATACGTCAGGTGGAAACGATATTCGAAGTAATGATGATTCCAGAAGACAACAAGGTTCGTCTAGCCCCAATCTTACTAGATAAGGACGTTGGAGTATGGTGGTAGTCTATGATGCGTGGTCTTGGAGAAGGTCCAATCACTTGGAAAGATTTTCTTGAAGAGTTCTGATAGCACTATTTTCCCATGGATGTGCAAGAAGAAAAGGCGATGGAGTTCCACAACTTGAAGTAGGGAAATATGTCTGTCAGGGAATATGAGACGAAGTTTTACAAGCTGTCACGGTATGCACTAGAGATGGTTCAGGAGGAAGCAAAGAAGGCCCAGAGGTTCGAGCAAGGGCTTAGGCCTGGACTGAGGTCGAGGATGGTTCTGTTATGCATTTGCCGATTCGACAAGCTAGCAAGGGGAGCCACGGTAACAGAAATGGACATGAGACAGAGTCAAAGAGAGGCCAAGATGAAGAAAAAGAGGAAGAAGTATATTCTCACCTTTGACCATGACAAGCGAAACTCAACTCACGAGTCTAGAAAGCTTAAAGAGACTAGTCAGATGGTGGTGTGTTACTTTTATAAGGAGCAAGGTCATTTCAAGAGTCAATGCTCAAAAAGAGCGCAGACAAACACTTGCTATAACTGCGGAGAAACCGGGCACAAGTAATCGAATTGTCCACAATTGCAGGGGAACCGCAATGACCAGTTACAGAAGGTGGTCGATAAAGGGAAGAAGCCTATCCGCCAAGGACGAATTTCAGCTTGACTGGAAAGAAGTGTGAAGTGATGCATGGTCCAGAATAGCAATATATTTTGTTAGTTGCATTTTTGCAAGCCTTGGATGACGAACTTGTAATATGTTCTATAGCAAGATATTATGACTTTTTATAAAGCATGAATGTTTTTGGGAATTGGGTCATCTCTTGTCTTGTGCTTATTTATTAAGTGTTTTGGATAAGGCGTAAAGCTAAAATTTTGCCTTCTCCTTGGTAAACCTCGTTTTCTTCTAAGGAGGGAATGGTCACCGACTCTCAAGTAGTGCAACCGAGAGCTAGAAGACATGTTGAGAACTTGACTTGCGTACTAGAAGGGAGATATGATGAAGCACGAACGATCGTCAGTAGGGAGGCTCCAGAATGATCCACGGAGTGAGATATTCCCCAGCATTCTTGTAACGCCCTGATTTCCATATACTGGGAAACCGTGACATAAGACAGAATTTTTTCTTCAATTAGCCACAATACACAGAAAAACAAGAAATTTTAAAACTTTTTATTCAACACAAATGTATTACAAGTCCGAATGTTATAAAACTGCAATACATTATATCAGTGTTACAATAATATCTTTAAAAGCCCAAGTGTTACAACTTTCAACAAATTTATATCAGAGTATAATTAATAAAGAACAACACTTGGTACTTCACTTGGATGCTTTCCAACAAATAAATAAATTACAATAATTGTTAAAATGGAACAATAGTAAACAACATATTGTACAGCGGAAATAAAAACGACTCTTGCTTCTCTCGCCCTGAGCCCTTCTAAATCCTGTACCTGTACTTCTGCAATCCAGTACCTATTGAAATGGGGACGTCAGTACATATACTGACACTTTAAGGCTGATGACTAGCAGTGATTCTCCACTTAAGCAAACATATTGATGAAAAGAAAAACAAGTATATATAATTGATGTGTCAGTGTATGCTATGCCTTAGACTTTAATGCCCGATTAACTAATGCAATGATGCTCTTATTCTAATGCAAACAAGACTCTGGGACAATATGCATCCCATAATACATACGCCCCATATCAAGCCGTTTCTTCGTATATAGGGATTTGAACCCTCGCCATGAATTCTACTCTTGTACTCGACTAGTTTCTGAAGATATTACATGACTGATGAGGTTGCCCTAAAACGGTTTAATCCTTCCAGGCGCACCGGACCTCACTCAAATATTTAACGAATCTTTGGAGTTTCCGCGATCACAGGTTAGCTCGAAGCATCCCCTACCGCCCCTAGCCAGGCCATAGTCTATGGCTCCTCGCCCTTAGATACAAGAAAAGACGGAGTTCCCGGGGGTTCATCCCCCTAGCTCTGACAGGAATCGCTCCCGCCTATCAAGGCACTTCAGAAATTAACAGATGAGATACGGATCCCGTGCTCCCAACTTGTGAGAAGGCACAGACTGTATCCCTTTGACAAGAAGGGTACAACCCAATAACACTGCCTAATGTCGGCCTATAGGACAGGTCGGATCATAAGGTATCACCCTTAACACTAATTCTTTACCTTCGACAAAAATGATAATAAGTAAAGGTTAAGTAGTAATAGCTATAAATTACTACCCTAACGATGTCACTACCCCTAAACAATCCTAGGGATGAAAACAATTTTAACACAACATGCTAGGTCTTAAGTTAGACTTCGCAAGATAACTCTACTAGGCTGCTCAACCTAGACTTTCCAGAATCCCTAAGGATCTGGTTCATGGCCTATCGATCCAAAACCCCGGCAATACGAATGTATTCACATGCTACTATCCTGAACTTGGATTTCGTCAACACTCCAGTCCGCGATCAACCAACTCAGTTAAGATCTGAAGGTACATGCGAAGTGACTCGTCCACAGTCCTTTAGGAGTAAGGTAAACATACGTCTTGATGGTCGATAGCCCCTAGGGCAATGATATCACCCTAGACGAGCATTTACCGAGGTAACAATCCTAGTGACTTTCCCAACCATTATTACCCATATATTGAAGATGAAGCATGTCCACATCATATGGTCCAATTTCAATTAGAACCGCATACAACTAGAACTCATGGGTTCCTTTTACCAAATTTGAACTAGGACAACATGCGACTAGGTTCATGGGTTCTTTCTCAAGGTTGAGCTAGAACCCCTAGAACCTAAATGCATGGTTTCCTCGCCAATTCGAGCTAGAACTATAATGGAGCTAGTTTCATTGGTTTCTTCTTAAAAATCAAACTAGAACAACTATGGAACATGGGTTCCTTTCAATAATTTAATTGGATTAGCATGCCAGCTAAACTCATGGGTTCCTTTTAGAATTTAACTAAAAACCACTACAACATATAACTTAAACATGCATAGATTCTTTTGAATCTAAAACAACCATACAAACTCAAGCATGGATTCTTTTAAATCTAGAGCAACTACACATCTCAAGCATGTATTCTTTTAAATCTAGAGAAACTACACATCTCAAGCATGGGTTCTTACCACAACAATTATACTAACTCAAGCATGGGTTATTTAGCAACAACTCAAGCATGATTCTTACTACAATAACCTACAACAATTTAAGCATGGTACACAACCTCAAGCATGGGTTACTTACTAAAATCAACTCAAGCATGGGTTCCTTACTATAATCAACTCAAGCATGGGTTTCTTACTATAATCAACTCAAGCATGGGTTACTTACTATAATCAACTCAAGCATGGTATACAACTTAAGAATGAGTTTCTTTACTACATCAACCTACAACAACTTAAACATGATCCTTACTACAACAATCTAGCATGATGGGTTTCTTTATTACACCACTTAAGCATGATTCTTACTACAACACTTTAGCATGATGGGTTTCTTTACTACACAACTTAAGCATGATTTCTTTACTACATTACAAGCATGAATGGGTTCTTTTTGAAACTAGAACACTTATACAAGCATGAATGGGTTCTTTTTTATTAGAACACTACCACATACAATCTCAAGCATGAATGGTTCTTTTTGAGTCTAGAATAACTACACAACCTTAAGCATGGGTTCTTTTAAATTGTCACGCCCCGCTTCCCAAAAAGAATACGAAATACAGATATGCAACAAAAGCCCTGCGAATGATTTTCATCATCCTTCAGCTGTTCAAGAAATCTTTACAACATTCTCAAGAATCATTAGAGTCGGAAGCAGAAGAATCAACCACATGCACATAATGAGCCAAAATACCAACAAGAATACTTGAAATCAAATACGTAAATCTCAAATAGTCATGATCTGAATAAAACAAATATCTTGGGTCGCATCGCCCAAATACAAGAATAAATCCAAGTCTCAATACAATATTGTTTAAGCAAGCTACAAGAAATAATAATAATAAAATGCAGCACTAATACTTCTTGTCTCCGATATCATCTGGAACCTGTTCTCCAAAATTTGCAATTCAACGAATGCAGGAAAGAGGAAAAGATAAAAACAAGTACCCGTCAATTGCAAGTTACGGGCCACATATAATATAGGATACAAGTACATGGAAAACTAACTAGCAACATGGTATAAGTGTGATGTCAAAATAAACAACTAGCATGGCAAAAGTGAACAAGTATCATGTAGCATACCTCAAGAGTCAAGTAAACAAGTATCTTATAAACATGTGTCAAGTATCTAGTATCAAGTAATCATGTATCAAGTGTCATGTTTCAAGTCTCATGTATCATGTAGTCAAGTATCAAGCAAGCATGTATCATGTTCAAGTATCATATTCAAGTAGCATGTTCAAGTCTTGTAGTGATTACTATCTAGGTAGCACTTCATGCAGCCCACTTTATATGGTTGCTACAACAAACAGTTGTGCTTTAGATTTCATAGTGGACCATAGAGGACAGTATACTCGGGGACAAGTCAAGTAATCGAGTTCCAAGCTCCAAGTATCATGTATCATGTAATTACGTGTTAAGTTGTACAAGTGGCAAGTATTGTGTCTTGTGTGCAAGTATTAAGTAATCACGTGTCAAGTATCATGTCTCAAGTAATCACGTAGGATCAGTGGATTCCCTTCCGAGTACACATTTCTGAATTATCCACTATTAGATCTGTCCCTTAAACTCCGGCTTGATTATTTATTATTAATGTCAAACAAGCATGTATATGTGCAAAATATATCAAGAATGACATGGCATGATCATGTGGTAAGTTCAAGTTGCAAGATAAACATGTACGAATGCAAGAGAATACATGAAAGAATAAAATATCCAAATCTTAAATTCAGGACAGCAAGACCATACTGTAGTAAGACAGTGATTCCCAGTGTTACAAACATCCAAATCTTTATCCATTAAAGGATATGTAAAGTAGACTTCCACACGAATCCAGCGAGTATAAATAAGTCATATATTAATTCACAAAAACATAGCTCAAAATTGATTTGAATACAAAAAATAGATTCAGCCAGAAATCAGGAAAACAAATTCAAGAACAGGAAAACAGGATGAAAACACATTAAATAAATCCACAAAAAATCTGGGATATTCCCCTATATGTCTAGTATCTAAATATAAAGTTTCATAAATTTCCAGTAAAAGTAGATTAGTCATCAAAAATAAGAAAAGCATCAAGAAACCATAGTTTGGCAAATCTGGAATTTCCAACACTGCTGTACAAAAACTATGATATCTCGCAACCAGTGAAACGAAATCCAATTCTGCCAAAGGGATATGAAAATAAAGAAAATATACTAACTTTCACATTTCATAAACATTTTCCATACAGTAAAAGGAACCATAGTGAAAATAAGGTTCTTTACAGAACAGCGAGCGAAATGCAGCAAGAATAGTTTTCATAAGCGAGCATGAAACATCACATAAAACTCACCAATAAAATCCACCAAAATTCTGGGTAATCCCTAACTAGATAAAGAAATAATGACCAAAGTTTTGGATCAAAATAATATATGTAGCATCAATATCAAAATCATTCAGTCATCAAAATCATCGAAAAATGAAATCTAGAAAAGATCTACACCTCTGTAGTAAAACAGTCATAACTCACACATACAAAAACAAAATTAAGCAAGATTAGAGGGGTTTGAAAATAGACTAAATTCTCTAAAACTCATGTTTTATACCGAAATTAAGATACTGACTTCAAGACAGTCCAAAATAGCAAACAAAACAGATCAGCGACCAAATACAGATTTTTCCCTTAAAAACAAAATCAACATAGATTCAAGAAAATTAATTCAAACACACCCAAACATGAAATCGAGTCTAACAAGTGTCCAAATATCATAAATTAGGGTATCTAGCATGCCCACACCAAATATATCACATGGGTCTCAACCAAAGCATAATTCTCACAAGAGTCTCACATACATGATAAAAATTAAGAATGGGTAAAACCTAAGTCAATTCATGTCCATATTGTGTCGTGAGTCATCTATAGTCAAATTTTCACAATAGAGACGAAACTCATCAAGGATAACACAAACAAGAGTCATCTCTAGACCCAACTACACTATAGGTGGTATTTTTGACTTGTATCAAACAAATGGATTGGAGTACAAGTTACTTGCCTTAACCGAGATGAAGAACAATGAAAACCGAGAGTAACGATCAAAACCCACGAATGAAAATCCGCAAAGCAACGAATTCAAGCAACTGGAGCGAAAATCTCCACACGAACAAAACTCCAAAAGGCGAGAGATCAAAAGGCGAGAGATGACGGCGATGGTGGCTTGCGGCCACGAGAGAACACCAAGAAGGGGAAACAAGAGAGTAAAAGGTGGTGCGAGGAGGTCGAGACGTCCAAGGGGAGAGGAGCTCGGGTTTGGGGGGTGTTGCCGGGAGGGAGGCTCGGCTGGCTTGGGTGCTGGCGTTGGGGGTGCACCAGGCCGGAGAAGGGGGTCGGCCTGGGGGCTCGGGTGTGCAGCCGCCAAGGGAGAGCGAGAGAGAGAGGGAGAGGGTTTAGGTGTTAGGGTTAGGGTTTAGAGGAGAGAGGTTTATATATAGGGTTTAGTTGTGGTTTAATGGGGATTGGGTTAATGGGTATTAGGAGTAGGTTTACCAATGGGTTTTGGGTTTGGGTCAATAAAATAGCAATACAAATAGGGTTGGGGATTTAATTTTGCTTTGGTAATCTTATTAGGGATCAAAAAAATAGGATTAGGTAAAATTGGACAACCAAATCACCACCACAAGCACCCAAGAATAATAAAAAGGACAAGAACAAAATGAAGGAAAGAACAAAATAATGAAGAACGAAACAAAAGAGACAACAAATCAACATAAAGAGCTCAAAATGAAATAAAACGAATATATATTGAAAATAACTCCAATATACGGTTCAGAAAATACAAGAGAGAAAATACACCAAAACGAAAAAATACACTCTAAAAATACACAAATGAAAAACAGGGGTTACATGAATCTAGAATAACTACACATATAAGCTCAAGCATGAATTCTTTACTACAACTACTTAAGCATGGTTTTCTTTTAGCATATACCACTCAAGCATGATGGATTTCCTTCCTACACAACTTAAGCATGGTTTCTTTACTAAATACTACAACTACAATATGATAGTTTCTTTTACTACAACTTAAGCATGAATATCTACTACAACTTAAGCATGAAACTTTACTACAACTTAAGCATGAACTTTACTACAACTTAAGCAGGGATATTTACTACTACTTAAGCATGGATATTTACTACTACTTAAGCATGATTACTTTAGTACTTATAACTCAAGCATGGTAGTAAACTCATAAAGCTACTAATGATTTATCTAGATTATTACATAAACTACCTCTTATGAATTACAAGTCCTAATTTTACATACTAAATTTACAACCTCTACTACTTATAGAATTACAATTTCTTACATATTACAAAAACTACCTATTTTAAGAGTTACAACTATCCACATATTACAAATCTACCTTTATTTAATCTACAAGTTCCTACATACTACAAACCCCACTTTTCTTCAATCCTAAAAGTTCCCGCATACAACAAGGAAGAAGTAATCCTTCTATCATATAGGAAAAATAGACATGCTATAAAAGAACTAGTCTTTTCTACCATAGAAGTTAATAAACATAAAGGGATTAATCTTTTACCATTATAGAAGCGAAATGGAAGCTTAATCTTTCATGAACTAGATTTACCAAGGACTTGATTTTTAACAAGTATGAAAGCAAACATACCATAACTAATAAAAAGATTTATCCTTTAGGAACTAGAATTAGAAAGGACTTTATTTATAACATGGTAGGAATACAACATACAACAAGTCCTCTTTTTATGAACTAGGTTTAGTAAAAACTTGATTTTTTAACAAGGTAGAGTGCAACATACAATAAAAGATTTATCTTTTATTAGGCTAGATATGTTGTACAACCCTAAAATGGGTATGCAAGTATTCTTACTTTATGTGCTCATAGTTATAGTCCAAGTTGTAGTTTTGTGTTTAGCAAAACAACAATAATAACAACAATAGTCATAATGAGGTTAAAGATTCAACCTTTATGTGTTTTATTCAAGTTCTTCATTCAAAACTCTTCATGTGGTCCTTTTGGACTCACACTACTCATATGCACATACAATTTAGTCCAAGTTATTATTTTAGCAAAATAACTACAACAAGTCTTAAAGACTCAATCCTTATGCCATTTGTTTTGAGTTCTACCATCAATACTTTCATGGGATCATTTTGATCCTTACAACTTTGTTTATGCTTAGGAATTTAGTCCAAGTTATTTAGGAACACACATACACAACCAAACATCATAAAGATGAGTTCTTTTTAACCTACAACCATTTATATGCTTAGGATTTACTCCAAGTGGTTATGAAACATACACATACAACAAAATACACAACCACTCATCATAAAGATGGGTTCTTTTTAATCTACAACAAACCCACATCATAAGATGGGTTCTTTTTCACATACAACTAAAACTAACCCTAAAGATGGGTTCTTTTCTACATACAAAAAGAAAAGAAAAACAAACCATGAAAAGAGAAGTAGAGAACCCCCACCTTTTAGTTTCTTGTAGGAAGAACTAGCCTAGTAACCTTCTCCTTCCTCCTAGATTCTACTACAACCTACAATGAAGAACTCTCAAATTAGGGTTTTTGTTCTCTCTTTCTTTTCCTCTCTTTTTGGTCTTTGTAAAATGAGACAAGAGATGAAGGGGGGGTATTTATAGGGTGAATGAGATGGGGAGAGTGCAAAATGCACCAAGGGAATTTTCAAAAAGCCCCTTGGAGTAAATCAAGGCCGGCCCATGCATAGGTGAGGGGGGTGGTGAGGTGGAGGTAAGGTGGAGGGGTGAGGTAAAGGAGAGAGACCTTCTAGAAGAAAAATCCCTAAACTCTTATGTATCTAATTAATCCTAGGTTTAATGCTTTAAACAAAACCTAGCCATCTAAATTGATTTATCATGACAAAAGAGATACTTTTTTTCCAAAATATACACAACACGATTTATACAACGTACGAAATCGATACAATACGCATACGTACATATATATGTATACCGATAATTTTCTTTTGTTAAACCGCACAATCCGTATAAAAATAAATTAATTCTGAAAATAATAATAAAATAAATTTTATTATCAGCTCGGAAGATTACAGTACCAATTTGATACAATACAGTTGTATACAGACTGGTATATATGCGCAGATAATGTTTATTAACAAAACCAGGTGATATCCACAAAAAAATATTTCATTTCTAAAAATAATAATAAAATAATAATATTTAATATCTACCCTGGATTTTCCTGATGTTTCTTAAAAATGCATTTTTAAAGATTTTGTACAAGTGCACAAAACTGATACAATACCTGTATATACTTACTAGTATATATATCTAGATAACTTTTTATTAGAAAAACCAAGAAATTTTCATTAAAATATTTTAACTTTAAAAATAATAATTATATAAATATAATATCCGTCCGGGATATTACAATTCCAGACGAGAAATTAAATAGGCCCCAGAATGATTTGTGGAGTGGGATTGATCTCCAGTATTTTGGGACGAGAGCGACACTCATGGAAAGTTCATACAATGAGGTCGGCTCCAAAATGATCCATGGAGTGAGACATTCCTCAGTATTCCAGACAATGGATGAAATAGGCCCCAGCATCACTGTGGAGTGGGATTGATCTCTAGTATTTCGGGATGAGAGCAACACTCATGGGGAGTTCGTGTGGTGAGAGCTCCAGAATAATCTGTACAGCAAGATATTCTCCAGTATTCCGGAACATGGGACGCAATAGGCCCCAGAAAGTTCGGTGGAGAGGGATTGATCTCCAGTAGTCCAGGACGAGAGTGACATCCCCCAAGATGATTCATCCCCAGTACGGTGGATGCGGGATAAGGTAGGCCCCAAAATGATCCACATGATGAGATTGATCTCCATGATGGAATGATGCGTTGAGCACTTTAAGAGTCAGTTGTCGAGGGTGTTCCACGAGGAATTGGAGATGATCAAGGAAAGTATCTTATGATCATTGATGATTGTCTGCTATTTTTTATCGCCCCTTGCGTCGTTCTGAGGACAGAACGATTCTAAGAAGGGAGTAATGTAACACCCCGCAAAATAGCATATAACTATTTTGCATTATAATTCGTGTACAATTAAGAATTGCACGTGATTATGTATTTTTTTCAAATAATAATTGATTTATATATGGATATGAATGGCTATTTTCATGATTGTGCACATGGATGAGAGAATTGGTACTAGTACATACACTAGTATGTATGTATGATACATATGCAAATATTTATTTGTTTAAAGCCACATTGGAAATATTTTTCCATGCACACAAATCCAACCTCTCATCCATCATCCATCTTGATCTTTGGTTAAGATCAAGGCATGCAAAATATCTTCTCTCAAAACCATGGGCAAGGGGACTTGGTTTTGAGAAAAACCTTTTGCCACATGGACTCCACCTCACCCCTAAACCCCACTAGTCCGGCCAACCCCCTTGCACCCCTCACTCCTCTCATTTCATTATTAAACCCCTCCCTTTCACTCTCATTCAGTTCAGAAATTTTCAGGAAAAAGAGAGAGAGAGAGGAGTGAAAGAAGGCAAGAAAAAGAGGAAAATCAAGAGCTTTGGAAGAGGAATCAAAGAAGGAAGGCCAAGATATTCTCTTCTTTTCAAACTACACTCAAGGGTGGGGAGTTCTCTAAACTTGTTCTTGTTTTTCTTGTTTGATTTTTTGCATGAAATGAGTAATCATAGTTTGAGGATGATTGATTAGAAGTAGAACGTTTAGAATTTGGAACTGAAACAGAAAAACATGATCTGAATGCTAAGTTCCCGAATTTCTAGAGAGCAAAATAAATGGAATTTGATCATGAAATATTTACATAATGGTCTTATGTATGTCTAGAAGAGACATGATTTATTTCGATTTTTTCTGATATTGTTTGTTATTTTAATAAAATCAATTTTGATGACTAGGTCGTAAGGCAGAGACTTGTTTTGTCTATTGTAGAACATGAACTTGTGGGAATTTTTAGAATTAATTGATACATGATATATTTTTGAAATTTTTACCATGATATTATTCATGAATCTAGATCCTACAGAAAAATATTCGAATTATTTGGTCGACATTTGAAGCATGTTCAAAATTAGTTAAGTAAGAGTATTCATGATAGTGACTGAAGAACAGCAGTACTTTTATACATGATTGTAATAGGTAGAACTCATTGAATACTTGGAATATGGATGTGAACTTTTGTGCATACTATACATGATGATGTCTAGTTTCTGAAAATGCAAATTTGATGACCATTGGTTATGCATGTGATTTATTATGAATATTTAAGTAAGTATTGTGCATAACTTTGTCAGTATTGACATCCTCATAAGATGGTACTTTTATGGCTCTGTAAGAGCAGAATTTAGGGAAGTGTACAACTAGGGAGCTGTATTAGAGATCTTGAGCTTTCCAAAAAGTCTTATGTCAAGAAATTCCTTTATGTAGAGTAACAGATATGATTTTTGCAAGTTGAAACAGAACCCAGATTTTGAGTTATAGGCTCTGTTTTAGTAGTTCAATATATATGGTTCTGTATACCTGAGAGAGATGACTGTTTTTCAGTATTCAAATGGAACAATTTGGATTGGTATCAACTAGAAAGTTGTAGATGGCATTCACATCTTTTCATAGAACCAAAATTTGTATAATTCCGATAAGTGAGTGGATTTTTATGCTATCGGTAAGGTGCAGCCAGTGTACAGGAAGTACACAAGCTGAGGTTTGTGAGGCTATTTTGAGCAATTAGATAATTGAATCTGAGGTGATGATCAACTAGAGAGTTGTATCCTAGGTTCTTAGATTTCCACAATGGGCTAGAACACCAAAATCTGAGTTGAATTGTGGGAGTTATGACCTTTCTAAGTTTCGAACAAGAATACCATAGTTTGGATTAGTCACGGTTTTTGACTAAGTGTAGGAAGTACCTTTCCCCTCTTGTGGACAAGAGTTAAATAAGTTGTTATCGGGGAAGATTGGTGTCTATTACTGGTCTTGATGGTGTTTGACTCCTGTTGAGGATGTTGTGACTCAAGTTAGTCACTAGGGTAGGGTGATACCCTACGTTATTCGACTCTAAGATTAAAACTTCCGCAGGGGCATTGGACGTCTGATCAGTGCCGTCAAATTGTATTCATGCCGGTTAAGGGCGGGCCGTGGTGATGGATGAAATCCAAGCTAGGGGAAGTGGCGCGCAGGACATTATGTCGTGGGGGTCGCGAGTCGATATGCAGGATTTTGAAAGGAACCCTTTATGTTACCTGGATGTGTAGAATGAGTCTTGGATTAGATTGATGTATTACGTGTACGGATATTGCATTATTACTAGAACACCTTATTCGGGTGTTGTACTTTTCCTGTCGTAGGGATACGGATTTGTTCTCAGGTTTGAGTTCACGGGTCTCGTATCTCGATCTGTTAATTCCCAAAGAGTCGGGGTAAGGAATGGGGAGAGTAACTCTTGTTGGATAACTTGATTTGACCCTCAACGCTGTCGTGTTCCTGTGCGCGTGGGTGTTGTTTTTATATTGTCTTGACGTCATGGGTACATGGTTTTGTACCGAAAGGTTTTTCACGGCTTTTTGAATGAGGTCCGTGCACGGGTACTAAGTGGCAAATGCGACCACCACTTTATGGACTGCAGTACCGGACTAAACCGAATGACTGCAACCTCCTCAGACACGGATATCTATTTGGAACAGGTTGAATACAAGAGTAGGATGCATGGCGAGGGATTTAACCCTACATTTAGGAGATGTGAACTCTTTAGAAAGTATGTAGTATGGGATGCATATGTTTTCATTGAAGTTGATTTTGGGGAAGTATGTAGTATGAGATGCATACGTTTCCAAATGATTTATATTAGAGTAGGTGCATCGCGTGCATTCTTGTTTTGTGCATTAGATTAGGTCATGTCATGCATTGATCTGGAACATATGTAGTATGGGATGCATGCAGATCCAGAGTCCCAAAGTCTGCTTGCATTAGAATAAGGCATGTGACTGGTTATTTAATTGTTAGACCATGGCATACACGAACACTAGAGAATTAGGATGCACGTTTTTTTTTTCACATTCAAGATGGTCTGTGTTTGCCAGTTTGGAGATCGTTGTTTCTTATCAGCATTTCGTTAGTAGAATTACTGACGTTCCCCACCTTTAAGGTACCGGTCCTACCTTTTGAGCAGTTGCAGAAATACCAGAGTCATGCAGCGGAAGACTCACGTCGAGGGGCAAGTCCCAGGTAAGCTGTAACACCCCGAATTCCAAATACAACTGAATTCGAGATTCCATAGGATCTTTACGCTTCTTTCGTACAATTTTACAAGGAATTAAAAACTTTTCACTTTACATCAGAGTTACATGGAATCTTTACTCTTTACAATTCACTGCGGAAGCAAAATTACAATAAATTACATGAAATGACAGTGAAAGCAATTTACAACATTTATACAAAGGTACAACAATGAATAATCTCTAAGCATCAGTTCTCCTTTAATTTTTATCATGCCATTTACCCTGCATACAAAACTATGGGTACGTCAGTTTATTCAACCGACGAAAATTATACACGGCCATTCGCTCTATGCCGGAAACAGTATAACGATTCTCATTTCTTAACAAACACAAACTTGTTACAAACAGAACTAAAGGGGCTATCCTATTGATGTCGTGTCGTGCTGTGCACTTAGTCCTTAATGCAGTTGTTATTGTTATATGACACTAATGTGCACTTGTTCAGATTCCATGCATCCCATACTACATAGGTCCGAGGGCAAGCCCTTGATCGTACTTCATTTTATAGGGTTCAATCCCTCGCCATGACTTAAACTACTACGGTAACTACGGTAAGTTTCCTAGATGTCTTATGATCTACGAGCCCATTCCAGGCAGTCTGGAGGGGAATCCCACGCACTGACATGACGCATCAAGCAGGCAGACTATGGACAATTCAGCCTCTGCCATGGAACAATGGCAACACCCATAGCCATCAAAACACCCCACAAGCTTCGCCACCGGGACGATAATTCTGGAGTAGTGCTCACGCCATGTCATGACGCATCAAGCAGGCAGTCTGTGAATCACTCTCACACCCCCACTCCGATGGCCCTCATACTCGTGTTTTTCTCTTACTTTCATCACATCTTCACTATGTATCTAGTCCTTAGTTCATTAGAATCATGAACAAAAATCAATTCTCTAGAGTTAGCCTTTCCACTATACCGGTCTTAATTCTTTATTCAATGCGACCCAAATCTTGGTCTTTTCATTTCAATTCATTTCTTTCCAATACCGGTATGAGGCTTAGCTACACTCTAGTTCTCAATTTCAATTCACAATTTCACAAGAATTGAGCATTTCAAGCTCATAAGTTCATTTTTCATGATTACATCTGATTTTCCTTTTCGTGTTCATAGCATTCATAGTCGTAAAACCTTTCATAAATTGAACAGAATAATTTACTTCACTTCATATGCGATTTCATGCAAAGGTAAATAAAATTCACTTTTCTAATCCGTCACATACAATCTCCATTATCAAAATCCTTTTCAAGCAACATATATATGTGTTTAATTTTGTCACGGGACGGAAATTAAAATTTGAGACGTCAGAATAATCTGGACAGTCGGCTCAAAACATAGCCAGTCGACTATTCAACTAAAGAAAATATTCAAGAAAAATGCTCGGGATAGTCGACTGCCAACACGATCAGTCGGCTGTTCCAAAAAATTTTAAAATTCAAAAAGGGTCAGGACAGTCGATTGTTACTCAGGCCAGTCGGCTGTTCTGCAGGGTTTTAAACTCAGAAAGTTTTGACATTCAGGTCAGTCGACTACTTATGCCTATTCGGTCGACTAGTCAGCAATAAAAATGGAAGTACGAAAACGTTTTCTTCTTCCCTTTCGATTTGTACACAACATTTCAGTTTAACTAAATTATGTTCATTTATCAACACTAACATGCAACTTTATTTGACTACCATCATTACACGCATGGTTTACAATTAATGTAGAGATTCTCACAGCTCGTATTTTTCACACAACCACGATTTCTAACAACATATATTTTTTTTTCTTCTTACTCATTGTTTTTCTACAGAGATGAATATTAAGTCCAAATTAGCATACTAGATTGAAATAAAAAATAACATAACATTAATCATATCATTCCGTTAAGAGCAATAATTTCACTTGTTTATTCATGCATAATCAGTACAAAACTTAACGTGGTATGTTTCATTCTTTTCAGACCAGTCGACTGTTCGACATGATCGGTCGACTGTACGGCTAGTTTTCCAATTTCTCAAAATATCTTTAGTTCCTTTCCATTCATTCAAGTTTTCACATGATGTATATAGCATGGGGGATTTCTTTATAACAATCATTCAATCAATCTAACTTTACACACACATAATAACAATTCAATCTCAATCCTAGCATGATTTCTATTCTAGATGTCATGAGAAACACCCACATTTTTGGAGAAACAAAGAGAAATCCCTTAGAGCTTCCAAGATTGCGATGCACGCCTCCTCCTCCTTGCTCCTTGACAAAACCGAAGCTTCAAGTTGGGGTTGAATAGCCGGCCTCCAAGGGAACACTCACACTAGAAACTACTCAATCTTTCTCTCTATCTAATCTTTTCTCTCTTTAACAAATTTTTCTATTGTACTAAGATGAGAAGAAACTATGGGGAATTTATACTCAATTTTGGGTGGGTTGAATGGCTAGGATTAGATCAACTAGTTAGAGATTAAGGGCTAGGATGAATTTGGGAGTTGTAGCAACTACCCATGATGAGATAACTACCTCCACACTACTCCCATCTCTTCCTCTCTCTCAAAACCGGCCCACTAAAGGGTGTGCAATGCACACTAGATTGCATGCACGTGCTACCCTAGTATCCCCCATTAAAAGTTTGTACAATTTTAATAAATTAAATTGTTCACATTTTGTCTCTTCATAACAAGTTTGGCCACTTAATTAATTTATTAAATTGGTGGGCTTAGGTTGTGGGCCAACAATCAAAATAGTAATAAATTAAAGTAGGCTAAAACAATTAATTAGTGTTTTAGGCTTTTTAGAAAATTAAGCTTTTTAGGAAAATAAAGGAAAAGAAAAATAATTGTTCATACTATCAAAAGAGATTTTGTATACAAAAATAAATAAATATTATACATATGAAATTTTCACGTGCACAACACGTGAAAGTCAATCTTTTATTAAAAGGAAATTTAGGGTATTACAAAAGCAGATTGACCACTCAGCGGAGTTTCGGCGGTGATCTGTTCATTGCCATTCCGGGAGACAGCTGATCGCTTTACAAGAGGAGTTGGTAAATATTTTGTAATAAGATGCAATGAGTTAATGTGATTTGTATTCTTGCTGAAGAACAAGATATTGGTTGTAATCAAAGATGTAATGACCTTATTTGGCAATAAAAAAATTTTAAATTTCGTGTTATCACTGTGTTGAGATGCATTTGAAGGCAAAGATTCTGGTTGCGTCACGGATGTCCAGTATCGGGGAACCGGGGTGTTACAGAAAGCTTGTTTTCCAATACCTGCAGGTAATTCTCCATGATCACTTGTGAACACTTTATCTAAAAGAGAAAAGAAAAATTGTCCATAGAGCAAGTCATGGACAACAAGTAGAGAAAGCAAGGAAATAGTGGAATAACGATATAACAATGAATTCAATGAGAATCAATAGGAATCAATAATAAAGGACGATGGCAATAATCAATGTCAATGATAGTCAATGCAATGGTTATATATGATAATTCAATATTCGATGTCAATGTTCAATGATCGATGTCAATAACACTTAGACAATATTCAATAACGATAACAATGATGATGTTCAATATGCAATAACGATGTTGTGTGATTTCTTAAGTCTATTAATCATTTTAACCCTAACTAATGCACGTACGACTGTGTCCCATTTCAAAGGTTCGATGCATACAATCAATTTCGTTTAGACTAAAGCGGTAGATTCTATAGATCATGTACTCGGGTCTTACAATAACAATATTCCATCCATAACGAGAATTTACCCATAAGATGCTACAAGATCACAAGATCGTAAGAACACAAGATCATAATATACGATATGGGTTACAACGGGCCCCTCATCCGAGTACAGTCCCTATATTGTTCACTACTAGAGTCAACCCTTAAACCCCAGCTTGTTAATTATTTTATCGACGCAACAATACCATATGCAATCTAGAGACATTCGATGAATGATAGTAACAATAAGAGAACAATAGGACAATAACTTGAATATGACAATTAGAATGATGACAATTGCACAATAGGATCATGCAATGCAACAAATATACTTCAATTCATGCAATACTATGATATATGAATAATTAAGTAAAGAAAAACTAGAAAAATGAAGTTCTGGACAGCAAGAGTCCCATGTACTTAAATTGAATTTCTCGGAGTTTCAGAACTCGAAAACTAAATCTATTAGAAGTTCTAGAAACTAGATTTCCCAATGAATCCAACGCATATTTAAAGTACAAAATCCGATAATAGTAGCTAGGTTAAAAACATCATTATTTACGGTTTCATGTTCAGACTGAAATTTGACATCAAGTTTTTAAATTTTTAGAATTAGCAAAAACTCAATAATAAATTCATCAAAATATTTATTAGACTCCTAAGCATGTTAACTAAAATTCTGGAAATTTTCGGAGCATTATTTTAATATTAAATCAGCCTTTTATATTGAACAGGGAAACATACAAGAATCTGAAATTCTGAAAATAAAAACACAACAGTTGTAAAATGGTCATTTTGCAATACAACTCGGAATTCAGTGATTCAAGATGTTATGGAAACTAGAGACATAGGGCTACAACTCTTATTCAGAAAGTTATTTATTTTGAGATCAAATACTGGGTCGAAAATGTCATACAAATTCCAAACAGCAAGCAACATACATATTTTTTGATATCTTTTCATGAAATAAAGCGATTTAAACTTGATGGGTATCAATTCTATATTCAATAAATCTTATAGTTGGCATGATGGGTGCGATAGCATGATAAATACAATTAAAATACACTCGCACACTAATTTAACAATAACCAAACATCAATCGATCAATCAAACACACAACCTAGCAATTAATTCTACAATAGATTATTTGTGTTGTGACTATATGAATAACCCTATTATCAATTCTACATGAATGCATGAAAGATTCATTTTTTGGAGTCAATATTGGCATGAAGTCGAGGATATTTGGTTAGCTCGTGTAAACCCTCAATATACTTAACAAAAAGAGAAGAACAATATACGATACGATGAACAATTGGATCTACTTTCAAGAGTTTCATTAAAACTTGAATTTGATACAATATTAATTCAAGAGGAAAGTGACTTGCCTTATGGACGATAAATTCGAATACCAAAGAATAACGGGATGTGAATCCCGGAGCAATGAACCCATGAACTCACGAAGAACACGTGCACACTACGTGCAAGAGAACAAAGCAACAACAACAAAGCAATCGATAACAAGAGCAATGGGCAAGTGGCGGTAGCAAGCGTCGGCAGCTCGACGGTGGGAAGTCACTGGCAGACGACAAGACAGTAGCTAACGATGGGGATCGACTGGCCTGGGAGCGGCTGAAGGCAGGGCTCCGATGGGGCTACTTTCAATGGGTTCTTTGAAGGTTGGAGGGTGGCTGAGTTCGAGCAGGGGAGGAGAGGGGCAGTCGAGGGGTGTGCATTCGGCGGAGCAAGCACAGTCACGGGGTTTGGCTGCGCTGCAAGTTTAAGGAAGGAAGGACTGGTAGCGATGTGGATGAGGAAGACGTCGAGGGGGTGCTTCGGTTGGTGGACGGTGCTGCGACAGGAAGCGAAGGAAGATGGCAAGGCTGGAGGTGAATGGTCGATGGGTAGGGATGGCGACGGAGTTCGACGAGGCACATGATGGAGGAGAGCAGCAATGGGATCGAGAGGCGACGGGTTCACGGGGTGGCAATGGCGAGCGGGGAGAGGGTGACGGAAAAGAAGGATACGAAGATGAGGCAGAGGTCTGCGGATGAGGATGATGGCGGTGTGGGTTCGGCTACAAGACAAAGGAGGGAGAGAGAGGGAGCGGGGATGGGTTCAAGATTTTAGGAAAACAGATATCAGAGGGAGAAGATGAGGGTTGAACAGGGCTAGGGTTGGAGTTGGCGGCTGTTGTGTACTAGAGTCTAGGGTTTGGTTAGAATAGGATTATATATAGGGTTATTTGGATATTGGGTTTTTTGGGTATTGGGTTAGAATCCAATAGGAAGGGCCACTGGGTTTCAGGTTTTGGGATTCAAATTCAATAGGGAATAAAAGAATAAATAAATAAAATAGGATTCTAGAGTTTATAAAATATGCATATATATATACATATATATATATATATATATATATATATATATATATATATATATATATATATATATATACACATTAAATCAATCAATGAAGTACATATAGAATGGAGTATGTTCAAGCATTACAAAAAAAATAATAATAATAAGAATAATGATAATAATAATAATAATAATAATAATGGTAACAACAATGATAATAATAATAATAACCGTAATAGTAATAATACCGATAATAATAATAATAGTAATAACAATAATATTCATAATTATAATAATAATAATAATATAATAATAATAATGATATGTATCAAAATAGAATTCGAGATTAACAAATTTATTAAAATCCAAATAGTAATAATATAAAATATAAATAGTCGATCAATAAGAAATAGAAAGTAAATTAAAATATACCATTATTCTAAATAAATAAATTTTGATTAGAAAAGATTTCAATGGAAGGTCCAAAACGAATTTAAAACAAAAATGAATTTTAATTAATCGAAATACAGAAAATATTCAGAAAATATGTATTTACGGAAATGGGGGTTACACACTCATTCATTTCATCGATTATGCTATCATAACTCATTATCACCCATAACACTAAATATTCAAATCACACAAATTCTCCAATTCAACACAATTTCAACATATAAAAATTTCGGATTTTCGGTTAAATATTCATTTAGCTATAATACACAAAAATCACATCGAATCCGTATAAAACTTTGTCACAACATAATATGTACCTAGTACAATAATACTCGCCTGGCGAATCGAGCAACCGAAGTCTCGTGTCTGCCCGGCAGCCAATCAAAGTTCAACTTTTTCCACCTAAATAGAAAAATTATAGAACTTTTTAGCCATACGCTCAAAACACAAGCTATCTACTTCCAACACATCACAAATAATATATGTAGCTAAGCTACAACGACAGATTTCGAATTCAATTCCCAAAGCACAATTTCACTTATCGATCAGAGGATTCCAATACGGAAAAATCTCCGATTTCCTAAATTCTTTATTCCCAAAACTCCTAATATCTCAAATTAGGATTAAACAATAATAATAAAACTCAATTATACCTTCAAACCTATCAAATGCTCACCACAAACTCGCTCGGGCATTTCATCGAACACCCGGCATGCGTACTTATCCTACACATAATCTCAACCATGTTACTAGAGAATTAAGTCTACAAAAGTCATTCTAAATTCTCATTAATCATTTAGTAATGTTCTACACCCTTCAACACATATTCTTTAACCATTAGAATTAAAATTTGTATATCAATTCTCACAACCCTAATTTTCGGCTTTATCTCCAACCTTCAAATCCTTATTTCTTCCATGTTATCCACAAATTCTTTGTCACGCCCCGTTTCCCAAAAAGAGAATACGGAATACGGATACGTGACTAAGCCTAGCGAATGATTTTCATCATCCATAAGCTATTTGGAATCTTTACAACATTTCACAAGAAAAATCAGAATCGGAAGCAAAAGGATCCACCAAGCATGCAAATATGAATCAAAATACCAACAAGAATACTTGAAACCAAAATATTATAATCTCAAATAATCCAGATCTGAATAAGTCAATATCATGGGTCACATTGCCCAAATACAAATAAATCCAAGTAATCAAGTACAATTGCTCAAAATAATAACAAGAAATAATAATAGCAAAATTCCAGCAATAATATCTCATATCACCAACTCCATCTGGCAGCTGATCATCCTGGTTTGCAATTAAATAAATTACAAGAATAGGAAAAATAAAACAAACTCCCGTCAATGCAAGTTACAGACCACTTGTAGTGCAGGATACAAGTACATGGGAAAAATAAGCAAATAGCATGGAATAGGCATGATAATAAAATATGACAACTAGCATGGCAAGACAAACAAGTGTAAGTAGCATGTATCAAGTGTCAAGTGAACAGGTATCATGTAAACAAGTATCAAGTGTCAAGTATCAGGTACAAGTATCAAGTATCATGTAAACAAGTATTAAGAATCATGTAATCACGTATCATGTTCAAGTGTCATGTTCAAGTATCATGTTCAAGTGTCATGTTCAAGTCTTGTTGTTATTACTATCTAGGTAGCACTTCATGCATCCCGATTTTTACTACATGGTTGCTATATTCAAACAGCTTCGCTTTAGATTTCATAGTGGATCATAGAGGGCAGTGTACTCAGGGACATGTATCAAGTAATTGAGCTCCAAGCTCCAAGTATCATGTATCATGTATCACACATCAAGTTGTGCAAGTGGCAAGTAATCACGTGTTAAGCGTGCAAATGTCAAGTAATCACTTGTCAAGTATCATGTATCAAGTAATCACGTTGGATTTGTGGATCCCCTTCTGAGTACACGTTTCTGTATTTTCCACTATTAGATCTTTCCATTAAACCCCGGCTTGGTTATTTATTATAATTATCAACAAGCATGTACGTATACAAAACATAACAAGAATAACATGGCATGATCAAGTAACAAGTCCATGATGAAGAATAAACATGCATAGGTGAAATATAACTCATAAAAGACTAGAACAACGAGAATTCTAGTTCAAGACAGCAAGACAGTACTGCACTAAAACAAGGATTCCCGTTGCTACAAATGTGCAAATCTGGATCCGTCAAAAAATCTGGAAAATAGACTCTCGGCTGAATCCAGAAAATATATATAAGTCATACAGTATTTCACAAAAATATGAGTCAAAACTGAATTGAAACCAGAAAGCATGTTCAGCCAGAAATCAGAAGATTGTATTCAAAGTCAAGAAAACAGCAGGAAAACTCATTAAATAAATCCATGAAAAATCTGGGGTATTCCCTTATATGTTTAGTAACAGAAAATCAAGTTTCATAAATTTCCAATAAAAATAGAGTAGTCAAGTAAAATCATAAAACATCAAGATGCAGTAGTTTTGTAAATCTGGAATCACAAACACTGTAGTACGAAAATAGCAATATCTCACAAACCATAAATTGAAATCAAAATCCGCCAAAAGGGTGATAAAATAAATACATTAGTCTAACTTTCATATTCACAAATATTTTACAAACAACAAGTAAAATTAGGTCGAAAATCAGATTCTTTACTGAACAGTATGAAAATTCTGTATGTTTAGTGATTGTTTGGAAACATAGAATGGTTTGCAAAACTCATCAAATAAATCCATAAAAATTCAGGATTAATCCCAATCAATTCTAGTTGTATTGTGAAAAATATTGGATCAAAATAATACTTTTAACATCATGATAACAATATATTACTCTTCAGAATTTGTAGAAAATAAAATCTGGAAACCACTCTATACCTCTATAGTAAAACAGTTATAATTCACAACTCGTAAAACAAAACTGAGATCTGTTAGAAGGGATGGTAAATAGACAGAATTTCCTACAAATAATGTTCACAAAATATGACCTCAATAGGGTCTAAAATACTGATCAAAACAGGAAAACCGGCAAAACTGAAAATATCTCTCATGCACAAAATTAACTAGTTCACATAAAAATCATCCAAATCATAACCAAACATGAAATATAGTGTACTAGATGTCTAAACAAGATGGTATAGGATATTTTACAATTCCACAACAAGTCTACCACGAATAACACAAACGAGCATATGATAGCATATGAACAACACGCATATATACAACAAGAAGTGGTCAATCCTAGGTTATTTAATGTCATGTATGTCATGTGGCAACTATGGTCAAATCAACACAATAGAGACAATGTCAACAAGGGGATTCACACACAAATTGTCTTTAGAATCTAAATACATTATAGGCGGTATTTAGTACTTTATTATACAAAAAAAAGAATACAAGTTACTTGCCTTATAACCGACGACGAAAACGGTGCAAAGCAAGAATAATGAAAACGGATTCTCGAGCAACGAACTCAACGAACACACAAACCAAAAACAAGCAAAACCCACGAAAAACTAACGAACCCATGAACCAAAACTCGAGATCACACGATATCCACACAACCAACACCACGAATACAATGAAGAGAGGGAGAGAGAGGACGACGGCCGACTGCGGCTGGCCTGACGACGGAGCACAACACCAATAAGGTGCTATTGATGCTGTGCTGCATCGTCCAGGAGCACGGGGGATTGCGAAGGCAGAGAAGGGCACGGGGAGGTTGGCGCGACGCTGCGAAGAAGGCAAGGACGCACACAGGGAGAAAGAGTGAGCCGGGAGAGGGAGTACAGGGCGAGAGAGAGATAGACGGGAGAGGGTATAGGCAGCGGAATGGGGTTCTACATGGGTTCAAGGGTATATATATATATATATAGAGTGAGAGAGAGAGAGAGAGAGTAAGTCTATTAAGAGCTGGGGAGCTGAAATTCTTATCGAGAGCTGGAGATTTCAGCCATCCGATCGCGTTTGATCATGATCGAACGGCTGAGATCTCCAGCCGCTTATCTTCAGATATGATGAGGGGTAAAAGAGGTATAATCTCCAGCTCTTATCTTCTCACGTTCTCTCTCTGCCACTCTCTATCTTCGTCCCGCTCTCTTCGAAACCCTAATCCCTATCTCTTATCTTCTCACGCTCTCTCTCCTGCTCTCTATCTTCGTCCCGCTCTCTTCGAAACCCTAATCCCTATCTCTTATCTTCTCACGCTCTCTCTCCCGATCTCTATCTTCGTCCCGCTTCTAAACCCAACCTCTATATCTCTTATCTTCTCACCACCAAAGTGGAGCTCTCTCTCCCGCTCTCTTTCTTCGTCACTTGTGTAAACCCAACTCCACAAAAAACCCCATCTCCAGCAGCTTATCTTCAGATCTGTTGAGGAGTTAAAGGGCTATAATAGCAAAACCCCTATCTCCCTTATCTTCTCACGACCAAAGAAGAGCTCTCTCAATTGGTTCTCTCTCTCCGACAGAAAACCCAAACCACGATTAGGGTTTCGATTTCTACTCTCAATTTCAAATTTTATTTCCTTTAGAATTGCTTCTAGTTTGTTGTTATATTTTTATCCCTGAAATTATGCATTCATTTCTTTAACAACTATACATTTATTTCTTGAAATTTATTTAAGCCATGTCAGAAACTTGTAAGATCAGTAAAGTTGCATTTGTGAATGGTTCAAATTTTTTAGAATAACAAATAATAATCCTACTATTATCTGGAATTTTGAGATGCGGACATGACACATGCATATAAGCACACATAATGCATGTAAGATGCAGCCTAGTTTCTGTTTCTTTTGATATTTGCTTATAGTTTTGTCAATGGGGGGCATTTTTTATGCCTGTCCATTGCATCAAATCAAAATTGGGAAGTCAAATCCTTTGCGTGTTGTGTACGTGTACTAATACTTTAGAGAAAGAAGCTGAGGGATGTTTTCCATTTAACTAGGGATGTTTCTCCCAAAAAAGAAAAATATTTAACTGTCCAAAATGTGTACATACTTCAATTTTTTCAACACTAAGTTTCATATCCCCTCAGTATGAAGACTTTATTACTTGTAGCTTCAGAATGTAGTCTGTTAGACTTTTTCCTTTGTGTTACTTTTAAAGTTGTAGCTTTTTTTTAATATTTGTTGTCTCATTCTCTTATGAAGGATGGAGTTTGAAAATGAAGAGTTACTAAGCCAAGATGTTCATACCGGTTGGAGGGACATTGATGATGCTTCTAAACCATTTGTTGGTTTAGTATTTGCAACATTAGAAGAAGGATATGAATTTTATAAAAGATATGCAAAATTAGCTGGTTTTTCAGTGTGCAAGTTTGCAATAATGGTTGACACTTCTACGAAGGAGAGGTATTCACAACAATTTGTATGCTCAAAGCAAGGTAAGCCGGTAGATACAGTTGGAATGAATGTTGCCAATATTGAAGAATCGTCTTCTTCAAATGTGATCAAGAGAAGGAGAAGGGCTGTGACGAAAGAAGAGTGTTTGGCTCAAATACGAATTCAAAAGGACGATGACGGGAGATGGTCAATTCGTAGGTTTGTTGAAGAGCACACAAATCTTTGGGTTACACCTAGAAAGCAACAATTCTTAAGATGTAATAGAACTGTTTCCGAAGCGCAAAAAAGTTTACTTAGTTCTTTCAAAGAGGCTAACTTAAGAACTTCAGAGTTTATGTCCTTCATGGAGATAGAAAATGAAGGTTTCAGTAATATTAATTGTACTGAAAAAGACATTAGGAATTCGTTGCAAAGAGAGAAGGATGGGATGAGAGCTTATGATGTTGATATATTGTTGGAGCACTTGTAAGAGGAAAAAGAGATGAATCATTCTTTCTGTTTTCATTACAAGGTTGATGAAGACAACAAATTAACCCATGTGTTTCGGGTTGATGCTCTTGCTAGGAAGGCTTATAAGCATTTTGGTGAAGTGCTAATTTTTGATACCACATATGACACAGATGAATACAAATTGGTGTTTGCTCCATTTACTGGAGTTAATCACCATGGTCAATCTGTCAATTTTGGTGCGGCTTTCATAAATAAAGAGACCACTGACTCGTTTGTTTGGTTATTTGAAAAATGGGGTGAAACAATGGATGGGTCTCCACCTAAAGTTATCATTACAGATCAAGATCCTGCAATGGAGAATGCAATCCGCATGTGTTTTCCTGGTTCCATCCACAGGCTATGCATGTGGCACATTCTTAAAAAGCTTCCCGATAAGCTTGGTGGTCCGGGCCTTAATAGTGATTTTAGCATTCCATTCCATAGTTGCATTTGGGAATCAGAGACCCCGAAAGAGTTTGAGATGAGATGGAATGACGTAATGAACGCTAATGTGCAAATTGCAGGTATTACTTTTTTCAATAAATTATAGCTCTGTTTGACCATTTTTTAATTGTATTAATACTTGATACATATCACAATAACAGGTAATCCTTGGCTTTCTGACATTTATGAGCTTCGTGAGAAGTGGATACCAGCTTATGCTAAGCATATTTTCACTGCTGGAATTCGCACAACTCAAAGATCAGAAAGTATGAATGCTTTTATCGATAAGTATGTTAATAGCAAAAATTCTTTACATGAATTTATCACGATGTTTGAAAGGGCAATAAGGAAACAAAGACAAAATAAGTTAGCAGCTGACTATACAACTCTTCATACAAAACCAAAGCTGCAAACAGATTTTGAAATTGAGACACAAATGTCTGAGCTCTACACTAGAGCGAAATTTCATGTATTTCAAGCTGATTTAGTTGAAAGCTTGAATTACGGCTCTTTAATGAAAGTTGACGATGGTAGTGTGCGACACTATATTGTAAGGAGAATGGGAAAGTCAGTAAAATCTGATAAAACAAGAGATGTGTTCTATAAGGGAATGGACAATGCTGGATCTTGTAATTGTAGAAAATTTGAAGTGGAGGGAATTCCTTGTAGACACATCCTTGTGGTATTGAGGAATGAGTTTGTTGATTTCCTGCCTCGATCTTATATTTTAAAAAGGTGGACCGCTTCGGTAACTACCGAGATTGTATACGATGATGCTGGTGAAGAAATCATTGGTAGCTACGGTAGTCCACAAGATTTGGATATGGTGGAGTTGTCAAATGAAATCCACAAAGTGATGAGGATTGCTCGCTCATCAAAGGAGATGCGCTAGAAGACTAGAACATTACTAGTTGGTGTTGTTGTAGAATTGCAATAAGATATGCCCCAAGAATTACAACAAGCAACAAGTACTTCACTACCTAAAACAGTCAATATTCATGTACCGGATATTGCAAAGACCAAAGGTAGTGGAAAGCGAATTAAAGGGAGAAAGGAGAAAGCATTGGAGAAGGCTGCGAAACCACTAAGGAAGTGTCGTTTGTGCAAGAAGCTTGTTAATCATGACAGTCGCACTTGTCCTTTAAAGAAAAGGTTAATATTTAAATACAAACGTTATTTCAATTTTTGTTATATATAATATAATCTTATTTTTATTTTGTGAATATTAATCGTGTAGCTCTAATATGAATGAGTCACAAGCTTCTACTACTTTTTCAAGAATGGTACCCATAACAGAAGAGACTCCAAATATTGCGTGAACTTTATTGGTTTATTTCTGTAGATTTTGCAAGGTATGTGTCATACATGATTTAAAATAATTTCTGACCCATATCTGTAATTATTGTTCTTTAATATCTTACAGCACATTTGTTAAATTAATCGTTATGTCTTCACTGTTTGCAGGCAAAATGATGATGTACATAAAAGAGATGCATGATCTGAAATTTATATCCGAAAAGTTGGTAAAATGATTTGGTTTATAGCTTATAATTCCAAGTTAGTAGGCAATGATGAAAAGTTTATGCATGAATTTTTTTTGAAAGCTAGTAGGCATGGCTTAATAAAGCAACCCTAGTGACAAATTGAAAATACCACATTTGACTCACTTATACTTGATTTATTATGCGGCAGTGATGAAAAGTTTATGCATCATTTTGTTTATTCATGATTATATATTCGGCAATTGGTATAGAAAATTTTTGTGGGTGGTGTTCAACTTCATGTTCAGTTTCTGTTTGTTTTGAGCTGGGGAGCTGAAATTATTTGGTGTTCACCCTTTTGTTCAATAAAAGTTGTTCTAAGCTTACCCATTTTCAACTTCATTTTCAAATGCACTTGTACTGAACTTACACATTTTGAGGTTCATGTTTAGTTTATGGTGGTGTTATTCTGAGCCTGCATGATTTTTGCATCTGATTTTACAGTTTTCTGTTTCTGTTGTACTTGTTCTGAGCCTACAAGTTTTTTTGCTGAAATTTTTTACTTGATGATGCCCTGTCTATCCTAAATTCGATGATGTCCTGTCAATTTAAATTACCAGCTTTACCATGTTCAATATATACTCTCCAGGAACAACCGAGTGGTATGTGATTATATCTCTAAATCAAAAGTTTACTTGTCGTTCACTGTAATACATACCACATACGTACTTGCATCTTTTTTATTTGATGAATCACTTTGTGCAGGAATTCAAGAGGAAGAACAAGAATGTCGTTAGCGAAGAACCAGAGAAACCTTGAGAACACTCTCCGATAAATGGAATTCTTTAGTGTGTTGGTCATGTATGGATTGTAATGAAAATAGTGGAAATTGAAAGTTACAACTAGTTTGTGGTTACAATTGTGTATTTATTTGTTTTGTATAATCTCCATTACGAGGTTTCTGTTGTTTTCATCAATTGGTGTACATATTAGAGATAAGATGGTTGTGTTCAGTTTCTGTTTGTTCTTAGCTTACACAATATGATACTTCATGTTCAGTTTCTGCGGTCCTAAGCTGAGCCTACACATTTTCATACTTCATGCTCAGTTTCTGTTGCTTGGAGCTTACACAATTTGTACTTCATGTTCAGTTTCTACTATTCTCAGCTGAGCTTACAAAATTTGATACTTCATGTTCAGCTTCTGTTTGTCTTGAGCTTACACAATTTGATGCTTCATGTTCAGTTTCTGCTGTTCTGAGCTGAGCGTACACAATTTGATGCTTCATGTTCATTTTCTGTTTGTTCTGAGCTTACAAAAGTTGATACTTCATGTTCTGTTTCTGTTTGTTCTGAGCTTACAAAATTTGATACTTCATGCTCTGTTTCTGTTTGTTCTGAGCTTACAAAATTTGATACTTCATGCTCTATTTGTGTTTGTTCTGAGCTTACAAAATTTGATACTTCATGCTCTGTTTCTGTTTGTTCTGAGCTTACAAAATTTGTTACTTCATACTCTTTTTTTGTTTGTTCTGAGCTTACAAAATTTGTTACTTCATACTCTGTTCTATTTGTTCAGAGATTACAAAATTTGATACTTCATGTTCACTTTCTGCAGTTCTGAGCTGAGCTTACAAAATTTGATACTTCATGTTCAGCTTCTGTTTGTCTGAGCTTACACAATTTGATGCTTCATGTTCAGTTTCTGCTGTTCTGAGGCGAGCTTACAAAATTTGATACTTCATGTTCAGTTTCTGTTTGTTCTGAGCTTACACAATTTGATACTTCATGTACAGTTTTTGCTGTTCTGAGCTGAGCCTACACATTTTCATACTTCATGCTCTGTTTCTGTTGTTTGGAGCTTACACAATTTGAACATCGTGAACGGTTTCCGTCGTCCTGAGCTGAGCTTACACAATTTTAAACTTCATGTTCAGGTTCTGTTGTTCTGAGCTAACAAATTTTGAACTAAAAATTCTTTAGTCTATTGTTCTGAGCTGACCTTACACCTTTTGATACTTCATGCTCAGTTTCTGTTGTTCTGAACTTACCCATTTTGAACTTCATGTTAAGTTCTTGTTGTTCTGAGCTTACACAATTTGAGCTGACACATTGAGTCTACATCATACCATCGCATGACACCAAAACAATAATGAACTAAATATATGGATGAATTTCGATCATCATAGAATTGCAAGGTAATACAATGTTCTTGACATCTGAAACTTTACAAAAAACTGAAACTTTACAAAAACTATACAAGGTAATACAATGTTCAATAACGCACAAGTACATCAAAAACTTTACAAAAACTGATATCACCTAATATACAATTTTTTTGCTCCAAATATCAACTACTGTCGAGTAGTGAATAGCTCCAAGAAGCACTTCATGCTGAAATCAACCTGAAATCAAAATTAAATAGAGCTCAGTTAGCCTGGAAAAGACAAAATATTTAAAAAATATAGTCGGCTCAAAACACAAAATATCATTCATCAATTATAGTAGGCTCAGAACACAAATTATTTAGATCATAAACTGTTTCGAAGCAGCAGCAGCAGCAGCAGCAACAATATCAGTGTCACAAACCAATGTGTTAAAAACACATTTGTGACCACATACCAGTTATAACTTTCAACTTCCATTACTTTCATTACAATCCATACATGGCCAACACAGTAAAATACATTAACCTCACAACAAAAAAACATGATTGACACCAGACCAAACAATTCAAACAAGATAAACTGAACATGAAGTATGAAAATGTGTAGGCTCAGCTCAGAACAGCAGAAACTGAACATGAAGCATCAAATTGTGTAAGCTCAAGACAAACAGAAGATGAACATGAAGTATCAAAATTTGTAAGGTCAGCTCAGAACAACAGAGACTGAACATGAAGTTCAAAATTTGTTAGTTCAGAACAACAGAAACTGAACATGTTTAGTTCAAAATGTGTAAGATTAGTACAACAGAAACTGAACATGGAGCACAAAAATGTGTAAGCTCAGCTCAGAACAACATGAATCGAACATGAAGTTCAAAATTTGTAAGCTCAGAACAGAAACTGAACATGAAGTTCAGATAGGGTAGGCTCACAACAACAAAAACTGAACCTGTTTAGTACAAAATGTGTAAGCTCAGAACAACAGACACTGAGCATGAAGTTTAAGAAAAACTAGTAGGCTCAGAACACACTATTCATAACTAGGGCTGCATTGGGGTGCCATGCCAACTAGGATATGATAGATATATAATCAAGAATAAATACAACAAGCTTGAAATAATTATTCAGATCATAAAGTGTTTTGCATCACTCCCTACACCAACACACCGAAGGAGAGGATCAAACACCAAAAGGCTTAAATGAGTATCCAACACATATGCTTCCAATGTCAGTTACAAAAAATATAGTTTCTGTACACATTTTGTACTTCATGTTCAGTTTATGTTGTTTGGAGCTTATCATCAACTGTCGTATATATATAGAGTAAGTTTATTAAGAGCTTGGGAGCTGAAATCCTTATCCAGAGCGGGGGTTTTTAGCCATTCGTTCGCGATTGATCGCGATCGAACGACTCATATTCGATCCCGCTTATCTTCAGAATGTTTCGGGGTAAAGGGGGTAAAATCAAAAACCCCTATCTCTCTTTCTTACTTACGATCAATCGACCTCCTCTCATAATAGACTTACTCATGTATATATATAGACTAAAAAAATCATTAGGCTCAGAACACACTATTCATAACTAGGGCTGCATTGTGGTGCCGTGCCAACTAAGATATGATAGATATATAATCAAGAATAAATACAAGAAGCTTGGAATAATTATTCAGATCATAAAGTGTTTTGCATCACTGCCTACACCAACACATCGAAGGAGAGAATCAAACACCAAAAGGCTTAAATGAGTATCCAACACATACGCATCCAACGTCAGTTACAAAAAATATACTGATACTATCAATCATTGTGTGTCATCGGTGCCCAAAAATCAGATGAATTGAGTTAGACTCAAATCACTTAAATGTAAGGTAAGTGTTGAGGGCATTGGGCATTCAACAACATTCATTCATTTCTTCCCCATCTTCTCTTCCGCTCATTCCTCAAACTCTATTCAACTTTGCATAATTATCATGGCACACAACCAAATACGATTCAAAACAATAATTTTAATCCCCAAAAATAAATAACCAACTTATATCAAAATGAATCACATCATTGCCTACACACACAACCGAATGAAAATGCAAGAAATTTAACAGAAATCATAAAAGCATTTATGAAAATTGAACACTTCCCTCCGAAATCTGAGAGAGGCAGAACCCATTGAGAGTAGAAATCGAAACCCTAATCGCGGTTTGGGTTTTCCGTCGGAGAGAGAGAACCAACTGAGAGAGCTCTTCTTTGGTCGTGAGAAGATAAGGGAGATTGGGGTTTTGCGATTATATCCCTTTAACCCCTCAACAGATCTGAAGATAAGCGGCTGGAGATGGGGTTTTTCGTTGAGTTGGGTTTACACAAGTGACTAAGAAAGAGAGCAGCAGAGAGAGCTCCACTTTGGTGGTGAGAAGATAAGAGATATAGAGGTTGGGTTTAGAAGCGGGACGAAGATAGATATCGGGAGAGAGAGCGTGAGAAGATAAGAGATAGTGATTAGGGTTTCGAAGAGAGCGGGACGAAGATAGAGAGCGGGAGAGAGAGCGTGAGAAGATAAGAGATAGGGATTAGGGTTTCGAAGAGAGCGGGACGAAGATAGAGAGCGGGAGAGAGAGCGTGAGAAGATAAGAGCGGGAGATTATACCCCTTTTACCCCTCATCATATCCGAAGATAAGCGGCTGGAGATCTCAGCCGTTCGATCGCGATCCAACGCGATTGGATGGCTGAAATCTCCAGCTCTTGATAAGAATTTCAGCTCCCCAGCTCTTAATAGACTTACTCTATATATATCTATCTATATATATATATATATATATATATATATATATATATATATCAGGTGAAAGTTAGGGTTTTGGTGGGTATTGACGGCTGACGAGGGTAGATGGGTTTCGGGTATGGTTTAAGTTTTGAAATAGGGTGTGGGTAATTATATGATATGGATATTAGGTAGTTTATAGGGTAAATGGGTCTGGTGAGAATAGGTTTTTTTTGGGTAGTTAGAGTATAGGATTTAAATAGGATTTGGGATTTAATTGGGATATTAAAGGATAAAAAAAATAGTTACAAAATAATTAGGAACCCAAAAATCAAGATAGCATCAAAGTGAATATTAATAAAATAGGACAAGAATATAATAATTTGTATTGAATAAATCAGAAATTTGGGATCAAAAAAATAAAGCTCGATCAAACAAGAAGGGAAAAATAGACAGATAGAAAAATCAAGAACTCAAATGAGACGAAGAATCAACCAAATAAATATATTGAAGAAAAGATCTAAAATACGGTTCAAAAGATACAAACAGAATCAAATACAACAAAAGAGAAAATACACTCAAAATATATAAAATGAAAAACAGGGGTTACAAATCCTACCCACCTAACAAGAAGATTTTCGTCCTCGAAATTCAAACAAGCAGATACATAGGGTAACCCCGAAAACAAACAAAAAGAACAAAACAAAAAATACTCAAACAAATCAAGAAACTTCTGCTGAATCTCCTCCTCCAGCTCCCAAGTCGACTCACCGGGCAAGTGAGGATTCCAAGAAACATGAACCAGCTTGATGACCTTGTTCTTAAGCACTTTCTCCTACTGATCCACAATAGCAAATGGCAGAATCTCATAAGTCAAATCCGGCCAAACGGTCAACTCAGAATAGTCGATTATGTGGCTCTCATCTCGGATATATCTCCTGAGTTGTGAGACATGGAAACATCGTGCACTCCTGATAAAGCTGGCGGCAATGCATGACGATAGGCCACCTTGTCTACTCACTCCACAATATAAAATGGTCCAATAAACCTAGGGTTGAGCTTGCCCCCACCACCGAACCGAATGACACCGCGCGAAGACGATACCTTTAGGAAAACATGGTCACCAACCTCAAATTCTAATGCTCTCCGATGGACATTAGCCCATCGCCTTTGCCTATCCTGAGCTGTATGCAAGTGCTTCCTGATCTGAACCACCGCATCAACTGTCCTGGTGATCAACACTGGACCCAAAAACTTCCTCTCACCAATGTCATCCCAGCACCCTGGTGATCTGCACTTTCGCTCATAGAGTATCTCGAACGGGTGCAGCTTTAATACTGGCTTGAAAGCTGTTATTGTACGAGAACTCTACGAGATGCAAATGGTCCTCCCATGATCCACTAAACTGAAGCATACAGGACCTTAACATGTTCTCAAGAATCTGGATGGTCCTCTCTGACTGTCCATCAGTCTAAGGATGAAATGTTGTGTTGTACTTTAATTTACTCCCCAAACTGTTCTGAAGACTCTCCCAAAATTGAGATCTGAATCTCGTATCCCGGTCGGATACAATACTGACTGAAACCCTATGAAGTCTAACAATCTCTTGCATGTAGCTCTCAGCTAGGCTCTCAGTAGACTGTCCGACACGAAAATGAATGAAGTGAGCACTCTTCGTCAAATGGTCGACAATCACCCAAATGGCATTATGATCCTTAAGACTCCTCGGCAAAGCGGTCACAAAATCCATAGTGATATGTTTCCACTTCCACTCCAGAATGAAAAGTGGTTGAAGAAGTCCAGCGGTCCTCTGATGCTCTGTCTTAACCTGCTGACAAATCAAACACTGAGCAACGAACCGAGCCATAGCCCCCTTCATACCATGCCACTTGAAATGAAGCTTCAAATCCTGATACATCTTAGTACCGTCTGGATGGATAGAATAGGATGACTGGTGGGCTTCTTCAAGCAACCTCTGACGAACTTCACCCTTCGGGACACATAACCTGGACAACCTGGACCCAAAACGAAGCGATCCATCAGCATGAATAACCATGTCCGTTCTGGACCTAGACTCAACCTCAGCTTGAAAACCCTGCAACTGCATATCACCAGCCTGTGCCTCTTTAATCTGATCAACAAGAGACGACTGAAGCTGGAGCACCAAACAACTCCGATCAGAACTCGGCAACAAAACATCCAACTCCAACCTCCGCATCTGCTCAATCAGATCCCTCTGCTGAGTCAGGAACATAACTACCGGTCTCCTGCTCAAAGCATCTGGCACCAAGTTTACTTTACCAGGATGGTATTGCAAACTGATGTCATAATTGGCCATAAGTTCCAACCAATGCCTTTGCCTCATGTTTAACTCCTTCTGGGTGAAGACGTACTTGAGACTTTTATGATATGTAAAGATCTCCACTCGGTTCCCAAATAAATAATGTCTCCACAGCTTCAAAGCATAGATCACTACAACTAACTCCAAGTCATGAGTCGGATAGTTCTTCTCATGCGGCCTCAACTACCTCGATGCATACAAAACGACTCAGTCCTTCTGCATCAGAACTGCTCCAAGACCCTTACCCGAAGCATCACAATGAATTACAAATCTGCCTGAACCGTCTGGAATAGTCAACATAGGCGCTGACATCAATATGTTCCTCAACTCAAAAAAAGCCACACCACACTCATCAGACTAACAAAACTTCTGATCCTTCCCAGTCAGCTTAGTCAATGGTCCTGCTATCTTCAAAAAATCTTGGATGAATTTTCGATAATCGCCAGCTAAACCAAGAAAACTCCTGACCTCGGAAACTGACTTGGGAATAGGCTAATCCTTCATAGCCTCAACCTTGGCCAGATCCATGAAAATACCATCGCCCGGGATAATGTGCCCCAAGAAAGAAACCCTGTCGAGCCAGAATTCATACTTATTGAGTTTCCCATAGAGCTGATTCTCTTTTAAAGTCTGCAGAACCACTCTAAGATGCTCAACATGATCTTCCCGATTCTGAGATACACCAAAATATCATCAATGAAGACCATCACTTAATCTATCGAAGAACTGAGAAAAGACCCGGTTCATAAGACTCCTGAATACAGCAGGCACGTTCGTGACCCCGAACGACATCACCAGATACTCATAGTGGCCATATCTGGTCCTGGATGCAGTCTTCTGTACATTAGTTGCCTTCACTTCGACTTAAAGATACCCAGAACGAAGATCCAACTTCGAGAAAACAGTAGCCCCACTCAACTGATCAAATAAATCATTGATCCTGGGCAACGGATACCAGTTTTTCACAGTAACACTATTTAGTTCCCGATAATCCACACACAGTCAATGGCTACCATCCTTCTTGTTGACAAAAAGGACTGGAGCACCCCAAGACGAAATAATGGGTCTGATGAACCCCAAATCCAACAACTCCTGAATCTGCACCTTAAGCTCTGCAAATTCAACCGGTGTCATCCTGTAGGGACTCTTCGATATAGGTGTCGTAGCCAGCTGAACTTCAATACCGAACTCCACATCCCTATCAGGGGGTAAGCCAGGAAACTCCTCTAAAAAAACATCCAGGAAATCCCGCACTACTAAAAGCGCAGCCTCACAGCCTTAATGCAATTCCATCGCACAAACCTCCTTATCAATTGCAGTTCGGCCAAGGCACATCTCCCCGGCATGGAACTCAAACTCTACGTATTTTGGAATTCGGAACACAAATTTCTTGGCACATCAATCAATAATGGCATGGGTTTCACCCAACCAACCCATACCCAGAATAACGTCGAATCCTGAATTCCCAATTACAATCAGATTGGCATTGAAATCTGCTCTACCAAGAATCGCGGGATACTACCTGCACTCCCGGGAACAAATGACAACTCCACCACCTGTCACAATGTTCCAAGCCTCTGACATGTTGTTGTACTCCAACTGATGGCGAGCCACAAATCGAGAGAAGACAAAAGAATGAGTTGTCCCAAAATAAAAAAGAACATGAGTAGGAAAAGAGCAAACAATGACGACACCAAGGCAGAATCAAAAGAGACAGAGAAATGAATGGATGAACAGGGGTGAGGAAAACAAAATGTGGAAAGATAAAATAATATGAAAGAATAAATGCAAGAGAAATGAAAAGAAGTAAAAGAGAACAATAAAACAACAACAATAGAAGCAAAATATACCTACGACAGCACCCTCTGCTGATTCAGCATTAGCAGCAGTCAAGTTGAAAGCCTGACCTCTCCAGGGGGCAGCGGTCCTCTGACCGACAATCTAGCGCTGTGGAGGAAGTGGTGGCCTGACGACGGAGCACAACACCAGCAAGGTGTTGTTGCTGCTGTGCCGCAGCGTCGAGGAGCACGGGGGATTGCGAGGGTGGAGAAGGGCACATGGAGGCTGGCGCGACGTTGCGAAGATGGCAGGGACGCACACAGGGAGAAAGAGTAAGCCAGGAGAGGGAGTACAGGGAGAGAGAGAGATGGATGGGAGAGGGTATAAGCGGCTAGATGGGGTTCTGCATGGGTTCAAGGGTATATATATATATATATATATATATATATATATATATATATATATATATATATATATATATATATATAAGGTGAAAAGTTAGGGTTATGGTGGGTATTTGTAACACCTCGAATTTGTAAAATACCGGAAATGCCTGTTTTTATATATTTTGAGTGGTGAAAATTATTTTTGATGTATTTTATTTAAATATTGATATTGGTATGGATATTTGTGGTAGATTGGTATTAATGATATATTGGAGTTATGGGTCGAGTTTTATATTAAGAAATATTGTTTACCTTATTTTCTACTTTTGAAAAATTAGTATGAGACAATTTTATGTATTTGATGTTGTTAGTATTTTAAAGTGTGAGAGTTGGGGCTCTATTTGAAATATTTTGGAGATTGGGGGTATATGTGTAAATATACCTTATTAATTATTATATTTATTATTATTATTTTAATTTCCTAACCCCCACCCCTTTTCCTCCTTCTCCATCTTTCTTTTTTCCTTCCCGTTCTTTCCATCCCGGCCCTAAAACCGAAACCCATTCGGCCACCCTCTTACCCGCTCAAATCCACCCCTATAGTTCATGATTTTCGAATTAAACTGGGGAAAAGGCTAATTGGAGGGTGCTCTAGCTCGTGGCAGCATCGATTTTCGGAAATGATTTCGAAAAGGTATACCTTACTTTATTTATTCGTAAAAAAATTAAGTGTGGTTAGTTTTATTGAGTAGGATTATTATGGTAGAGAGATTTAGAGGGGTTGGAAGTGGAAGATTTGGGGAATTAGTGGGTTGTTAGAGAAATTACAAGTTGTTAGTAAATTAGGGTTTTGGGTTTGTAAAATAGAGATATATATATATAAGAATTATCTTTTGTATGGTGGTAAAAATTGTAGTGAGCAATTAGAATAAAATGGGGAGTGACGATTTTAGTATAAACTCGGATTATAGGATTTATGAAATCGGGTAGGAAACTCGATTCTAAAAATTATAGAAAAGGTATATCAGGGTGTAGAGTATTATGAAAGTATTAATATGAATTTAGGATGAATTTTATAGGCTTCCAGCTCAATTAAATTGAGTAAAATAGACTATAGGTGAAAAGTGCTCGCCGGGTGTTCAGTGAAATACCCGCGCGATATAGAGGTGAGAATTTGATGAATTCGGAGGTGTAGATGAGTCCCATTATTGTTGTTAACCCTAATTTGAGATATTAGGACAAAGGATTGAAGAAATTAGGAAATATGAAAATTTTCTATTAGAAAGCCTCCGATCAATAGGTAAGTTCTTGTATTGGGGTTCGAATTTGAAATCCGTCGATGTAGCTCGCCTACGTATGTTATTTGTGACATGTGGGTGAAGACAAATTTGAATTTGGAGATCCGTAGGTCGAGTTTTGAGTTTCATGCTAATCGATCCTATAATTTTCAATTTAGGTGGAAAAAGTCGAACTTCGACTGGCTACAGGGCGGACGTGGGACATCTTTTGCTCGATCCGTCAGGATAAGTGGATTTTATCGCCCAAGCTATCGGCTTGAGGCCCGGCTTTCCCTCGATGACAGCTGTCGCGAGGAAGTACCCAGTTTATCTGGGGTAAGTGGTTTTTCCCTCCTGGCTTCGATTGGGAGGAAGTATCCAGTTTATCTGGGGTTAATGGTTTTTCCCTCGATGACAGCCGTCGCGAGGAAGTACCCAGGTTACCTGGGGTCAGTGGCTTTTTCCCTCTTGGCTTCGGCCGGGAGGAAGTACCCAAGTTCTACTTGGGGTTAGTGGTTCCCTCGCTAGTTCGGCAAGGAGGAAGACGTAGCCTCGGACGAGTAAGACTCTGTGTGAGCATCGGGCCGCATGTTTACTGGGCTGTCGGCTTTCAGTATGTTGGGATACTGTGGCTCACTGGTCGACAAACTAATAAAATAAATAAGTGTTAATAATAAATGTGGTAGTAAAGAAAGTGGATAGTGAAATGTGAATTGTGTGTGGGAAAGAAAGTGGATAGTGAAATGTGAATTGTGTATGGGAAAGAAAGTTATTGTGAATGAAGTAAATGTGAAAGTGAACGTGTTATGAGTTAGTGTATGAAAAGAAATGATAAATGCAGCATGTGATTAATTTAAGATGAAAATAATAAAAGAGATGTGTTATCATGAATAATACGAAGTAATTGTATTATGTGTATGATCATTAAAGTAAAATACAGTTGATACAAGTTGTACCTTGGAATTGTGTCAAGGAACTACCTGCGTGCTATTTCTGTGGAAATGGTGGGAACTACCTGCCTTGGCATAATTCGCAGGGTGAGTTGATATAATAGTGGTAATGATTGATAGAAATGGGAAATAAAGTAAAGTGAAGATGCTTAGTGATTGAAGTGAATTAATAATCAAGCTATCGGCTTGAGATGTGATGTGATATTACCCAAACTGTGTGTTTGAGGTGCAGTGATTATTACCCAAGCTATCGGCTATGGGGTGTGATGTGTTGTGGTCCCAAATTGTGTTTGGGGATTAAGTGAAAATGATGATAAGATTTATTGTTTATAAGAAAAAGAAATTACTAAAGTGGTATAATGAGATGGGAATAAGCTATAAAGCATGTTTTTGATGTACTGAGTATAAGCATTCTATTAATGATGTGTTAATGTTGCGATGGAATGTGAGAGCATTGCAATAAGCAATAAGATGTTATATTTGCGTTATAAGACGTGAATGAATGTGGTATTAAGAGAATAGAAGCATTTATAAGAAGTGATACTTGATAGGGCATGATAAAATAAATACCCGTATTATGAGACTGGTTATGAAAATGGTTATTAGAGAGTATGTTGTATTATGAGCTGTATTCTTATAAATGGTTATTAATGAAAGGAGTAATAACATCATGTAGTATATTCATATAATGCTATTATGACGATACTTGAGGAAGAATGAATAATTGGGTTAGAGAATTTAAATTGACAAGGAATGGAGTGTATGTGTATTCGTACTATTGCGAATGTAAAATAAGGATATATATATACATGAGGTGGATGTGAAGTATATAGTGAAATGTGTGAAGTTATGGATAATTAAATAGTTGAATGTAGGATTGGCAAAGTATTTGATATATCGTCGTATTGATGATGTTGTTGTGTTCAGGATTCAGGTTGCATTATCTTAACTTGGTATTTGTAAGTTTAAATTATTTTCTTTATACTATTTTAATTTGTTATTAGATTAATAGCTATACTCACACCAGAAATGGCTGACCCCTTAGTGTTTGGGGGGTTAGGGGAGTCTGAGGACTACCCTAGATCCCCTACTGTTACTGGTTCTCATCAGTGCAGAGGTGAGGCGTGGGTTGGTAGGATGAAGTTTTATTTTAAAAATTTGTACTAATTAGTTATGATCTAAATTGTATTATGGATGTATAAGCATGTATATGACGATGATGAGTATAGTGTGAGGTGGTATGCTATGTTTGTGACCCGTACCCATCTCGTTGTAGAGTACCGGGCTCTGTGGTAGGTTTTATGAGGATTTTTCTAAAATTTTATCTCGTTTTTCAAAGAAACTTATAGTTTTTATTTGATATTTGATAATCCGTTATGAGTTTGGCCCCCAGAGCATTATATTATATTGCCTGTGTGTATCTCTGCTCATTTTGGCTTGGGGAGCCCGTGAAATTATTGTGTGTATTGTGAGCTACGGTGCGATCCTCATTAGACTTTGGTCTGACCTTGAGTCAGCTTTCCTTTCTTGACCCTGCATATGGGTTGATCTCTGTAGAAATTTCGGTGCGACTTCGTGTACTATTGGGGTATTACAGTAAATTGATTACTGTGTGCTATAAGGGATATTCTCTGGAGATTTTGTGTGGGTCCTATGGGAGTATGTCCTATAGGTGCATATTTTATAGACTGAGGAGTGATGTGTGGTTCTGGTTTATCCCATATTTGGGGAGATTGATTGGTTGTAGAGGGTTATGTAGGTCATATGAGTAGTTGGGGTATGATGTAGGGAGGATTTGGGTGAGACAGCCCGATGAAACATAGTTTTTGATTATAGATAATGCCTTGGATGATGAAAATTATGCCCGCTGGGGTTCAGTAGAAATATTTAAGGCAGAGATTGAGATTGTTGATGCGAGTTGCAAAGCTTCTGACATATTCGAAGAGGTTTTTGGTCCCCCACCTTGGTGAACTCTGGAGTTCAAGATTGATTTGATATTTGGTATTACTCCTATTTCTAAATCAGCTTGTGCTCTAGCACTTTAGGAATAAGGAAAAATGAAAGAGAATTTGAGGTGATGCTTTTGGAAAGGATTATCAGTTCAAGTGATACGCCGTAGGGCGCTTCTGCAGTATTGTAACAAAGAAGGTAGTTCACCGAGAAGGTGTACTAAGTAAGGTGACTATTAAGTATTCGTTGTTGAGAATAGATAATTTGTTGAATTAGTTGCGGGGAGTGCCACTAATCTCCCGGCTAGAGTTGCACACCGAGTACTATCAGATAATCCCTAGAGAGGGAAAACATCTCAGGAATTGTTTTTCGTACTCGGTATGAATTGTATGAGTTCTTAGTGATATCTTTGGGCTGGCGAACGTCCCTGCAGTTTTTGTGAATTTGACGAATTGGGCCTTTCACCCTTATATTAACAGGGTGTGATTGTAATTGTAGATGATATTTGGTGTACTTTCGCAGTATGGAGGGGCATAGATGACACCTCAGAACTGAGTTGTAGACTCGTTGGGACTAGAAGTGGTATGAAAAGTCTGTAGATTGTCATTTTTCGGGGCGAGAAGTGTAAATTTTGGGATACATTGTGTCTATTGAAAGTGTATTGTGGATCCGAAGAAAATTTCAAAAGGTGAAAAGACGGGAAATAACCCTCGGATGTGTTGGAAATTCAGAGTTTCTTGGTTCTAACTGACTATTATTGGAGGTTCATTCCTCAATTTTCTATTATTGCGGTACCGATGACTCATTTTATCATAAAGAATGAGCCATTGGTATGACCTGAACAGTGTGGAAAGACCTTTTCAAGAGTTAAAGGAAGAATTAGGAAGAATTAACGATAGCTTGTGTTTTGATTACTCTGAAAGGGGAGTGTCTGTAACGCCCCGAATCCCAAATCACTGAATTCGAGATGTTCTACAGGATCTTTTCACTTTCTTTGAGTACAATTTTACAAGGAAATTCAAACTTTTCTTTTTACATCAGAGTTTACCTCATATTACATTTACATTTGCACAGCGGAAGCAAAATATACAACATTTACATGAATGTACAACAACATGATAAAATCTTTATGCATCCATTCCTCTTTACATGTAATTCATCCTGCATACAAAACTGTGGGTACGTCAGTTTATTCAACCGACGATAGTTATACATGGCCATCCTCTCTATGCCAGAAACAGTATAACGAATCTCATTTCTTAACAAATCGCAAACTTGTTCATAATAAGAATATAAATCAAAAGGGAACTTTTAATGATGTCGTGTCGTGATTGTGCACTTGATCCTTAATGCAATTATTTAATTTACATGACACTAATGCGCACTTGTTCGGATTCTATGCATCCCATACTACATAGGTCCGAGGGCAAGCCTCTTAATCGTTCTTCATTTTTATAGGGTTCAATCCCTCGCCATGATTTACTCTACTTCTGTAATTACGGTGAGTATCTTAAATGGTCTATGAGTACAAGCTCGTGCACTGGACCCTGGAGGGGAACCCCACGCCATGTCTTGACTCATCAAGCATGCATTCTGTGGCAATTCAAGCCTCCTACCTGAACACGATCCTCTTGCAGTCACCAAACATCCCACAAGTGTGACTAGAGTCCGATCATTCTGAGTTGTGCCCGCGCCATGTCTTGACTCATCAAGCATGCATTCTGCGGCTCACACACCCGCACCGTAAACTCTAGTTCTCATACTCATGTTTTTCTCTCACTTTCATCACCTCCTCACTATGTGCTAAAATTATTAGAATCATGAATCAAAATCAAAGCTCTAGAGTTAGCCTCTCCACCAAACCGGACTTATCATTTCATTTACACATGACAAACCTTGGTCTTCTTTTCAATATCATTTCATTTCACTGCCGGGGGAGACTTAGCTACTCTTTCATTTCAATTTCAAGTTCACAATTTCCAATTGAGCACTCTCAGCTCATAATTCATCTTAGAGTTTCACAAACTTTCTTATCATGATCTTAGCCTTTCATGTTCATTTAATTCTCAATTCATATCTATGATTCTTTTCACATAAATCCATACAGTCATAAAAATTCATTGACTTCAATCATAAAGTTCACAACTTCCAATAGCAATAAATAAAACGAAATCCCATACATATTAAAGTCCACTCTGTACATTCGACTTGGAAGAATACCAGTCGACTCATACAGTCAAATACAGGTTCATCATAAATACCCGGGAGAGTCGACTGCTGTACACGACCAGTCGGCTGTCCCGCAACTTTTCATGTTCACAGTATCATCTACGTGACAGTCGACTGTTCATCCACCAGTCGTCTGTTCTAAGATTTTTAATAGTACAATTCTAAGTTCAGCTCAGTCGACTGGCTAAACGCACTAAGTCGACTGATCAGTTCCATAATTCAAAACAGTAATTATCTTTTCCACCGTTCTCACATGCATTTTCATCACATCATACACACATTCATATTTCATAAACATCACACTCCTTACTTGTTCAGAAACATCGTAGCATGGAATTTCAAGTTACTAATATGCCCTTTTCTTTAAAGAAATATTTTAAACAGGCATTGACACTATTCATAACTTCCTTACGAAGATGAAGATATAATTCTCAAATCATTACGCTAGATCAACATGATGGAATATCACATTACATGGGATTTCCAAATAATCATAATTAAATCGACGCACCAGTCGGCTGAATCCTGTGTCAGTCGACTGCTCCGACGGTTCTTAACTTTGTTAATCATCGCTAGGTCTTTTCATCCATTTACCTTCCCTCCATCATATGTGTCATAGGGAGAAACAAACTTAGTAATCACACCGTTATGTCTATTTGCATACATGTTTATCACCACATCACAAAAATAATTGTCTCGTACCAGTCGACTGATTCATGCGACAGTCGACTGTACCGACTCATTCGTTCTTATTATCAACAGCATGCTCAGGCATTTCTAATACATTGAATTTACTTTCTGTAACATGGTAGCAATTATAATAATCATGGTATAATTCCTACGTTAGAAGTCCTGAGAAACACCCACCTTATTTGAAGAAATAATCGAATCCAGCAAAGTTCCTCAATGCAGTGCAGCACTTCTTGCTCCTTGCTCCTTGTTCCACACCGGCACCTTCAGAATGCTACTCGGTCTCCCACAGAAAAGCACACACACAACTCTCACAAATACTTCTCTTACAATAATAATTTTAGTGTGAAAGAAATAGAGAATGGGAGGGGGTATTTATACACAAATTAGAGTGAGATGGAGGGTTAGGATGCATTAGGGAGTTGGAAGATCAAGGGCTAGAATTCACTAGGAAGTTACAAAACTACCCACACCTCCAAAGTAACCGCCCATGATCCTATCCCATTACTTACTCCAACCGGCCAAGCTTTGTGCCTTGTGCACGTGTACATTGAGTGCACGTGTACACACAAACCACTCTACAAATTTGTACATCAAATACCCGGTGATTAAAAGAAAGGATGCTACAAGTTGCAAGTTGTAGAAAAATAATAAAGGGTTTAAATTCATGGGCTTAAATTAATTGGGCCAGAAATAAATATTTTTAAAAGAAAGATAAGTAAATTATCATTTGGGCCTTTAGGGAAAATCCTTATAGAAAACAATATGCTTATTCATCATGTTGAAAATAATAGCCAAAATATTACACGTGCATACCACGTACAACAAAATAAATAATCTTTATATATTAGGAAAAATCGGGGTATTACAGTGTCTCTCCGAGTAGATGCGGGTGTATGTGGTACAGGATCAGGTGCAGTTTGATGCGATGCATGAAGGCAAGCTTGTGGCTTGTGTATTGAGGCAGTTGTGGTTATACGGGGTGCGTGAATTACGCAGATTTGAAATTAGTGATAGTAGGGCACGTATTGAAGGTGTTGAGAAAGTAGTTTTTCATAAAATAGTTTTAGCTTTTTCTGTGATCGTAAAAGTTTGAACACTCGTTCTTGCAAATGATTTTACTAGGAGGCAATAAACGTGGCTTGAGTACCTTGGTAGCTTGGTATGGAAATAAAATACCACCCGGGGAAGAAATAGGGTGATGAATGCTATAAATGGAAAGAAGGTTTTGGTCTTAATGACGTCCCATGAGTGGACGATGTTAAATTCATTAGATCAGTTTGATTTTATTTCAGTAGTAGAGGTTGATCCGACCTTATATATCGGTAGTTTATCAATACAGTTGTCTATCCTACAGTTGACCAGTCAAACTTGAATTCAAAATTTCTGATTGTGACAGAGGATGCATGGTCGAATTCTGGATGAGATTAATAAATGTGATGCAGACTGGTCAGTAGGCAGTAGGAAAATCCTTGTTATTATCGTAGATTTGGTGATCTGGATGAGGATGGCTTGTGGTAGCAGGTGATGGAAAATGTTCCTTATGCTCAGAATATTGTCTATCCTAGGTGGCATGAAGATGAATCAAGGTTCCAGGAGAATATTTTAGTAGTCCGGAACGAGGAAGAATATTAATTATCATGTGAGCATGCATAAGCCTCTTTTGAGGTGTGTAGTCGACAAAAGAAAATGATTATGTAGATCAGCGGCGAAAGTCTTTTGAAGATTAAAAGTTGAAGATTGGGCATTTTTGAAGGTATCCCTTATCCATGGAGTACGCCGTTATAGGAACTGGGAAAAAGTTAGACCCGAGATATGATGGCCCTTCAGAGTTATAGAAAGAATTGGAACTGCGGTGTAATGTTTGAAGCTTATCTTGGAGATATCGGGTATTCTTGATGTACTTCTTGTTTCTATGTCGAGAAAAGTGTGAAAGATCTATCAAGTGGTGGAGCCGTGGTAGAGTAAAGTCCAGCTAAAGGTGACATTGGATGTGATATATTCTATCAAACTAGTAGTTATTGTAAAGCCATAGTGCAGCTAACCCGCCGACCAGCTGGGTAGTTGTTAATGGTGCAATGAAGGTTTGATGTTGATAACGTACCTGGAAATCCTAGGTAATGGTGTGGAGGAGGTATCTTGAAATCGTTCGAGGAGTTATCTTAAACCCCGAAGCTCGAGGACGAGCTTCTTTTGAGGTGTGTAGAATGTAACACCTCGAATTTGTAAAATACCGGAAATGCCTATTTTTATATATTTTGAGTGGTGAAAATTATTTTTGGGGTATTTTATTTAAATATTGATATTGGTATGGATATTTGTGGTAGATTGGTATTAATGATATATTGGAGTTATGGGTCGAGTTTTATATTAAGAAATATTGTTTACCTTATTTTCTACTTTTGAAAAATTAGTATGAGACAATTTTATGTATTTGATGTTGTTAGTATTTTAAAGTGTGAGAGTTGGGGGTCTATTTGAAATATTTTGGAGATTGGGGGTATATGTGTAAATATACCTTATTAATTATTATATATATATTTTTTTTTTAATTTCCTAACCCCCACCCCTTTTCCTCCTTCTCCATCTTTCTTTTTTCCTTCCCGTTCTTTCCATCCCGGCCCTAAAACCGAAACCCATTCGGCCACCCTCTTACCCGCTCAAATCCACCCCTATAGTTCATGATTTTCGAATTAAATTGGGGAAAAGGCTAATTGGAGGGTGCTCTAGCTCGTGGCAGCATCGATTTTCGGAAATGATTTCGAAAAGGTATACCCTACTTTATTTATTCGTAAAAAAATTAAGTGTGGTTAGTTTTATTGAGTAGGATTATTATGGTAGAGAGATTTAGAGGGGTTGGAAGTGGAAGATTTGGGGAATTAGTGGGTTGTTAGAGAAATTACAAGTTGTTAGTAAATTAGGGTTTTGGGTTTGTAAAATAGAGATATATATATATAAGAATTATCTTTTGTATGGTGGTAAAAATTGTAGTGAGCCATTAGAATAAAATGGGGAGTGACGATTTTAGTATAAACTCGGATTATAGGATTTATGAAATCGGGTAGGAAACTCGATTCTAAAAATTGTAGAAAAGGTATATGAGGGTGTAGAGTAATATGAAAGTATTAATATGAATTTAGGATGAATTTTATAGGCTTCCAGCTCAATTAAATTGAGTAAAATAGACTATAGGTGAAAAGTGCTCGCCGGGTGTTCAGTGAAATGCCCGCGCGATATAGAGGTGAGAATTTGATGAATTCTGAGGTATAGATGAGTCCCATTATTGTTGTTAACCCTAATTTGAGATATTAGGACAAAGAGATTGAAGAAATTAGGAAATATGAAATTTTTCTATTAGAAAGCCTCCGATCAATAGGTAAGTTCTTGTATTGGGGTTCGAATTTGAAATCCATCGATGTAGCTCGCCTACGTATGTTATTTGTGACATATGGGTGAAGACGGATTTGAATTTGGAGATTCGTAGGTCGAGTTTTGAGTTTCATGCTAATCGATCCTATAATTTTCTATTTAGGTGGAGAAAGTCGAACTTCGACTGGCTACAGGGTGGACGTGGGACATCTTTTGCTCGATCCGTCAAGTGAGTATGTGTAATTATAAATATTTTATATTGTGGCCAAATTTCGTGCCCTTTTGATATGTTTTGTGGGAGTTATGCTAAAAGTGGGTTTTTGTTGAAAATACGGATTTTTATGGATCCAAAATGGGTTTTTGAGATATGTGGTGAAAGTGACTATTTTAAATATATAAAATCTATAGTATGGGTTAGTGTCTAATTATATTTGATTGTTTATGCACATTTTTATCCAGTGCATGATTTGTGCCTGTTTTGGGGCATATAGGCCCTTATAGGTAATTATAATTACATGGAGCATGGTGTATAAGTTAGTATGATATAATTAGATATTATAAGATTTAATTAGATGAAATAAGTGGTTTTGACCCCTTTTTCTGGGAAACCCGCATGTGTGGTGTGTAATTGTGATACATATATAGATGATTATGATGTGTGATGCAATGGTTGATGAAATTAATAATTGGGTACATGCGCACATTTTAATTAGGTTCAAAGTGAATTAATGGGTAATAGTATGATACTACAATATGATGAATTATCTATTTTGATACTTTTACGATATGGAATAACCTAATATAGTTCTTTTATTAATATTATAACTTGGTGTATGTTTACATGTGATTTAATGAAGTAGCAAATAGCATTGTATTCATGATGGGTGATGTTATGGCAAATTAAATAACATGGTGCATTCATATTATGTAATACTATGACATGATGGTTTCTATGTTAAATGACATGGTGTATGTATATATGTGATACAAAGAGATGATAATTAATATCGCGGATGCCGGACATGCATCAAATGCAAGATAAAAGATAAGATGGTAAGTGTTAATAAAATGTGTTATTATTCACATGATTAAAGTCAAGGATGTATCAATTGTTTAATTAAAAGCTGTGATACTTTATGTTGATTTAATAAGTTGAAAAGATGCAATGATTAATGCTAATAACAGATGGCTTTGTTGACCAGTACCTACAGCAATCCAGGGGGTTTGGGCTAGATCTCCTAATACCCAGGACCGGCTTGGGGTAAGTGGACCCAAATTATGTTTGGGGTAAGTGGATTTTATCACCCAAGCTATCGGCTTGAGGCCCGGCTTTCCCTCGATGACAGCTGTCGCGAGGAAGTACCCAGTTTATCTGGGGTAAGTGGTTTTTCCCTCCTGGCTTCGGTTGGGAGGAAGTACCCAGTTTATCTGGGGTTAGTGGTTTTTCCCTCGATGACAGCCGTCGCGAGGAAGTACCCAGGTTACCTGGGGTCAGTGGCTTTTTCCCTCTTGGCTTCGGCCGGAAGGAAGTACCCAAGTTCTACTTGGGGTTAGGGGTTCCCTCGCTAGTTCGGCTAGGAGGAAGACGTAGCCTCGGACGAGTAAGACTCTGTATGAGCATCAGGGCCGCGTGTTTACTGGGCTGTCGGCTTTCAGTACGTTGGGATACTGTGGCTCACTGGTCGACAAACTAATAAAATAAATAAGTGTTAATAATAAATGTGGTAGTAAAGAAAGTGGATAGTGAAATGTGAATTGTGTGTGGGAAAGAAAGTGGATAGTGAAATGTGAATTGTGTATGGGAAAGAAAGTTATTGTGAATGAAGTAAATGTGAAAGTGAACGTGTTATGAGTTAGTGTATGAAAAGAAATGATAAATGCAGCATGTGATTAATTTAAGATGAAAATAATAAAAGAGATGTGTTATCATGAATAATACGAAGTAATTGTATTATGTGTGTGATCATTAAAGTAAAATAAAGTTGATACGAGTTGTACCTTGGAATTGTGTCAAGGAACTACCTGCCCGCTATTTCTGTGGAAATGGTGGGAACTACCTGCCTTGGCATAATTCGCAGGGTGAGTTGATATAATAGTGGTAATGATTGATGGAAATGAGAAATAAAGTAAAGTGAAGATGCATAGTGATTGAAGTGAATTAATAATCAAGCTATCGGCTTGAGATGTGATGTGATATTACCCAAACTGTGTGTTTGAGGTGCAGTGATTATTACCCAAGCTATCGGCTATGGGGTGTGATGTGTTGTGGTCCCAAATTGTGTTTGGGGATTAAGTGAAAATGATGATAAGATTTATTGTTTATAAGAAAAAGAAATTACTAAAGTGGTATAATGAGATGGGAATAAGCTATAAAGCATGTTTTTGATGTACTGAGTATAAGCATTCTATTAATGATGTGTTAATGTTGCGATGGAATGTGAGAGCATTGCAATAAGCAATAAGATGTTATATTTGCGTTATAAGACTTGAATGAATGTGGTATTAAGAGAATAGAAGCATTTATAAGAAGTGATACTTGATAGGGCATGATAAAATAAATACCCGTATTATGAGATTGGTTATGAAAATGGTTATTAGAGAGTATGTTGTATTATGAGCTGTATTCTTATAAATGGTTATTAATGAAAGGAGTAATAACATCATGTAGTATATTCATATAATGCTATTATGACGATACTTGAGGAAGAATGAATAATTGGGTTAGAGAATTTAAATTGACAAGCAATGGAGTGTATGTGTATTCGTACTATTGCGAATGTAAAATAAGGATATATATATACATGAGGTGGATGTGAAGTATATAGTGAAATGTGTGAAGTTATGGATAATTAAATAGTTGAATGTAGGATTGGCAAAGTATTTGATATATCGTCGTATTGATGATGTTGTTGTGTTCAGGATTCAGGTTGCATTATCTTAACTTGGTATTTGTAAGTTTAAATTATTTTCTTTATACTATTTTAATTTGTTATTAGATTAATAACTATACTCACATCAGAAATGGCTGACCCCTTAGTGTTTGGGGGGTTAGGGGAGTCTGAGGACTACCCTAGATCCCCTACTGTTACAGGTTATCATCAGTGCAGAGGTGAGGCGTGGGTTGGTAGGATGAAGTTTTATTTTAAAAATTTGTACTAATTAGTTATGATCTAAATTGTATTATGGATGTATAAGCATGTATATGACGATGATGAGTATAGTGTGAGGTGGTATGGTATGTTTGTGACTCGTACCCATCTCGTTGTGGAGTACCGGGCTCTGTGGTAGGTTTTACGAGGATTTTTCTAAAATTTTACCTCGTTTTTCAAAGAAACTTATAGTTTTTATTTGATATTTGATAATCCGTTATGAGTTTGGCCCCCAGAGCATTATATTATATTGCCTGTGTGTATCTCTGCTCATTTTGGCTTGGGGAGCCCGTGAAATTATTGTGTGTATTGTGAGCTACGGAATTTTGAGCAGAATTTCGTAAGCTATCTGTGTTTCGGGGCAAAATTTACAGGCGAGACTCTGCCAAAATTTTTCTTGAAATATAACTTTCTTAGTTTATGTTTAAAGTGATATAGAAATTGAAAGAATTGAATTTGGAGAAAAAAATTTTTTTTTGGCGTGTTACAGTATTGATGGCTGACGGGGCTAGATGGGTTTCGGGTATGGTTTAAGTATTGAAACAGGGTGTGGGTAATTATATGATATGGATATTAGGTAGTTTATAGGGTAAATGGGTCTGATGAGAGTAGGTTTTTTTTGGGTAGTTAGAGTATAGGAGTTAAATTTGATTTGGGATTTAATTGGGATATTAAAGGATAAAAAAAGTAGTTACAAAATAATTAGGAACCCAAAAATCAAGATAGCATCAAAGTGAATATTAATAAAATAGGAAAAAAACAGAATAATTAGGATTGAACAAACCAGAAATTTGGGATCAAAAAAATAAAGCTCGATCAAACAAGAAGGGAAGAATAGACAGATAGAAAAATCAAGAACTCAAATGAGACGAAAAATCAACCAAATGAATATATAGAAGAATAGATCCAAAATACGGTCCAAAAGATACAGACTGAATCAAAGACAAGGAAAGAGCAAATACACTCAAAATACATAAAATGAAAAACAGGGATTACATTCTCACTTCTAGCATATTCTATATGCTCTACCCATCACCATACATCAATTTATATGAAAAGAAACCAAAAGCATATAACCCAAAATCAAATTATAAATTTTTATATACCTTCTCGACGTCCTTTTCAAAAATTTACGCTGCCACGCTGATGAATACCCCAAACTCTCCTACAATCCCTAAATAATTTGAAGCTTGAAGTGGCATAAGGGTTTGATTTTACAAACCCTAAAAATTGAGTAAATGGGTTTCGGCCGAAATGAAAAATGGGGGAAAACAATTTGACGAAAATGAAGGGGGAGGGGGAGAAGAAAAGAAAAAGGAAAATTAACTATAGGCCCCTATTTGACCAAACATCAATTATATACCCTTCTAGTTATAACTTCTAGTCATTTTCTTGTAAAAATCACTCCACCTCATGCTTAAATGCATCATAAACATAAAATAAAATTAAAAATGTATTTCTATGCATAATTGTAATCAATAGCAATACACACACACACACACACACACACACACACACATGAATATTTCAAACTTTTAAGCATACATAGAGGCATTACAAATTCCAACTTCATGTTTTAATCAAATAATTTCTCTAATTAGCATTTTATCGTCCTCTAATATCGTACAAACGCCCCAGAAAATTTTGGGTTAAAACGGATTTTCTAGCTCTGAGAAATCTAACTTCAAAACTCCTGTCTTTTCGATTTTCCTCCATTTCAGTCCAATCCACTTTTCTATGAAATAAAAATATAATAAACTCATAAAATGTTTAAAAACATAAATTCTAAGTTTTTTAAAAATAACCGGCGCTACAACAGGTCTATTCCGGTGGGTTTCAGAATCTTGATGATATCTGACGGTTCAGATGAAGTCAGATTTTTAGAGCAACTCCAATCGGGCTTCATTTTGAAGAAATGAAGCCCCGAGTGGCTCCAACCGGGCTTCAAAATGAAGGAGCTTCAAAAAAGTCACCAAATTTGGAGACTTTTTTGAGCTCCTTCAAATCACTAATCACAATTTAAATTTTCCATTTTACCCTTATTTATCTTAATAACTTTTTAAGAATTCCTTCCATATCCTTTAATTAAAATGTGTAGCTATATATTTCGTGAATGTATCTTATAAAAAATTAAGCCAAATTTTATTATTTTGGTACTATTGAAAATGTCTTGACGATACCTTTAAAATGAGACCAATTTTGAATATTTTTTTATTGTTTGAAAAAAATAATTGATATTATATTTATAGTCAAGATTATTTAGTTATTTTGTATTAGCTTAACATATTTTCAAAAGACTACCCACTCATACAATGTGATCATTAATTGGAAATAGATAATCGCTTAAAATAAAATAAGTCTAATAATCTTATAATTAAAAAAATTTATCTAGATATTAAAGTAATTTTATAATTTATTAGAATTACAATTAATGTTTAGTTTAATTTTAAAAATTGAATAAAATTTGAAGAAACCAATTTTGAAGGAAGGTGGCTAGAGTTGATAAGCCTTCAGAAAGGAATATTCCAAAAATATTCTCTTTTGAAGGCTTTCAAAAAGGAAGTATTGGAGATGCTCTTACCCACATCAATTAGCAATGGTTTTGATTCATGTAGTGTGGAGGAGAGAGAAAATGAGTTGTTGACTTAGTCTAGAGAGCGAAAGATATGGCTAAATTGGGTTTTCTTTTCTTTATATTTTCTAATGAAGCATTAGATCAAAAAAATGGGCATACACTAAATAATTAATTGAAACATCACAACAGTGTGTGCCGCTTAGGCTGAGTACACTTTGAGTTTATGATAATGAGCGTGAATAACATTCCTTATTTCGGGCGATAAATGACTTGATAGTTTTCATAGTTCCATAATAGTATATATTAAATTAGATTAGCTGACGAGTTGTAAAATTAAATCTTTGAAGCGTGTCCCCTTCACATATGAGTGATGCATGCACACATTTTTGGGGATATTTGCAAGTGCATGCAGTGCTTAACTATGGAGGGCAACTGGGCCGGGTTGACCCGCGATCCACTCACACGAATCCGGTTCATAATTATGCGGTTTGGGTCCGGATCGAACCTGCGGTTCTACCCAGGTTGAAATAGTCGTAAACCCAACCCACTCGACCCAGCTTGCTCGACCCGTTGACCAAGTCAAATCCGTCCGTCAACCCGCGGGTCGACAAGCAGGTTTGGACCCGTTTGACTTAGTATATTTTTTTAAAATTATTTGTATGTAAAAAAGTTACAAAAATTTCATAGAAGCTGAAGTTAATAACATATACAATTTTGTTTAATTCTTAATCTCTTATATCTGTTGTACAATTTTTATTTATTTATTTATTTAGGTTAAAAGAGGGAAAAAAAACTAGTATTTGTATGTAAAAAACTTGTAAAAAATTCATAATAGTTGAAACGAATAATCAATAATATATGCATTTTTTTACTCTTATACAGTTATACTTATTGTAATTTTTTTTAAAAGTGAAGTTGTTAACAAAAAAACAAAAACAAATTACAAACGGCCAACACGCGACCCGGCCAGACCCGAAACGGGTTCGACCCTAACTGGTTTGCGGGTAGACCGGGTCGAACTTTCCATTTTTGAACCCGACCCGGCCCGGCCCGATTAACGCACCGATCCAACCCGAACCCGTCCAAGTATGACTGTAACCTGTGCGTGTCCGACCCTACCCGATCCAGCCCCAGCCGGTCGAGCCGAATGCCAACCCTATCTTGAGTATCAACCTTATTACTTGTGTTCCACCGGTTAAGAAATAAGAGATGACTTGCAGTCTGAAAACAGAATTTTTATCAATTTAATCTGCCCACAGGGTTTGTGGGTATTTTATAGGGTGAACAAATTACTGGGTTTAAATAAAATATTCGTTTCGGGGTTTTGTATTTTGTGCACATGCAAATGTACTTTTCACTTTTGGCCTTTGGTCTTTGGAATTCGATCCCCATTCTTATTCTGGGATTCCATTTGGGCACATCCTTTGAAATATGTCATTTTAGAATGGGGGTTTCAAATGAGGCATTCCAATAATATTCTATTTTGAATTTCAAATATTTTGTTTGTATTTTTTTTTCTTCACAAAACAGTTTGTTTGAATACAAAACTATAGTACAAATAATTAAAAATTAATAATATAATTACTTAGAAATAGATAATAAACTTACTGAGAAAGATGTAGTAAAATTATTGATGGTCTCGTTAAAAACCTGTAGGAAAATGAGTATCACCTTATTTAAATTACAAAAATATGCATCAATTAAACACCTGATGTACTAGCATCATGTCGTGTTCCTCCCGAAATACTCCAACCACCCCACGTTCCCACAAATGAGCAATTAATCTATCTCGAAGTTCAAAATGAGATTTATTGTCCTTAATTTTTTTGTGTCTAGCTAGAAAATAACTAAATTGAGTTGCATCATCAGCAACCATCAATATCTCAAGGTCAGGTGTATGACTAAATTTCCTAATTGGCCCACTTATATCTCGCTCATCCTCGATGATCATGTTGTGCATTATTATACACGAAGTCATTATATCATGTAAAATATGTTTACTCCAAAAACGAGTTGGTCCCTTGATGATTGCCCAACGTGATTGAAGAACTGCAAATGACGTTCTACATCTTTCCTACATGATTCTTTCTTCATTGCAAAATACTGCTTAGCAGGTCCCTGAGGATCACGGATGGTCTGAACAAGTGTAGACCATTTAGGATATATGCCATCGGCTAAATAATAACCCATGTCATACTCCTTTCCTATATTATTATATTTAACCAGAACCGATTTACCAGCAGCAAGATCAGCAATAGGTGTGAAAATTCCAACACATTGATGTCGTTAATTTCAAGGTCTCTTACGTGATTCAGATCTCACTTTCTATTCGGGGAAGTTAAGTAGTTTGTCCCATTTCCCGGGAGAAAATAATGACCACCCAAATTATTAGAATTATTTGTATTCGCTCTTCAATCAGTAATATATTTTGTAATTGTCGATGAATATTTATGAATTCATATTTTTCTTTAGTATAATTATTAATTCATATTATTAAATCCTACACTTAAAATAAATCATGAAGATATCCAATATTGATTTAATATTAAAGATCTCGTTGAAAAATTAATAATAGTATAATTATTGTCTATTGATGCGGTTTGTTTTTGGGGGGTGTGGATGCACCAGGTGTGAGTTCTTCTCGATTTTTATTTTTGCGGAACCTTGGGTGCGGACGGTGGCCCAGACCCTCAGCCGGGGGATCAGTTCGGGAGTGAGGTGGAGATGGGAGGCTCGGCTCGGATCCCGAGGTCTCGTGTACCTGCACACGACCTAGAAACACCGGGGTTGGTCCCGGTGGCAGACTCTCCGACGATCTAGTCAGTTACTGAAAGAGAGCAATAGTAACTAGGGTTTGAGAGGGAAAAGATTGATTACCTGTGGAAGTGGTAGAGGGTCTGGTATTTATAGGAGAAGCCAACCGGGTCTGGACCCGTTTGGGGCTGGATCTAGACCCGGTTGCCCGTGGGCCTAACGTGGAAGAAGCCCAAGCAGTATAGGGCTGACGAGGCGTGGACCCGGGGTGGTTTAGGGCTGACGTGGCGGAGACCTGGGTGGTTTCCAAGCTGATGTGGCAGACCCGAATGATCTGGCGGTGCACGCTCTTTGAGGGAATCCTGTGGCCCAGGAGAGGCCACATCATCTGGCCCATATCAGGAGCCCCCTACTCCTGGAGGGCTGGGTGATCCAGCCATCTAGGAGTGGTCCTTTGCCTCTGTAGGAAGAGCAGGGTGGTGTGTATGGCTAGGAATAGGATCTGTATCTTCCAGAAGAGGCCAGGGGGGTAGGGTGAAGGGATCCCCTATTGGAGTCTGCGGAGTGCTGGGCGTAGAAGAGTCGGAGCTTGGTTTTCCGAGCATCTAGGGTCAGTAGACGAGCCCCTCACTTATTAGAAAAGCAAGGGACGTCGAGATCTGTCGAGTAGGGGGTCTTCTTGCCAAGTGTCGAGGGTCGGTGGGTGAGCCCCTCACTTGTTGGAAAAGCAAGGGGATCGTCGAGATCTGTCGAGTAGGGGGTCGCTTAGCTGAGCGTCGATGGTCGGTGGACGAGCCCATCACTTGTTGGAAATGCAAGAGGATCGTCGAGATCTGCCGAGTAGGGGGTCTTCTTGCCGAGCGTAGGGGGTCGGTGGACGAGCCCTTCACTTGCTGGAAAAGCAGGGGGATCGTCGAGATCTATTGAGAAGGGGGTCGCTTTGCTGAGCGTCGAGGGTCGGTGGACGAGCCCCTCCCTTGTTGGAAAAGCAAGGGGATCATCGAGATCTGCTGTATAGGGGGTCTTCTTGCCGAGCGTCAAGGGTCGGTGGACGAGCCCCTCACTTGTTGGAAAATGCAGGGGGATCGTCGAGATCTGCTGAGAAGGGGGTCGCTTAGCTGAGCGTCGAGGGTCGATGGACGAGCCCCTCACTTGTTGGAAAAGCAGAGGGATCGTCGAGATCTATTAAGAAGGGGGTCGCTTTGCTGAGCATTGAGGGTCGGTGGATGAGCTCCTCACTTGTTGGAAAAGCAAGGGGATCATCGGGATTTGCTGAGTAGGGGGTCTTCCTGCTGAGCATCAAGGGTCGGTGGACGAGCCCCTTACTTGTTGGAAATGCAGGGGGATCGTCGTGATCTGCCGAGTAGGGGGTCTTCTTGCCTAGCGTCGAGGGTCGGTGGACGAGCCCCTCACTTGTTGGAAAAGCAGAGGGATCGTCGAGATCTGTTAAGAAGGGGGTTTCTTGCCGAGCGTCGAGGGTCGGTGGATGAGCCCCTCACTTGTTGGATAGAGGAGGGTTTTGGGGCTCGCGGTGCCATCCGAGCTCCGAGCCTCTGGTGAAGAAAGGAGGATTTTGGGGCTCGCGGTGCCGTCCGAGCTCCGAGCCTCTAGTGAGACGGAGGAGGATTTTGGGGCTCACGGTGTCATCCGTGCTCCGAGCCTCCTGTGAGATAGAGGAGGATTTTAGGGCTCGCGGTGCCATCCGAGCTCCGAGCCCCTGGTGAGATGGAGGAGGATTTTGGGGGCTCGTGGTGCCATCCAAGTTCCAAGCTCCTAAAACTTGTTGGAGCTTCTGAGTGATTTGTTGTCGGTGGGACGTTACATTGGTAATAGCGGCTGAAGGGAATCTAATGAATTCATTTCATTTAATGCCTGTGGCGCGCGATGGCATCCGAGCACCGAGCTCCAAGCTTGTTAGAAAAGCTTGCTCACAGGGCCATCCGAGTTCTGAGCTTCCTGTTGAATAGAGGAGGATTTTGGGGCTCGCGGTGCCATCCAAGCTCCGAACTTCCTGTGAAATAAAGGAGGATTTTGGGGCTTGCGGTGCCATCCGAGCTCCGAACCTCCTTACTTGCTTGGAAAAGTCGGCTTGTTGGAAAAGCCTGGGGGGCATTGGGGTAATTTTGTGTCAACTACTGATGTCATGAGGGCAAGAATGGAAGCGACTTTAGATCCTAGCGGTCGTTGGATCTTGATGATTAAGATCTAATGGCCAGATCTTTTCGCGAAAATTGAAAAGTCTCTTTCTCTGTTATAAATCTACCCCCCTCCCCACCTTTCTTTCCTTCATTTCTTTACTTGTGTTTTCCATCTTTCAAGAATAGGGTTTCTCACTTGCCGTCGGTGACCTTTTTCTGGTGATCTACCCGTAAGCGTGATACTTCAGGTTAGTATTTCTGACTCGTAATGTCGTGCTCTCAGTCTGGCTCCGAGGCAAGCTCGTCAAGACGTTCCGTGAAGGAAGCTGAGTCCCTAGAGATGTCTTTGTCCTTGGGTGACTATGGGATAAAAGAGGAGGTTCTGTCAGATCTAGGGTCGAACGGTGGGGATGACGTGGTCTTCATCGTGTCGTCCTTGAAATCCCATAGGCCGGGTAAGGAGCCCGTGGATGAGGGCGAGGAGGAGGAGGAAGAGAAGGACGACGACGAAAAGCATGATCCCAAGGGAGAGGGGGACGTTGAGGATGAGAAGGGTGATGAGGAGGAGCATGATTCCGAGGGAGAGGGGGACGTTGAGGATGAGGAGGATGATGAGGAGGAGCATGATCCCGAGGGAGAGGGGGACGTTGAGGATGAGGAGGATGATGAGGAGGAGCAAGATCCCGAGGGGGAGGGCACCGTTGAGGACGAGGAAGACTCCGAGGGGATTCAGGGGGAGCCCGATCGGGGCGCCGGGGAGGACACTGCTCGAGGAGGTGAGGGGGAAGGCACCGTAGGAGGGGTAGCCGAGGGCGAGGGTGATCTCCCCCTTCTACCTCCTTCGTCGACACCGTCTCCTGAGAGGAAGGCTCTTCCTCGTAGGAGGAAGAGAAAGTTGAGCCTTCCGGATAGCCCCCCTCCACCGAACAAATATGCTCCTAGACCGGGGTTCGAGTTTACCCCAGTCTCCTTCAAAAATCCGGGGCCGATTAGGATGTACCCTGACGATGTGAAGGATCTCAACCCTTTTCCCTCCGTGCCGGGTGATGCGAGTAGGGTGAAGATCAGGATGGATGGTATTCAATGCGTCTTGAAGGCGGACTATCTGCACATCTTGAGGGCGGCCTACTTCATTTCCAAAGAGTTCGAAATTATGATTCCGAGTTCCGGTATTCGCCCAACTACTGCTCTCGCGCCGGGTTACTGTTTTTCCCCGAGGATGCCTTTATTTCGGGGCTTAGGCTATCGCTGCACCCCTTTATTAAGATGGGTCTTGAATTGGGCGAAGCTAAGCCCGATGCAGTATGGACCCAACTCTTGGAAGCACCTGGTCTGCTTTATCTTGAAGTGCCAAGAGAAGGGGGTCAAGCCGAGGCTGACGTACTTCCATGCTATCTTGGGGATCAGCTCGTTGGGAGATGCGGAGGGAATCTTCTACTTTTTGCCTAGGCCTCATAAGAAGGTGATGCACGACCATTCGGACTCCATCAAAGGGTGAAAAGAGAAGTATTTTATAGTCCGGAGCGAGAAGACTTGGGGGATCCCGACCGCTTGGAACTTTTTCAAGCCGAATCATAAGTCTCCGAAGCATAGCGAGCTGACGGAGTAAAGAGTGGGTGAAGGTGGAGAAGATCGCCGGAGGGCACAGCATAGGGTGGCCTCGAGTGACGGAGATGCATCTGGCCCGAGCCGGACTGAGCCAAGCCGTCCCTAGTATGTTTTTGTTCTGAATTTTTACATCTTCTTGCCTTCGTGTTAATGTTAGCCTCTCTTCTTCTATTTTGCAAAGATGACGGCCAAGTAGCTCGACAGTAGGCGGGCCTTGCTGGAGGTTGCCGACAAGAGGAGGGCGGAGAAGGAGAAGAAGGCGAAGCAGGATGTGGCGGCTGCTCAGGGCGGGGGGCCAGCAAGGCACCGACCTCGGAGGCCATGGAGCTGTCTCCTAAGAGATCCAAGAAGCATCACCATGCGCCGAGGGCGTCTAGGGAGGCAGGGGGAAGCTCGGGTAGCAAGAGAACTTTCGAGGTCCCGAAGTAGAGACTTCCCCCACCTCAGGCCCTCAGCCAAGCAGATGGTTGGGCAACATGGGCTTAGGCCACATGCCCCTGATTGGTCGGTTCTCGCAGGGAACTCCCTGCTTGAGGGTCCCGTGGCCGTTGAGGTGGTTAGGAACCTTGCCACCGAGCGAGATCACATGGCGCTCGTGGTGCAAATGCCTGAGATGGCCTTCATGCAATGGTCTCAGGCGCAGCTATCGGTGAGTGGTTGTACTCTTGCATTGAGTTTAGATCCTAAGATTTTTGATAACCCTTTCCTTCCTCGGACAGGTGATGCTTCACGGGCAGCACTTTCAGAAGTTCTTGGAGAAGGAGATCCTCATCGAGAGGGGGAACGCGGAAAAGTATCTCCGCGAATTGACCAAGGCGACGGACGACCTAAAGGAGGCTCGGAGCATTGAGGCCGTCCACGAGACCCAGATGGTCTCGATAATCGACCACAATAAGAAGGATGTGGATCGCCTTAATGAGAAGGCCCGGGTGGATGCTGATAAGGCGCAGAAGGCCATGGAGGAGGCAGAGATCACTATGGCAGATGTCCTGATCCTGGCGCGGGACGAGGCCTATGACAGGGCCAAGGAGCATTTCCGGTTGATCTATCCGGACAAGAGGGTCGACCACCTTCACTACAACTGGCAGTCGGAGCATCTGCCGACACCTGGTGGCGAGGAGATGGGAGACCCTCGCCAAGAGGAGGTCGGGGGCGACCCGGCTGACGAAGAGGTGCCACCCCCCCTCAAGCATAGTTAGGTTTTTTTTCTCTCTCTCTCTCTCTCTTTTTTTTTTAAATGTCTTGCGCGGATTGGCCACCGCATTTTGTAGAACAAAAAGTTTTGAAACTAATGAAAGATAATTTTTTTGCCGATGCTCCATGACTTGTGCTTCTTTAGTCTCTTTTGTGACTTGTTGTTTCCCCGTCTTTTTGATAGACGCATGGGGTTTCGGTGCCGACCCTATTTCCGCCGAGGACTCCTTGATCCGAGCTGGGCCGGAGGCCATGGTGGCAGCTTTGGCTCGCCAACAAAAACAGGCTCGGGACCGAGCGGCTGCAATGAATTATTTCATGAACAAGTCCAGGGAGCTCAGCTTGGAGGTCTCTCGTCTGAGGAAAGCCATAGCCGACCGGGACTGGTGGGTAATCGAGACGAACTAGTCGATCTCGGATGCCTCTAGCGGGCGGTCGGCTTCGGAGTCTTTTCTTCGTGAGGCCATTGTTGAGAAGGAGTTGGAGATCCGTAGGTTGAGGCTGGCGCTAGGCGCCGGTTTGATCGAGGAGGCAAGCAATTCGGTATTAGGATCGTCTCCGACCTTTTTATTGGAGGGGGCCCAGCTTGATGATGCCAAAAGCTCGGTGGCAGGGGAGCCTTTACCCGGTCGGGCCGGCAAGGGAGAGAGGGAACCCGAAGGAAGCGCCGAATTTGAGTTTTAAGCCGAGTGCGGGTGATTTGTAAGCTTTTCATTGTATTTGTGCCGCCGTTACGGGCGCGCGATGAGTAATAATAAAAAAGACTCCCGACTTCTTTAACCTTGATAATTTCTTTGAGTGGGAATTGTTGCCGGGCTCGACCTTGAAAGGGGTCGCCGCCGAGGTGGAAGGACACCACGTTGACTTTGCACAGGCGACGAATAATCCGTGGCATCTCGCCACTCGATTAGCATTAATGGCGACGTTTCGCCTTCCGATAAGCATTAATTGTGACGTTTCGCCTTCCGTCGTTTGGGCTTCCTAGATGCAATAACTGTGCTTCTGTGGGGGGCTAGATAACCCCTATCCCCTCCTAGTTGGTTGTCAGGGATTGGGATTGGCTCATCTGCCATACGATTCGGGTGCCTGCCAAAGGCGGGTGCCCTAGAATTAGAACTTTTAGTCCGAGGGTTCCGGATTGGTGGCGCACCAATCACCCTCGAACAATTCGAGATTTTGGCCTTGGGGGCAGTGAAACCCCGGGTTGTGCGTTGGTGAGTGGTGGGCCGACCAATTGGTTCAGAAGCTCGGAGAGAGCCCTGGGTCGGTGGCTCTCCTGCCACCCTCGAACAATTTGGGGTGTTGGTTTTTGAAAGCTGCAAACCTCGAGTTACTCGCGGGTGAGAGGAGGGTCGACCAACGACTCGAAGCTCGGGGCGTTTGCCAAAGGCAGGTGCCCTAAACCTTAATGAAAATTTTTCTGAAGTGGTCGTGGCAGAAGTTCGTCACCGAGCATGACGGTCGAGTGGTTTTGAAGAAAGCCATGGCCTTGCTCGGGGTCGACGATGAGCCCCCACATTTGTTCTCCAGAAGACGGTACGGGCGTAGCAGTCGGTTGCCGCCGCGCGCATAGGTTGATGGGCTTGAAGAAGCCCAACCATGCTAGGGACAGATGTCGAGCCCCCACACCGGGGAGAAAGTCGGTAATGGGCATAGCTCAAGGTCGTCGCCGAGCGTAACGGTCGAGTGGCCTTGAGGAAAGCCACGACCTTGCTCGGGGTCGACGACGAGCCCCCACACTTGTTCTCAGGAAGACGGTACGGGTGTGGTTGGCAGTTGCCGCCGTGAGCGTAGGTTGATGGACTTGAAGAAGCCCAAACCATGCTAGGGGCAAATACCGAGCCCCCACACCGGGGAGAAAGCTAGTAGTGGGCGTAGCTGAAGGTCGTCGCCGAGCATAACGGTCGAGTGGCCTTGAGGAAAGCCACGCCCTTGCTCGGGGTCGAAGACGAGCCCCCACACTTGTTCTCAGAAAGACGGTACGGGTGTGGCTAGCAGTTGGCGCCGTGCGCATAGGTTGATGGGCTTGAAGAAGCCCAAACCATGCTAGGGGCAGATGCGGAGCCCCCACACTGGGGAGAAAGCCAGTAGTAGGCATAGCTGAAGGTCGTCGCCGAGCGTAACGGTCGAGTGGCCTTGAGGAAAGCCACGCACTTGCTCGGGGTCGACGACGAGCCCCTACACTTGTTCTCAGGAAGACGATACGGGTGTGGCTGGCGGTTGCTGTCGTGCGCATAGGTTGGTGGGCTTGAAGAAGCCCAAACCATGCTAGGGGCAGATGCCGAGCCCCCACACCGAGGAGAAAGCCAGTAGTGGGCGTAGCTGAAGGTCGTCACCGAGCGTAACGGTCGAGTGGCCTTGAGGAAATCCATGGCCTTGCTCGGGATCGACGATGAGCCCCCACACTTGTTCTCAGGAAGACGATACGGGTGTCGCTGGTGGTTGCCGCCGTGTGCATAGGTTGATGTGCTTGAAGAAGCCTAAACCATGCTAGGGGCAGATGCCGAGCCCCCACACCGGGGAGAAATCCAGTAGTGGGCGTAACTGAAGGTCATTGCTGAGCGTAATGGTCAAGTGGCTTTGAAGAAAGCCACGGCCGTGCTCGGAATCGACGACGAGCCCCCACACTTGTTCTCTGGGAGATGGCAAAGGTGTAGTCTTCTGTGGCTCGCGGTGCTGTCCGGATGCCGAGCACTAAGCTTGTAATGGAAGATTTTGTGGCTCGCGATACTATCCGAGCACCGAGCTCTAAGCTTGTAAGGGAAGCTTTTGTGGCTCGCGATACCATCCGAGCTCCGAGCTTGAAGCCTGTAATGGAAGCTTTTTGTGGCTCGCGATACGATCCGAGCATCAGGCTCTAAGCTTGTAAGGGAAGCTTTTGTGGCTCGCGATACCATCCGAGCACCGAGCTTTAAGCCTGTAATGGAAGCTTTTTGTGGCTCGCGATACTATCTGTGCACCGGGCTCTACGCTTGTAAGGAAAGCTTTTGTGGCTCGCGATACCATCCGAGCACCAAGCTCAAAGCCTGTAATGGAAGCTTTTTGTGGCTCGCGATACTATCCGAGCACCGGGCTCTGAGCTTGTAAGGGAAGCATTTGTGGTTCGCGATACCATCCGAGCACCGAGCTCTAAGCCTGTAATGGAAGCTTTTTGTTGCTCGCGATACTATCCGAGCACGAGACATGTCTTATAAGGAGAACTAATACGAAGCCAAAACTTGTTTTGAGAAAGCTGGCATAATTACAACATATTTGAACTTTAGAAAAAATAAGGCACGACGTGCTGATTACATCCTTCATAATTTACATGGACTGTAGAGTTGCTAACGCTCCCCTTCTAGGAATTTAATGAGGTGCTCTGCGTTCCAGGGTCTCTTGAAAGCCTTGCCCTTTGGGTCGGTTAGGCAGTACGTGCCCAGGCATACGACCCCAGATACCTTGTATAGGCCATCCCAGTTCGGGGCCAGCTTCCTCTTTTGGCCGGGGTTGGATACCGCCAGCTTCCGGAGGACGAGGTCTCCGAGTTTGATGTCGGTAGGATGCACCTTTTTGTTGTAGAACCTTTCGATCCTCTGTTGGTAGGTGTTCCTCCTGATGGCGGACTTCTCCCTGACCTCGTCTTGAGATCCAGGTCGGCTCGCAGCTGTGCAGAGTTGCTTGCTTCATCGAAAGTCATGATCCGGGGCGAGGGATCCCGATCTCCAGAGGAATGATGGCCTCCGCATCGTATGTCAGATTGAATGGCGACTCTCCCGTGGGGATTCTCTTCGTGGTTCGGTGGGCCCAGAGAACGCTCAGAAGCTTATCGACCCATAACCCCTTGGAAGAGTTATCGAGTCGCTTCTTGAGACCATCAAGGATTTGGCGGTTCGCATTTTCGGCCTGACCGTTTGATTGCGGGTGGCATAATGAAGAAAAACGATTCTGGATCCCGAGATCTTCGCAGAACCTTCGGAAATATTTACCCGCGAACTGAGAACCATTGTCTGTAATGAGCACCTATGGGATCCCGAATCGGCAGACGATGTGTTTCCAGAAAAACTGTTGGGTCTGCTGCTCGGTGATCGTGGCTAATGGCTCGGCCTCGATCCACTTCGTGAAGTAATCGATTGCCACTATGAGAAACTTTCGTTGGCCCGTTGCCTTCGGAAATGGGCTTATCAGATCCATCCCTCACATTGCAAAGGGGGTCGGACTAGCCATGGAATGGAGGTTTGCTTGCGGAGCCCTTTTCACAGGGGAGAACCGTTGACAGGGCCCACACTTCTTGACCAGGGGGGCACCCGCCGATTCCCTCATGTAGCTCCTTGAGGGCGTACTTTGCTTTCTCGGGGGTTAGATAGCGGAGGTAGGGTCTTCTGTCCGTCGTCGTGTACGACCTTTTGAAGTGGGTCTCGTTGATTACGGCGAACCTTTTTGAACGGACCCTGGTCCGCCTTGCTTCAGCTTGGTCTTCGGAGAGGTCTCCCTTCATTAGAAATTTCTTGATATGAGTGGTCCAGTTGTCAGGAGGAGCCCCGTCTTCAATGCAGAGAGTCTCGGGTAAGTCGGTACTCGGCTTTAGGAGTACTTCGATCAGGACGGTGCGATCGAGACGCTCGAAGGATGAGGAAGCTAACTTCGACAGAGCGTCGGCCTGGGCGTTCTGCTCCCTGGGGATCCTTAAGACCTCCGACTCGTCGAAGGACGTCAATTGCCGTTGGACCTGTAACGCCCCGAATCCCAAATACACTGAATTCGAGATGTTCTACAGGATCTTTTCACTTTCTTTAGTACAATTTTACAGGGAAATTAAAACTTTTTATCATACATCATAGATTACATCAAATTACATCTTTCTTTTGCATAGCGGAAGTAAAATACAACAATTAAATACAAGTACAACAGCATGATATAATCTTTAAGCATCCATTCCTCTTTAATCTTTAACATGACATTTACCTGCATATAAGACTGTGGGTACGTCAGTTTATTCAAACGACGAACATTATACACGGCCATCCTCTCTATGCCGGAAATAGTATAACTTAACTTTTCATATTTAACAAACACAAACTTGTCACATTCAAACTAAAGGGACTACCCTATTGATGTCGTGTCGTGATTGTGCACTTAATCCTTAATATATTTTTTTACATTACATGACACTAATGCGCACATGTTCGGATTCTATGCATCCCATACTACATAGGTCCGAGGGCAAGCCCTTATTCGTTCTTCACCTTTATAGGGTTCAATCCCTCGTTATGAATTAATCTACTACTGTAATTACGGTAAGTATCCTAGATGTTATCTGACCTACGAACTCATGTTTAGGCACTCTGGAGTAGTATCCTCACCCAGACGCATCATGGGAATTCCTGGGATACGCTCTCACCATAAACATGACACCACCCGTAGTCTTCAAACATCCCACGAGCGTCGCCACTGGGACGGTACTCTGGAACAGTATCCTCACCCAGACTCGTCATGGGAATTCCTGGGATACGCTCTCGCCGCTACCCATGGCCCTCATACTCAGTGTTTTTCTCCTACTTTCATCACATCTTCACTATGCACTAGTCCTTAGTTTTATTAAAAATCATGAACAAAATTAATCTCTAGAGTTAGCCTCTCCATCAACCGGACTTATTCATTCATTTCATCTTGACCAACCTTGGTCTAATTTCACTTTATTTCATTTCTCGATGCCGGGGAGACTTAGCTACTCTATTTCAAATTTCATTTCACAATCTTCAATTTATACAATTTCCATGTCGAGTTCTCAAACTCACATGTACATTCTCTTTCAATTCATGATTTCACTTTGTTCACTAGTCCATCATTACACAGAATTTGCATATACTTACCAATTGTCACATCATGATAATTCTACATTACTAAACAATGTACACATTTCATGTTATTCCACGAATGAGAAAATACTTGCATCATGTCATAAACCACATTTCTTTTTCCCAAATTAATACTTGAAGTTCCCATTCACTTCTTTTGTCAAATTACAATCACATAGCAATAATCTATATAAACTCATATGTCAATCTATGCATTTTTAACTACAACCCTAGTTAAATTCATTCAAATAATACTCAAGTCATCCCTATAAAATTCCTTATATTTTTCTGAGAATTACCATATTTTTTTCACATTTTTTGGACATCAAAAACTCCCAAAAAAATATTTTTTTTCATCTTGCCGATAGCAAGATTCGAACCAGGCACAACACCGACACAGCACAGAGCACGGGCCGCTAGGCCAGTTGCCGCTAACGATATAAAGGGGATGTACAGAGTATTTGTTACTCTGGCTCGGTAAGTTATGGCCTTACAAAAATGTGAAAAGTTTTTGCAGCCACAGGGATTCGATCCGTTCAGACCAGAGAAGCCAACGCCCACAGTGACCGCCTGAGCTACTAGCTCAGGTTGTCACAGTCCGTACTAAAATCTTTTTGAGTCGATTAGCCACTGTTTATCAAAAATACTCGATGTTCAATTAAGCTTGGTTTCTCATTGCTTTTATAAAAAATACTGAAAATCTCCAGATTAATCCCCATTCATATAAAGTTCATACCAGTAAGAAAAGAATAATTTTTGTACTAATAAAATGTATTTTTCACACACAAATCAATGAATCATTTATTAAAACTACCATATGTTGCATTTTCGACATTGCCAAATAATTGATCTACTAATCTTTTTATTCAAAGATTTCATTGTGATAATTTACTGATATTAATCCTCAATTCAACCGATACATATGTTTGTGATAGTCCATATCCCTATCAACATAAAGGTCTATTCATCACAATTCAACTACTAATTTTATGAGTAGTACTTTCATTTAATCTACCTATGTCACAATGAAAAATACTCACTTATCAATTGCATAAATCACATCTCAACCATACAAGTAATTCATTTTTCTTTAAAATAAGGCGTACTCTTTCTTAATAAATTCCATGTTTCAACTTTACAATTAACAAGCGTTCTTATTCAAGCATCATGTCTCAAATCATACTAACAACATTCTTAAATAAATTCAATCACCATCATAGCTTCATACTAATAGTCATGGAGCATTCTACCCACATTTTAATTTTAATACTAGAGCCACATACGAATTAATCACCACATTTCAAACAATTCATATACTAACTACTCAATTAAAGTGGACTCTTATTAGTATTTTTCATGCATCTTTTGATAGTTGAAACTAACATGGATCTATATTAGAAATATGAAATGTTTACCCACCTTGAATGGAGAGAAACACAAAGCAACAAGTCCTTGCAAATAAAAAGCACCTCCTCCTAGCCAAAAGCACGCACAAGCTCCAAGCCTCTTAGCACAACCCGAATGCTTCCTTAGCCCAACCGAATGCTTCTCCTCCTTTGTGATGCCGGCCACTCCAAGAAAACAAAACCCACACAACTCTCTATCTTTTATGACTCACACTATTACAACAATAATACTATAGCTTGGAAATATAATTTTGCATATCCAAATAGCCATGAGAGGGGGGGGTATTTGTACTAAAAAAGAGGTGAGATGGAGGGCCAAGATTGCTTTGGTGGTTGTAGAATGAAGGGTCTAGATTAAGGTAGGAGTTAGAAAAACTACCCACAACTAAGAAACTACCTCCATGATCACCATGCTTAATTTTGAAAATCCCTCCAAAAAGAATGAATCCCGGCCTCCTTCTAGGGTGTGCATAGCACGTGTACGTGTAGTGCACGTGCATGCAACTAGGCCAAATTTGTACATTTTAATTTTTGTACAAAAATAAATTAGTTAAAAAAAAGTCTTCTACATGACAAGTTTAATAAAATAGATTAATTCATAGGCTTTCTTTTTGGGCCAAAATAGTTTATAAAAATAAATAAAATAAAATACATTTGGGCTTTTAAGAAAAAGGGCTTTTCGTTAAATTAAAATAAGGCTTTAAAGAAAGGCTTTTTGTACAAAATAATTTGAGAACACTTAATTAAATATTTATACACATCATTATAAAAATAATTCAACCCAAAATATTGCACGTGCACACTACGTGCAAAAATAAATAATTTTTCATTAATTGAAAAATCAGGGTATTACAGCACTCCCTCCTTAGAATAGTTCCGTCCCCGTAACTACAATCAAGAGTGAGAAAAACAGACAATACAATACAGCAACAAAAAGAACAAAAAGATACAAAAATACAATCAAGCAAAAAGCTCAGGATAGTCCTTCAACATCCTCTCCTCAGATTCCCAAGTAGCCTCTTCAACCAAGTGGTTTCTCCAGACTACCTTGACCATCGGTATCGTCTTATTCCTCAAGACTTTCTCTCGACGATCAACAATCTCAACAGGAGACTCGATGTAATTCAGGTCTAACTGCAAACTCTGGCACTTCAGGCAAATGATGACTCGGGTCTGGAATATAACCTCTCAGCATAGACACATGAAAGACATTGTGCACCTGAGACAACTCTTCCGGTAATTCAAGCCGGTAAGCAGTTTTCCCGATCCTTTTCAATATCTTATACGGGCCTATAAACCTCGGGGCTAACTTCCCGCCTTTGCCAAAATGAACCACACCTTTACTGGGCGATACCTTCAGAAAGACAAAGTCACCAACCTCAAACTCAAGGTCCCTTCTCCGGTTGTCTGCATAGCTTTTCTGCCTGCTCTGAGCTTCTACCAACCTTTTCCTGATCAGATCAATCTTCTCAGAAGTCAGTTGCACAAGCTCAGGACCAAACAACTGACGCTCCCCCACTTCATACCAACAAACAGGAGTCCTGCACTTCCTGCCATACAAAGCTTCATACGGCGCCATCCCGATGCTAGCCTGAAAACTGTTGTTGTAGGCAAACTCCACCAAAGGTAAATGCCTTTCCCAACTGCCTCCAAAATCTAGTATACAACACCGAAGCATATCCTCAAGAATACGATTGACTCTCTCAGTCTGCCCATCGGTCTGCAGATGAAAAGCAGTGCTGAAATCTGTTTTGGTACCCAAAGCTGCCTGAAGACTCCTCCAGAAATGCGAAGTAAACCGCGCATCTCGATCAGACACAATGGTCGAAGGAACGCCATGAAGTCTGACAATCTCACCAACATACATCTCAGCCAACTTGTCCATCGAAGCAGTGAGTTTCATCGCCAAAAGTGAGCGGACTTGGTAAGTCGATCGACTATAACCCAAATCGCATCATTGCCTTTAGAACTCTTAGGCAATCCCGTGATGAAATCCATACTGATGTTATCCCACTTCCATTCCGGAATAGGTAACGGCTGTAATAGACCTCCAGGTCTCTGATTTTCGGCTTTGACTTGCTGACAAACCTCACACTTCGCGACAAATTCAGCCACATCCCACTTCAAACCTGACCACCAGAAATACTGTTTGATGTCCTTGTACATCTTAGTACTCCCAGGATGTACAGACAAAAGAGTAGCATGCGCCTCCTGAAGAATACTCTCCTTCAGGTCCGCCTGATTTGGAACGCACAGCCTATCTCCGAACCACAGCACTCCATCCCTGATTTGAAATCCGGGCAACCTGCCAGCACCAACCTTCTCCTTCATCTCCAAGATATCAGCATCAACCTCCTGACTTGCAATGATCCTTGTATTCAGAGTAGGCTGAAGCCTCAACTGAGCCAAAGATGCTCCCAATCCTTGCAAGACAACCTCAATACCTGCTCGATCCAACTCCTCAATCAGATGCCTCTGAGTTGTAATCAAACTGGCCAAACTGCTCTTGCGACTAAGTGCATCAGCAACAACATTAGCCTTTCCAGGATGATACTTGATCTCAGGTCGCATATCCTCGAGCACTTCCAACCATCTCCGCTGCCTCAGATTGAGATCCCTCTGCTGATATATATACTTCAAGCTCTTGTGGTCCGTGTACATATTCAACTTCTCACCGTACACGTAGTGCCTCCATTGCTTCAAAGCAAAGATAATCGCAGCCAACTCCAGATCATGAGTCGGATAATTCTTCTCATGCGGTCGTAGTTGCCTAGACCCATAAGCGATTACTCTTCCTTCTTGCATTAAGACACAACCAAGCCCCCGATGTGAAGCATCGCTATAAACATCATACTCAACACCAGCTCTAGGCAAAGCCAAAATAGATGCAGTAGTCAGCCTATCTTTCAACTCCTGAAAACTCGCCTCACATTGCTCAGTCCACTTGAAGCTCACATTCTTCTTGGTCAGTCCAGTAAGCGGTACAGCTATTTGAGCATAACCTTGAATGAATCTCCTGTAGTATCCAGTCATCCCAAGAAAACTTCTGACTTCCTTTACTGTAGTAGGCCTAGCCCAATCTCTCACTGCCTCTATCTTCTGAGGGTCAGTTGCCACTCCCTCCTTAGAAATGATGTGACCTAGGAATGCCACTTCAGATTTCCAGAAATCACACTTGGATAACTTGGCATACAACCTCTGCTCTTCCAACTTCTGCAAAACTGCTGCCAGATGCTCGGTGTGTTCCTCCTTAGACTTGGAGTACACGAGAATATCGTCGATGAACACCACGATGAAAGAATCAATGAACGGCCTCAGAACTCTGTTCATCAAGTCCATGAAGATTGCGGGTGCATTCGTCACTCCGAATGGCATAACTAAGAATTCGTAATGCCCATGCCGAGTTCTAAATGCAGTTTTGTGCACATCTTCAGCTTTCACTCGAACTTGGTGGTAACTTGATCGAAGATCTATTTTGGAGAATACAGCTGCTCCTTGTAGACGATCGAACAAGTCATCAATTCGAGGAATCGGATACTTATTCTGAACAGTGACCTTATTCAGCTCTCGGTAATCGATACACATTCTCATCGATCCATCCTTCTTCTTTACCAAAAGCACTGGTGCTCCCCAAGGTGACGCACTAGGTTGAATAAAGCCTTTTTCCAACAGTTCCTCAATCTGCCGTTTCACCTCATCCTGTTCCACTGGAGCCATCCTATACGGTGCCTTAGAAATGGGTGCACTTTCCGGTTGAACAGTGATGCTGAACTCTACATCACGATGCGGGGGTAACCCAGGAAAATCTTCCAAGAACACAGTCGGATAGTCCCGAACCACAGGAATCCCTTGCACTTCCACAGGAGTCTCTTCCTTGCGGATTGTTGCCACCAGCTTAGAACACTTCTTCTTCCCTTAGAACGTGACTTCAGGTCCACCTGGAGCCTTCACTGTCACCGTCTTGGTCTTACACTCGATGCTCGCACTGTACACCGACATCCAATCAATGCCAATGATAACATCGACTCCCAAGATGGTCAGCTCGATCAGATCAATGCCAAAGATTCTATCCCCAATCACAATCTCGCAATTAGCATAATACCGATCAGTGGTTAAAGTTTCCCCTGACAGAGTAGTTACTGCTAAGATCTTGCCTGGAAAAATCTTCGGTTCAACTCCCAACACTTTAGCAAACTTTGGAGACACAAAAGTATGAGAGGATCCAGTATCAAACAATACGACAACTTTCATTCCATTAAGATATAGTTTGCATGTTACATAATACACACCATTACATAACAGTCTCACTAAACACGGGAAAAGAAATGACAAAAACTCTAAACACCAGCCCTCGTACCAGAGATGACCTGATCTGCCTCCTCAGCATCAGCTTCCGTCAAGGCAAATACTCGCCCTGATTGGTACGGCCTCTTCCCAGCCTACTGCGTTGGTGCGCTGCTATTCCCACTCTGTAGTTTGGGACAGTGAGATTTGTAATGCCCCATTTCACCACAGTTGTAGCAAGTCACCGCAGAAGGTCTCACCACATTGTTTCCACGTCCTCCAGCTACGCCAATAGCGTTCGCCCCCGTCGGTTTGAACCTCTGTGCAGATGGTTGCCCCCTGAAACTCCCTGAATGTGCAGGCCTCTTACCAGACTGCCAGTTGTTCCTCCTGTTCTGAACAACATGGAACTGCTCCATATCCGCCTCCGTCGCTGCCGCCCTCTTGACCAGCTTATCGAATCGCCTGATACTAAAAGGTATCATACGAGATCTCAAGCTAGGCCTCAGACCATGCTCGAACTTGCGAGCTTTCTTGGCCTCATCCATCACCAGTTCTGGAGCATACCTGGAGAGCTGAGTGAACTTGGTCTCATACGCTCTCACCGACATGCTGCCTTGCTGAAGCGACAGAAACTCCATCGCCTTCTTCTCCTGGACGTCGGAGGGGAAATAATGACTGCGGAATTCTTCCAGAAATTCCTCCCAGCCAAGCAACCGACCTCCCATGGTCCTCTTCATGGATTGCCACCAAACCGCCGCATCCTTCTCCAGCTGCAAAGTCGCCAATTTGACCTTGCTACCCTCAGGGGTCTCCAACACCTCAAAGATCGTCTCCACTTGCCGTATCCAGTTGTCAGCCGTATCTGGGTCTGACTTTCCCTCGAATACAGGTGGTTTCATTCTCTTGAACGATTCCACCAGCTTAATCGCCTCGGGCACTGGATTTGCCGGCCCCCTACCTTGGTTCTGAGCCACTGCATTCAGCGTCTGGTAGACTCTTGCAAGCTCAGTCTCCAGATCCAACCCTTCCCCATTCCTAGCTCCTCTTCTCGACATATTCTGATGCAAAAGATCCGTCAAATTCGAAGTATAAGACAAGAATTTAAACCAACTTGCATTTCATTGAATTCCAAAGTTTATACATTCGAATTTAAAAACATTTTTGACATTAGAACGGAAAGAAATAGAAGCTACAACAATCTAACTCCTACGGGTCCTCTTCGCTGCTCGAAGTTCTTCCCGTAGTTCATCAACCTCATCCTTCAGCACATCAGTTAGGTTCTTCCTCTTCTCGAGTTCCCAAACCCGATGACTGAGAACAGAATAGTCAGCCTTCCGCTTCTCCAGCTGAGCCTCCAACAATCCAACTCTCTCCTTTAGGGTTTCCACTTGCCTCTGAAGAGAAGTCACAAGACCACTTGGAACTGGTACTTCTTCTTCGTCAGAAGAAGAGTCATCAGATGAATCCGGAGGTGGGGTGGTCTCTCGGGATTCAGGCCATTCTTCACCGTCAGAATCAGCTTGCCCTGGATAGTACTCGTCCTCGGAATCAGCCTGTCCAGGATGGTACTCTTCCTCAATGATATGCCAGTCGTCGCCTCCAGCAGGGTCGAAGTGATCAGCCATCTTAGAATAGAGAGGAAGAAGCATAAATCTTAGAGCAACACAAATGTAAGTCACTTACATTTAAATCTCTAGACTCAAACACACACTCTAATGTCCACTTCTAGGGTGTCGTTCCCTATAAATTTGTGCAAGTGTGAAAGCGTAGAAAGCGTGGCTCTGATACCACTCTGTAACGCCCCGAATCCCAAATACACTGAATTCGAGATGTTCTACAGGATCTTTTCACTTTCTTTAGTACAATTTTACAGGGAAATTAAAACTTTTCATCATACATCAGAGATTACATCAAATTACATCTTTCTTTTGCACAACGGAAGTAAAATACAACAATTAAATACAAGTACAACAGCATGATATAATCTTTAAGCATCCATTCCTCTTTAATCTTTAACATGACATTTACCTACATATAAGACTGTGGGTACGTCAGTTTATTCAACCGACAAACATTATACACGGCCATCCTCTCTATGCCGGAAATAGTATAACTTAACTTTTCATATTTAACAAACACAAACTTGTCACATTCAAACTAAAGGGACTACCCTATTGATGTCGTGTTGTGATTGTGCACTTAATCCTTAATACATTTTTTTACATTACATGACACTAATGCGCACTTGTTCGGATTCTATGCATCCCATACTACATAGGTCCGAGGGCAAGCCCTTATTCGTTCTTCACCTTTATAGGGTTCAATCCCTCGTTATGAATTAATCTACTACTGTAATTACGGTAAGTATCCTAGATGTTATCTGACCTACGAACTCATGTTTAGGCACTCTGGAGTAGTATCCTCACCCAGACGCATCATGGGAATTCCTGGGATACGCTCTCACCATAAACATGACACCACCCGTAGTCTTCAAACATCCCACGAGCGTCGCCACTGGGACGGTACTCTGGAACAGTATCCTCACCCAGACTCGTCATGGGAATTCCTGGGATACGCTCTCGCCGCTACCCATGGCCCTCATACTCAGTGTTTTTCTCCTACTTTCATCACATCTTCACTATGCACTAGTCCTTAGTTTTATTAAAAATCATGAACAAAATTAATCTCTAGAGTTAGCCTCTCCATCAACCGGACTTATTCATTCATTTCATCTTGACCAACCTTGGTCTAATTTCACTTTATTTCATTTCTCGATGCCGGGGAGACTTAGCTACTCTATTTCAAATTTCATTTCACAATCTTCAATTTATACAATTTCCATGTCGAGTTCTCAAACTCACATGTACATTCTCTTTCAATTCATGATTTCACTTTGTTCACTAGTCCATCATTATACAGAATTTGCATATACTTACCAATTGTCACATCATGATAATTCTACATTACTAAACAATGTACACATTTCATGTTATTCCACGAATGAGAAAATACTTGCATCATGTCATAAACCACATTTCTTTTTGCCAAATTAATACTTGAAGTTCCCATTCACTTCTTTTGTCAAATTATAATCACATAGCAATAATCTATATAAACTCATATGTCAATCTATGCATTTTTAACTACAACCCTAGTTAAATTCATTCAAATAATACTCAAGTCATCCCTATAAAATTCCTTATATTTTTCTGAGAATTACCATATTTTTTTCACATTTTTTGGACATCAAAAACTCCCAAAAAAATATTTTTTTTCATCTTGCCGATAGCAAGATTCGAACCAGGCACAACACCGACACAGCACAGAGCACGGGCCGCTAGGCCAGTTGCCGCTAACGATATAAAGGGGGTGTACAGAGTATTTGTTACTCTGGCTCGGTAAGTTATGGCCTTACAAAAATGTGAAAAGTTTTTGCAGCCACAGGGATTCGATCCGTTCAGACCAGAGAAGCCAACGCCCCCAGTGACCGCCTGAGCTACTAGCTCAGGTTGTCACAGTCCGTACTAAAATCTTTTTGAGTCGATTAGCCACTGTTTATCAAAAATACTCGATGTTCAATTAAGCTTGGTTTCTCATTGCTTTTATAAAAAATACTGAAAATCTCCAGATTAATCCCCATTCATATAAAGTTCATACCAGTAAGAAAAGAATAATTTTTGTACTAATAAAATATATTTTTCACACACAAATCAATGAATCATTTATTAAAACTACCATATGTTGCATTTTCGACATTGCCAAATAATTGATCTACTAATCTTTTTATTCAAAGATTTCATTGTGATAATTTACTGTTATTAATCCTCAATTCAACCGATACATATGTTTGTGATAGTCCATATCCCTATCAACATAAAGGTCTATTCATCACAATTCAACTACTAATTTTATGAGTAGTACTTTCATTTAATCTACCTATGTCACAATGAAAAATACTCACTTATCAATTGCATAAATCACATCTCAACCATACAAGTAATTCATTTTTCTTCAAAATAAGGCGTACTCTTTCTTAATAAATTCCATGTTTCAACTTTACAATTAACAAGCGTTCTTATTCAAGCATCATGTCTCAAATCATACTAACAACATTCTTAAATAAATTCAATCACCATCATAGCTTCATACTAATAGTCATGGAGCATTCTACCCACATTTTAATTTTAATACTAGAGCCACATACGAATTAATCACCACATTTCAAACAATTCATATACTAACTACTCAATTAAAGTGGACTCTTATTAGTATTTTTCATGCATCTTTTGATAGTTGAAACTAACATGGATCTACATTAGAAATATGAAATGTTTACCCACCTTGAATGGAGAGAAACACAAAGCAACAAGTCCTTGCAAATAAAAAGCACCTCCTCCTAGCCAAAAGCACGCACAAGCTCCAAGCCTCTTAGCACAACCCGAATGCTTCCTTAGCCCAACTGAATGCTTCTCCTCCTTTGTGATGCCGGCCACTCCAAGAAAACAAAACCCACACAACTCTCTATCTTTTATGACTCACACTATTACAACAATAATACTATAGCTTGGAAATATAATTTTGCATATCCAAATAGCCATGAGAGGGGGGGGGGTATTTGTACTAAAAAAGAGGTGAGATGGAGGGCCAAGATTGCTTTGGTGGTTGTAGAATGAAGGGTCTCGATTAAGGTAGGAGTTAGAAAAACTACCCACAACTAAGAAACTACCTCCATGATCACCATGCTTAATTTTGAAAATCCCTCCAAAAAGAATGAATCCCGGCCTCCTTCTAGGGTGTGCATAGCACGTGTACGTGTAGTGCACGTGCATGCAACTAGGCCAAATTTGTACATTTTAATTTTTGTACAAAAATAAATTAGTTAAAAAAAGTCTTCTACATGACAAGTTTAATAAAATAGATTAATTCATGGGCTTTCTTTTTGGACCAAAATAGTTTATAAAAATAAATACAATAAAATACATTTGGGCTTTTAAGAAAAAGGGCTTTTCGTTAAATTAAAATAAGGCTTTAAAGAAAGGCTTTTTGTACAAAATAATTTGAGAACACTTAATTAAATATTTATACACATCATTATAAAAATAATTCAACCCAAAATATTGTACGTGCACACTACGTGCAAAAATAAATAACTTTTCATTAATTGAAAAATCAGGGTATTACAGGACCTCGGCCAGGTACTTGATCATCTGATCGTCACGAGCCTCATACTCTCTGGTGATCTGGTTGACCACGAGCTGAGAGTCGCTGAAGGCCCTGATCTGTCTGGCGCCGGCCTGATGGGCTAGGGTGAGCCCGACGATCATGGCCTTGTACTCAGCCTCGTTTTTAGAGGTCGGAAAGTTGAGGCGGAGACAATATTAAAGGAGAAAACCGTTGGGACCCCGCAGAATGATGCCCGCACCACTCCCCGCTTCGCAGGAGGAACCATCCACGTAAACTTCTCACGCCTGGTCGGCCTCCTTACTTTCGGGTTGCTCGGAGATGTGCATTCCGTGATGAACTCGGCGAGGGCCTGCCCTTTGATGGCCGTCCTTGGCTGGTAGCCGATGTCGTATTGACTGAGCTCGATCGACCATTTGAATAATCATCCCGAGCTCTCGGGCTTATAGAGCACGGCCTTCAGAGGCTGGTCCGTGAGCATCAGGACTGAATGCGCCTGAAAATAGGGACGGAGCTTCTGCACGTCCATGACCAGGGCATATGCTATCTTCTCCATTCTTGAATATCTGGTCTCGGCGGCGAGCAGAACCTTGCTCACATAGTACAGAGGCTTTTGGACTCCTTCCTCTTCTCGAACGAGGACAGCGCTGAGCACATTTTTCGAAGCCGAAAGATAAAGCCAAAGGGGCTCACCAGGTTCGGGCTTGCTGAGGAGAGGAGGGTTGGCATGGTACTCTTTCAATTGGGCGAATGCCTCTTGCTGCTAAGTACCCCACTCGAAGCCTCCGGTTCCTCGCAGAGCCTTGAAGAATGGGAGGGACTTCTCTCTGGACTTGGAGAGAAAACGGCTGATGGCCACCAGTCTTCCCGTGAGCCTCTAGACTTGTTTGATGTTTCTGGGGGGGGGGGCATGTCTATTATGGCCTGGATTTTTTCGGGGTTCGCCTCGATGCCGCGCTGGCTGACGATGAACCCGAGGAATTTTCCCGAGGAGATGCCGAACGCACACTTCGCCAGATTGAGTCTCATGTTGTGGGTCCGAAGGACCCCAAAGGCTTCTTCAAGGTCGGCGACGTGATCCTATCCCTGCTGGCTCTTGATGAGCATGTCATCGACGTACACCTCCATGATACGCCCAATTTGATCCTTGAAGACTTGGTTAATGAGCCTCTGATAAGTAGCGCCGGCGTTCTTCAGCCTGAAGGGCATAACCCGGTAGCAGTAAAGACCTTGGTCCGTGACGAAAGACATCTTGGCTATATCGGGAGGGAACATTCGGATCTGGTTATAGCCCGAGAAGGCGTCCATGAAAGAAAGGAGCTCGTGACCTGATGTAGCATCGATCAGAGCGTCGATGCTGGGGAGAGGGAACGGATCTTTGGGGCACGCCCTGTTGAGGTCTGTGAAGTCTATACAGACCCTCCAGCTCCTGCTCGCCTTTTTGACCATCACGACGTTCGCCAGCCACTCAGGGTAGCTGACCTCCTGTATGAAACAAGCGGACAAGAGCTTGTCCACCTCTGCTTTCACCGCCTGTTGCCGCTCCGGGGCGAACTTACATCGCTTTTGGATGACCGGCTTCGAACCGGGGGTCATGCTGAGTTTGTGCATGATGAGATCCTCAGAGATACCGGGCATATCAGAGAGCTTCCAGGCGAAGAGGTCGACATTGTGACGAATACAGTCGATCAGGGCAAATTTGAGGTTAGGAGCGAGGGAGCAGCTCACTCAGAAACACTTTGATGCATCCCCTATCTCGAACGAGACTTCTTCTAATTCGTCTGCCGGCTCAGGCTTTGGCTGGGTTCTTTCGCGCTGCAGCTCGACGACGTCCAGAGGGAACACAGCACCATCGATTGCCGTCATATAGCACGATCGTGCTGCTTCTTGGTTCCCTCGGATAACTTCGACACCTGACTTGGTGCGGAATTTCAACTTTTGGTGGTTGGCCGAGGGAACCGTCTGGAGGGAGCAGAGCCCGGGACGGCCGAGGATGGCACTGTAGGCTGCCTTGACGTTTACAACCATGAAGTCCATCGACTTGGTTCCCCTATGAGGGGTCGTACTGGCGGTGACGTCTAAGGTCACGATCCCCTCGATTGGCATCGGGATGCCGGAGAATCCGTGCAATGTGTACCCGGCTGGCTTCAGCTTATCCTAGGAGAGCTTCAGGTTCTTGAATGCCTCCAGGAAGAGGATATTTACTGAGCTCCCGTTGTCCACAAGGATGCGACGGGGCCTCGAAGTTCACCCTGCTAAGACTGATGACGAGCGCATCGCAGTGCGGGAGCCGAACCCCCTCCAGATCTTCCCCAGAGAAGGAGACAGGGAGTTGCTGGACCTGGGGGGGAGAGAGGCCCTAGACGGCGTTGACCCCACGGACGAACGCCTTGCGGAAAGTGTTGGACTCCCCTCCCATGGGCCCTCTATGAACACAATGCAAGATGGCTTGACCCTTGGGTTCTTCAGGCTCGGGGTTCGGCTCGGGACGCTATCTGAATGCTCGAGGAGGAGGGGAAGGCCTCCTATTCCTCATGTCCCTCTGGTCCCGAGCATCCTCTCGCTTGAACTCCCGGAGGTACCCTCGTTAGATGAGGGCCTCGATTTCGTCCTTCAAGGGGCAGCAATGGTCCGTGTCGTGCCCGTTGTCCCGGTGGAAGCGGCAGTAGAACTGCTGATCCCTCTTCTTGTTGTTGTTGTTGGTCGGCCGAGGAGGGAATTGCACGAGGTCCCTGTCTTCGGTTACTAGGAGGATAGTTGATACGTTCTGCATCAGCGGAGTGTACCTCTCGAAGCGGGGGACAGGAGGGACCCTTTTTGCGATGCTCCCGTCTTTTGGTACCTTCTTTGCTGGCTCTGCCTCGTCGTCCTTGCGTTTCCCCTTTCCGGGAATCTCCTTCGGGCCCTCTGGATTCAGGGCCTCCTCGGCCCGGATGTACTTTTCGACCCGATTGAGGAGGTCAGGGAAATCGATCGGAGCGTTCTTTGCCAGGGAAGCCTTCAGCTGGCCGTGCCGGACATTGTGCCGGAATGCTGCCGAGGCGACCCCTGAGTCAAGGGAGGAGACCGACCTCGCCTCAGTGGTGAACCTTCGGACGAATAGCCGGAGCGACTCCACTTCTTTCGTTCGGAGGCCCAGTAAGGACGCACTCGTCCTTTCAGCCTTTCGGCTGGTCACGAAGTGGGCGAGGAAATTGCCCTCCACTTGGTCGAAAGAGTAGATGGAGCCGAGGGTGAGCTTGGAGAACCATTCCCGAGATGGACCCCGGAGGGTGGCGGGGAAGGCACGGCACAGGAGGATCCAATGAGCTGTGAATCATTATGAGGGTCTTGAATCCCTCCATGTGATCAGCAGGATCACCCTCACCGTCATAAGTCTCGAATTGTGGGGGACGGAAGTTCCGGGGTATTTCCGCCTGTAAGATGGCGGTAGAGAAAGGAGGTCGAGTGGGCCTGTGGCCCTGGGCCGGCCCTGGGCCGGCCTTGGGCCACCGTCGCCAAAGTGGGCGAGGTGGTCTTCCATTTCTTAAAGGCATTTCACGATGTCATCGTCATACTCCGGCGGGACTATCGGGCCGCAGGACGCGCTAGCCTCGACATCCGAGCGCAAGCGAGTGCGACGAGCCGTTTCGTCGACGGGGGTCCCCCGGATAGCCTTCATGATCTCTTTCTGGAAATCTTGGAACTCCTGGTGGATGACCGGAGCTCGTTCAGCCTGGCTACATTGGGCTGGCGGCCTCCGGCCGACGCGGCTGAGTGCCGGTGCCAACCATTGGGGCGGAGGTCTGGGATGGTTCAGGACCGAGTTGGAAGCGGCCCTTCCTCTAGTCCGGCTTTCTTGCCAATTCTGGATGACCCCGCGTAGGTCGGGTACGACCGAACGGGAGGCCCCCGACTGGTATCCGTGGCTGATCCCCGGATTGTTGGATCCATGAGCATCGGCAGGGACGTCCTGAAGAGGGACGTCCTGGCGATGTGTAGAGGTGAAACCTCTCCTGGCCTTGGGCGCCATGTGAGCACGGATGGACGGGATACCATTGATAGCTGAGCACGGGCCGGCGTCCGCACTAAAGGTTTCCACAGACGGTGCCAACCTGATGCGGTTTGTTTTTGGGGGGTCTGGTTGCACCAGGTGTGAGTTCTTCTCGATTTGTATTTTTGCGGAACCTTGGGTGAGGACGGTGGCCCCGACCCTCAGCCAGGGAACTGTTCGGGAGTGAGGTGGAGATGGGAGGCTCGGATCCCGAGGTCTCGTGTACCTGCACACGGCCTAGAAACACTGGGGTTGGTCCTGGTGGAAAACCCTCCGATGATCTAGTCAGTTACTGAAAGAGAGCAACGGTAACTAGGGTTTGAGAGGGGAAAGATTGATTACCTGTGGAAGGGATAGAGGGTCTGGTATTTATAGGAGAAGCCAACCGGGTCTGGACCCGTTTGGGGCCGAGTCTGGACCCGGTTGCCCGTGGGCCTGACATGGCAGAAGCCCAAGCGGTATAGGGCTAACGGGGCGTGGGCATGGGGTGGTTTAGGGCTGACGTGGCGGAGACCTGGGTGGTTTCCAAGCTGACATGGCAGACCCGGATGATCCGACGGTGCACGCTCTTTGAGGGGATCCTGTGGCCCAGGAGGGGCCACATCATTTGACACATATCATCTATTTTTATCTACAAATAAAATACTTAAAAGAAGTTAAAAAAAAATTTAACAAACAAATAAATAACCTTATTGATATAATACAATTTCCAAATGAGGTGAGGGAGTTTTTGCAAAAAAACCTCATTTGCGATTTCAGGATGGAACCGGCAAACTAAATGCCGATCGGGGCGTACTTTTAAGGAACGTTTGGAGGGTTTTTTTTTTTGTTTTTTTTTTTGGGGGGGGGGGAGGGGTTCAGAGACCCTTTGGGGTTGCTCTAATAGAAACTCTGACACACGCGTAATATCGAGCATTTCGGTAGAAAATACGAGACCAACTCAAGAGAATCATGAACCGGGTGTGTGCGAATGTTTTGTCTACAAAGGGAGCGAAAATCCCCAAAGAATGGCCTCGTGTGGGTGCAAGCCTCTTGTTTTGTATTTTCATGAAATTTAATTTAGTTTTTTAAATTTTAGTTTTGGCATTTTAAATTTGAATTTCAAACATTTGTAAATGTTGTAGTTAATGAGAATTATCCCATGTGAGAATATCCGGACGAAAAAAACCTCTTTAACCCGAATAATTATGTGAGGATTAATCTACAGATTAATTCATTTACAACTAAAATAATTATGTGCAAAATTAATCTCTTGTCTGCAATATCTCTTTTTAGGTTTCTATAAAGGGTAATGCTACACCTAGTACCAAATCTACTACTTTTTATTTATTATCTTAGGCGGCATACTATTAGTGGAGTTTATTGTAGATAATAGTGTGCCACCTAAGGTAGTAAAGGAAAAGGTAGTAGATTTGGTAGTAGGTGTAACATTACCCTTCTATAAAAGCCTACAACTTAAAGAGAAGCACAAAAAATTCTGAAATTCTATTTACAAAGCTACATATAGAATGCTGCTTTTTTCTGTGTGGGACCAAACATATTTTGTGAATTCGTTTAAAAACAATAAAAAAAACTAATCTATTTGACTTTCACCGATGTTGACTGTTTCCAACTGATCTTGACTCCTGAATCTGACTCGTTTGAACCGTGGATCTGATCTGGATGATGATGATTGCCTTGATTTACCTGCAAAAGACTAAAACACTGGGGTTGACCCCGACGACAGACCCTCCGATGCATGTCAGAACTCAAGAGTGGAAAGAAAGTTTTTAGAGGCAAAATACTTACTACCTGATTTCTGTGAGGTAGGGGCTATTTATAGTCACCTTGGCGGTCAGTTTCAAGATAATGATTTACCTCTATTTTTTAGTATTTTTAGATTTAATTGATTATCTCTTCATGATGAAGTGATAAGAGTGGTTGGAGAGATTGAGTTAAAACTCTTCTCCTGATAAGAGATATGGTTTTTAAATTGTCTCTTATGGATAACTATGAGTTTAAATCATATTTAAATAATACGAACTCATTTATATCGGGCTGTTACGACAACCCAGTAAGACAGATCCGTTTTGAGTTATTGGTCTTAAGAAATGCCAAATTTCCGCTCATGGACCCCCTTTTAGTGAAATTACCATTCTGCCCCTGAGAGCTTTATGATTCATGTTCGATTTGAATGGTCCCGATTTGGTTCTATTTTTACCCATATCACAAGCCCCCCACTCCTGAAGATCGAGTTTTAAAACCTTTGAGGAGCACTTCACCGGTTTTTAAGGGTTTACAGAACTTGTCAAAGTTTTTGGGGATATTTGAATCTTGCTCGATGTTGAACAAGACCATTTTGAATTTGTAAAATACCCATAATTGTTTTTAGAATTTTCTACAATTTTTTTGATTTTTCCCGATTTTTCTAACCTTTTTCCCATTTCTAATTAATTTTCGAATTTTTTATTCAATTTTCGAATTTTAATAATTAATTTTCCAAAATTTTTATTAATTATTCTAGATTAATAATTATATTTTTATAATTTTAAAATATTTTTCCAAATCAACAATTTTTTAAAGAAAATTTCAATTAGCTTTTTTTAAAATTATTTTTTATTAATATTTTTAAATAATTAATTCTATTTAATAATTGAATAAATGAATTAATTTAAGAGACACTAGGTGATTTGATCACGACCGCTGATCGAGACAGGGTACGAAAATCATGGAGATTGAATAGCAGAATTGCCTCGTTGACTGGTCAACGACATTTGCGCTCGTTCTGTCCGCGGCGCGTTTGTTCGGCACTTGATCCTACGTGGCGCTCCATGGTGCTGACACATGGCACCGTTGATCGATGGCCATTGACCCATCAACGACATTTGTGTTCGTTTGGGTCGGGGGAGCGTTTGTTCGACGTGAGACCCCGAGCTAACGTGGCGCTCCAAGGTGCTGACATGTGGTACCGTTGACTGTTGACTGGTCAATGACATTCGCGCTCGTTTGGGTCGGGGATACGTTTGCTTGGCGCGTGACCTCGAGCTAACGCGGTGCTCCATGGTGCTGACACATGGCTGTATTGACCGTTGACTGGTCAACGGTATTTGTGCTGGTTTGGGTCGGGGACGCATTTGTTTGGCGCGAGACCCTGAGCTAACATGGTGCTACACAGTGTTGACATATGGCACCGTTGGCCATTGACTGGTCAACGACATTCACGCTCGTTCGGGTCGGGGGTGAATTTGTTTGACGCATGACCTCGAGCTAACGTGGCGCTCCATGGTGCTGACACGTGGCCCCGTTGATCATTGACTAGTCAACGACATTTACGCCCCGCTTGGGTTAGGCGCACATTTGTTCAGTGGGTGATCTCGAGCAAACGTAGCGCTCCATGGTGCTGACGCGTGGCTCTGTTAACTGTTGACCGTTGACTAGTCAACGATATTTGTGCTTGTTTGGGTCAGGAACGCGTCTGTTCGGTGCGTGTCCCCGACCAATCGTGGCGCTTCAAGGGGCTGCCACGTGGAGGCATTGACCGTTGACTGGTCAACGAAATTTTGCTCCGTTATGGTCGGGTACGCTCTTGCTCAGTACGTGACCCCGGCCTATCGTGGCACTTCGAGGGGCTACCATGTAGCACCCCAAATTTCTAATATAACATCTCAGAAATACATGGCATAATTCCCAGCATCAACCTCAATGTGTAAACATAGCCAAAACACAAATAATTTTTCAACTTTTATTAAATCATCTCTTTACAAAACACAGCGGAAAATTAAACACCTTGGATTACAATTCTTTCTTTTACAACATAATCTTTTACAATTTACATAAGCCACATTATCAATCTACCACATGCATCCAATCTCAAGCTATAGGTACCTACCTGTAAAACATGAGGTTAGAAATAACCCTAACCCCCAAAACTACAGGGGTCAGCCATAACGGTGTGAGTGACATCAAGAGAAATACAACATGAATAAAACATAAAGAATAGAGTCATGAACAACATATACCAACAGTAGTAACGAAAAGAATATGAAATAACAATAAATAAAATATGAAAATATCAAGTGAAACTAGACTAAGTGTCAAGTGTAGAAAACTCATAACAAACATGCATAAAACCAAGTCAAGAAAACACAAATGCAATATGATGACTCTCTAATGCATACATGTCAGATTATATGCATTCCATACTACATAGGTCCGGTGCAAGCCCTTATCATTCTCTACTTTATAGGGTTAGATCCCTCGTTATGCAACTAATTCTACTACAGTGATAGAAATAAGATCCAGAATACTTCGTGAGTAGGCATCACAACCCACGATGCGCAAGAAACATGTAAGAATAGCTCAAAAACTGGAGAATCACCTTCCTGTCGTGTATCCCATGAATAGGTTTGCGAGACCCTCGACATGCAGGTACACAAGGTACATCCTGTAAATAGACCCGCCGACCCTCGACACGTGAATGCACTCTGTATGCTCTGTGAATAGGCCTGCAGACCCTCGACACGTGAACATACAAATGTCCTCTCGAGATAGAACAACACATAAGTCCTGGAACGCATCCGTTGTACCAAACCCCTAGAGCATATTCTCATGTTTCCCAAGTTCTATCACATCTCCAATAGTGCATGTCCTTAAGTTGATTATTATTAAAACACAAAAATTCCCTCTGTCTAGAGTTAGTGTATCCTGCCGGACTTAATTCCACAAAACAATCCCAAGACCCCACTGGTCTAAATCCACAAAATATCATCTACCAGTTCACAGGACTCCCATTCAACTCCTAGAGATTCATAAAATGAATATCAACACCAAAACTTCCAATAAAAACTCTTATGTACATCAACAAAATGCTTATATTAATAAAAACTTCTCAAGTCAACAAAATCCAAATCCATTTAATGTATTTGTAAATTTCAGAACTGAAATAAAATATTAAATCTATTAAATAATTAAAAATCATATTTTGAAGTCGTAGAATATCACAAAACATCAATTTCTTCAATAAACCATATGTATGTCACATTATAAGGTCATAAGAATAAAGATTAAAATTCTATTATAATCGAAGTACAACTCTCTGTAAAATACTGTAATCTGTAGTAAAAACATCATCTAAAAAGTAGATCAATAATCCATAATTTCAAATAAAATAATCGTTCAAGAAAAACGACGAAAAACTCACAAAACAGCCCAAAACAATGATGTCGGTCGACCTTGCAGTCGACCATCATGACAGTCGACCTTCATTTTAGTTCGAAAAATAGACAGTCAACCTTGCAGTCGACCGCTAGCTGCTATATAGCCAGTTTAAGGTTTGTGCACATTTCGACTGATACATGATTCCAATTTGTAAAACCATAAATTTGTAAAACCAAACTCCTAAGATGATTGAATATAACTTGTATAGCATATAGAAGTTTATAGAACATATCAAAATCACATTAAGATCATACAAAGCAATTTTCGTAAAACTCTTTAAAACAGGAAATGAGATTATATATAAGTGTATATATGTGATCAAGCTTCAGTAAAACATCAAGAAACAACACATACAAGTATTATATTGTTTGAATAAGGCTCAGCATCAAAACAACTCAGATTTCAATCGAAATTCCATAGAACATCAAAAATCAACTTCGACAACAGTAACATATGAGTATATATACATATAAGTGTCTAGGTATGTTCTAGTATCAGTTAAAGCATCAAATCCATTAAATAGGAGTAGTATAATGTTTAGATTTAGTGTCAGTATTAAAACAAATCAAATTCAATCGAAATCATCACAAAAATCACAAAATCCAAGTTTCGGCCATACCTATCAGACCCGAAATCAATTACTCAAACCCTTACTTCAAACTTGATTCTTTTTAGTCAAACCCCTTCTTGTAATTCATTAAACATGTATACAACTACCAACATCAGTTTACTTATGAATAAAAGCAATTACAACATGTATTTGTTAAGTTCTTCTTCATCATAATAATCAAAACAGAGCATAGGTATATACACAGAGTGAAGAACCCACTTTATTCACTTTTGTGTAATTTACATCATACAACTTGTTATATGCAACCAAATCAGCAAGAATATAATACAAAACAACATATCCATAATTTCTATTAGGTTCTTAACAATCTCAAGTCATCTATGTAAAAGTTTAATCATCAAAGGCAAAGTTTTCATGAAAGATTCAATTTTCATACATCCATACATCAAGAATTCATATTATCATCATACAATCCCTAACACGCTTTCTAATAGACAAATCATCACATACAACATGCATAGAACAATAAGAAATTAAACATATGTCACTTACCTTTTTGAAGAATCAACCGAAATAATAAAGAGAATAAGAAAAAAATCCATCCTTTCGCAAGAAAACCAAGATCCTCGCTTCGAAACTCTAAGAAAATAATAATAGAGAAAATATTCGTGTAGTGCAGCAAAGAGACGGCTGCACCTCACCTTATATTGGCCGGGATTCAAGTAATTAGGGTTTTTTAATAGATTTGTAAAATATCCCCTTTGAATATATCTTTACATATATAAATCCTTATACTTGGAAATTAGATAAACCAATTCAATTAAGATTTAAAATCAAAAATAGCTAACCTAATACTGGCGGGCACTATTTGTAAAACCCAGAAAATGAATTTTGTAAATTTTGCCTCTAAGTGGCAATTTTTCAAAAAAAAACCCTTCTTTAAGAAATTTGCGAAATACACCAAATCTATTAAAAAAAAGTAATTTTTTACCTCTGAGTTGACTAGCAATCATGCTCAGCCCAAAAATCCAAAAATCTGGAGTTTTTACTCCAAGTGGTAATTTTGCACAAAAGCCCATCTTTTTATAATATTTGCAAATATGCCAAATAAATATTAGAAAAATCCAGAAAATTCACAAATAATACCTACTAATAAATTTTAGGTTTCCCAAAAATAATTTCTTATTTTGAACTTCCCAAGAAAATATTTGCATGTGTTTTGCACATGTGAAAAGATAAATTTCAGAAAATATATGTATTAAATCACCAAAAATCATTTTAATTAATTTATTAATTTCAAAAACATTATTTAAAAATCTAGGGTGTTACATGCCACGTGGAGAGTTGATTGCTGGACACCTTTTTTGTTGCGCTTGAGCTTCTTCGACCGTTGGGCTTTCCCAAGCGATGGGGCCCACTACATCGGAAGCCCAAGCGACAGAGCTTGAGCTCTATAAATCTGCTCGCTCCCCACTCCCCCTTCTCATTCTCTCATTCACTCTTCTTTTTTCTTCTTCTTCTTCTTCCAGCGAAATCTCTTTCTCAAGGAGCTCCGGTGGTCGGCTTCTTTCTCCGGCGTACTTTCTAACCGTAGTAGTCACATCAAAGGTAATATATATATATATATATATATATATATATATATATATATATATATATATATATATATATATATTGTAACTACCGTTCCCGCTATTTTTCATTTTTCTCCTTTTGTAATATTTTATTTGAAATTGAATAAAATACTCTATTTTTGGCTCTTGATTATTTTAATTAGATCTTGTTCAAGAAATTCTCCGTTCTTTTGATCGGGATAGTCTTGTTGAACCTATTGTTCTCTTATTTAATTGTGGGTATTTTTATTCGAACCCTATTGATTTGGATCTACCTCTTATTGAACCCTAAACACCCAATTTCATTTGTTCTTAGCCCAAATCCACTATTATTGAACCCAGACCACTAATCCAGTATCCTAATTGTACCCTATAAATACAATCCTAATGCAAACCCTAAATTGCACACAAATGAAAATCCTAGCCGTCTACTCTATCTCCTACTCTCTCTCTCCATGTCGTTCTTTCTCTCTTTCCCCGTTTTCCCGCCCAAAACCTTTTAACCCATCTTCTGTCCTCTTCTCCGGCGAGCCCCCTGACCTCCGGCAACGCCTGTAGGCCGTTGTCATCCTCTGTCGCGTCCCCCTGACGCGCGCCACCATCCCCCAACGGCTTGCTCCTCCCCTATTCGACTTCCGATCGACAGTAGCGACCACAGCTGTTGTTGTTGCTGTTCCTCCCGCCTTCCGCTGTCGCACCTCACCTACGCTGTCGATGCCCCCGCCTGCGATGCCGACCACCAGCGTCGGCCAGACCCGAAGTCCCTTTGCTGTTGCGGCCATTGACTTTCTCTGTTGTTGCTTGAGTCTCTTTGTTTTCACGTATTGTGCACGTTCTGAATTGTGTGTTCGTGGGTTCGTTGCTTCGGGATCCTTATCCCGTTATTCTTGGTATTCATTTTCACCTCTAACAGGCAAATTACCGTCCACTTGAATTGTTAATTGTATCAAATTCAAGTTTTGTTGAAACTCTTGCAAGTAGATCTCTTTGTTATCGTATGATACCTTGTTCATCTCTTCGTTGGGTCTATTGAGCATTTACACGAGATAACCCCAATATTCTTGACATCATGCCACTTTTGAATATAAAGTTTGGATCTTTCATAAGAGAACTCGGCTAAGTGAAGATGATCTTCCCATGAACCTCCAAATTGAAGAATGCAGGATCTCAACATGTCTTCTAGGGTCTAATCGTCCTTTCTGACTACCCATCCATCTGAGGATGAAACCCTGTACTTTAGTTTAACTTAGTACCCAAGCTCTTCTGCAGACTCTCCCAGAACTGAAAACTAAATCTTGTATCTCTATCCGATACGATATTGACAGGAACTCCATGCAGACAAATAACCTCCTGAACATACTTCTCGGCCAAACTCTTCGTGGACTGACCCACACGGAAAGGAATGAAGTGAGCACACTTCGTCAGCCGATCCACTATGACCCAGATAGCATTATGACCCATGGGACTCCTTGGCAAAACTGTCAAAAAATCCACCGTGATATGCTCCCACTTCCACTCTGGGATTGGAAGGGGTTGCAAAAGTTCTGCGGTCCTCTGATGCTCTACCTTTACTTACTGACAGATCAGGCACTGGACGAAAAATCTATCCACATCCCACTTCATGTCATGCCACCAGAAATGTTGCTTCAAGTCCCTGTACATCTTTGTACCACCAGGATGAATAGAATACGGGGATCGATGAGCTTCCTCCAGCAGCTTCTGCCTGACTTCTCCTCTAGATACACACAACCTAGAGCCAAAACGAAGTGACCCATCAGCATGAATGACCAAATCAGCCCTCAAACCAGCTTCCACTTCACTCCGAAATTGCTGCAAATGCGGGTCACCCACTTGGGCTTCCTTAATCTGCTCAATCAAAGAAGACTGCAACTCAAAGCATCAGGCACCAAGTTCACTTTGCCCGGGTGATATTGCAAATTGATGTCAAAATCTACCATCAATTCTAGCCATCTTATGCATCATGTTCAACTCCTTCTGTGTGAACACATACTTGAGGCTCTTGTGATCTGTAAATATTTTCACTCTATCCCCAAGCAAATAATGCCTCCACAACTTCAAGGCAAAAACCACGGCCACGAGTTCCAGATCATGCGTGGGATAGTTCTTCTCATGAGGTCTCAACTGACTCGATGCATAAGCGACAACTCTGCCTCGCTGCATCAGCTCTACTCCCAGACCTCTACCCGATGCATCACAATGGATCACAAAACCACCCGAACTGTCGGGTATAGTCAGGACAGGCACTGACGTCAATCGACGCTTTAACTCTACAAAAGCTTCATCACAAGCTTCATCCCAATCAAACTTCTGCTCCTTCTTGGTCAAACTGGTTAGAGGCCCGGCAATCTTCGAATAATCCTGAACAAACTTCCGATAATAACCGGCCAAACCAAAAAAACTCTGCACCTCAGGAACAGACTTCGGAATTGGCCAATCCTTGATAGCAGAAATCTTTGTCGGATCCACAGAATCACCAGCACCAGAAATAATGTGGCCCAGAAAAGTAACCTGATCCAGCTAGAACTCACACTTATTGAGCTTCCCATACATCTGGTTCTCCCTCAAAGTCTGCAAAACCACCTTCAAATGCTCAGCATGATCTTCCCTATTTCGAGAATACACCAATATGTTGTCAATGAAGACCACAACAAACTGATCTAAGAACGGTGAGAACACTCGGTTCATCAGACTCATAATAAACACAACTGGTGCATTAGTCACTCCGAAAGGCATCACCAAGAACTCGTAATGCCCGTACCTCGTTCGGAAAGCCATTTTCGGAACATCTTCTGACTTCACTTTAACTTGATGACACTCGGAACGAAGATCCAACTTCGATAACACCGAAGCACCTCCAAGTTGGTCGAACAAATCGTCAATCCTTGGCAATGGATACTGATTCTTGATAGTGACATTGTTCAACTCTCTGTAGTCCATGCAAAGCCTATGGCTTCCATCCTTCTTGTTGACGAACAGAACTGGGGCTCCCCAAGGCAGAACACTAGGCCTGATAAAACCCTTATCAAGCAGCTTCTGAATTTGCACCTTATGTTCCGCCAATTCAAACGGTGCCATGCGATACAGACTCTTTGAAATATGCATCGTACCAGGCTGCACATCAATGCTTAACATTCACATCTCGGTCTGGCAGAAAACCGGGAAAATCCTTAAAAAAAACATCGAGGAAATCCTGCACAACTAAGGGTGCAACAACCCCATCAGAGCCCAACGACACAGGTGAAAGAGCCTTGAGATCCATCAAGTTCTTGACACACCCTGACGGTGTCTCACCCACATGGAACACAAACACTGGTTGACCAGAAAGCCTGAAGGTCACCTTCTTCTCTTGGAAATCAAAATACATGGAGTGTCGATGTACAGTGCCATTATACTTCATAAGTTTAGGATATTTATCTTCTTCCCCTGAAAAGTGACTGTAGGACTTCCTGGAGCCTTCACTATTACTTTCTTGGTCTTACACTCGATGTTCGCACTGTACACCGATATCTAATCAATTTTGTACCGAGGTTGGCTAACTGTCACCGTAGACCTCTAAAGTTTGTGGCTGGAGATCATGTGTGCCTTGGAAAGGTGTAATCTGTTTTGGAGCTGGGGATAAGTTGAGTCCTCGGTTCATCGGTCCATTCGATATTGTGGAACGTGTGGGCAAAATAGGTTACAGGCTCACGTTGCCTGCCAGCATTAGCGGGTGTCCATGATGTATTCCATGTTTCTCAGCTCAGGAAATACATCAGGGATGACAGTCATGTGATTGACTACTCAGACTTGTCTGTGAGGCCGAATTTGTCCTGTGAAATTCAACCAGTCTATGTCGAGAAGGTGTTGAAGAATAGAGTCGCCAAGTTGATTCGAGTTTCTTGGAATCCACACTCGCCACGGGAGTCAACTTTGGAGTTGGAGGAGGACATTCAGGAGAGGTTTCCTCATTTGTTTGAGTAGCTGTTTTGCATCGTTTTTGTTTTGTTCGGGGTTCGCCCAATGTACCTCTTGTATGAATTTCGAAGACGAATTTCTTCTTGTAAGGTGGGTAGGATTTGTAACCCCTATTTTCCTATTTTGGACTTTTTTGTATTTTTATTTTTTTTCTTGATTATTGTATCTGGATTCTTTCTATACAGAATTTTTGTTTTTCTTGGGTTCTTTTATTCCCTTTTAATCATTCTGTAATCTTATGTCCTATTTTTAGCTCATTGCAAATTTTTCTTTTCGTGATTTGAGTTTGAATTGTTCTGCTACAGGTTCATCTCGCTAATTCCTATATGTTTTCCTCTTTTTGGAGCCTAAACCTGTATCCTAAACCCACTAACCCACAACCCTAAACCCCAATTCCTTAATCTCCTATAAATACCCAATTAAATAAACCCTAATTAATATCCCACTCTCTTCTCACTGCTTTCTCGCTCCCCTACCCCGACTCTCTCTCCCTCTCTCTGTTTTTCTGTTTCAAACCCAATCACCCAACCACAGCCCGTTCTCTGATCCCATCTCCGACCACCAACTTGACCACCGCCACCACTCATCATCCCCCCATCATCATCCCCGTGCCACCATCCCATCATCGTCATCCCCCTATCCCCATCGCCATCCTCCGAACCCACTTCGCTTGCACCCACCATTGCCGCTCATCACCGCCGCTATCCACCTCGTTGACAACCCCCGATCCCTCTCCGTTCATCCCGTAACCACCGCTGATCCCTCACCCCTCGTCATCTTCGTCCAAGCCCCGAATGCCTCGCCGTTTGTCTCCCCTATTTTCGGAGCGAAACAGAGTTCGCTAACCCCGCCATCTCCCATCGCTGTGTCGCTTCCTGAACGTTGCGCCGCCGTTGCCATCCCTAGCCGCCTTCGTCGTGGTCGCCGTTGTCGTCGCTTCCCGACCGCAGTCACCATCGAGCACTTCCGCCGTCTTCCTCTCTCTCTGTCGCTGTGGTGAAGAAGCACAGTAGAGAGTTTTGCTGTTTGGTGTTGTGTGAAGGGAGATCTTGATTATTGTTTGTTGTTTTGTGTGGAGATCCGAACTTGGTGTTTGCTGAGTTGCTGTTGGATCTTGAGTTGGTGTTTTGTTGTTTGTGTTTAGCCCGTAGCTCGCACGTGTTCGGGGTTCGTCACTTGGGATTCTCATCCCGTTATTCTATATATTCGAATCTACTAATTAACATACAAGTCTCTTCTTGAACTAGTTGTTTGTTCAAGATTTCATTGATCTCTACAAGTAGATCCAGTCCTTTTTATTTGTACTGCTATTTGAAATTCCGTTATGTTTATTGAGGGTTTACACGAGCTAACCCGATTACTATTAACATCGTGCCTATATCTTTGATCTAAAACCTAGTCCCTCTTGAATCTTGCATACGCACAATTATATGAAAAATAACTAGATCCATGTGATAGACTTGTTTGATGAATTGCATACATTAGATTGAATTTGATTTAATGAATCGATTCCCATGCCTGTGAAATTTCATCTTAAAACTGAAATTATACATGTTAAACATCTATTGGCATTTTGACTATTAATTAGCAATAACTATATGATTGTATGATTAAATTGTTGCCTATTCATATCAAAATAAATTCTGGACTGCTGTGTGTTTCTTTTTGTATCAGATTTTCGACCATATTTCTATTGTATTTTGAAATAACTTTCTGAATATGAATTATATCCCCATGAATCTATTTTCTAGAACTTTTAACGGATCTGAATTCCGAGTTATAATTTGTTAGATATCATCATTTTAGTACAGCTGTGTCAGAAATTTTAGATTCACAAATTCATACTTATCTTTCTGTTTCAGAATTTAATTGGACATGTTAACAGTAAAATAAAAATATAAAATAAATTTTTCAGAACCCAAACATGTGTAGGAACCACCCTGAATTTTTGTAGATTTAATTTTTCTGTTTTCTGACCTAATTCATATGTTTGAACACAATTTATAACTTGCTGTCTAAACATAAAATCTGAAAAGAATAGAGTTTTCACACTAGATTATGTAACTTTTATATGTCATATATATATTCGCTGGAACCGGAAGAGAGTCTAGTTTCTAGAATTTCTGATGGATCCAGATTTGCTTTTCTGTAGTAGCGGTAATCTGTGTTTTTGTACAGCACGGTCATGCTGTTCAGATTATGTAAATTTTGTGTAATTGATATCTTTGCTTCTTGATTTGTCTGTATCGAGTAGAATTAGTCACACCTAGCATCATACAACATTGATACCTTCTTTCATGCTCATATAGGGTTAAATAAATTGATAACAATGGGATGACTTGGTAGTGAACAATCGGAAACTGTACTCGGTTAGGTCCTACTGCTTGACTGTACCGATGACCATAAAATACTGTTTGATCATTACTATTTTGAACATTAAACAATGATTACTGGGCCGAGTACAAGAACTGTGAATTCACTATCAGTCTAAAGCGTACACTGTGTGCTTGCGCCGAACCTGTGGAATGGAACGCAGTAGTATGTGCACTAGATAGGTTAATAAAATGATTAATAACCTGCATTTGACCTTTCATGCTTGATCCCATACACTATCATAAATCTTGAACTTGATTTGAAACTATTAATTAAATGCATGATTAAACATAGACTCTTGACATTATTGTCGTTCCATGACTTTGCTATTTGACTTTGATCCTGTCCCTTTCCTTTTGATATGTCATGTTCCTATTATTCTTTGTTTTCCTCTACTTGCTGTCCATGACTTGCTCTAAGAACATTCTTTTTTTTTCTTTTTAGATCAAGAGTTTACAGGTACTGGAGGAACAATACCATAAGGAATTGGTGAGCAACGATTCTAGAAGATGGAGTCCAAGATTAGATTGCTTGAATTATTTTATTGCTAGACTTATTTTATCTGAACATTGTCTTGATATTACTTTGTTTTTGGGCTTATGTTCCCAGAGTTTGTTTTTATCCCATATGTTGAATATTATTATTTGGATTATTTCATTTATATTGAAGTTGATCTTTGTTTATGTGATTATATCTTCTTGTGTGGTTGTGACTGTTCTTTCATATTATTGATTTAGTCTGGTACATCTTATGGATGGTGTTTACATCGTTCTCGGAGTTAGTCTGAAAGCTATGAGTCTCTACTTTATTTCTCTAGTTGATCATTTCCTCAGATTTAGCTTTTAACGTGCTATAAAACTCCTACCTCCATCAGGTGTGCACTGCTCATCCTGCAGACTTCACCCTTAACAATCGGCTACAATCGAACAATTGTTTGATCCCTCAAACTTCATCCAATAATTATCAAACTTTGGAGAATCAAAGTAGACATATCCAACAACCATATTCCAAAATTTCCACTCCTAACTCAAAATAAGAGAAGAGATATGGATTTTTAAACTTCGATCGAATTCATCCCCAAACAGAACACAACTGCAGTTCTAACTTCCTCGCTGTGATGTTATGGATCGATCCAACGGAGTATTAAAACTCTTCCAGAAATTATCAAACTTTCCACAATAGTAGAAGACACATACAAGAACGCTACATTTCAAGTTTCATCCCAAAATCTCATACCATTTGAGAGATACAATTTTGCAAAGTTCAGTTCCCACTCCCAAAACAGAACATCTTCAGCTTCAACCAGTTGAACGAACTAATATATTAAAAATAGCAAATATATTCTGAAAATTCTGAAATTTGGAATAAAAGTTGATAACATATACATCTAAATTTCCATTTCTGGTTCCAACTCAAAATTCCTTATAGATCTTGAGTTATGAATTTTTGCTAATTTCGTAAATACAATTCGTAAACCCCTCAAATAAAATCCAAAAATTCCGAAATAATTCTAGCTTGCCCCTAACAACATCAACAACATCGAGTAAAAGTTTGAAGTCAAAATTCTAACATACGACCAATTTATAAATTCTCTACCATTCGAAATCTTAAGCTCTATTAGCAATTGCAACCTCTACTTTAGAATTAAGCCAAACTCAACATAATAAAAAAATCTACTACTCACAAGTATTCAAGCAAGAATTTACATTACATAAAATTTTCATAAGCTAGAGTTTAGGAAACACCCACATCCGATTGTCGATTTCCTCCAAGCTTCCTATTGCTAGCACCTCCTTCTCCTTTGCAATTCTTCGTCTCCATATCTTCCTAGTGCTTTTCTCTTCAACCTACAAGAGACAATCAAACACTCTTCCTCTCTTTCTTTCCTTCTCACTTCTTTTTGATTAAATGAATAGTATAGAAGATGAAGAAGAAGTAGAAATAGAAGTAGAAAATGAGATGGGAATGGAGGTGAGGTTGGAGATGGGGTGAGATGAAGAAGGAGGTGGAGGAGGCGTGAAGGGCTGGCCGAAATGAGGATGGGGGAAATGGTTTGATCGGCAATGGAAAAATGGAGGTGGGGGTGAGGTGGATGGGTTTTGATGAAGTCATGTAGAAACTCTAGAAACATATGGAGAAAGCTTGTTTGCTTCTTGGGTTTAATCTCCACCTTTGATTGTCTAGTTTGATCATCATGATCAAAATGAGAATGCTTTGGTGAGGATGCTTTGATGAGGTGTGAGTCTTCTACATCCTACACAATATATATATATACACACACACACACACACACACACACACACACACACACAGTTCTAATATATACTTATACACATACATATGTTTCTGCTAATTTTGGTGTGGGACCCAACAGATGAATTTGTGGATTCTTTTGAAAACAATAAAAGCAAATATGTTGACTTTCACCGACATTTGACTGGTTTCTTGCTGTTGTCGTGAACCTGCACAAACTTCGATACACCGGGATGGATTCCGGCGACGAACTCTCCGACGCTCTTGTCAGTAACTAGCAAGATTATTAAAGAGCTTTAGGTAGAAAAAGATTGATTACCATGTTATGGTGGGGGGAGAGGGGTATTTATAGTCTCCTTAGGGACCCGTTTCGAGATAAGGATGTATCTCTACTTCTCGGTGTTTTTGAATAAGATGTAGAGTTTAAATCGTTTCATAGAGATAACCATGAATTTGAATTACACTTTAAATACCCTGGGCTGGTTTGTAGCGGGCTACTACCCATACCCAATAGGACAAATCCGTTTATGGGTTATTGGTCTTTGAAGAAAGACTCAGTTCCCAATTCGGACCCGTTGTAAGTGAAATTACCGTTTTATCCCTGAGAGCTTTAAGATTTGTGCCTAATTTGAACGGTCCCGATTTAATCCTATCTTTAGCCATATCACGAGCCCCCCACTTCCGAAGACTGAGTTTAACAGCCTTTTAGGAGTAGTTTTATTGTTCTAATGGCGTACGAGATTTTATCGGAGTTCTCAGGGAGTTTGAATCTTCCTCGTAGTGTAACGGTGTCAATCTGAGTTTGTAAAATACTCAAAATTGTTCTCAGAATTTTCTAGTTTTTTTGTGACTTTTCGAGATGTTTCTAAATTTTTCCCAATTTTTAATCATTTTTGAATTTTTTATTCGATTTCCGAATTTAAATAATTAATTATCGAAAAATATAATTAATTATTCTAATTTAATAATTATTATTTTTCAGAATTTAAAATTATTTTCCGAATTAATAAATTTTTTAAAAAAAATTTAATTAATTTTAATTATTTTTAATTAGTTTTTCGGATTTTTAAATAATTAATTCAATTAAATAAATAAATACCTGATGACGTGGCGCAATCCTGTGCGTTGATCACGATTAGGGAGCGCACATCACAAAGCGGTATTTTTTTCCGATTTTCTGTCCAGTTCACACTCTGTTCGACGACTCCGTTCGATGCACATTGCGAACGTTCGCGGTGCTGACACGTGGCGGTCAACGACCCCCATTAACCAGTTTTTTTTCTCTTTCTTTCTTTACCGCCTTCCTCTTTCATCTTCGTCTTCCTCCTTCCCCTTCGTCAAAACCAACGTTTCCACCGTCGAGCTCCAAACACAGAGCTCCCCATTCGGTCGATGGAGTTTGGCGAACGTGGTGAGGTCGAGCTCGACCAAGATCAACTATGCTGATGGGGGGCTTGACAAACGTGGTGCAGAGTTGTTCAAGGAGTGGAGGTGAGCTCGGAGTTGGGCGAGGGAGATGCTCGGCGAACGGGGGAGATTTGGAGCTCTTCGATGGAAGCTCGGCGAGGGGATGAGCTTGACTAAGGGGGAGTTAGGCAAGCTTGGCGAATAGTCGAACTGGACGTGGTGAGGGGGGTGATGACGGGGTTCGACGTGGGAGAGTCAGAGTGTGGCAAGGCTTGGAGTTGGGCGAGCTTGGCGAACGAAGATGAAGGACAATTGGAACGCAGCCATGGCGATGAACAAGTAGGGCGAGCTCGACAAGTTCAGTGATGGGTTTGGAATGGCGAGAGGAAGAGCTTGGCGAACGATCGAGCTTGACGTTAGGGGAGCTCGGAGCGGCGATGGGTTTGGAATGGCGAGAGGGAGTGCTTGGCGAACGATCGAGATCGACATTAGGGGAGCTCGGCGAGGAGGTGGTGGAGCGTGCGAAGGAGGGAGCTCGACGGCAAGGTCAAGCACGGGACAGTGGAGCTCACCATTGGAGCTCGGCGATGGCGAGCTAGGCGTTGGAGAAGGTCGGCGGAGATGTTGGGCGAGGTCTGAGGTTGAAAAAGGGTGTTTTTTGTTTTGGCGCCAATACTTAAAACAACCCAGCACCTCCAACCTTCAAGTTATATGCAATGACCAGAACGCCACACTACTTTCTCTAATGGGTTTGGGTTTCTAACGGTTCCGAACCCAACCCGTTAACCCCTTAATTTCTCTCCATTTTTTTTGTTGCTTTGGGCGAATCTGAGTCGTCGAACAAGATTGAGCGCGGGTCTTGAGGCAGAGTTTTTCTCTTACTTTTCGTTCAGAAATACGTCTGTTTGGCTCGAATCGACAATCACGGCGAACGTTTTGAAGAACACGAGCGAATAGGTGAATCGCCAGCGAACAATTTTGGCCTTGTTTCGTTTGGTTCTTCATTTGTTCAGCTCGAATCAGTGATCACGGCGAGCGTTTGTAGAACGTTTTGAAGAACGTTGACGAACGAATAGGCGAATCACCGACGAACGATTTTGGCCTCGTTTCGTTCGGTTCTTCGTTTGTTCGGTGTGCCTCGGCAAATGGCTTAGCGAGCTACATCTGAGCGATACGTGGCATTGATCGTTGACTGGTCAACACTGACCGGTACTGACCGTTGACCGGTCAACGCCATTTTGCTCATTTTCTGATTGGATCACTGTTTGCTCGGCCAGCTCAGTCCGTTTGGCGAACGCTTGAATGCGACGAATGCTTGCATTGTCTGGTGAACGGTTATATTATTTTGGCGAACCGTTGCTCTGTTTGGTGAACTGTTGTGTTGCTTTTCGAACCATTGCGATGTTTGGCAAACGGTTGTGGCGAGCTTCACAGTAACTAATTTTTGCGGAGCTATGGAGGTCTGGTCGTGGTGTTTGACCACTTTCTTCAAAGCTGACTCGAAGATTTACAATTTTTCTTCAAAAGTCAGTTGAAGAATTATTCTTCTTCATGGTCAAAATAGTCCCCAACATACTTGTCTTCATGAAGTTTAGAAGTCCTTTGTATGGTGCTTGGGAAGATCCATTCTTAGAGGCGAGTGTGAGGAGCCACTCTAGGAGAGAGTTTTAGCTCTGAACTCATTAGGAAGAGGTTCGCTCTAGAGGAGAGCAGAGCGAAGAGCATCACCAGGCTCTAGGAGAGAGCCATTTGGGAGACAAGTTCGGGGAGCAACTCTAGAGGAAAGTTGAGCTCTGAACTCGTTAAGAAGAAGGCCGCTCAGGAGGCGAGCCAAGCGAAGAGCTTCACGGGACTCTAGGAGAGAGCCGTTCGGGAGACGAGTTTGAGGAGAAACTCTAGGGGGGAGTTGAGCTCCAAACTCGATCATTGCGAAATTTAACCAGAAGTGGGTAGTAGTATGAATGTTCGTTTTGAGCCCCAAAACTGCATACTTGCAAGCTGTACAGGCAATTTCGAACCATGATTGTCAACTTAGAACCAGTTGTTACCGGGTTATCAATGAGTTGTAGGAGCAATTCCGAATGGCGAGCTACTTCGCACTTGCTCGTTCACAAGCGGTTAAAGCGGCGTCGAACCATGTGTTGGACTCCAAACTTTTTGTCTGAGAACTTCAACAATTATGGGAGTAATTCCGAATGGTGAGCCACTTTGTACATTGCTCGTTCGCAAGTAGCAAAAGTAACATCGAACCAAGTGTTGGACTCCGAACTTGTTGTTTGAGGGGTTAACGAGTTGCAGGAGCAATTCTGAATGGTGAGCTACTCTGCACTTTCTTGTTGCAAGCGACTAAAGCAGCATCGAACCAAGTGTTGGACTCCAAACTCATTTTTTGAGCTTAGTGAGTTGTGGGAGCAGCCCTGTAGGAAAAGGTGGACTCCGAACTCACCATTTAACGAGTCGTAGATATGACTCGGAGAGACAGAAATGAGGCAAACGCAATTATTTTCACTAGAAAAAAAATCTAAGTTTTATTGAAACAAACTAAGTGGCCGCTTCAATGGGGCGAGCCATTATTACATACTTTTGGCCGGGTTACAAGCATTGGCCTTATTGAAAACTGAAATCCTACTTCTACGATAGGGTGAAGGCCTCTTGGGAGGAGTTTAGTTCTCCCCCCATTGGACCTCCATGGATAAGGCGGAGGACGGTCCCAGGTTCGGAATCTTGGAACTCGGCAGACCTCTCTGTTCGCTTGTAGGCTCCTCGGGGTGGAAGATCGGACTCGTATTTTCGGACGAACTTGGCCAGGTGTCCCCGCTTTATGAGTTCTTCTTTCTCCTCTTTAAGAGCACGACAATCATCCATGTCGTTGCCGTGGTCCCTATGAAAGCGGCACCACTTATCCCTATTTCTTTTCTTGCCAGGGGTATTCATTCCACGGGGAACCGCGGAGTAGCCCTTCCTTGTCCACCTCCATAAGAACTGCTGATATACTAGCATTGAGGAGGGTGAATTTCTCAAAACGAGGAGCTGGGCGACATTGGCCATTGTTGTCCCTCTGAAATTTCTGGGACCCTTCTTCGCTTGTATTCATCTATTTATTCCCGAAAGATGATTCCGCAAGAGTGTCGGGGGGGGGGGTTAAGAGCCTCTTCCACTCGGATGTACTTCTCACTCCTAAGACGGAGTTCTGAGAAGTCCCGAGGAGGCTTCTGGGCAAGGGATGCCTTGAGGTCGGCGTTAGTGACGTTGTGCCTGAATGCCGCCGAGGCTACTGATTGGTTGAAAAAGGCAATAGACCATGCTTTGGTGGGGAAACACTGAACGTAATCTTTTAGGCATTCACCCTTTCTTTGGCTGAGGGTCACCAAAGATACACTTGTTTTTTCAGCCCGGCGGCTACTCACAAAATGAGTAAAGAAGAGCCCTTTGAACTGATTGAAGGAGAAGATGGAGGCTAGGGCGAGTCAAGAGTACCATTCTCTCGCAAGCCCCTTCAGCGTGGCAGGGAAGGTTTTACAAAGGAGCGCATCCAAAGCCTGGTGGATCATCATAAGAGTTTTAAAACTCTCGATGTGGTCGACGGGATCCGACTCCCCGTTGTATGACTCAAAGTTATGGGGCTTGAAGTTTTCTGGGACCGGGGCTTCCATGATGGTTCAGGAGAACGGAGGTCGGCTCGGGCGGAAATACGTCGCCCGTTGTTCCTCCTCTCTGTCAAGTTGGCCAAGGCACCTCTCCATCTCGTAGAGACGGAGGTAGACCGAGTCTTCCCTTCGGCCATTTCTTGTCGAGCCCCAAGTCTCTTTCTCGTGCGGAAGGGGACTGGGAGTGCGGTGGTGATGGCTAGGGGCAGGTTGAGGACTAGGAGATCGTTGCTCGTGGTTGGGAGCAACATTAAGGGCCCGCAAAACAGCTTCTTGAAAATCCTGAAACTCCGCCCTTGTGACTGGTGCCCCTCCAGCTTGGCGGTCCCTAGGTGTGGCTCGGCTTACTGGAGTATGACCTCCGCCGACGACCTGGAGGGGACTCTTTTCGCCTCCTCGGGGGAGGGGATCTTGTGGTCCTCAGTCTGCGGGGGGTCCGGACTCTCGAGACCCCTGCGTGCTCAGGTTGATGGGCTCATTCTAGGGCTGTCCATCCATTCAAGCGAGTTCGGAGGTCAACCCCCTGTTGGCGGTTAATAATACTTGATGGAGATCCTGCTCGGAAGGGCTTTGAGAAGCCATAGAGTCAACTGAAGAATTATGGACCAAGACATGGTCATGAAGAGGATGTTGCTTTGGACGACTCCGACGAGAGCCCCCCTGGGTAGCCCCTCGAGACCCTGACGGGTCCTGTTGAGGAGGAGGCTGTAGAGGAAGAACATCTTGGATTGGACGAGGAGGAGGAAGAGGAGTGGCTCTTCGGCTAGAGGCCGCTGCCTTCCCCTTCTCTTTCAGATGCATGGTTTGAAACTACTTTTGCTGATGAAGTAAGGTTGGATTGCTTTTCCGATTCCCACAGACGATGCCAATATGTTGCTTCTAATTTTGGTGTGGGAGCAAACAGATGAATTTGTGGATTCTTTTGGAAATAATAAAAGCAAACCTGTTGACTTTCATCGACGTTTGACTGGTTCTCGCTACTGACGTGAACCTGCACAAAGTTCGATACACCGGGATGGATCCCGACGACGAACCCTCCAACGCTCTTGTCAGTAACCAGCAAGATTATGAAAGAGATTTAGGTAGAAAAAGATTGATTACTTTGTTATGGTGGGGTATTTATAGTCTCCTTAGGGAGCCGTTCCAAGATAAGGATGTATCTCTACTTCCCGGTGTTTTTGGATAAGATGTAGAGTTTAAATCGTTTCATAGAGATAACCATGAATTTGAATTACTCTTTAAATACCTTGGGTTGGTTTGTAGTGGGCTGCTACCCATACCTAATAGGATAGATCCGTTTATGGATTACTGGGATTTAAAGAAAGACCCAGTTCCCAATTCGGACCTGTTGTAGGTGAAATTACCGTTTTACCCCTGAGAGCTTTAAGATTCGTGCCCATTTTGAACAGTCCCGATTTAATCCTATTTTTAGCCATATCAACATACATATGGTATATTCAAGTATAAAATCCAATTCAGTACTAGTCAATTAAATATAAATACATACATATACATATACATATAAAATACATACAAGTAGTCATGTATATGTATCATATATAATCCAATCAAAATATACATACATTCATATGTATATATATATGTATATATATGTATATCCATATATATACGTACATATAAATAAAAATATTTATTTGTAAAATATAATAATATACTTGATCAAAAGATTAGTTTCTCAAAAGATTGTTTCGTTGAAACAATTGGGATAATATACACAGTTTAATTGAGAAGATATCCCGCATATATCTTATCGGGTTCAAAATATATGTAATATATCAGAAAATTCCTCAATTAAAACTAATAATCATGAAAAATACATAATCACGTGTAATTCTCAAACATCCACGGATTAATATGCAAAATTGTTATTTACTATTTTGCGGGGTGTTGCAATTCTAGAGGCTAAGTGAGACCCAAAGTACCTGCAAAGTGATGAAAGTGATAATTGATTTTTGAGAAATGACCAATATAGGCTATCGTTCTCGGCATGTTGTTTAAGACCAGTAGGAGGGTAAGCTAGCTTTAGATGGTATTATTGTTTATGTTTAAATTTAAGGATAGGAACTAGGAGAAGATGTGATAAAAATTGGGCAAACGTATGTGGGGCGCATTTATATAGTCTGACGGTGGATTCCTGGACTATAGACCCAGTCAGATGGTGGATTCCTAGATAGTGATTGCTTGTGGGGTGAGACGAGCCTCAATTAAATTCGGGACTACGATTGATTTGACGGTGGATTCCAGAATCATGTATAGTCCGGCGGATGGGAGGCAGATCACCAATATATGTGTATATACAGGGGCTAGTGCGGCACTTGCGAGATGTTTGCATGATGAGGATTCTGTATAGTCTGAAGATGGATTCCAGGAATGGAATCCATACTCGTGGAATGTCTAAACCTTGCTTTTGTTACCGTAGTAGAAATTTTCATGACGAGGGGTTAAACCCTATATTGAGGAGTATGGTAAGGGCTTGCCCTCGGACCTATGTAGTATGAGATGCATAGAATCCGAACAAGTATGCATTAGTGTCATCGTAGTGTAATATCTGCATTAGGCATTAAGTTCATATCATACACTAACATATTTAGGGTAGTCACCTTTTCAAGTTTATTGTGCATTCAAGTTTGTGTTTGCTAAAGTATAAGAATCGTTGTATTATTGCATTGTGTCAGTTGTATGCAACTGACATGCCCATAGTTGCCCAGTGCAGGGCTTGGTTAGCGAAAGATGCAAAGATGAGTTGATAGTGATTATTACTTCCAGATTAACGTTATTTAATGTTAAAGTTGTATATTTTATGTAACTCCCGCTGTGTATTTGTAACAAACAATGTTGTAAATGAAGTTTTAAATTCCTTGTAAATATGTACGAATTTGATGTAAAAGATCCTATATTGGCTACGGATTACCTGTGTTATGAATTCGCGGCGTTACAGAGGAGGTGCCGAAAAGAACCAAAATAGATCCGATTTTGAGCCCCGAGGAGGAGAATATGGTGAATGTTCTCTTAAAGCGGTCGACCCTGAGTTGGAGAGAGGTTACTGAAGAGGTACTTTACGGTGGGGTCTTAGCTCGATCGACCTTAGTACGCATCTATTTTTTGTATTACATTTTACATTTGTTGTTGTTACTATATCTCTTTTTTCGTTTATCTCAACATTTTATGTTTTCTAATGCATAGGCGGCTGACATGGATTTCGATGCAATTGTGGCAAGGCGGTTACGAGGCCTATGCCTTCAAAGATTGCTAGGAGTTCAGCAGACGCTACTCCTATGGAGAACTTAGGATCTCCTCATGCTTCTTCAACTACTTTGGCCACTGGTGGGTTCTCGTTGGCTTCGGCTTTGGCACTTGAGGCCCCCCCGCTCACTGCGGAGGCCGATGCGATCCTTACTGATGAGCTCAAGAGGATTTTTATCCTTGATTGGCATGTTAGAAGGCACGATGGCTTCCTAGGGGATTCGACGAGTTTCATGTAGGCGATCCAATATCTCGTGCCCCTAAGGATAGAGCTGCGATGGCCGCAGGGTCTGTTGGCGATTCCACCTTGTAGATTTCTCGGGCCACCATGTCGGAATGTTTCGTAGTTCATTTCCCACACTAGTCTTTTCATAGGGTAGTAGTTGTCTCTTTTTCGTGACCTGTTGAGGCATGTGGTGGAGGAGGAGAAGGAGTTGAAGGCAATGGCTGATAGAGCGAGGGCGGAGCGGTCAAAGGCTACTAAGCAATTAGATGCGGAAGTGCTTCAAGAGGAAGCTCACCTGGTGCAGATCGCGTAGTTGGAGGCAGTAAAGTAGAGAGCGAGTGCAGTGAAGGTGAGGGAGGCTGCGGAGGCACATGCAAAGTCTGAGGCAGAGGGATATCTAGCCACCAACATGGAGAAAGCGTATGTAGAGCCCTCAGCATGTTTGCGAGCGAGTCACCGGTTACGATAGTTCGGTGTATTCGTTTTCGGTGTTGCTTCCATCGAGGAAGAGGAGGAGCATGTTGTGGCAGATCCTTCAACAGCGGTTGTCCATACTTCGAGAGATGCGGGGGAAGTTAGAGGCGAGTCTCACCCTCCCGTGGTGCCATCGACCGAAGTGGACCCTAAACTCCTCTTTCTCTTCCTAGCTTTTGTTTTTGTCTTTTGTACCGATTCCTAATAGCAAACTGGAGACCGTTTGATGTATCTTTTTTATTGCAATGAAAATTTATTTACTACTTTATAACTTGTGTTGAGCTTGAGCACTTGAGTCTATTTGTGTGTCTTGTAGTCTTGGTTGTACTATCATAGTGATTTCATGCTTTTTCCTACTAGCAGGTTGTCTTATATGATGAGTGTGATCCTCATGATAGCGAGATTGCCCATATTCGGGCCAAACTTCGAGTGGTGGATTTGGGGCTTGCTTGTTCATAGGAGAATCTTTCTAAGGCAGAGACGGAACTTGGCCACTTAAGGAGTGTGTTGACTCAGAGAGATACTAAAGCGAGGCGTTGTGATACAGTCCTTCTAAAAGGAGCCCCCGATCAATGTTGAATATTGCTCTCTTGGTGAGGTAACAGTTGGAAAGACATCGGGGATCAAAGCCCCCCATTGTTCTTTGCTTGCGGATACTACCGAGAGGGACGTGTTGAAGAACATGGTGCTTGAGAAGAGCGTAGAGGTGGCTCATCTGAGGAGAGCTGTTCTTGAGTCTTCAGATGAGGCCCATCCGGGTAGTTTGGTGTGCGCTAGTGTGGTCCGTTGGAAGTTTAGGGTGAGGGATGCCCACCTTAAGGTGAGGCTTGTTGAAAAGAAGTAGAGATACATCGGTTGAAGCGATTTCTCGAGGGGGCCAAGACTAGGAGCACTTCTTTCCCTCGTGAGGAGTAAGGCCAGGAAAGTTGTTTCATGAATTGGCTCTACATTCGCATGGGGCCTTGAAGAGTCCAGGGGATGCCCAAAGCGGAGTGGCTAGTTCATCAAGTGTTGCATCGGTCGGAGGGGTGGCATGCACAGTAGGCTGTGTGGCTCGGACAGTCCACGGGTTTGGACATCCCTTCAGATGGCTCAAGGGAGCGAGGTAGCACTTCGGCAACTATTGGGAGACATAGACCGAGCATGTCCCTTAATAGGAATATTCCTCTACCATGAGGAAGTAAAGATGGTTCTAAAGGAGATTTGTTGTCACGCACCACTTTCCAAAATACATTAATACAAGTACGTAACGAAGGCCCTGCGAATGATGTAAACACCATCCATAAGCTGTACCAGTCTAACTCAATAATATGAATAACAATCACGACCATGCAAGAGAATATAATCACATAAATGAAAAACAACTTCAATATAAATGAAATATTTCGAAACATAATATCCAACATTTGGGATAAAACAAACTCCGGGTCATAAAAGCCTAAAACAAAGCACAATATCAATAACAATGTTCAAAGGAAAAAATATCATAAAGATAATTCAAGCAATCTATTCTTGGACCCCATCTTCTAAAATCATTGTTCACCAATTCCTTCTGGTATCACTCCTTCAGTACCTGTAAACTCGTGATCTAAAAATAGAGAAAATAATGTCCTTAGAGTAAGTCATGGACAGCAAGTAGTGGGAAACAGAGAACAAAAAAAGGCATGGTATATCAAGAATGAAGGAATGGATCAAAGTCAAGAACAAAAGCAAGGATTGGCAATAATGTCAAGGGTGTATGTTTAATCATTCAATAATTAATGGTTACAATTCAAGTTTAATATTGTTGACAGTATACAGGATCAAGCATGAAATGTCGAATGAGGGTTATTATTCATTTTATTAACCTATTTAATGCAGGTTGTACTGCGTCCCATACCACAGGTTCGGTGCATGCAAATAGTGATCGTTTTAGACTATGATGGTGAACTCAACAGATCGTGTACTCGGGTAACAAGAAAACAAGATAACATGATAACGTGATAACACAATAACAAGTATTTCTCCACCTTCCATGTAAATAATCCATGTAAGCAAGAAAGGCCCTACTGAGTACAGTTTCCGATTGTTCAATACCAAGTTAACCCTTAATACCCCGGCTTGTTAATATTTTATTTCATCCTATGTGATCATGCAAGAAGATTTCAAGGTTGTGTAATGCTACGTGTAACTAATTTTACTCATTACAGACAAAGCAAGAAACATTTATATTTAATCAACACAATTCATACAATCTGGATAGCGGGATGTTACAGTACAAAAATAGATATTCCCGCTGCTACAAAAATGCAAATCTGGATCCGTCAGAAATTCTAGAAACTCAACTCTTTGCCAGTTCCAGCGAATTACACACGATACATAAAATTCACAGAAACTTGGTTTAAATTCTTATTCTTTACAGATTTTGTGTTCAGGTAGCATGTTATAGATTGTGTTCACATATATGTATCAGGTCTCTGAATACTCATCAAATAATTCCACAAAAATTCAGGGTGATTCCTACGCATGTCTTGTCCCAGTCAAATTAATTTCACATTTTAATTTTTCCTGTTAACATGTTCTGTTTATTAATAAATCAGGGCGATAAACATATATTTGTGAATCTAGAAATCCAGACATAGCAGTACTAAAAGTCAGATATCTAGCAGACCATAACTCGAAATTCAAATCCGTCAAATATTCTGAAAACTAGACACATGGAGCTACAATTTATGTTTACAAAGTTTTTTCAAATTACTATAGTAACAGGTTCAAAAGTCTGATACAAAAAGAAATAGACAGCAGGTCAGAAAATAATTTAACATGTATTGACAACATCTTCATCACACAAGCATGCAATATTATGAAACTTAATTAAAAAAAAGTTTCATTTGGTGATTAACATGCAATTCTAAGCTTAATGATGCAATTTAAAATCCAAGGCAATTAATTCATGGGAATAATATTCAATCGGCAACATTCTAGTTATCAAACAATTCTATAACATGGATCTACTTGTTTTCATGTATGACGTGCATATGCAATGTGCAATAGGGACTACGGTTTGAGACGAAGATATTGGCATGAAGTCGAGAATATCTTGGGTTAGCTCGTGTAAACTATCAATATACTCAACGGAAGATAAATAGTACAAGAATACGATAAAAATTAGGATCTACTTGCGAAGATCAAAAGAGTTCTTGAACAAGAGAAATAAACTAGTTCAAGAGAGACTTGTCTTTTAGACGGATTATCAGAACACGAAGGAATAACGGGATAAGGATCCCGATAGCAACGGTACACGTGCAAAGCACGTAGCAAGCTATACGTGCAAAACAACAACACAATAGCACACAAGGCGGCAGCGGCAAGGGGGCACTGGAGGCGCTAGGCGGTCGACTGGGTGGTGTTGGCGAAGGGTCGATGGCACTCAGGGGAAGAAGTCGACAAAAACAGGGGCTTCGGGATTGCCGGCGTTCGGGGTTGACGAAACAAAACAGAGGAGAGGGATGAGAGATGAGAGCGACAAGGGATGCGAGCGACGAGGATGGCCAGGTTGCGGGGGATGACGACGATGGGGTGGATGGTTTCTTCGGTGGTTGGATGAGACGGTGATGAAGTGGACTTGTCGAGGTCATCAACCAGGGTGGACGAGGGTCGAGGGTGGCAGCGGAATGGAGGATGGGCGGAGCTTGAGCGGGATGGTTTTAGGGGTTGACAAAACGAAACAGAGGAGAGGGATGAGAGATGAGAGAGGTGGGGGTAGGGGAGAAAGAGAGAGAGATTAGTTTAGGGTTAATAAAAAAATTTAGAGTTAACGGGTATATATAGGTTTGGGTCTTTGGGTTAATGGGTAGTATCCAATAAGGGGAAAACATGGGGTTTGGGTTTTAGATTAATTAGGAGACTAAAATAACCAATAGAAATATGGATTTAACACTTAGATCAATTTGGAGATATTAATAAGCAAATTTTTTAATGGAACGAACAACAATTTTTTTGCAAAAAGTTAGATTAAATTAATCAGGAGATGGAAAAATTGAGTTAAAAGCAAGAAAATGAATTTGATTAAATACTCCAAATTATAGGGGTTCAAAAATAAATAAATAAATAAAAACACCAAGAAAAGAAGAAAAAATACAAAAAAATGAAAATAGGTGTTACAAATCCTACCCACCTTAGAAGAAGAATTTCGTTATCGAAATTCATACAAGTGGTACATAGGGCAACCCTGAAAAGAAAAGAAAAACAAAATAAAACTACTCAAATAGATGAGGGAACTTCTTCCGGATCTCCTCCTCCAACTCACAAGTCGACTCACCCGGCGAATGAGGATTCCAAGAAACTCAAACCAGCTTGATGACTTTATTCTTCAACACCTTCTCTCATCGTTCTAAGATAGAGACTGGATGAATCTCACAGGACAAGTCCGGCCTCACGGAAAAATCCGAGTAGTCAAACACATGACTGTCGTCCCTGATGTACTTCCTAAGCTGGGAAACATAGAATACATCATGGACTCTAGACAGTGCTGGGGGTAGAGCAAGCCAGTAGGCCACCTTGAAACGGGGACTCAACTTGCCCCCACCACCAAAGCGGATAACGCCTTTCCATGGTGACACTTTGAGGAACACGTGATCCCCCGCTTCGAACTCCAAAGGCCTTCGATGAATATCTGCCCACTTCCTCTGCCTATCTTGGGCAGCCTGCAAATGCTTCCTGATCTGAGCCACGGCATCAACTATTTTTGTGATCAACCTAGGCCCCAAAAGTTTTCTCTCACCGATGTCATCCCAACAGACCAGCGATCTACACTTGTGCCCATACAGAGCCTCAAATGGCATTGCCTTAAGACACGGCTCATAACTGTTGTTGTACGAGAACTCGGCTAAGTGCAGATGATCTTCCACAAACGTCCAAACTGAAGAACGCAGTATATCAACATGTCTTCTATGGTCTGAATCGTCCTTTCTGACTGTCCATCTGTCTGTGGATGGAATGCTGTACTGTAGCTCAACATAGTACCCAAGCTCTTCTGCAGACTCTCCCAAAACTACGACCCGAATCTCGTATCTCTATCCGATATGATGCTGACAGGAACTCCATGTAGCCTCCCAACCTCCTGAATGTACTTCTCAGCCAAACTCTCAGTGGACTGACCCATTTGGAAGGAAATGAAATGGAAACACTTTGTCAACCGATCCACTATCACCCAGATATCATTATGACCCTTGGGACTTCTTGGCAAAGCTGTAACAAAATCTATAGTGATATTCTCCCATTTCCACTCTGGGATTGGAAAAGGTTGCAACAGTCCCGCGGTCCTCTGATGCTCTGCCTTCACTTGCTGGCAAATCAAACACTGCGACACAAACCTTGTCATAGCTCTCTTCATAGCATGCCACCAAAAGTGTTGCTTCAGATCCCTGTACATCTTAGTACCTCCTGGATGAATAGAATAGGGCGACCGATGAGCTTCTTCAAGTAGTTTCTGCCTGACTTCTCCTCTAGGTACACACAACCTAGAGCCAAAATGAAGTGACCCGTTTGAATGAATTATCAAATCAATTCTTCAGTTTGCTTCCACTTCACTTCGGAACTTCTGCAACAGCTGATCGCCCGTTTGGGCTTCCTTGATCTGCTCTACCAAAGAAGAATGCAACTGCAACACATGAACTGCTGTGTTGAACCAGGAAGAAATACATCCAACTCCAACCTTCTTATATCCTCCGGTATTTCCTTCTGCTTGGTAAGGAACATAGCAGCAGGTTTTCTACTCAAAGCATCAGGTACCATGTTCACTTTGCCCAGGTGATACTGTAAATTTGTGTCATAATCTACCATCAACTCCAACCATCTCCTTTGCCTCATGTTCAACTCCTTCTGCGTGAACACATACTTGAGGCTCTTGTGATTTGTGAAAATCTCCACTTTATCCCCAAGCAAATAATTCCTCCATAACTTTAGAGCGAAAATCACGGCTGCAAGCTCCAGATCATACGGGGGATAGTTCTTCTCATGAGGCCTCAACTGCCTGGATGCATAGGTGGCAACCCGGCCTCGCTGCATCAGCACTGCTCTCAGACCTCTTCCCGAAGCATTACAGTAAATCACAAAACTGCCCGAACTGTTGGGTATAGTCAGTATAGGCGCTGACGTCAACTGATGCTTCAACTCCACAAAAGCTTCATCACAAGACTCATCCCAGAAAAACTTCTGCTCCTTCGTCAAACTGGTCAGTGGTCCAGCTATCTTTGAGAAATCCTGAACGAACTTCTTATAATACCCTGTCAATCCAAGAAAGCTTCGCACTTCAGATGCTGACATTGGAACCGGTCAATCCTTGACCGCAGAGATTTTCGACGGATCCACAGAAACACCATCACCAGAAATAATGTGACCCAGAAAAGCAACCTGATCCAGCCAAAACTCACACTTGCTGAGCTTCCCATACAACTGCTTCTCCCTCAAAGTTTGCAGAACAACCCTCAAATGTTTAGCATGATCTTCTGGGTTCCGAGAATACACCAGAATGTCATCAATAAAGACCACGAAAAACTGATCCAAAAACGTCAAGAATACCCGGTTCATCAGATTCAGGAACACAGATGGTGCATTGGTAACTCCGAAGGGCATTACCAAGAACTCATAGTGCCTTTCTCTGGAATGTTGTTTTCTGAATATTTTCTGACTTCACCTTAACATGATGATAACCAGAACGGAGATCCAACTTTAAGAAAACAGAAGCACCTCCCAATTTGTCAAACAAATCATTAATCCTCGGCAATGGGTACCGATTCTTCACAGTGATATTGTTCAACTCTCGATAGTCAATGCAGAGTCGGCGACTGCCATCCGTCTTGCTGGTGAATAAAACTGGAGCTCCCCAAGGCAAAAAACTCGGCCTGATAAAACCTTTATCCAACAACTCTTGAACTTGCACCTTCAGTTCCGCCAATTCAACCGGTGACATGCGATATGGACTCTTCGAGATGGACGATGTACCTGGCTGAACATCAATACTGAACTCCACTTCTTGGTCTGGTGGTAATCCGGTAATTCCTCCGGAAGGACATCAAAGAAATCCCCAATGGTGCCAATGGTGCAACCAATGGTGCAACATCCCCATCTGTGCACAACGACTCAAGTGTAGCAGCCTTGGGGCTCATCGGGCTCTTGACAAGCCCTGACGGTGTCTCACCCGCAAGAAACTCGAACTCTGGTTTCCCAGGAAGCTTAAAAGTCACCTTCTTCTCTCGGCAATCAGTCACAGCATGAGAAACATCCAACCAATCCATGCCCAGAATAACATCAAGGCCAGAATTGGGAATCACAATCAGATTAGCCACGAAATCCACACCACCTATCAGCAAAGGGCTTTGCTTGCAAACCCTAGAACAAACAATGACACCTCCACCTGTGTGTCCAGAGCTGCGGGCATAGCATCGCTTGCCAAACAATGCTGATCAACAAAGCGAGAGGAAACAAAGGAGTGGGTAGCACGAGAGTCAAACAAAACATGAGCTGAAAGAGAAAAAACTAAAATAACAACTAAAATATGATCAAAGAAATAAGAATGAGATGCAAGTAGGATATATGCACAAATAATTGCACAAAAGAAAAGGAATAAGATGTAGAAATAGAATAAGGAAAGAATAAACAATACAATTACTGTGATATACCTGCAACCACTCCAATAGCTGCCTCTGCTTCCTCAGCAGTCAAGTTATAGGCCTGACCACGGCCCCCAGTCTGACCTCTCCTAGGGGCCACTCATCTCGGATCAAAGACTTGCCTCTGCGATGGAAGAGGCGGTCCGCCCTGACCATGAGTCAGTGCTCCCTCCTGAGCAGCACCTCCAATCTGCGAAAGATTCCTATTCTTGGGACAGTCCTGAATCATGTGATCACTGCTCCCACACGCAAGGCATAGCCGATTGGCTGATCTGCAATTCTGCCATGAATGTCTAGCCTTATGACAGTAGTCACAAGTCTGAATTGTATTCAGGGCAACAGGCAGATACGGCTGTGCTCTCATGGCAGGGGTCGAAACTGGCCTCCGAATAGGTCCCCTGGTAGGCCGAACTGCAACATGGTACTGAATAGCCTGCTGAGAAACACTCGAACTCCTAAGAGTTTGCTCCTGGATCCGGGTAGCATCCAGAACGTCGGCACAGGCACGAAGCCGAAGGGCAGCCAAGCGGTCCGGAATATGAAAGCTCAAGCCCAACTAAAATCTGTGAGCCCTGTCCTCATCAGTGGCTACCAGTGCAGGAGCGAAGCGACTAAGTCGAGTAAACTCCGCAGCATACTCGTCCACGGAACGGTTCCCGTGAGTTAAGGAAACGAGTTGCCGTTCCGTTTATGCCTTAGTAACACTGGGAAAGAACTTTGCTATGAAGCTCTCCGTTAAAGTAGCCCACTCGATGGGCCTCACAAGCCACTCAGTCTCAACTCGACACCAGATATGGGCAAGATCCACTAGCTGGATGCTTACCACATCCACCCGATCAACATCAGAACTCGAGCTGCAATCAAAAACTACTCCGTCCGGATAAGCCATTGCTCGGCCTCCATTAGCATCTCAGTGCCCAAAAAGTTATCGAGGTGCAGCCTCATGAAGTCTGTCACTATGTCGGGCTTTGGTGTCAGTGGCCCAAGTGTAGGTACAGCGGCAGTTCGCTTGGTCGCCTCCAAAGCAGCCCTCATTAATTCATTATGCTCCTGCTGAAGGGCCATCATTTGATGCATCATCTGTAGAATAGCAGCATTATCTGGCTGCACATCCCTCGGACGAGAAGAGGAAGAAGCTCCGCGAGCCATAGTCTGCAATAAGATCAAATACAGTCAGTACCCAGATTATATGTTGGTTATTATGTGTTCATGTGATGAACGTTGTGCGCACATTATTGAGTTAACCTGGCTAAGCCAGACTTGACTAACATATCAGCTAAACATGACTAACACGCTAGCCAAACCTGGATCCTGAAACCACTAAAAACCCTATCACGCCCCGCTTTTCAAAATACAGGAATATGAGTACGTAACGAAGACCCAACGAATGATATAAACACCATCCATAAGTTGCACCAGTCTAACTCAATAATATGAACAACAATCACAACCACGCAAGAGAATATAATCACATAAACGAAAAACAACTTCAGTAAAAATGAAATAAATCAAAACATAATATCCAATATCTGGGATAAAACAAACTCTGGGTCATAAAAGCCCAAAACAAAGTACAATATCAATAACAATGTTTAAAAGAAAAATGTCATAAAGATAATTCAAGTAATCTATTCTTGGACTCCATCTTCTAAAATCGTTGCTCACCAATTCCTTCTGGTATTGCTCCTTAAGTTCCTGTAAACTCGTGATCTAAAATATAGAAAATAATATCCTTATAGCAAGTCATGGCCAGCAAGTAGTGGGAAACAGAGAACCAAAAAAATGCATGGTATATGAAGAATGAAGGAATGGATCAAAGTCAAGAACAAAAGCAAGGATTGACAATAATGTCAAGGGTCTATGTTTAATCATGTAATAATTAAAGATTACAATTCAAGTTTAATATCAGTGACAGTATACGGGATCAAGCATGAAATGTCAAATGAGGATTATTATGCATTTTATTAACCTATCTAAAGTACGTAGTACTACGTCCCATACCACAGGTTCGGTGCATGCAAACATTAATCGTTTTAGACTGTGATGGTGAATTCAATAGATCGTGGACTCGGGTAACAAGATAACAAGATAACATGATAACGTGATAACACAATAACAAGCATTTTTCCACCTTTCATGTAAATAATCCATGTAAGTAAGAAGGGCCCTACCGAGTACATTTTTCGATTGTTCACCACCAAGTCAACCCTTAATACCTCGGCTTGTCAATATTTTATTTCAACCTATGTGAGCATGCAAGAAGATGTCAAGGTTGTGTAATCCTAGGTGTGACTAATTCTACTCATTATAGACAAAGTAAGAAACAATTATATTAAATCAACACAATTCATATAATTTGGGCAACAGGACGTTACTGTACAAAAATAGATATTCCCACTGCTACAGAAAAGCAAATCAGGAAACAAAAGAAGTTCTAGAAACTAGACTATGCCGGTTCCAGCGAATATACACACGATATAAAAAAAATCACAGAAACTAGATTTAAATTCTTATTCTTTACAGATTTTGTGTTCAGGCAGCAGGTTATAGATTGTGTTCACATATATGTATCAGGTCTGAATACTCAACAAATAATTCCACAAAAGTTCAGGGTGATTCCTACGCATGTCTAGTCTCATTCAAATTAATTTCACATTTTATGTTTTCTGTTAACATGTTCTGTTTATTAATAAATCAGGGTGATACACATATATATGTGAATCTGGAAATCCAGACCTAGCAGTAAAAAAACTCAGATATCTAGTAGATTATAACTCGAAATTCAAATCCGTCAAATATTCTGGCAACTAGACACATGGAGCTACAATTTATGTTTACAAAGTTTATTCAAATTACTACAGTAACAAGTTCAAAAGTCTAATACAAAAAAAATAGACAGCAGGCCAGAAAAATAATTTAACATGAATTGGCAATATCTTCATCACAAAAGCATGCAATATTATGAAAATTAATTAACAAAAGTTTTATTTGGTGATTAACATGCAATTCTATGATTAATGATGCAATTTAAAATTCAAGGCAATTAATTCATGGGAATAATATTCAATCGGCAACTTCTAGTCATCAAACAATTCTATAACATGGATCTACTTGTTTTCATGTACGACGTGCATATGCAATGTGCAATAGGGACTAGGGTTTGAGTCGAAGATATTGGTACGAAGTCGAGAATATCTTGGGTTAGCTCGTGTATACCCTCAATATACTCAACAAAAGATAAATAGTATAACAATACGATAAAAATTAGGATCTACTTGCGGAGATCAAATGAGCTCTTAAACAAGAGAAATAAACTAGTTCAAGAGAGATTTTCCTTTTAGACGGTAAATCTGAACATGAAGGAATAACAGGATTAGGATCTCGACAGCAATGGTACACGTGCAAAGCATGTAGCAAGCAACTCGTGCATAACAGCAACTATATGTACGATGCACGTAAAACTCCAACGACAAGAACGACCACAACACAATTGCACACAAGGCGGCAGCGGCAAGGGGGCATTGGCCGCGCTAGGCGGTCGACTAGGTGGTGCTTGCCAAGGGTCGACGGCACTCAAGGGAAGAAGTCGTCGAAAATAAGGGTTGCAGGATTGCCGATGTTCGTGGTTGACGAAACGAAACAGAGGAGAGGGATGAGAGATGAGATCGGCGGGGGATGCAAGCGACGAGGATGGCCGGGTTGCGGGTGATGACAACGACGGGGTGGATAGGTGCTTTAGTGGTTGGATGAGACGGTGACGAGGTTGACTTGTCGAGGTCGTCAACCAGGGTGGACGGGGGTCGACGGTGGCAGCAGAGTGGAGGATGGGCGAAGCTTGAGCGGGATGGGTTCAGGGGTTGTTGAAACGAAACAAAGGAGTGGGATGAGAGATGAGAGCGGCGGGGGTAGGAGAGAGAGAGAGAGAGAGAGAGAGAGATTAGTTTAGGGTTAATAAAAAAATTAGGGTTAATGGGTATGTATAGGTTAAGTTGGGATATTGGGTTAATGGGTAGTATCCAATATGGGGAAAACATGGGGTTTGGGTTTTAGATCAATTAGGAGACTAAAATAACCAATAGAAATATGGATTTAAAACTTAGATCAATTTGGGGATATTAATAAGCAAAATTTTTAATGGAACGAACAACAAATTTTTTGCAGAAAATTAGATTAAATAAATTAGGTGATGAAAAAATTGTGTCAAAAGAAAGAAAATGAATTTTATTAAATGTTCCAAATTACAGGGATTCAGAAAAAGAAAAAAACCCAAGAAAAGAAAAAAAATTAAAAAAATGAAAACTTGGGTTACATTTGTAATCTTGTAGAGACTTGTAATCTTTTGGAGACTTGTAATCTTGGAGACTTTTTCTTCAATGACACTTGTAATCAGATATTAATGTGGAATGAAAATCTTCTAAGTGTTTATGCATATACCTCTTTGATTTATATCTTTTTGTGTTTGAGGTTGTTTTGGGAGCACTCGAGTAGCAAGCCACGCTCCGCATGCTTGCTCAGTGGCAAGTGGTTAGAGTGGCCTTATGAACCAGGAGTGGATTCCGAACAGAGTGACAACAAGTTTTGGGAGCACTCGAATGGCAAGCCGTGCTCCGCGTACTTGCTCGGAGGCAAGAGGCTAGAACGACCTTGTGAACCAAGAATGGAGTCCGCACTTGCCTAGATTGTTTTGGGAGCACTCGAATGGTGAGCCTAGCTCCGCATACTTGTTTGGGGGTAAGAGGCTAGAGCGGCCCTGTGAACCACGAGTGGACTTCGAACAAGGTGACGACGAGTTTTGGGAGCACTCGAATGGCAAGCCATGCCCCGCACACTTGCTCGGTGGCAATTGGCTAGAGAGACTCTGTGAACCATGAATGGACTTCGCACTTGTCTGGGTTGTTTTAGGAGCACTCGAGTGGTGAGCCGAGCTCCACATACTTGCTCGGGGGCAAAAGGCTAGAGTGACCTTGTGAACCACGAGTGGACTCCGAATAAGGTGATGATGAGTATTGGGAGCACTCGAAAGGCGAGTCGTGCCCCGCACACTTATTTGGGGGCAAGTGGCTAGAGCAACTCTATAAATCATGAATGGACTCTGCACTTGTCCGGGTTCTTTTAGGAGCACTCGAGTGGCGAGCTGAGCTCTGCATACTTGCTCGGGGGCAAGATTCTAGAACGACCTTGTGAATCACGAGTGTATTCTGAACTAGGTGACGGCGAGTTTTCAGAGCACTCGAATGGTGAGCCATGCTTCACGTACTTGATCTGGGGAAAGAGGCTAGAGCGGCTCTATGAACCAAGAATGGACTCCGCACTTGTCCATTAGGATGCTTAGTGAGCGGATGGTAATGCTTGTGAGCGGACCATGTGTGCATTTCTTTGTTTGTATTGGGCAGAGTTACACAAGAATTTTGGAAAAGAAAAGACCAATTTTTATTAAAAAATTAAACTAAGTGGCTGCTTGATTGCAAGCCTTTATTACATGTTGTGACCGTTATAATTGTCGGCCTTTATTACATGTTTGAACTAGCTACTAAGGGAGAGTGTTAAACACCCTTGTCGTACTTCATCAGGTGTGCAAGCTTCTATTACATGATCTGACCGTTATAATTATCAGCCCTTTATTACATGTTTGAACTAGCTACTAAGGGAGAGTGTTAAGTAGAGCTAGTATCGGGTCCTATCTGGTCGGGTCCTCCCCTACCCAGACCCGGACCCGGTACCTCACAGGTCCAAAAATTGGACCTGGACCCAGACTTGCAAGAACCGGGTCCGGGTCCTGGTCCTAGTTAAAAAATTCTACCAGTCGAGTCCGGTAGCATGAAGTAAATATTTGCACTTAAGTATTTTGCACCCAATACCCTACAGCTCCAACAAGTTTTGCACTTAAGTACATGGATAAGTATTATATTTACAGATATATCTTCAACAATTACTATTTGCATGTATATCTCTATAACCTATTATTCAAATTCCATATTTTTTGGGGTATTTTTTAACGGGTCTGGGTCCAGGTCCTGGTCGGTTCTATTTTGAGCGGACTCGGACCCGGACCCGGACCCCGACCCAGACCCGGAAGTCCATCGTGTCTTATTTTAGGACTCGGACCTGGACCCGTATAGATCTGGTCAGTTTCGGTCCATTGCCGGGTCCAGGTTGGGTCCGAGTCGGGTCTAGGTAATGGGTAAATGTGACAGTGCTAGCATTAAGCGGTTGTAAAACTTCTCTACCCTCTGCTGGTAGTTATTTCTTTGCAGGGCGGATTTCTCTTGGATTTTGTCGATGAGATCTAGATTGGCCCAGAGGTCATTTGAATTTTGCTTTTTGTTGAAGGAGAGAAGGCGGGGGGAAAGTAGTCCTACTTCCAGAGGGATAAGAGCTTCCATGCCAAATGTGAGATTGAATGGGAATTCTCTCGTGGGGATTCTCTTCGTGGTTCTGTAAGACCAGAGCATGCTCGGGAGTTCTTTGACCCATTGTCCCTTTGGGGCTTCACCAAGTTGCTTCTTGAGGACATTCAAGATTTGTCGGTTGGTATTCTCAGCTTAGCCCTTGGTCTGGGGGGTGTGAAATGGATGAGAAACGTTGTTCAACTTGCAGGTTGGTGCAAAACTTGTGGAATGCCTTGCCAGCAAATTGAGTTCTATTGTCGATGACTAGTTTGTGGGGAATCCCTTACTAGAAGACTATGTTATTACAGAAGAATTATTGGACCGTATGCTCTGTGATGGTTGCGAGTGGTTCTGCCTCGATCCACTTCGTGAAGTAGTCGATGGCGACCAGTAAGAAGATACGTTATCCAGTGACGGGAGGAAATGGTCTGAGCAAGTCCATTCGCTACACTACAAAGCGGATGGGGCTGGACATAGAGCTGAAGTTGGCTTACAGCTCCCGCTTGATGGAAGGTATTTCTAGCAGGGAACGCAGCAGCGAACATATGCTTGGGCATCACTAAGAAGAGTTGACCAGTAGTAACCATGGTTGAGAATTCTTCGTGCAAGAGACCTCGGGCCTAGATGACTGCCCCTATCCCTTCATGTACTTCTTTGAGGGCGTACTTGGCCTCTTCTGGGGAGAGGCATCATAGGTAGGGTTGGCCATCAACTTGAGTGTAAGAGCGCTTGTAGAGGACCCCTTCGACGGAAGTATATCTTTCCGCCCTTATCCGGATCTTTCTTACTTCTTTGTGGTCCATAGGGAAGATTCCCTTATCGAGGAAGTCGAATAAGGGTTTCATCCAACAATCTCCAGGTGTCTGGGAGGTGATGGACATGAGCTCCAGTACCTCTTTTTCGATGCTTGGCTTGAGTAGGACCTCAATTAGCACAGTGTGGATGAGTCCATCGAATAATGAGGAGGCTAGCTTGGATTGCGCATCGGCTTGCCAATTTTCCTTGCGTGGGATGCATATTACTGTAGCTTCTGTGAAAGTAGTCATAAGTTTTTTCACATGGGCCAACTACTTGATCATGCGGTCATCCCTTACCTCATCTTCACCCCGAATTTGGTTCACTACCAATTGGGAGTTGCTGAACACTCCAGCTCTTTGTGCCCCTGCTTTCTTTGCTAAGAAGAGCACAGTGATGATGGCTTCATACTTGGCCTCGTTATTGGAAGCTGGGAAGTTGAGGCATAGCAAGTATTGGAGGGTGAATTGTCGAGACCGAGTAAGATGACACCGGCTCCACTCCCCTCGAGGCAAGAGGACCCTTTCAAGTAAATACTCCAAAGTGGGTGGTTGTCTCCTTCCTCGGGAGGATCGGGCCGATAAATGATGGCAGTTCTTGGCTGATAAATTTGGCTAAGGCTTCGGCCTTGATGGCAGTTCTTGGCCGATAAATGATGTCATGCTAGCTTAACTCGATGGACCACTTCATAAGTCTTCTGGAGCTCTCTGGCTTGTGGAGGACTTACTTGAGCAGATGATCAGTGAGGACCCAGATAGAGTGCGCTTGGAAGTAGGGTGGAAGCTTTCGGGTGGCCATTACCAGAGCGTAAGCCATCTTATCCATCTTTGAGTACCGGAGCTCAGCATCGTGGAGTACCTTGCTCTCATACCAAACACTGAGGGTCTAATCTGAAGTGGCCAAGTAAAGGTAGAGAACCTCTCCCGGTGTAGGCTTTCTAAGGAGTAGAGGATTGACAAAAGGTGCTTTAACACTCTCGAAGGCTGCTTGTTGTTCTTTCCCCCACTCAAAATTCTTCACTTCTCGAAGAGCTTTGAAGAAAGGAAGACACTTCTCCTCAGACTTGGAGAGAAAGCGCCCGATGGCGGCGAGACGGCTGTTGAGTTTCTGGATTTCTGACTGTAGCTGGGGGAGACATGTCATGTATGCCTTTGATCTTCTCAGGGTTAGCTTTGATACCTCTCAGGTTTACCATGAACCCTAAGAACTACCCCAAGGAGACTCCGAAGGCACATTTCGAGGGGTTTAGCCCCATGTTGTTTATCTGAAACACGCGAAGGCCTCTTGAAAGGTCACTTGGTCTTCTTTCATGAGGCTCTTGACAAGCATATCATCCACATATACCTCCATGTTTCGACTGATATGGTCCTTGAAGACTTGGTTCACCAAGCGCTGATACGTAGCTCCGGCATATTTAGCCCGAAGGGCATAACTCGGTAGCATTGTATTCCTTGATCAGTGATGATGGATGTCTTCAGGATGTCTGGAGAAAACATTTGGATCTAGTTGTATTCGAGAAGGCTTCCATAAAGCTTAAGAGCTGATGGCCAGAAGTGGTCTCGATTACGGTGTCTATGCTCGGTAGAAGGAAGGGGTCCTTCGAGCATGCTTTGTTAAGGTTGGTGAAGTTTTTGCAAGTTCTCCACTTGCTGTTGGCTTTCTTGATCATGACCATATTCGCTGGCCACTCGGGGTAGCATGTTTCGTGAATGAAGCCGGCAGATAGGAGCTTCTCTACTTCTTCCTTGAATTCTTGCTGCCTCTTGGGAGAAAATTTGCGATGCTTCTGTTGGACATGCTTGAGTTCCAGATCCACACATAAACGATGCAAGATTAGATCTTCGGATATGACCGGCATGTTTATGGTTTTCCAAGCAAAATGATCCATATTCTCCCTACTGCAGGCGATGAGTTGTTCTTTGACTTGATGGGGAAGTGTCTTGCTCACCCGAAAATACTTAGCTTGATCCTATTGGGAGAAAGGGATTTTTGCTAGTTTGTCTATGGGTTCAGAGCGGGCTTGTCCCCTATCTTGAGGAAGTTTCAAAGCATCAAGGGGAGGACTGAGCCCCCATTGTGGCGGTATAACATGCCCGAACAACTTCTTGACTTCCTTTGGCTTCCCCTACTCCTATTGCCATAGGGAATTTTATCTTTATGTGGTAGGCAGAGGCAACCACGTGAAGGGCTGCTAATCTCGGGCAAAAAAAGATTACATTATAGGCAGACTTCATGTCGGCTGCAATGAAATCTAGTACTTCTGTGTAAGTGGCTGGAGCTTTCCCAAAAGTTACGTCAAGGGTGACTATTTCTTCGATCTGAACTAGAACTCCTGAGAATCCATGGAGAGTGTACCCAGCAGGCTTGAGGCGACCTCGCTTGAGCTTGAGGCACTCAAATAAATTCCGGAAGAGAATGTTTACCGAGCTTTCGTTATCTATAAGGACACAATGCACTTCATGGTTTGTCATACATATGCTAATTACGAGCGCATCGCAGTGAGGTATTTGATTCAAGGTCTCGGTCTAAATATGTCATCGGAACTGCCGAGTTCTTGGGAGGGAGATATTATGTACGGAGTTCACTTCTTGGAGAAATGTTTTTGTAAAGGAGTTAGATGATCCCCCCATAGGTCCTCCATCCGTCTCGAGCCTTGGGACTCGGAAGATTTCTTTGGTCGCTTATTGGCTTCTCTCACAATAGGAGGTTCGGTGTCATTCCTTGAGCAAACTTGACAAGGTACCAACGTCGAAGCCACCCTTCGAGCTCGTCCCTAAGGGTTTGGCAGTCATCTATGAGTTGCCCATGATTTTTGCGGAAGACACACCACTTTTTCATATCTCTTCTCCTGCATGGGGCGTTCATCCTAGGAGGAGGCTGGAGGAGTCCCTCGTCGACTTCCATAAGAATAGCAGAGATGCTAGCATTAAGTTGGGTGTACTTTTCGAAGCACGACATTAGGGGTTAACAGCTTTGGCATGTGGCATCCTTCTGGGTCTTCCTGGGTCTGTCTTCATTGGTGCTGTTCCGTTTTTTCCCAAATGAAGGCACGTTCAGCTCTTAGGGTCGGATGACATCCTCCACTCAGAAATACTTCTCGACCTTTTGAAGGAGGTTGAAGAAATCTGAATGAAGTCTGACAAGAGAGGCTTGAGGTGATCATGATTCACATTGTACCAGAAGGGAGCGGTGGCCACGCCTGGATCGAGTGAGGGGATTGAACGGGACTCGGCTGTGAAGTGCCAAACATAGCTTTTGAGGGACACCCCATCTCTTTATCTGAGGTCAAGTAGAGAGGCACTTTTCTTCTCTTTCTTATGGCTAGTGATGAAGTGCATGAGGAAGAACTCCTCAAGTTGGTCGAAGGAGAAGATGGACCCTAGAGAGAGACGAAAGAACCACTCTTGTGCGGGTCCCTTTAGGGTTGCTTTATAGAGGAGGGAGTCTGATGCTTGGTGGATCATCATGAGGGTTTTAAAACTCTCAATGTGGTCTACCAGTCAGTCTCCTCGTTGTATGACTCAAAAGGCTGAGATCTTTAAATTGGCCAGAACAGGAGCCTCAATAATTTTTCTGGAGAATGGGGGTATTGAGGGACAGTATGTTCCTTCATGTCTTCCTCCATCATGCTTCAGCAATGCTAGGCGATCTTCCATCTTTTGGAGGCATTGGAGGATGACATTGCCTTGCTTTTTCAGATCTAGTAGACCTGTGAGACTCTTCATGCTGTGGAGGAGTGGAGCAGTGATGGCTAGGTTGTCGAGTCCTACTTGGAGCAGTGTTGAGGGCTTTAGGGATTTCATCTTTGAATTCTCGAAACTCTGCCCGGGTTAATGCACCGATTTTTCATTTAATGAAAATTATTTTATTTTGCACGTAGTGTGCACGTGCAATATTTTTTTGGTAGAATTAAATCCTATAATTATTTTCATTATGATGAGTATGGATGACTAAATATGTGCTCTTTCCTATATAAAGCCCTTTTTCAAATAGACAAAATCCCTTCTTTTAAAAAGCCCAAATCTAATTTATTTGTTATTTTTTTTTTATTATTTTGGCCCATAAACTAAAGCCCATGAACTATTTTTATTTTAAATACAACTTGTAGTGTAGAATACATTTTAAAGATTATTTTTATGTAAAATATAATGTACAAATTTTTGGAGACAATTGCATGCACGTGCATTGCACGTACACGTGCGAATTGCACCATTGTGTATGGCCGGTTACAATCCAAGGAGGGAAAATGAAAATTTCAATTGGAATCATGGGTGGTGGTTACATGATCATGGTTGGTTATTGTAACTCCTCCTTGAATCCTAGCCTTTTAATCCTAACTCCTACTTCAATCTTAGCCTTCCATTTTCCTAAATTTTTAGTATAAATACCTCCCCCCCTAGCCTAGTTATTCTTGTGCTAATTATTCCTCCAAACCTATAGTTAAAATACATTATTAGTAATATAGCAAGTGAGTTAAAAGATTGAGAGTGTGTGTGGGGAGTTCGTGCTTGCATCATCAAGGAGAGGCCGGCATCAATAGGGAGTGCTCGGGTTGCATCTTGGAGGCTAGTGTGCGCATCGACGAGGAGGAGGACCGCTCTTTTGGCAAGGATATTTACTTAGGAGGTGTTGCTATTTGTACTTCTCTCCAATCAAGGTGGGTAAATTTTCCATATTTTTAATTAGGAAGCATGCTAGATTTGAATTGAAAGAATGATGCATGAAAAAGATTAATAAGAGAACACATTTAATTGGAAAAATGACCTATTGATTGATTGAAATGTTGATATGCAATTGTATGTGGTTCTATTATTAAAATTTAAGTTGTGTGCAAATTGATTATAGCCATGGATTGTTTGAAGAAAACTTCATTATTAACATTAAATGTTATATGCAAGAATTAGTAGATTGACAATGTCACTTTATGTGCTTAAATGGAATTTTCGTGATAACGTTGTAATGAATGAATTAGAATATAATTTGTGTGTTTGTGAAATGAATAAAAACAGAAAATTGATGTAGAGATTAGTGAAATTAAAATTAGATAAGAAATGTCGAAAAAGAAATGTGTTAGTAGTAGTATATAAATTTAACCAAATTGTATGGTAGATATGTGTTAATTATTGGGAAAAATATATTTAATTATTGAAAAAATTATTTTTATATACTGGAGTATAATTTATGATGAGAATAATTAATCTGGAATTTTTACAGCATGTTAGTAAGAGCAAAATGAAATGAGAACTTGATGAACATCGAAATGTTTTACTAAACAGAGATGGTTGATTTAATTGGAATTCGAATTGCACTATGACAACCCGAGCCTATAGCTCGAGTGGTCGGAATGCTCTTACTCGCTACAGTATATGCGGGGGTTTCTCAGAGGTTGAGGGATCGAATCCCGTTGACACCATATATTTTTGTTTCGAACATTTAAAAAATAATAAGGTTCAGCCGAGAGCACTTAATGCTCACAGCTCCCCTTTCTAACGCATAGCGCATTTGGCCTAGTGGCCTGTGCCTTCGGTTGGTTTCCTTGTGGTCGCTAGTTCGATCCTTGGTCTCGGCTGTGTTGTGTTGTGGGAAAAAATAATTTTTTTGGGGTGTTTTGATGATTGGAAAATTATGAAAAAATATGATTATTATCCTAAAAATATGTGGGATTTATGAAAAATAAATTGGGAATTATTTAAATGAAATAGAGTATATTTTGAGACCAAAAGTATAATTTAGAACTATGGTTCTACACTTGCATTTTTATGAAAATTGTACCTTGCAAAAGGACTTGAAATGGAATATTAGAAAAGAAATATGAATGTGAAAGGAATTATGTGAAGTGATGTAAATTATTCTCATTGGAGAATAGTGTGACAAATTATGAAGTGTAAATATTCATCTTTGATCGTATAACTAGTGATGTGGTTTTTAATGTGAAAATAATATTTCATGAATTACAAGATGAATAATTGAATTCCATATATAGTTATGGACTATTGAATAATTTAGAAATCATGATTGGAAAAAGGAAAATATTTTTTGAGTATGACAACTCAAACATGTGAACTTATGAATTGGAATTGAAAATTAGAGTGTAGCCAAAACTCACACCGGCAAGTGAAAAATGATGAATCATGATTATTGACATTGAAAAGACCAGGTTTGGGTCATTGTGAAATGAAAGAAATAAGACCGGTAGTAGTGAGAGAGCTAACTCTAGAGATTTGATTTTGGTCATGATTTCATTAGAATTAAGGATTAGTTACATAGTGAAGATTTGATGAAAGTAAGAGAAAAACATTAAGTATGAGGGCCATTGGATTGGCAGCGAGAGCATATCCCAGGATGTCCCATGATGAGTCATGATAGGGCGTGGATACTGCTCCAGAGTACCGTCCCGGTGGCGACGCTTGTGGGGTGTTTGACGACTGCGGGTGGTGTCATGTCTATGGTAGGAGCTGAATTACCACAGGATGCCTGCATGATGAGTCATGTGTCAGTGCATTGGGATTCCCTCCAGGGCGCCTAGACATGAGTTCGTATGTCAGAAAATATCTAAGATACTTATCGTAGTTACAGTAGTAGATTTAATCATGACGAGGGATTGAACCTTACAAAGATGAAGAACGAATAAGAGGCTTGCCCTCGGACCTATGTAGTATGGGATGCATAGAATCCGAACAAGCATGCATTAGTGTCATATAATATAAACAATTGCATTAAGGACTAAGTGCACAATCACAACACGACATCATTAGGGTATTCCCTTTAGTTTGATATGTGACAAGTTTGTGTTTGTTAAATATGGAAAATTAGTTATACTATTTCCGGCATAGAGAGGATGGCCGTGTATAATGTTCGTCGGTTGAATAAACTGACGTACCCACAGTTTTGTATGCAGGGTAAATGACATGATAAAGATTAAAGAGGAACAGATGCTTAAAGATTAATCAATGTTGTTGTACTTTATTTAAATATTGTAAATTTGTTTCCGCTGTACAATGTAAAGTGTAAAGTTTTCATGTAAATTCTGATGTAAAGTGAAAAGTTTTAAATTCCTTGTAAAATTGTACTAAATGAAGTGTAAAGATCCTGTGGAATCTCGAATTCAGTGTATTTTGGAATTCGGGGCGTTACACCGGGTGACATATACTTCTTCGTCTCTTCCTCTCCTAGGGGCTGGTCGACTGATTGGAGTTGGGTGCCTCCTCCTGCGAGGAGGAGTTCTTCTTTGTCCCCTTGGAGAGTGATGGCTTCTTCGACCTCTGGTAGAGAGAGTTCTTCTGCGTCCCCGACTTTGAGGAGAGAGGCCCCTCGTGCCTTCTTGGTGTGATGGATGGGATAACACATCTCTTGCTTGTGATCTGCTTGAGTGCCCCTGACATTCGGACTCCTGCTGTTTGGAGTTTATGAGATGATAGAGGTCTTGCACCGGCTGAGGTGCTTCAAGGGGCACCATGGAGGGTATGGAGGTGTAGACCGACTCCAAGTTCTCTCTAATGTGCTGTGCAGGGTGCTGGTTTCTTCGGTAGCCCCCTATTGGAGACTCTCTAAAGGGAGGCTGAGTAGGTTGTTGGGGCTGAAGAGGTAGGTCCGGTTGCAGGGGTTGCTCTTGTTAAGAGGTAGGAGGGATGTCCTCTTGAGGTGGAGGTGGAGGTGGAGGAAGAGGGTTGGCTTGTCTGCTTGAGGCAACCACCTTCCTTTCTCCTTTGGAGGCATGACTGAAAGCTATTTTTTTCGGCGAAGTTTAGTCGGATTGCTTTTTTTGTTTCCGCAGACGGTGCTAATATGTTGCTGCTATTTTCTGTGTGGGAGCAAACAGATTTTGTGAATTCTTTTAAAAAAAATAAAAAGCTGACCTTTCTTACTTTCACCGACGTTGATTGTTTTAAACTGATCTTGACTCCTAAATCTGACTCGTTTGAACCATTGGATCTGATCTGGATGGTGAGGATTGATCCGATTGACCTATAAAAGTCTGAAATACCGGGCATGACTCCGGAGACAGACCCTCCGATGCTCAAGTCAAAAATCAAGAATAGAAAGAGAGTTTTTAGAGGCAAAATATTGATTACCTGATTTCTGTGGAAGTAGGGGAGTATTTATAGTCGCCTTGGGGGTCAGTTTTAAGATAATGATTTATCTCTACTTCCTAGTGATTTTGGATTGAATTGATTATATCTTCTTCACGAAGAGAAAAGATTTTTCGGAAAGATTGAGTTAAAACTCTTCTCATGATAAAAGACATGGTTTTTAAACCGTCTCTCATGGATAACTATGAGTTCAAATCAAATTTAAATAATATGGACACATTTATGTCGGGCTGTTGTTACAACCCAGTAAGACAGATCCGTTTTGGGTTAATGGGTTTAAGAGATACCCAAGTTTTACTCACAGACCCGTTTCTAGTGAAATTACTGTTTTGCCCCTAAGAGCTTCAGGATCCGTGCCCTGTTTGAACATCCCGATTTGGTTCTATTTTTACCTATATCAATATACTTTATTCAATTTTTTCGTGCAATGTTCAGTACTCGCATCAACAACCCAAGGGCTAACATCACAACTCCGAGGGTTTCTGAGAGGAGGTTTTCGTTTGATCATGAAGGTAGCCCGCCGCTTTCGAGGCTCCATGTGAGAGGCGGAAATCTATTCGAATGATAGTGAATCATGCCTCAATAAATCCATCTTGTTCTCTACTTATATTTACTTTATCTCTTTGCTTTGATCAATTGGTTTGAATTCTGTACTTGATTTTCTACAGGATTTTTATCACCTTCCTTGTTTTTAATTCTTGTGGTTTGTGAGTTTTGTGCTTGTATTTCTTTTAAGGGTGAATGGTTTGTGTATGGATCCGTATTTAGTGTAAGTGGAGGAGTACTTCTAGAGCTGGCAATGCATACCCCGTTTACCCTATAATTAAGGATAAAAGTGGGGATTTCTTACTCATTTATTGTACGGGTTGGGTAAATGTACAAAATTTGTAGATATCAGAAAAGCTGGGTAGGGTGAAGAAGATAATTTTAGATAATTTTAGTCTGACCAATTTATTCATTGACCCTATTATATAAATTAATAGTAAATAGTAATATAAGTATATAACAAATACCCAATAGTGTCATTGAAGGCCTCGGACGCACTCAAGGCTTTGATGGTATTCTTAATCTGCAGTATGCCGACGACACCATCATTTTTATCAAACCTGACCATTCATCCTTACGTAACCTGAAACTTCTTCTCTAATGCTTCGAGCTTGCCTCTGGTCTATCCATCAATTTCCAAAAGTCTTCGGTGACTTGGCTTGGTGGTGATTCTAGCCGTCAGGCAGAAGTCTCCCAATTTTTTAATTGTCCCATGGCCTCTTTCCCCATTACCTATCTAGGTATTCCTCTCAGATGGGGCAAGCTCCATAGATCAGATTGGTTCCCCATCATTGACAAAATTGAAGCCAGACTCAATGTCTGGACTGGCAAGTGTCTTTCTCGAGGGGGCAGATTAATTCTGGTCAACTCTGTCCTCTCGGCTATTCCCCTTTATCTGATGTCCTTCTACTTTCTCCCGTCTTGGGTCATCAGAAGATTAGATCAAATTAGGAGCAATTTTTTCTGGTCCGGATCTCCCGGTTTCAAAATAGGGTCGCATCTTTACAATTGGAACATAGCCTGTTCCTCTAAGGCTCACGGTGGTCTCGGTATTCTCAACCTCAGGCACCAAAATTTAGCCTTGCTTGGTAAGTGGCTCTGGAGATTCCACCTCTTCGAGCATCTACCGTGGGTCCAATGTATCAAAGGCCATTATCTTTCTAACTCTCCCTGGTGGTCCTTTCCCTCCGCCACTCATAGATTTGCCTCTCCTTTCTGGAAAGGTGTGTGGAAAGCTGCGGCAGCTTTTCAGTGTGGTATTTCCCATCGATGCTCTGTTGGTTCTAGAACTCTCTTTTGGCATGATCTCTGGTTTGGCAACATTAAACTATCCTCTGCCTATCCCAATCTTTACCGTCTCGCCTCTCTCCCTGAAGCATCTGTGAGCGACTCATACCATATTATCAACTCCAATAGACATTGGTTTATTCCCTTTGAGACTGAGCTCCCTTCGACCTTGATCTCGGAATTGACCGAGCTGATCTCAGCTCTCTCCAGCGTCGTCTGGCACCCTTATGATGGTATCGCCTGGAGATGGAATTCTTCTGGGATTTTTACTGTCAAATCTTTCTATAATTTTCTTAATCACCGTGGTACTACCTCCCCCTCCGCCTCTTTCATCTGGGACTCTTGTGCTCCCCTTAAGGTTAAATTAATACTTGGCTTGCTATCCACAACAAATTGCTGACTGTTGAGATTCTCAATAAACGCAATCTTGCTTGGGGGCAACTCTGCCCATTCTGCTCTGAATTTTCTGAAGATGTTAACCACCTTTTTGTGAGATGTTCTTTCATTTCCCCGCTTTGGCAGTTGGTCTCTCTTGCTTGGGAAAATTCGGCCCTGCCTATTAGCCTGGAGGCTATTTGGGATGCCCCTTCTCCTTCTCCTAGATTTCGAAAATGCTGGCAGCTTTCGACCCACATCATTATTTGGCTCGTTTGGACGGAAAGAAACCGTCGTCTCTTCTCTCATCGAGCTTCCTCCATCGCCCACATAATTGACGATTTCCTATTCTACTTTAAGCTTTGGTCCTCCAATGCTCCGGCCAAAGACCGAGAATTTTTTAACAACCCCCGGTTGCTCGAGTCTTATTCGGTTCTTCAATGCCTTAATGCATTTTAATGACCTCTTCTCGCTTTTTCTCTTTATAGTCTTTATTTCATTTTCTGTGGCTTTCTTATAGTTTATTGTTTAACCTGTCTTTTATATTGATTCTCGATGTAACTCTTTATGTTCTCCTTATCGCAGGATGGTTAAACTGTTTCTTTCGCCCTTTTGATGGACCCTAATGGCTGATTTGGTTGGCTGATGTTGCTGGTCCGGTACATCTGGACTTTGCGGCTTTGTTGCTGGCTGTATTTTTGTTGCTGTTCGGCCTTTGGTGGACCTGGTTGGCCCTGGTGGCCTGGTTTATTTGGAGTGGTGGTGGTTCTTTTGTGAGGGTTTCCCTTCAGCCCTCTTGCTATCTTCTTTCTATCTTGTTTGTTGATGCGTTTTGTTGTTATGACTTCTTTATAGGTCCTGTGTTTATTTGGTTACCTTGACTTCTGTTCTTAATGTGATTCTGCTTGCTCTATTTTTGGTTCTTTCTACCCTTCGCTGAGATGATGTATTGCTTGTGCCCTGATGCTAGTTCTGCGATTATGTTATGGTTGTTCATTTTTGGTGTTATTGCGGATGTTTGGTTTCGGTTCTGGTGGGTTTAGCCCCATTGTTTTATTGCTGTGCATCTAGGGCATTTTTGGGGGATATGTTTGGGCCTTTGGTCTTCTTTTTGTTCGCAGTTATCCTGCGATATCTGGTTTGCTGCTGCGGTTTCATTTTGGTACTTCTTCGTGTTGCCCTGGGAGGCTGTTCCGTCCTATTGCACTCTGCCAGGGGTTGCGGCGCTGGAGTTTTGCGGTGGTGGCGCTTCTTTTTCCTCCGGGTTGCTCAGATCGTCCGCTATCCCCTCCTCTCCAGTGGTTTTGCCGCGCTGTGAGTCTCCCTGGCGTTCCTTTCGAAGGGGGGCTGCTTTGCTGCTGCTTCCTCTTTTGCGCTCTGGGTGACTGCCGGGAGATTCTCCTGATCTAGTTTGTTTGTTTTTTCAGCCTGTATTCGTTGTGTTCCTTGTTTTACTACTTGTAAAACTTTCCATTGTACATTTTGATTGTTATTAATATATTTTTGCTGTGGCTGGAGTCTTTCGACTCTATCCGTTCACGTCAAAAAAAAACAAATACCCAATAGTATACCCAATACATAATATCCAATATCCATCAACTAAAATACTTAAATGTTAAATAATTCCAAAATTCGAACCCTCTTCATCTTCCCTAATATCCCTAAATCTAATCTAGACTGACGAAGAACACTCTCTCTTTCAGTTTGCTCGCTCGCACACCTTCTTTTCATTGATTTCATCCTCAATCCCTCATCTCCTCTATTGAGAATGGATTGCACTCAAAGCGAAGAAGAAGATAGCAACACAACATTTGCAGTCAACTGCTTAAAGAAGAGCAGTCGACTGCGCTAGAAACAGAGGACAGCATCAGTAGTAGTAGCAGCCACTACAGGAAATGATTGACGGGAAAATTAAGATGTAGATTGATTTTACCCTCCGACTTAAGGGACAATTGACTGCCCAGAAAGGGGAATTGACCACATTGGGCATACGATTGCATGTTTGGGTTTTATTCTCGGATATTTTTTTGGACCTATTTGTATCTCTCTCAATATGTATTACTGCGGTTTCTTAGGGTTAAAACAAATATAGAGATTTAAGTGAGAGATGATCAGTTTCATGAGAGTCTTGAGGGAGATTATTTGGTAAAATATGGGAATGTGTGAGTTGTAATGTTCTTTTTAATTAATAAAGTCTTCTCTCATCTTTCCCATATATTTCTTCCATGGTGTTTGAGTTATTGTGTACTTGTGGATTGGTTTACTTTTTGTGTCATAGAGTAATTGAGATTTCACAGCTCTCAATAATTGGTCTGAGAGACATTGGGCTAGATCAAGGTTTTCTATAACATTGAAAGGAACAAGCACAAAGTTTGAGATGGAAAAGTTTGATGGGAGGAATAACTTCTAGCTACGACATACAAGGGTTAAGTTGCTGATGGCGAAGAAAGAATCGCTAAAGGATTTAAAGTGGAAAACTTACAAGCCAGCGGGCAGGTTGGATGAAAGATTGATAGGCGATGGACGCTAAAATGGCGAATACAATTGAACTTACTTATCTTATGCAATGATATCCTATATTCTTTTTGAGACTACAAAGCAGGTTGTAATATCCTGAACATGCTAATAATGATTACTTCGGTACACTTATATTATATTGTAAATAGTGGCATATTAATGAAGTTGGTTATTATGAGAATCGTCAACATCGAATTCAATATTAAGAAAATTAAAATATTATGGGCTCGGTCAGTAGAAGTATTTAGAATGACAACATAAATATGGAGGACTCGAGGGAGCGTCGAGAGCATATATTTTTCTGTAAAATTAGGAATTCTGAGGTTCGGAATGCTTTAAGAAGGATGAAAATAGGAAACACTTTAGAACCGGATGGAATATCCGTTGAAGTTTGGAAGTGTCTTACGGATGTAGAAGTAGCTTGGCTAACAAGATTATTTAATGAGATTTTGAAGACTAAGATACCCGATGAATGGAAGAAGAGTATTTTAGTACCTATATATAAAAATAAAGGAGATATACAAAGTTGATCAAACTACCAAGGTATTAAATTAATGAGCCATACAATGAAAATTTGGGAGCGAGTGATTAAACATAGACTAGGACTAGAAACTACAGTATCTGAAAATCAGTTTAGATATATGCTTGGAAGGTCAATAATGAAAGCAATTTATGTACTGAGGAAACATAGGGAAAAATATAGGGAGAACAAAAAAGATCTACATATGCTGTTTATAGATCTAGAAAAAGCATATGATAAAATCCCTAGAGGTATATTATGGTGGACGTTAAATATTATGTAACTCCCGTTTTCGTTTTTTCCTTTTATTATTGATCTCCATTGTAATCTATATAATAAAACACAAAGAAAGCTATCAAGTGGCTCTCCTTCAATCCCCCAAAAATCAAAGGTCCAGATCTAACCTCACAAAATATATTTCCCCCCCCCAAAACTCAAATTCAAATCCCCCACCCAAAACAACTCCTATATTTATTTAATTTTCTTTTTCTCTCTCTCTCTCTCTCTCTCCCTCACTCTTCTATTCAAAAAATTAAGAAAATAAAAAATTTTAAAATTTTTAAAAAATAAAACATTAAAAAACTAAAAAAATTAAAAATTTAAAAACTTTAAAATTATTCAAAAAAATAAAAATAAAAAATCATATAATATATTTTTTGCTGGACCCCCAAATGTTTCTCATATAATATGTTTGCTACTTCAATTAATTTGCTGGACTTCCAAAACTGTTTTATATGATCAAACATGGTGCACCGTTCTGAAGAAGTGTCGTAGGCACGTGTCAACGGGCAAACCTAGTTCTATAATATTTCATTTTGTTTCATTTATTGTATCGAATAATATCAATTCTAATATTATTCATGATTTATCCTTGATTTCATTTTGATTATTTGAATCTTACTCCTTGTATTTCTAATTCAATTTTAATTTCATGATTTTATCTTTTATCTTGAGGGTTGAGAATCGTCCTTCTATTTGACCCATATTGCACCCAAAATCCTATAAGCCTACTCTATTGGATCCTACCCTCAAACCCACTAACCCAAAACCACCCCATATCTCCACTAACATCCAATCTCCGAAAATCCCTCCAAATCATTATGACTTCCGGTAACCCCCAAATTTGAATCCCTAACAATCAGCCTTGCAATCCTCCCCATTATTGTGATTATTATAATACTATCATTATTATAATATCCCCCCCCCATTACTATTCAGAAAAACCCTAATCAACTAGCCGCCATTACTCTAACCCCACTGTGTAACCCCCTTTACTGTGCTACCCTCTCTCTTACTGTTCATCCACCGTCTCTCTCCCCACTTCGTTTCAACCGAACCCACCTAAGCCCGTCTCTCCTCCCATCCATCTCTCCTCGTTGACCCCCACCTTACCCCTGCTCACAATACCTCCTATCTTCATCGTCTTCTCCATCAACCGAACTCGTCTCCATCGCGCCGCTCGAACCCATTATCACCATTGCCATCCGATCGCCACCACCGCTTCCTTGATGCCGTCTTCGCCTCTCCGCTGTCCCCCGCAACCACTAAAGATTCCTCGCCCCCTTGTCATCATCTTCGAACGCTCGAACGCCCGCTATATTTGCCTCCTCTGTTTCGGCGCGAAACAGAGCATTGCTCGAGCTTCGAGTTCTCGTCGCGGCATCGCTTCCTGACCACCAGCGCTCCATTGTCAGCTGCCCTCGTCGTCGTCGATGCTGCCGCTCCTCACCGCAGTCGCCATCGAGTCTCCCGTCGTCTCTCTCTCTCTCTCTCTCTCCGTCGCGTTTGAGAAGAAGAACAATATGTAGGGGATTCTTGCTATTTGGTGTTTGTGAATAGGGATCCGCTGTTCCGTGAGTGGTGTTTTGGAGAGAGATTTGGTGTTTGGTGTTTTGGAGAGAGAATTGGTGTTTGGTGTTGTGAAGAGGATCCGATGTTGGTGTTTTGCTGTTTTGGTGTTTTGCACGTGGCTCGCACGTGTTCGTGCTTTGTGTTCGTGATTTGTCACCCGGGATCCTAATCCCGTTATTCCCTATATCGAATCTAGCGTCGTTCTAAAGGCAAGTCATCTCACTCTTGAATTATATTGTATCGTGTTTGAGATTGTTTATTGAATTCTGCAAGTAGATCTATATTGATTATCGTGTATAATTATTGTTATCTATCGTTGGGATACTACGGATTTACACGAGCGAATCCAAGTAGTAGTCTTGACTTTGTGCCATCTTTTCCTCCAATTTATAGAGAGCTTGCATACATTCATGTAGTTTATTATTGAATATATGCGGAATTGTTATTGTAATTCATGTCATGACATTACACAACTATTGTACATAGATGGTATGCTAGTGTTGGTTATTATATGATTGGTGTTGGTGTATTGGTTGATCGTGATTAGTAAAATTATGGACATTATACATCTTAATACCATGTTCACATAGATGTAACTTGCTGTGATTTATGTTGTTGACCCTAACTCATCGTTCATAACATTTTAATCATTTTATTCATGAAAAATATATTGATACCCTGAAATTTACTGTCAACCTGAACATTGTCATGTTGTTTCAACCTAGATAATGTCATCAAAATTAATAACTTTCTGAATATGAAATGTAACCCCAAGTATCTAGTTTCCAGAATATCGAGAATTTTTGAATTCAGACTTACATTGCATGAGTTATGACCATTTTACTGCAGCTGCATTTTATTTCCAAGTTTATCCATATACCATGTTAACCTGATTAAATAGATGAACTAATGATCAAATATTATCATGATAATTTCCAGATTGATAGTCAACATGCTTAGGGTAATGAAAATTATTTTTGCTGATTTTAAAAAATGAATATTTACTGCTTTTATAACTGAAACTAGTTAACATTAATAACCAGCCAGAACCTGTAACCTGTAAAGAACACTGTAATTCACCTAGCTACTGTTGTCGGATATTGGACTTTTAATATGCATTAGAACTGGGCAGGAGTCTAGTTTTTAGGACTTCTGACAGATCCACTTTTGCTATTCTGTAGCAACCGGAATTCTAATATTAGTGCAGCAACCTACTACTGTCCAGAATTGAATTTTCATGTTTGATAATATATAATTGGATCCATAATGTTGTATTTGGTGCAACTAATTGTATAGAGTACATTACATGATCTTAGGGTTGTGTTGTCATCATTCTAGTGCCCGTTATTAATCGCCTTATCATTTTTCCATTGATATTTTTGTCCCTATTGTTCCCTATTAGTATTGCATGTTAATTGAATAAAGAATGTTAATCAAGCCGAGTTTAAGGGATGACTAGAGTAGTTGATAATATAGTGACTGTACTCGGAAATGTGGGCCTCGTTCCCAAAATATCGTTATCGTTATTGTGTAATAAATTGCATCAATGGCCAGTATTATTGTTATTGTACAAGAAATTGCTGCAATAGCCAGTGTTATCGTTATTTTGCAAGAAATTGCTACAATAGCCAGTGTTATCATTATTATGCAAGAAATTGCTGCAATAGCCAGTGTTATATCGTGCCGAGTACTTGACCTATAGAATCTACCACCTTCGTCTAAACGAAATTGATTGTATGCATCGAACATGTAGTTATGGGATGCAATAGTATGTGCATTAGTTAGGATTAAAATGAATAATAGACTTATAGTTTTCATCGCATCGTCATTGCATATTACCATCGTTATTGAACAGTATTATCGTTATTATTTACCATTATTGTTATCGTTTATTATCATCATTATCAATCATCGTTATTGTACATTGCATCGTTATCATTTTGTCATTGTTCATTGCTATCGACTCTATTATTTATTGAATTCATTATTATACCGTAAATGGCATTATTTCTCTATTTCTCTACTTGCTGTCCATGACTTGCACTAAGGACATTTTTTTTCTCTCTTTTAAATGAACAACTTATAGGTAATCAAGGAGAATAGCCGAATGGACTGGGAGAACAACAATGGTGAAAGAATTGAATTTGTATCGTCGCCTAAATAATTATTATTTTGTTTTGAAGACTTAAATAAATTGAACATTGTTATTTCTTGTATTGTGGAATTTTGACCCAAATATTGTTATTGTTGATTCCAGATGTTAGATTGTTATTATATTGGTTATTTTATGCTTAAATTTTAAGTATTGTTATTCATGTGATTACTCCTTTAATGCATGCATGGTATTATTACTTCCTGTTTATATTGTTGAGTTGAATCGATAATAGCTGATGGATGACACAAGTCATTCGCTGGGTCATATCACGTGCTTGCATTCCGTATTTTTAATAAGCAGGGCATGACAAGGTTTTTAGTGGTACCAGAGCCAGGTTTGACTCTAACTAGTTTGGGGTTAGATCCTAATTAGTTTGGGTTTAACTAGTTTGACTCAACTATATGTACAACACGTAAATTACATGGATAATTGATGACCAACTTATAATCTGGATGCAAACTGTTTGATTCTTATTTCAGACCATGGCTAGAAAAGGTTCTTCGTCCTCCCGAGCTAGGGATGATCAGTCGAAAGAGCCCACTATTGCTCAAGTGATTCAAATGCAGCATGAGTAGAATGAACTGCTGATGCAATAGATGATGCTGATGCAGCGGGAGCATAGTGAATTGATGAGGGTGGCTTTGGGAGCTGCCAACAGGGAGCCCGTTGTACCTGCAGGTCGGGGTGCTACCACCGAGACCTGGCAATGTAGCGGACTTCATGAGGCTACACCCAGATAAATTCTCGAGCATGAAGGTCTGCTGGAAGCTGAGCAATGGCTTATCAGGACTGAGCAGCTATTAATCGCAACACGGATAACAGATGTTGACCGCGTGGATGTCGTGAGCATCCAGCTTTTTGACCTCGCTCACATCTGGTGGCGAGCTGAGATGGAACGGCTAGGGTGTCCCATCGCCTGGGCCATTTTAGAGAGAGTTTTCTCGTGAAGTTCTTTCCCGATGTCACCAGAAATGAAATGGAGCGGCAATTTGTGCTTACTCAGGTTCGTCAGATAGTGATTATTATGCATTGTCATTTTTATTTCATGATATATCAATGTTTAACTAAAACACTATTTTGAACCAGGGAGAATCGGACCGTAGACGAGTATGCTGCGGAATTTACCCGATTAAGTCACTTTGCCACTTCCATGGTGGCGAATAATGAAGATAAGGGCCGCCGTTTCTTGTTGGGCTTAGACATTGAGATTCAGGACCGCCTAGATGCCTTGCAAATCCGATCCTATGCTGACATCCTGGAGGCTGCCAGAAGCCAAAAGCAGACTAGTAGGCGAAGCGCGCTATTCAGCGGTCTGTTCCGTATCCTATCATCGCTACGCCATCTAGAGGGCCTATCAGGAGGCCAGTTCTGACCCTTCCTGCAAGGGCACTACCGTATCCACCTGCCGCTCAGAGGACGAACCCGGTCTGTACGCACTGTCACAGGACTGGGCACTTGCGCGAGGACTGCAGGATAGCCAATGGCCAGTGCCTCCTGTGTGGTAGTAGCGACCACATGGTTCGTGATTGTACAAGGTCCAGGGCCCTTGCACCTTTTGGAGGTTTCGCTCCGCAGGGAGCTCTTGCTCGTAGTCAGGGCAAACCACCACTCCCACCTCGGAGGCAGGTTTTCGGTAATAGGAGAGCCGCTCCTCAGGAAGGTCCTTCTGGAGGTCGTGATCAGGCCTACGATCTGACTGTTGAGGATGCTGAGACTGCTTTTGGGCGTTGTTGCAGGTATATCTTAAGTTGTGTTTTATTTTGATTTTCTTGCTATCTTGTTATTTTATTCTATTGCTTTATCATGTTATCCTTTCATCTATGTCTGTTCATGCATTTTGCCTTCTGCATATTGTTTTCTCATCCTTGAATTTTTGCTAGGCATTATTCTTGTTCACTCCTTTCCTGCCCATGTCCTCTTTCATTCCGGGGTAACTCATTCTTTTGTTTGCTCCCGCTTCGCCGGCTTGCATAGTTTGGTCTGTAGTGAGATGTCAGCAGCTTGGAACATCACTACAGGTGGAGGTACCCTTTGGTTATTGGAGGAGTTGATTTTGTAGCCGATCTTATTATCATCTGCAATTTGGCTTTTGATGTGTTCTTGGGCATGGACTGGCTTGATATTACTCATGCTATGGTTGAATGCCGTAAGAAGAAGGTGGTGTTCCAAATACCAGACCGTCAGGAATTTGAATTCTATGCTGGTGAAACGCCGCTTGGCCGTGTTGAGAAGTCAGAAAGTATTGAAACTAGAGTAATGCAGGAAGTGGGTGCTGATGGTGTTGTCGCACCTTTGATTGTGCGAGAGTTTCTTGATGTGTTTCCGGATGATTTGCAAAGGCTGCCGCCAGACGAGAAGTTGTGTTCGGGATTATTGTCTGATATGGCTAAAAATGGAGTTAAATCGGAACCGTCCAAATTGGGCACGAATCTTGAAGCTCAGGGGTAAAACGGTAATTTCACCTACCAACGGGTCTGAAGCGGGTACTGGTTATCTTCTCCGAAGACCCACTTACCCGCAAACGGATCCACCTCAACTGGGTGCGGGTTTCAACCTACAGCAAACCCGGTCCAGAAAGGATAGAATTAGGTTTTCTGATTAAATCCTAATCAACGGCCCTGATTCATATCTATCCCTTCACCGGGGATTAGGGATTACATTCCTTATCTGACCACAGGGAGATTACATTCCTAATCTGATCCCAGCGGTGCCTATAAATACCCCCCATCCATCTCCATTGAGAGGTAATCAATCTTTCTCCAGTTTTCGCGCTCTTTCTTAATCATCCCTGATTACTGACTTGAGCGTCGGAGGGTGCATCGCCGGGAATAACCCCGGTGTGTCGCACTTTTTGTAGGTATACGGCAGGGAGTCAGCATCAAACCCCGACGGAACAGGTATACAGGTTTGCTATTCAGTTTTCCTAAGAATCCACAAATACTATTTGTTTGCATCCACACCAAATTTAGCGGCAACAATGTCCATTCGGGTAAAACTCCTATTTCTAAGAGCCCATACCGGATGGTGCCAGTTGAGTTGGCAGAGTTGAAGGAGCAGGTTCAGGAGTTCCTGAGTAAGAGTTTCATCAGGCCGAGTGTCTCGCCTTGGGGAGCTCAAGTATTGTTTGTCAGCAAGAAGGATGGTAGTCGCAGGTTGTGCATCGACTACCATGAGCTGAACATGTCAAAGTGAAGAACCCGTATCCGTTGCCGAGGATTGATGACTTGTTCGACCAATTGGGAGGTGCTTTTGTATTCTTAAAGCTGGATCTTCGTTCTGGGTACCATCAGGTCAAGGTGAAAGCTGATGTACAGAAGACTGCCTTCCGCACTCGATATGGTCACTATGAGTTCTTGGTAATGCCTTTCGGAGTTACGAATGCTCCAGCCATGTTCATGAGCTTGTTGAATCGGGTTTTCTCTCCCTTCCTGGACAAGTTTGTTGTGGTGTTCATCGATGATATCCTCGTCTATTCTCGGAGTCGTGATGAGCATGCTGAGAACTTGCGGATTGTCTTGCAGACGTTGAGGGAACATCAATTGTATGGGAAGCTTAGCAAGTGCGAGTTTTGGTTGGATAGGGTTACCTTCTTGGGGCATATTATTTCTGGTGATGGAGTTTCTGTCGATCCGTCTAAGATCTCTGCAGTTAAGGATTGGCCAATGCCGGAATCTATATTTGAAGTTCGTAGTTTCCTTGGGCTAACAGGTTACTACATGAAGTTTGTTCGGGATTTTTCGAAGATTGCCAGACCGTTGACCAAGTTGACTAGGAAAGAGCAGAAATTCGTATGGGATGAATCCTGTAATGAAGCCTTCGCTGACCTGAAAGATCGGTTGACATCAGCACCTGTGTTGACGATACCGGATGGATCAGTAGGTTTCGTAATTCATTGTGATGCCTCAGGCCGAGGTTTGGGTGCTGTTCTAATGCAACGAGGTAAGGTTGTTACCTATACTTCTAGGCAATTGAGGTCGCATGAGAAGAATTATCCTACACATGACTTAGGGCTTGTTGCTGTGATTTTGCCCTGGAGCTTTGGAGGCACTACCTACTTGGAGACCGAGTGGAGATTTTTACTGACCACAAAAGTCTCAAGTACGTGTTTACTTAGAAGGAGCTGAATATGAAGCAGAGACGATGGCTAGAACTGATGGCAGACTTCGATATTAATTTGCAGTACCATCCTGGTAAGATCAACTTATTACATGATGCTCTGAGAAGAAGGAGCTTTTCGAAGAGATAAGAAGATTAGAGTTGGAAGTGAATTTGCTTGGTACCGAACAGAGCTGTATGATGCTTCAGCTGCAGTCGTCGTTGGTGGAACAGATTAAAGAAGCACAGTCAGGTGATGAGCACTTGCAGGAGTTTCGAGCTGAAGTTGAGGCAGGTTTGAGGAATGACATGGTTTTTCATGAGGATCCCTCCGCTTTGGGACCCACCTGTGTGTTTCGAAGATGGAAGTCAGGCAGAAGCTGCTCGAGGAAGCTCATCGCTCGCCAGTAGGTGAAGGCAGAACATCAGAGGACTGCTGAGCTTCTTCAACCTCTTCCTATTCTGGAGTAGAAATGGGAGAACATTACCATGGACTTTGTGACTGCTTTGCCAAGAAGTCCCAAGGGTCACAATGACATATGGGTAATTGTGGATCGCTTGATGAAGAGTGCTCATTTTATTCCCTTCAGAGTGGGCCAGTCTACACAGAGCCTTGCAAAGAAGTACATGCAGGAGATTGTTAGATTGCATGGGGCCCCGGTCAGCATGTATCAGACAGAGACGCTAGATTCTGATCGCAGTTCTGGGAGAGTCTTCAAGGAAGTCTTGGGAGCAAGCTGAACTATAGTACTGCATTCCATCCGCAGACAGATGGGCAATCGGAGAGGACCATTCAGACATTGGAAGATATGTTGAGATTCTGTGTTCTACAGTTTGGAGGATCTTGGGAGGATCATCTACACTTGGTGGAGTTTTCATACAACAGTAGCTACCAAGCAAGTCTTAAGGCAGCTCCGTATGAAGCCTTGTATGGTCGGAAGTGTAGATCGCCAGTATGCTGGGATGACATTGGTGAGAGGAAGCTTTTGGGGCATGAGCTGATCACGAGGACTGTTGATGCAGTGGCCCAGATTAGGAAACACCTACAAGCAGAGGAAATGGGTGATCATGGGTGATCATGTGTTCCTCAAGTAGATGTTCACAGGAGACCATTAGAGTTCGAAGTGGGTGATCATGTGTTCCTCAAAGTTCCACCATGGAAGGGAGTTATCCGGTTTGGAGGCGGGGGCAAGATAAGCCCTAGATTCATTGGGCCATTTGATGTTGTGGAGTGAGTAGGCAAGGTGGCCTATAGACTCGCGTTGCCGCCGGCTCTATCTGGAGTGCATGATGTCTTTCATGTCTCCCAACTCAGGAGGTATATCATGAATGATAGTCATGTAATCGAATACTCGGAATTGTCTGTCTGAACAGATTTGTCCTGTGAGATCCGTCCGGTTTCGATCTTGGACCGGCAGGAGAAGATTTTGAAGAATAAGGTCATCAGGTTGGTTCGGGTTGCTTGGAATCCTCACTCGCCGGGTGAGTCAACTTGGGAGCTTGAGGATGAGATCCAGAAGAAGTTTCCCCATCTTTTTTTGTGACTTTTTTTTCCTTCGGGGTTATCCTATTGCCACTTGAATAAATTTCGATGACGAAATTTTATTGTAAGGTGGGTAGGATTGTAACTCCCGTTTTCATTTTCCCCTTTTATTAATGATCTCTATTGTAATTCTATAACATTTCATTTTGTTTCATTTATTGTATCGAATAATATCAATTCTAATATTATTCATGATTTATCCTTAATTTCAGTTTGAATATTTGAATCTTACTCCTTGTATTTCCAATTCAATTTTAATTTCATGATTTTATCTTTTATCTTGTTGGGTTGAGAATTGTCCTTCTATTTGACCCATATTGTACCCCAAAACCTTATAAGCCTACTCCATTGGATTCTACCCTCAAACCCACTAATCCAAAACCACCCCATATCTCCACTAACAGCCAATCTCCAAAAATCCCTCCAAATCATTATCACATCCTGTAACCCCCAAATTTGAATCCCTAACAATCAGCCTTACACTCTTCCCCATTATTATGATTATTATAATACTATAATTATTATAATAACCCCCCCCTGCCTAATTACTATTCAGAAAAACCCTAATCAACTAGCCGTCATTAGCCTAACCCCACCGTGTAATCCCCTTTACTGTGCTACCCTCTTTCTTACTGTTCATCAACCATCTCTCTCACCCATTTCATTTCAACCGAACCCACCCAAGCCCGTCGCTCCACCCACCCACCTCTCCTTGTTGACCCCCACCTTAACCCCGTTCACAATACCTCCTATCCCCGTCGTCTTCGCCATCAACCGAACTCATCTCCGTTGTGTCGCTCGAACCCATTTTCACCATCGCCATCCGATCGCCACCACCGCCTCCTTGACGCCGTCTTCGCCTCTCCGCTGTCCCCCTCAAACACTAAATATCCCTTGCCCCCTCATCATTGTCGTCGAACGCTCGAACGCCCGCCGTATTTGCCTCTCCTGTTTCGGCGCGAACAGGGCATCCCTCGAGCTTCGAGTTCTCATCGCGGCGGCGCTTCCCGACCGCCAGCGCTCCACCGTCAGCCTCCCTCGCCCTCGTCGCTGCTGTCGCTCCTCGCCGTCGAGTCTCCCGTCGTCTCTCTCTCTCTCCCCGTCGCATTTGAGAAGAAGAACAGTGTATGGGATTCTTACTGTTTGGTGTTTGTGAATAGGGATCTGCTGTTCTGTATGTGGTGTTTTAGATAGAGATTTGGTGTTTGGTATTTTGGAGAGAGAAATGGTGTTTGGTGTTGTGAAGAGGATCTGATGTTGGTGTTTTGCATGTGGCTTGCACGTGTTCATGATTTGTGTTCGTGATTTGTTGCCCGGGATCCTAATCTCGTTATTCCCTATATCGGATCTAACATCGTTCTAAAGGCAAGTCATCTCACTCTCGAATTATATTGTATCATATTCGAGATTGTTTATCGAATTCCGCAAGTAGATCTATATTGATTATCGTATATCTATTATTGGTATCTATCATTGGAATACTACGAATTGTTATCTATCATTGTTATTGTTATTTATAAAGATCTTGCATGCATTCATGTAGTTAATTATTGAATATATGAATAGGAATTTTTATTGTAATTCATGTCATGACAATACACGACTATTGTAGATGGTATGCTTGTGTTGGTTGTTATATGATTGGTGTTAGTGTATTGGTTGATCGTGATTAGTAAAATTATGGACATTATACATCTTAATACCATGTTCACATAGATGAAGCTTGCTGTGATTTATGTTCTCGACCTTTAACTCATCGTTCATAATATTCTAATCATTTTATTCATGAAAAATATATTGAGACCCTGAAATTTACTGTCAACCTGAACATTGTCATGCTGTTTCAATCTAGATAATGTCACCAAAATCAATAACTTTCTGAATATGAAATGTATCCCCAAGTGTCTAGTTTCCAGAATATCCAGAATTTTCGAATTCCTACTTATATTGCATGAGTTATGACCATTTTACTACAACTGCGTTTTATTTCCATGTTTATACATATACCATGTTAACCTGAATAAATAGATGAACTAATGATCAAATATTACCATGATAATTTCCAGATTGATAGTCAACATGCTTAGGGTAATGAAAATTATTTTTTCTAATTTTTTAAAAATGAATATTTACTGCTTTTACAACTGAAACTAGTTAACATTAATAATCAGTCAGAACCTGTAACTTGTAAAGAATACTATAATTCACCTAGTTACTGTTGTCGAATTTTGGACTTTTAAATGCATTGGAACCGGGCAAGAGTCTAGTTTCTAGAACATCGGACGGATCCACTTTTGCTATTTTGTAGCAACGAAGATTCTAATTTTGGTGCAACAACCTACTACTGTCCAGAATTGGATTTCCATATTTGATAATATATAATTGGGTCCATAATGTCATATTTGGTGCATTTAATTGTATGGAGTATATTGCATGATCTTAGGGTTGTGTTGTCATCATTCTAGTGCCCGTTATTAATCGCCTTATCATTTTCCCATTGATATTTCTGTCCCTATTAGTATTGCATGTTAATTGAATAAAGAATGTTAATCAAACCGAGATTAAGGGATGACTAGAGTAGTTGATAAATAGTGGCTATACTCGGAAATGTGGACCTCATTCCCAAAATATCGTTATCGTTATTGCGCAATAAATTGCGTCAATGGCCAGTGTTATTGTTATTGTGCAAGAAATTGCTGCAATAGCCAGTGTTATCGTTATTGTGCAAGAAATTGCTGCAATAGCCAGTGTTAAATCGTGCCGAGTACATGACCTATAGAATCTACCACCTTAGTCTAACGAAATTGATTGTATGCATCAAACATGTAGTTATGGGATGCAGTAGTACGTGTATCAGTTAGGATTAAAATGAATAATAGACTTAAAGTTTTCATCGCATCTTCATTGCATATTGTCATCGTTATAGAACAGTGTTATCATCATTGTTTACCGTTATTGTTATCGTTTATTATCATCGTTATCAACCATCGTTATTGTACATTGCATCGTTATCATTTTGCCATTTTTCGTTGCCATCGACTCTATTGTTTATTGAATTCATTGTTATACAGTAAATGCCATTGTTTCTCTGTTTCTCTACTTACTGTCCATGACTTGCTCTAAGGACATATTTTTTTTTTCTCTTTTAGATGAACAACTTACAGGTAATCAAGGAGAATTGTCTGATGGACTATGAGAACACAATGGTGAAAGAATTGAATTTGCATCGCTGCCTAAATAATTATTATTTTGTGTTCAAGACTTAAATAAATTGAATATTGTTATTTCTTGTGCTGTGGGCTTTTTGACCCTTATATTGTTATTGTTTATTCCAGATATTGGATTGTTATTATATTGGTTATTTTATGATTAAATTTTAAGTATTGCTATTCATGTGATTACTCCTTTAATGCATGCGTGGTTGTATTACTTCCTGTTTATATTGCTGAGTTGAATCAATAACAGCTGATGGATGACGCAAGTCATTCTCTGGGTCATGTCACGTGCTTGCATTCCGTATTTTTGGGAAGCGGGGTGTGACATAATAAAAGAATAAATATTCAGTATATTGCAATAATAAAGGATATGTATAAAGGGGCGAAAACCATAATTAGAACAACCACATGAGAGGCCAGTGACTTTCCTATTACAGTAGGTTCACACCAAGATTTGGCTTTAAGCCCCAAATCTTTACTTTGGTTATGGATGAATTGACACAAGAAATACATGATGAGGTGTCTTGGTGTATGCTATTTACCGATGATGTCATCTTAGTAGATGAGACTAGTGCAGAAATCAATGCTAAATTAGAATCGTGGAGAGAAACTTTAGAAGCTACGGACTCTAGAATAAGCAGAACTAAAACAGAGTATATTGAGTGTAATTTTAGTTATATTCAGAACACAAATGAGAAAGTAGTGATGGTCAAGGGTTGCCTAAGAGATATCGTTTTCGACATTTAAGCACGATTATACAAAGAGATGGGGGGATTTGTGAAGATGTTATAAATAGGTTCCAAGTAGGGTGGCTTAAATGGAGAAGTGCCAGTGGTGTTTTGTGTGACAAAAGTATACCTTTGAAGTTGAAGGAAAACTTTTATAGGATGGTTGTTAGATCATCAATGATGTATGAAGCAGAGTATTGGGCAACAAAGAAACAACATGTCCAAAAAATGAGTGTAGCGAAGATGAAGATGCTAAGATGAATGTGTGGTAAAACTGGGAAGCATAGAATAAGAAACTAGCATATACGAGACATGGTAAAGGTAGCTCATATCTAAGATAAATTAAGAGAGAATCGCCTCAGATAGTTTTGACATGGCACACGTTGACCTAGTAGTGCCTCCGTTAAAAAAATGATTTATTAAGTATTGAGGGTAGAGTTAGGGGTAGGGGTGTTATGTTTCGATGTTAGTCCCAGATCAAATACACAGCAGTAAAATTACAAAGAAATATCAAAACCTAGTCATGGATCCATGCGAAAACCATAAATCGTGTTTAGGAGTTATACCTTGAAGATGGATCTGCTATCTCCAGTTAATGTCGATCATAGCACTGCAAAATTATTTTGCCTCTATGGTATCCATACGAATAGATCAAATCAATCTTTCCCTCACGCCGCGGTGTTAGCTGCAGGAAGGGGATGTTCCTCACGATCTCTCTCTCTCACACAATTTCTATGATGGCTAGGGTTTTCTCATGTAACTCTTTTCCACAGATATGAATCATATATATAGCTGCAGAAAATCAACCATAAGAGAGTAATGAGCCTATTGGACTCACAATCTGACCTGGTTCAGATTCGTGTGCGGGCCTTTGAACTTTAGTCAGCCCATTTAATCTAATTAAATGTCCAACCAATGTAACACCCCGTAATTTCAAAATAATATAACAGTAGTATATATGTATTATACATTATATATATATAAATGATATATATATATATATATGTGTGTGTGTGTGTGTGTGTGTGTGTGTGTGTGTGTGTATTAAAAATGGCTTGTGGCATATGTGGTATATAATGAATGAAGGAGAGGGGGATACCACGTTGAAGAAAGCAGCAGGAGTGCTATTTCACAGGCTGGCGTCACCATGAGGGTGACGTGTCATTGGAAGTGGGGGGCCCGCCTTTCTGTGAAGTAAAAACAAGCAGTTGTGCTGCCTTGTGTAGGTGACGTGGTGATGGGGCCACGTGAGAGGGCTCTCGGAGAGAGTGAACATAAGAGAAGTGGAGGAAAACTGTCCCATATCGGGATTTGTAGAAAAAATAATTAAATATAAATACTATTGCCTATAATCAAGAGTCACCAATTCGGTTAACCACCTTTTGAGAGGCAGCCTGTGGTAGGCAGTTAACTATACTATAAATAATTTTTCTTCTAAATTGTATAAATTGTCCGAGCTCGGGGCAGGGGTGTTACAAATGGTATCAGAGCCAACTGTCGATACCGAGTGTGGGTACAGAGTGGTGGTTATGCCTGAGATGGAGCTAGCAGATGTACTGGTAGGTATGCCTGAGAGGGAGCGAGGTTGGGACAAGTCGTCCAGGTAGGGGACTGTACAATTAGCAGAATCAGGATATTGTACAGCTAGTAGAATCGGGGTACGCCATTCCACATCGACTAGAAAGTAGATCCTGCACTATATTGTGCAAGCCCTATGCTCAGCGAGGACGCTGATTTATGAAGGGGGGTGTGTGTAACACCCCGTAATTTCAAAATAATATAACAGTAGTATATATGTATTATACAGTATATATATATATATATATATATATATATATATATATATATATATATATATATATATATATATATATATATATTAAAAATGGCTTGTGGCATATGTGGTATATAATGTATGAAGGAGGGGGGGGGGGTACCACATTGAAGAAAGCAGCAGGAGTGCAGTTTCACAGGCTGGCATCACCATGAGGGTGACGTATCATTGGAAGTGGGTGGCCTGCCGTTCTGTGAAGTAAAAACAAGTAGCTGTGCTGCCTTGTGTAGGTGACGTGGCGATGGGGCCCACGTGAGAGAGCTCTCGGATAGAGAAAAGGAAGAGAAGTGGAGGAAAATTGTCCCGTATCGGGATTTGTACAAAAATTAATTAAATATAAATACTATTGCCTATGATCAAGAGTCACCAATTCGGATAACCACCTTTTGGGAGGCAGCCTGTGGTGGGCAGTTATACTATACTATAAATAATTTGTCTTCTAAATTGTATAAATTGTCTGAGCTCGGGGCAGGGGTGTTATACCAATGTCAGGAGTCATAGTCTTACTTGGATCCCCAATTAAACTCATCTTATGAATTTAAATTCCAGTTTCGATCCATTCTAATACTAAAATGATATTCTAGTATTACAAACAGTGAGTGGTATCTAGCAATACATCACTGCTACTCAAGTAACGAGAATGTCAGTGATTAGACATAACCTATTCGTGACCAATGTTACCATGTAGTGTAGTCCCTTTGTCCAGATATCTTAATTGACCACAAGGCATAGAGCATATCACTCTCGTATAGTTCAATATTTGGTTTCTTGATATCCGAGTAGACTTACTAAAACAAAAGAGCTCAATATCTCATATTGACTCATTTTAGCATGGCCATGCATTTTGTAGTCTCACTCAATCAAGGGGCCCATAGATATCGCTCTTGTTATGTAAGAGGGACAAATCCTATCTAAGTCACTGACATCCCTCCATGATTTGTAGTATATCCAATAGTCGACTTTATAATCACCATATTATAGGCAACGTTTGACGACATTAAAAGATATAACTTCTCATGTAGGGAACCGTAGTGACTTCAAGTCAAAGGACTATATACACCACGGTTACTGTGAGAACCGCTTATGACACTCACATAACGATCCATGCAGCATTCTCGTGGTGGGTCAGTCCAGTACATTATTACTCTAATATGTACCCATGTAAAGACTTGATATCTCATATCCATGACCCGTGAGATATGGTCATCAGTCTACACACATACTAGTCTCGATGTATTATTGTTGTCCTAATTCACAATAATACTTGACTAGTGTTCTGATTACAACCAATAGGATCTCACAATCAGGTAATGCACTTGATATCCCATGGTATTGAACCTACTATTCTAAGGACTTTGTTCATTCAACCACAATAAACAACACAATTGTAGCGCCCTGAATTTCCAATCAATAAATATTAAAATACGTGGCACAATTCTCAGCATCTACTTCAATGTAATAGTAAACATAGCCACATAGAAAAATTTTCATCTTTTATTACATCAGTTCTTTATGTAGCACATCGGAAATTAAACACCTTGAATTACATTTTCTTTCTTTTACAACCCATTCTTTTACAATTTTCATAAACCACATTATCATTCTAGCACATGCATCCAAATCTCAAGCTAACGATACCTATCTGTAAAACATGAGGCTAGAGATAACCCTAACCCACAAAACTACAGGGGTTAACCATAATGGTGTGAGTGATATCAAAAGAATTACAATGTAAATGAAACATAAGGAATAAATTCATAACCAACACATTCCAACCGTAGTAACATATGGATAATGAAATAATGATAAATAAAACATGGAAACATCAAGTGAAACTAAGCTAAGTGTCAAGTGTAGGAAAACAAAAAATATCATGCATAATACAAGTCAAGAAAACACAAATGCAGTATGATGACTCTCTAATGCATACTTGTCAGATTCTATTCATTCCATACTACATAGGTCCGGTGCAAGCCCTTATCGTTCTCCACTTTTTAGGGTTAAATCTCTCGTTATGCAACTAATTCTACTACGGTGATAGAAATAAGATCTAGAATACTCCGCGAACAGGTATAACAACCTTCGACGCGCAAGCATCATGTTTGCATAGCTCTAATACCGGAGAATCACCTCCTTGCCGTGTACCCCACGAATAAGCCTGCCGATTCTCGACGTTCAGATACACAATACATCCCGTAAATAGGCCTGCCGACCCTCTACACGCGAACATACAAACTGTTCTCTAGAAATTTCGTGAATAGGCCCGCTGACCCCTCGACACGGGAATATACTAGGGACACAACAACACACAGTCCTGGAATACATCCGTTGGACTAACAACAGAGCCCATACTTATGTTTCCTAAGTTCTATCACATCTCCACCAGTGCCTGTCCTTAGGTTAATTATTATTAATTAAAACACAACTTCCCCCCTCTCTAGAGTTGGTGTACCTGACCGGACTTAATTCCACCAAACAACACCATGGCCCCAACTAGCCAGTCCACAAAATCTCATCTACCGGTTTACAGGAATCCCACTCAAGCTCTAGAGACTCACAACTCAAATATCAACACAAAATCTTTCATTTAAAACTCTTAATTCCATCATCAAATCGTTTATTTTAAGAAAACTTCTTTAAATTGAACAAATCCAAATTTATCTGAATACTCAAAATTTCAGAAGTGAAGTTGAGATTAAATCTCTTAAACAACTGAGTTTCACATTTTGAAGTTATAGAAAAATCACAAACATCAATCCCTCGAAATCCATATATAATTCGCTTTCTAAAGCTGTAGAAATACCAATTAAATTCCATTATTTATCAAAATATAACTCTTTTTAAAGTACAGTAGTAAAGACTTCATCTAAAACAGTAGATCAATAATCTATAATTTCGAAGAAATAATCGTTCAAGAAATCAGCAAGAAAAACTCCACAAAACAACACTGACAGCAGGTGTCGGTCGACCGACATCTTAGGTTCTAAAAGTGGCGGTCAACTGACATGCAAAAAATCCAAAATCCTACAATTGACAGTCGACTGTCATTTTAGTTCAAAAAGTGGACGGTCGACTGCAGTCAGCTTTAAAAATCGTGCACTTCACAATTGATACGTAGTTTTAAATCTTTAAAAACATGAATTCGGGAAATAAAAACCCTGAGATGATCAAATACAACTTCTCTAACATACTAGAGTTCATAAATCAAATCAAACTCTCAACAAATTCACAAAAGAGCAATTTTTCATTAATTTCTTTAAATCAGGAATATAGGAATATATGTGTATATATGTGTATATATAGATTAGTAAAAAAACCAACAAGAATCATGCTATAAGAGTAGTACAATGTTCAATTCAATCTCAGTATCAATTTACATTGAAGATCCACTTGAAAACATCCCAAAAATTCAAAAGTTCAATTTCGGCTGTGTACAACCAGACCCGAAAATCAAAACCCCTATTCAACCTTCAAAACTTGATCTTTTGATCTTAAAACTTCCCTTGCAATTTGTTAAGCGCAAATACAATTAATTGAATTTAATTTTCCCTTGATTATATATATCTACAAAGTCAAACTTTGTTCATCAAAACATCAGCAGATCCTATATATGTATTCAAATCAGTAAAAGTCCATCTCTAATCGTCTATATGCACAATACATCATACAATCTCATTACATGTAATCAAATCAGCAAGAATATGAAGGAAAACAACATACATGTGATTCCTACTAGGTTCTTAATTTTCCTAAGTCATCTATATAGATATTTTATTTATCCATTGCACAACATTCATAAAAGTTACACTTTTAATTATCCATCCATCAATATATTCATTATACCATCGTACAATCATCTATCATGTATTCTACTATACAAATCATCATATATAACATGCATAGATCAATAAAAAATCAAACATATGTCACTCACCTTATTGAAGAACCAACAAAAGCAATAAAGAATAAGAAATGCACCTCCTTTCGCAAAAATCCAAGATCTTCGCTTCGAAACTCCAAGAAAATCAATAATAAAATATACTTTTTATTGTGTGCAGAGGAGGGACGGCTGTAGCAGTCCCCTATACAGCCGAAATATGGAGTATTAGGGTTTTGAGAAGATTTTGCAATATTCCGTTAGAATATATATTTACATATAAAGATATTTTATACTAGGTAACTAGATTAACCAATTTAGTTGAGATTAAAATCAAAATTATCTTCACAGATCTTGCGGCATCACTATCAAGTCCAGAAAAATCAATTTTGTAATTTTTGCCTCCAAGTGGCAATTTTGCAAAAAAATCATTCTTTAATAAATTAGCAAAATAAAACAACTCTATTAGAACAAAAATTAAACTCTTTACCTCTGAGTTGTCCATCCATCATGCTCAGCCCAGAAATCCGAAAATCTGGAGTTTTTACCCCCAAGTGGTAATTTTGCACAAAACCCCATCTTTTTGTAATATTTGCAAACATGCAAAATAAATATAAAAAAAAACTAGAATATTCATAAATAATACCTACTAATAAATATTAGGTTTTCCCAAAATAATTTTTGACTTTGAGTTTACCAAGAAATACTTGCATGTATTTTGCACGTGCAAAAAGATAAATCTCAGAAAAAAAGTTTATTAAATCATCAAAAATCACTTTAATTCATTTACTAATCTCAAAAACATTATTTAATGTTCTAGGGTGTTACAGCAATAAATGAAATGCCTCATATATGAAACAAATATCATGATACAATGTAAACTAGTAATGTTAATACACAACTGGCCTCGAGGGCATACACCAGCAAGGGGAAGACCTAAACTTACTTGGATGAAAACAATGAGAAAATATATGATAGTTTGTAACCTTACAAAAGATATTTCACTAAATCAAGCAGAATGAAAAATCAGGATTCATGTAGCCGACCTCAAGTAGTTGAGAAAAAAACATTGTTGTTGTTGTTAGCCACTGATTTGTGGGGTGAGGTGTTTTCATTCAAGTTTTGTTCTCATGTGAAAATGGAATTCGATGAGGGGTTATTTGTAATTTGTCTGAAAAGGCATTGGTTGAATAGTGTCATGAGTAGGTATGTTAAAATTTGGGATGAAGTGTTAGGGGTTGATATTTAGTACAAGGAGAATGATGACACATAATGACCTTTGTGTGTGTGTGTGTGTGTTGGGGAGGGGGGAGGTTTGGATTTTTTTTTTTTTTGGGGGGGGGGGGGGGGGGGAGGGGTGGTAAAGTGGAATTCCAGGATTGGTTAATATGGGGTTTCATCCGAAAAGGACGCATGGAGGGTTATGTGTCTGGGAGTTGTAGCTTTACAAGGATTACCATGTGTACTAATGAATGATATGATTTACAAGAGATTAGGGATGGGTAGTAGAGATGTGGGCTTAAATAACATCTTCCAAAATTTATCAATTCAGTTAATGGACACAGCTGCTGCTGCTTTTATTTTTCTTCTTCTTCTTCTTCGTTTTCTTCTTGTTCTTGTAGCTACTCGGAATTAGGAGAGATGTGAGAGGGGGCTGCTGCTGGAAATAAACACAGCAATCAAAGAGGAACAACATATGGAGGAAAGGAACAAAGTAGAAAGGAAAATTTTGGGAAGTAATCATAGACCATGATCAAAAGAGAAGTAATAATGGTAAAAATTGTAGCTAATCAGGACCGTACGATTTCAGCATAGATTTTAAAGCCTTTACATGAAAATTAATACTAACGGACATCTCTAATAGGTAACGGATTTTTTCACGCTCATTTATAAGATATGAGCTGCTTTTCAAGCACATTAACACCGACTGGGCCATAAAGAGAGACACCCAGTCCATGAGGGTTGTAAGTCAAACATCTTATCCCATCAAAAGAGTAACCGATTCTATCTCTTAAGGGGTAGAATCAACATGAGATAATATATTTGTACCAATCTCCGAACTGTTTTTCAAGCTTATGAATACCCTCCCCACTCTCTCAGTCAGAAAGTAATCAGAATTTTTCCTCTCAAACTCTCTCTCTCTCTCTCTCTCTGTGAATCTGACTTGAGCATCAGATGGTCCATCGCCAGGGCCTACCTTGGCATTTTAGGCTTTTTGTAGGTCCATCGGCCAAGTTAGCAACCGTCGGATTCAGATCAAGGTACTCTTTGAATGATCCAAATCCAATCCCAGGAACTATAACCACTTTTTACGGCGACAATCAAAGGCTATACCTTTAGTAGTTTCCTTCAAAATATAAACTCACTATCTATTTTCTTCCACACCAAAATAATCAGCAACAGATTGGTGCCGTCTATGAGAAACTTCATAGATCTATGTCACAGATCAGATTTGCCATGAGAAACACTAAGTTCGCCCGCCATGCCACTGAGGTTAAGTGGAAGAGCAGTGACCTCGAGCCGCTAAGCTAATCCTCCTCGTCAACAAGCTCCTCCTATGGTGGGATCCTAATCAGTTTGGGGGGGGGAGGTGGTAAAGTGGACTTCCAGGATTGGTTAATATGGGATTTCATCCAAAAAGGATGCTTGGTGGGTTGTGCCTGGGAGTTGTAGCTTTACAAGGATTATCATGTGTTCTAAGGAATGATATGATTTACAAGAGATTAGGGATGGGTAGTAGAGATGTGGGCTTAAATAACATCTTCCAAAATTTATCAATTCAGTTAATGGACACAGCTGCTGCTGCCTTTTTTTTCTTTTTCTTCTTCTTCGTCTTCTTCTTATTCTTGTAGCTACTGGAAATTAAAAGAGATGTGACAGGGGGCTGCTGCTGGAAATAAACATAACAAATTAAAAAGGCACAACATATGGAGAAAAGGAACAAAGTAGAAAGGAAAATTTTGGGAAGTAATTTTAGACCTTGATCAAACGAGAAGTGATAATGGCAAAAGTTGCAGCTAATCAGGACCGTACGATTTCAGCATAGATTTTAAAGCTTTTACAAGGAAAATTAATTCTAATGGACATCTCTAATAGGTCTGGGCTTTTTTCATGCTCATTTACAAGATATGAGCCGCTTTCCAAGCCCATTAACAGTGACTAGGCCCACAAAGAGAGACACCCAGTCCATGAGGGTTATAAGTCAAACATCTTATCCCATAAAAAGAGTAACCGATTCTATCTCTTAAGGGGGAGAATCAACAGGAGATAATATATTTGTATCAATCTCCTAACTGTTTTTCAGGCATATGAATACCCTCCCCATCTTAGTCAGAAAGTAATAAGAAATTTTCCTCTCAAATTCTCTCTCTCTCTCTCTGTGGTTCTGATTTGAGCATCAGATGGTCCGTTGCCAAGGCCAACCCTGGCATTTTAGGCTTTTGGTAGGTCCATCGGCCATGTCAGCAACTGTCTGATTCAGATCAAGGTACTCTTTCAACAATCCAAATCCAGTCTCAGGAGCTATAACCACTTTTTACGATGACAATCAAAGGTTATACCTTTAGTAGTTTCCTTCAAAATATCAACTCACTATCTATTTTCTTCCACACCAAAATAAGTAGCATCAGATTGGTGCCATCTCTGAGAAACTACACAGATCTACGTCACGGATCAGATTCGCCATGTGAAACACTGAGTTTGCTGGCCATGCCAATGAGGTTAAGTAGAAGAGCTGCGGCCTTGAGCTGCTAAGCCAATCCTCCTCGTCAACAAGCCCCTCCTATGGTGGGCTCCTCATCAGTTGGGGGGGGGGGAGGGGGAGGTTTGGATTTTTTTTTTCTGGCGTGGGGGGGGGGGGTGGTAAAGTGGAATTCCCTTATTGGTTAATATGGGATTTCATCTAAAAATGACACATGGAGGGTTATGTGTCTGGGAGTTGTAGCTTTACAAGGATTATCATGTGTACTAACGAATGATATGATTCACAAGAGATTAGGGATGGGTAGTAGAGATGTGGGCTTAAATAACATCTTCCAAAATTTTTCAATTCAGTTAATGGACACAATTGCTGCTGCTTTTTCTTCTTCTTCTTCTTCTTCTTCTTCTTGTAGCTACTGGAAATTAAGAGAGATATGAGAGGAGGCTGCTGGAAATAAACACAGCAAATCAAAGAGGCACAACATATGGAGAAAAGGAACAATGTAGAAAGGAAAATTTTGGGAAGTAATCTCAGACCATGATCAAAAGAGAAGTGATAATGGTAAAAATTGCAGCTAATCAGGACCGTACGATTTTAGCATAGATTTTAAAGCTTTTACAGGAAAATTAATACTAATGGACATTTCTAATAGGTCTGGGCTTTTTTCACGCTCATATACAAGATATGAGCCGCTTTCCAAGCCCATTAACAGCGACTGGGCCCACAAAAAGAGACACCCAGTCCATGAAGGTTGTAAGTCAAACATCTTATCCCATAAAAAGAGTAACCGATTCTATCTCTTAAAGGGGAGAATCAACAGGAGATAATATATTTGTATCAATCTCCTAACTGTTTTTAGGCATATAAATACGTACCCTCCCACCCTCTCTCAGTCAGAAAGTAATTATATTTTTTCCTCTCAAATTCTCTCTCTCTCTCTCTCTCTCTGTTCTGACTTAAGCATCCGATGGTCCGTTGCCAAGGCCAACCTTGGCATTTTAGGCTTTTTGTAGGTCCATCGGCCAAGTTAGCAACCGTCGGATTCAGATCAAGGTACTCTTTTAACGATCCAAATCCAATCTCAGGAGCTATAACCACTTTTTACGGCGACAATCAAAAGTTATACCTTTAGTAGTTTCCTTCAAAATATAAACTCACTATCTATTTTCTTCCACACCAAAATAAGCAGCAACAGATTGGTGCCGTCTATGCCACTGAGGTTAAGTGGAAGAGCAGCGGCCTCGAGCTGCTAATCCAATCCTCCTCGTCAACAAGCTCCTCCTATGGTGGGCTCCTCATCAGTTGGGGGAGGGGGGGTGGTGGTAAAGTGGAATTCCAAGATTTGTTAATATGGGATTTCATCCGAAAAGGGCGCATGGAGGGTTATGTGTCTGGGAGTTGTAGCTTTACAAGGATTATCATGTGTACTAAGGAATGATATGATTTACAAGAGATTATGGATGGGTAGTAGAGATATGGGCTTAAATAACATCTTCCAAAATTTATCAATTCAGTTAATGGACATAGCTGCTGCTGCTTTTTCTTCTTCTTCTTCTACTTCTTCTTCTTCTTCTTGTAGCTACTGGAAATTAAGAGAGATGTGAGAGGGGACTGCTGCTGGAAATGAATACAGCAAATCAAAGAGGCACAACATATGGGGAAAAGGAACAAAGTAGTAAGGAAAATTTTGGGAAGTAATCTCAGACCATGATCAAAAGAGAAGTGATAATGGTAAAAATTACAGCTAATCAAGACCGTACGATTTCAGCATAGATTTTAAAGCTTTTACAGGAAAATTAATTCTAATGAACATCTCTAATAGGTCTGGGCTTTTTTCACGCTCATTTACAAGATATGAGCCACTTTCCAAGCCCATTAACAGCGACTGGGCCCACAAAAAGAGACACCCAGTCCATGAAGGTTGTAAGTCAAACATCTTATCCCATAAAAAAAGTAACCGATTCTATCTCTTAAGGGGGAGAATCAACAGGAGATAATATATTTGTATCAATCTCCTAACTGTTTTTTAGGCATATGAATACCCTCCCCCTCTCTCAGTCAGAAAGTAATCAGAATTTTTCCTCTCAAATTCTCTCTCTCTCTCTCTCTAGTTCTAACTTGAGCATCAGATGCTCCGTTGCCAGGGCCAACCCTGGCATTTTAGGCTTTTTGTAGGTCCATCGACCATGTCAGCAACCACCTGAATCAGATCAAGGTACTCTTTCAACGATCCAAATCGAATCTCAGGAGCTATAACCACTTTTTACGGTGACAATCAAAGGTTATACCATTAGTAGTTTCCTTCAAAATATAAACTGACTATCTATTTTCTTCCACACAAAAATAAGCAGCAACAGATTGGTGTTGTCAATAAGAAACTACACAGATCTACGTCACAGATCAGATTTGCCCTGAGAAATATTGAGTTCGCCTGCCATACCAATCCTCCTCGTCAACAATATCCTCCTTTGGAGGGCTCCTCATCAGCTGGATCAATCCTAATAAGCTAATCAAGCTCCTCTCAATGAAGATGCACTGATGGGCTCCCGACAAAGTCGTCATGAACCGCGACATGAACAACACCCTGTATACAATAATGTCTCTGTCCGTACTGCCGCAAGCCACTCGATGCCCTCGAGGGGTCCCTAGCGGTCAAGAGATTTCCATCAAATCATCAATGACAAATAACAGGGGTCAATGCCAGACAACAGGGGATCGATCTCGAATCCATTTGGACAAGAGGCGTACCCGGGGAAGGCCTCCCGCTCAAACATAAGGAGAACCGGAGAAGCAACTCTCCTCGAAGGTGGTGACCAAAAAGCTCCTCCTCTCATAGGGGGCGCAGTGTAGAAAGAAGCCTGACTCATGAGAGTCGAAAACATCTTGAGAGGAACAAAGAGCATGAGGCCCCAGGGCCGAAATGGAAAACTTCAAGCATGACCGTCTCGGAACCATCCGAGGTACCCATGATTAGGGTCGATGCTCATGGAGCCGCCACTCTACTCCTTCATTGGAAGAAGAATCCAGAGACTCAACTATATCCAAGGTTAAGGACGACTAAGTCCTTTATCGCATCTGAGATGTAGAAGATGACCTGGAACAAATAAATCATGAAGGGAACCACTCCAGCAAGGCTTACCGCCCCAGTCGACATCCTTTCAGCAAATCCATCCTCGATGCACCCATTCTAGAGAACTTCAAAGCTCATCAGTTTGAATCTTACGATGGTGAATCTGACCACCCAACTAACCGTATTGAGAGTTTTAAAACTCTTATGATGGTCTATAACACCATCGATGTGCTCATGTTCCAAAAATTCCCTGTAACTTTGAAAGGATCGACAAGGAATGATACTCTTGTCTTACTCCAGAATCAATATTCTCTTTCAACCAACTCGAGGAGCTCTTCATAGTACACTTCGTCACTAGCCACAAAGTTGAAAAAATGAGTGCTTCTCTATTGGAATTAAAGCAAAGAGACAGAGAACTGTTGAAAGACTTTGTCAAGCACTTCACAGCCGAGGCAATGTCCATCTCTTCCCTGGATTCGTCAGTAGCGGTTGTCGCCTTCTGCTACAACGTAACTCACAAAAACCTGATAGCCTCCCTCGCAAAGAAGCCTCCTAAAGATTTCACTGAGCTCATAGAAAGGAGTGACAAGTATATCAGAGCTGAGAAAACTCTTTATCCTCAAGACCAGAATGATCTACCTTCTGGGAACAAACGGAAGAATACAAGTGAGGAAGGACCCAGGAAGTTTCAGAAAGACGGCGCAGTTCAACGCCGTCCTCCTCCACCACCACACTCTGACAAGTTCACTCCCCTTAACACAAGTATGTCAGCCATCCTCTTGGCAGTTGAAAATGATAGAATAGTCCGTCCCCTCCCCCAAAGATGACCACAATCAGCAAGAGAAGAGATAGGAACAAGTGGTGCATGTTTCATAGAGACCATTGACACACCACTGACAACTGTCAAGCCCTTAAAGAAGAACTTGAAGGTTTGATTCACTAGGGCTACCTCTCCCAATTTGTCCAACAAAAGAACGACGTCGAAACCCCTCCTGCACGGGGGGCTAATAAGCATCAAGAGAAGCCCTCTGAATCCAAAGACTCAAAACACATAACTATTCTCCACTCCATTCATGGCGGGCCGATAGGGGGAGATTCTAACTCCTCCTGTAAAACCTTCATGATGGAGGTCAACTCAGTACACAATATTTCGCCTACTAAGAGCATAAGGTTCCCGATATCTTTCGTCGACAAGGACTTAGAAGGTGTCTGAACACACCATTGCGATACATTGGTCATAAGCCTTTGCATGGTGAATCAAGAGGTACGTCGCATTCTGGTGGACAACGACAGCTCGGTAAATATCCTTTTCATGAACACATTTAGCAGTCTCATACTCTTCTGAGACCGACTCAAGTCAGCCAACAATACACTCCACAGATTCTCCAGTGTCCCCTTTCAATTCAAAGGAATCGTAACACTCGATGTAACAGCCGGAAAAGCTCCAGCCATTCGAACAAAGTGCTAGATTTTATGGTAGTAAATGTCAAAGCTGCGTTGAATGCCATATTTAGCTACAGTTGTTTCCGCCTACCACATGAAAATGAAGAATCCAACAGTAGCAGGCGTAGGCCAAGTTGTAGGGAGCCAACAGGCTGGACGAGCATTCTACACTACCACAATGGATGCCATAGAACTATCGCGAGAAAGCAGTTATAGTAACTTTGAGCTAGTAAACAAACATGGAGCTACTATCCAAGACAATCTTGCAGAGAAATTCCAAACCTACCGAACCATCTCCCACCAGGTTCAAATTCGTTCTAATCAGAATACAATGATAGACTTCAATCCCTTGCTCGAAGCTACTCTGCTCATTCAACGAAAAAAAATAATCTTGCCTAAACACATTGACGAACTTGAAGATCTCTCATTTTCTTTGGAAAACAATGGGAGGCTTACTCCAAAATAGACAAGTGCAAGTAAGGTTTACCAAGTTGTTCGCCTCGTGGCTAATCATCTTGAAGACCCGGGGGGCAATAAGATATCAGCATGGACTTGGAATGTGGAACGCTTTATGAACTTCAACAAGGGCGCTTAACGCCTCCCACTTCTACGTATTTTCAATATTTTTCAATAAAAACTGATTTCCCTACCGGTCACTACAATAATAAAGGACAGCCACTAGAGCAGCTACTAAGTTTTATTTTTCAATAAACTTTAGTATTAATTTTTGCAAAATTCTTGTACAATTCTCTGGATGCAAACAATGTGTTACATGCGAAGCTACTCCTAAAACGGCACCAAAAACTCATTAAAAGCTCCTTATAAGACGAGTTTAGAGTCCATACCCGTGGCTCGGTCCAGCAATTTGCAATGAAGCAAGTTCAGAGCTCAACTTGCCATTTGACCTGCTCCTGCAACCAGTTAAACCCTTCAACAACAAGTTCATAGTCCATACCCATGTCTCGGAGTTGCTATATAAACCTGCAGTCAAGCACTTTCAGAACTCAACTAGCCATTCGATCTTCTCTTGCAACCTGTTAAATCCGAGGTCTGACTACAATCAAGGTGGAGTTCAATCCAAACTCGAACTAGACGATGCTCCAAAGTTGGCCAGATCCAACCTGACAAAACAAGTTGACAAGCACCAGAAGCCATGATTCACCAAAAAGATTATGTTGATCTATAAACCAAGATTTATATGATGAAATTTTTGTGAATGTATATAAGTTATTGAATGCATGTCGGGGTGGCATCCAAGCTGCCCGGACCGGGCCGGGCCACCACCTTAGGCGGGCCGGGCTAGGCCGGGCTGAGGGGGGCCCTGACCCGACCCTTGGCCCATGACTTGGGGATCGGGCCGGGCCTTCGCGAGTTCGCGGTCTTTTTTTCTCCGAATAGAGAAGAAAGATTAAAATGAAAGATTGAATTAAGATTACAATTGTAAGAACATATAGATTAAAGAGAAAGATTCATATATTAAATTGCTTCAATAAATTACAAATTTTCAAATATAATCAAGTAGATAAGTAGCATATCATACATATATAATCAAATTACAAGTTGAGGGAAATATATGTATTTAGAGTTCGAGATGGCCTTTATTTAGATTGAAGAGAAGACATTGGACTATTGTCGTGCACTTCTGCTTAACATAAATACAGAATCTCATCGCCCTAAATTTCCGAATTATTTACAATACTTAACTCATAGTGCACTTCTACTCAATTTTTATTTGTCGCTCCTTGATCCGTTTTGTCCCGCTTGAAGTAAATATTCGTTCCGCACTTCCGCTTTTATTCAATCTTCCGTGCATACTAGCATCTTCAAATTCTTCAAAAGCCAACGATTTATGTTCAGCTCATTATCCTACCGCCAAAAGAAAAAGCACTTTCTGATGCAACAGTTGACACCGGGGGGGTGTTAGAAAATCGTTAGCCATACGAGAAAAATAGGAAAAGTAGTTTAGTAGTTTTTCCAAAAATTAATTCATCAACTGTATCGTCGGCGGGAGGTGGTGCATTATACCAGTTCAACTCATTAGGTGAATTTATTTTTGTTTTTTTTCATTTTATAAGATTTAAAACACCACTAGTTGAAAATGTAAGACCCTTTCCCTTTGATATGGAAGAGAAACTAACATTTTGTGTTTGTGTAGTATTAGATCCATAAAGTCTATCGTAACTATCATACAAATTATTCAAAACATGCTAAAATTGTGTAGTAAAAAAATGGTCTTGGTCTTCTAGTTTTTAGTGTGGAGCATATGAATAAAAAATCTCAATTAAATTATTTGTGTCCTCTAACTTAATTACGAAATTCATTACACTAGCAACACAATCACATAGGAAGATGATAAAAATATTTCATAAATTTTAGATAAGTGGCATAAATCATTCTCCCAATAAAAGGGTCTCTTAACAAATCTTTGATAGTGGTCATCAGAGTAACAATTGTTAGTGAAATACCACTAGAAGTAGATGAATATGTTATTGAAAATTGCAAAGTTGCATCAGTGAAAGGTTCTACATTTTTTTAACAAACTATTGCCTGAAACCCAAAAATCATCATTTATTCTACAATCTTGCAGACCCATTGCAACACAAAATTCTTTTAAACCTTGCCTATAATGAAGAACTACACCTAAGAGATCATATGTCGAATTCTAATGATATCTAACATCTTTAGGATAACGTTTAAATGAAATTTCTCTTAGTTTACACCAATCATGATATGTTGGACCGCTCAAAGTAATAAAATTAACACAATCTTTCATTGCACTAATCTTATAATGTCCGTATTTTAGTGTGTCTTGTACACAAAGATTTAAAATATGACAAACACACCTAACATGAGAAATATCGGGTTCTATAGGATTTAAAGAAAATTTTTAATTAGTAATTGACTTAGTATTATTATAGGCATTATAAAAACCAATAGAAATTTTTTTATAATAAATACCAAAATTATTACATGCATCCATGATGTGTGTCGCAATTATCTCATCCTTATATGGGTACCTAACAAATCCGAAAGAGATAATCCTCTTTTTGAGTAACGAATCGAATCTATCCAATGACATGTTATACACATCATTGTTACATCGTTAACTCCTACCAAACCACCCGATGTCAAAGGAACTCTACAATTTGGTGATGTTGGTGGTGCAACTAATATATCCTTAGCCTCTTCATAAACTAATTTACAATCTCCCTTAACCACATTTCTAGCAATTCGTTTATGGGGGTTTAACTCGATTTGATTAAAACTTTCTAAATTCCTACTTTCGGCATAGGAAAATGGTAATTCATGTTTAATTACTAATCTAGCCATTTTCCTAGGAATGGTATCGTGATCGTAGCTTTGGCTATTTACATGACCGGTCCAAGGGTGTATCTTCTATTGTGTAAGCATGTCTTGTGATAATTTGGGTCAGCATTTATCTAAGAGACGCTTAAGTGTACCAATTCCCACTCCTAATTTAAACTTATATGGCATTTTACACTTATACTAATTTTAAGTCCTACACTTACATCGTTTTGAGAAGGGAAAAAAGTGAAATATTAGTGTACTTCGAAAGTTGGTCTTCTTGTTTGACGGGATTGAGAAGGGGCTTGTTCCGTGTCTTGTGATTCTATGTCTTCTACTATTACAACATCCATGTGAGTATGAGAAATATCATGAAAATGGGGATAACTAGTGAATGTATGTTTAGAAAAGAAATCTAGAAATAAGAAGAGCGAGTTTAAAAAAACCAACAAACTACAAATTATGAACTAGTGTATGTTATAAAAAAAAAATTCTACAAAAAAATTAGAGATATCTAAAAATAACACGACGAACGAGTTGTGAACTAGTGCATGTCAATAAGTTCAATAAAATAACAACAATTTAGTGATGAACTAGTGTATGTTCAAAAACAAAAAAAAAATCTAAAAAGAAGAATAGGAGTTCAACAAAACATAAACAATAAATTATAAACTAGTAATATATTAACTGCTACAATCTAATAAAGATAAACAGATGAGAACAATGATATTTCTAAAAATTGAAGAAATACAAAAATATCGTATGAGTGTAGATTGAAGAATGAGAGTATTGAGAGTTGAGATCTTGTTCTTGAAAGATGGAGAGCACTGGAGTCTTGAGAGAGTTGTTGATGTTGATTCTACAATTTGTTAAGAGAGTTGAGAGAGTGGAGTGAATTTGTGAAGAGAAATGAATGAAATGGGGATTGTATATATTGAGTATGTATATTTTCGAATTTTCCAAAATACACGAAAAAACTAGCTAATAAATGTTTGGGTGTAGTTTGGCATATAAATCCATTTAAAAAAAAAATCAAAAAAAAAATTCCCAAAAAATCCCCCTTAACGGTCGGCCGCAGTTCAGCTCAGATCGGACCTTCAGATTCGGATTGGAGGTCTTGGGCATGGGCGGGCCGGTTCAACCAGGTCCTGGTTCAATCCAGTCCTTGACGGGCCTAGGCGGGCTTTCGAAGGGGGAGGTGGGGCCCAGACACGGCCAACAATTTGGGGGTTAGGGGCACGTTTGGCCCGGGTTGGGGGCGGTCCGGGCCGATCCCGAGCTTAACCGGTCCGGATGCCACCCCTACTTGCATGCATGCATGAAGAAGTAGATGCTACCCTGAAGCACACACAAAGCCCCGAACCCGATATCTAGCTTCAAGGAGCTACGAAGGCTGCCAAACTCAACCCAACAAAGCTTTAACACTGGCCAAGCTCCAACTCTGCAAATCTCCATACCTAACCAAAATCCTTACTCAAAAGTCAGCGAACTTGGCAAAAAAACTCGAAGTTGGCAAAAACCCAAACCAACTAAAGCCGAAGTGAAAAGCTCCTGACTTGGACTGAACCCAAGATGACGGAGAAGATCGTTACCAAGAGCCTTTGGTCGCTGAGCTCTTGATCACCTCTTGGTCGCCAAAGCTTGACGTTGACAAGGGAAGGTCGAAGAAGCTCTGTGGTCGCCGAAAGATCCGAGGTCACCGAAGCTCGAGGTCAACAAGAGATGGTCAACAAAGCTCCTTGGTTGCCGAAGCCCTAGTTCTTGGGAGAACGATCGCCAACAATAACCTCTAGCTCATCGAAGCTAGCTAAGCCCAAACCCAGCCTCATGGTTGAAGAAGCCACGGGCTAGGAGAAGCTCCAGGACAACACGGTGATGAAGATGGCTGCAAAAAGATGGTCGGCGAAGCTCCAAGGTCGAAATAAAATGAATGAAGGTTGCCCAAAATGGTCGTGCGACCAAGTGAACGTACGTGGGAATTATGGACCATCAAATCTCCAGAAGTGCGAGTGCGCGGGAGATGGACGTACACGATTGAGCAACGTCTCACGCTTCATTCCTACCATACTAGCTCCATGTAGCGCCCCAAATCCCCATACCTGGAACTTGAGACCCTACTCCAGGAGTCGAACTTCAAAATAGCCAAATCACAGAAAATACAGGAAAATTTAGAACTTTTATTCCATATAAATGTTACATTTACAAGTGTTACAATGTCCAAATAAAAATTACAATATTTACAACAATATAACAGTACTTACATATGTCCCTTGGATTCTTAAACCAACTCGAGCTCTGTAATACCTGTAGATCGGCTCCAGATACCTACAAGGTGGGGAACGTCAGTACTTCGACTGACGCAAAGCTGGTGATAATGGCGATACTCTAAAATTCAATCACAACCAATAATTTATGCAAATAGAAAGGTGTTGTGCCAAAACAAGGGTTTAATGGATTCGGGTTCTAGTGCAGTGTTATAACATGACCTTATGACTAGATGCAGCAAACTCACATGCCTGACTCTAATGCAAGCAAGACTTTGGAGTACGAATGCATCCCATACTACATACGCCCCCAAACTAGCCGTCTTTCTCCACAATTTAGGAATTTGAACCCTTGCCATGCACCCTTACTCTTGTACGCAATCCAGTTCCCAATAGATTGTCCATCGCCCACGGAGGTTGCAATAGGTCGGTCTAGTTCTGCCCCTGCAGTGCCCAAGTAGTCACCGCCACTTGGTACCCGCGTACGGATCTCCTCAGAAAGCTGTGTTGAATCTGGTCACCCAACCGATTGATACCCCATGTCCACCTATGGACTTACGCATGCGTGTTCACCCCTGACCTGGGTTATGAACTTATATATACCAAAACACAAAACCCCTGTGTATAGGGGCGTGAGCACCTCGGGAGGTCAAATCCTCCTGGCCTCCCGTACCTCACTCCGGCAATGATTTGGGAATTAACAGATCGAGATACGAGCTGAGGACTCAATCCAAGAGTGCTGAAAACGTATCCCTACGACTGGAAGGTACAACACCGACTATGGTTTACTAGGACTAATGCAATTTTTCAACCCCTTAATATGCCATACTAACCCTTGCCTTACTCTACCACTATGGGTAATAAGATAAAACTGCTTCCACACTTGCCTATCAACCTCTAGCACTAGCGACACCAGTCCGGTTCATCACTTCCCCGACTAGGAATTGTCCAGCCTTCGAGCCTACATTCGCCTGTTGCCCCGGCTATGAATGTATGTTCACCCTTGTGAACTTATAATACTGGCGCGACTCGGAAGTTCTATGCTCCGCGGTGGTTTATAATGTAGGTTGACAGGTGCAGGGTATCCCTTACCCTAGTGACTAACTCGAGTCACACATCCCACTCTGGGAGTCAACAACCTCAATAACAGACATCAACCATCCGTAGACAAGAATCATTGACTCTGATAGTTCACACGAAAAATATCTTCACAATACTTAGTCAAAACCAAAACTAAGCGACCTATGGGGTTTCTGCCCGAATCTTAAAATGGTCATAACTCTCTCGATACAACTCTGATTGGAGTGTACGAGCCCAATGTGGAAAGGTGAGATCCTAGGCTACAACTTCCTAGTTGATCCTGAACTCAAATTCAAACATCTAGGTCCTCAAATTAGCCTCTCAAGCCTCAGCCTACGTGCTTCCTGTGCACGGGCTACACCTTACCGGTATCACAAAACTCTACTCGTTCGTCAGAACGTCACAAACCCAATTTCTATGGAAGGGTGTGGGTGTCCTCAACAACTCTCTAGTTGATCATGAGTCCAAATTATACCATTAAGTCACCCTAACAGACACATCTCTCACCGATGCACCAATTCATGCAATGGGTCTCTCAAATCAGAGCACTCAGATCCACTCTAGATCTCTGTCCAGTCTTACAAAAATTACAGTAAATCAACCCTTTACTGGAATTGCCTCAAATTGATCTTGTTGGAAAGATCTAGGTATCTACTACAACTCTCTAATGAATCAGGTTATCAAAAGGTGCTCTTAATGAGTCTCAAATGCCCAATCTCTACAGGGTATCCAAACTGGCTGAAACCAGCATAGCACATACTCATAAAATCATATTAAATTCCGTACTTGTCCAAATGACACAAAATTTATGGTGATGAAACTAGAGGTCATAATAAACAATAGGCAAAAGACCTCATGTCAAAACTCCAAATATACAGTGAGTTCTATCTATTTCAATTTACCACAGAAACCATCAAGTTCTTTAGTTCAGCTTCAGCTACTGATTAAACCTCAATTTTTCTCAAGCCTATAAACTCATCCAAATACTTTCCTCAGTTTTGTATAGAATCTAGGTGCATGATATAGGGTAAAAATTTCAGATCAAGAGCATGCTTCAATAAATAATGAAAATTCCTACAACATCAGTCATTCTATTTATCATTTGCTGATCTGCCTTACGACACAGTTGCACCTTACGATTTTATTAAAATATCAAATGACCACAGAAAAATCTGAAATAAATAATGATCATTCTAAACACATATGTGAACAATTCCTGAACATTTCATGGTCTAATTCTTTGTAGTTTGCTCTCGGGAAAATCAACAAAATAGTATTCTGAATCAGTTTTCTAGTTTCAGTTCTGATTTCAACTTTCAACTCTTAGATGATCATCCTAGCACATTCTATCATACATGCATGCAAGCAAAATCAATTAAAAGACAAGAAATGAAGGTTTAGAGTAACTCCCCACCCTTGGTTGCTGTAGAGGTATGGATCTCCTTGAGCTTCCTTCCTTGAAAAATCTTTCCTTGAGTCTTCTTCTTCACTCTCTCGTCTTTCTCTCCTATTTTCTCTTGAAGGGGTTTCTGAAAAATCCAGAGCAAAGAGGTGGGAAAGAGTGGAGAAATGAAGGAGAAGGGAGGGGGGGTATGGCCGGTTTTGAGCTAGGGGGGGTAGGGTAGGTTGTAGGTGGTTTTGGATCAAACCATGGCTTCTAGCCCATGGTTTGGTAGTTGTTGTGCTGGCTGCCCAACTTAAGGGTAAATGCATTCCAACGTGTGCGAGACGAGCAGTTTATCGAGCGCACGCAATATATATCCACTGTAGTATCATACAGTATTATATTTGCATGGGCGTCGTACCGAAAACTAGCATTTATACTAGTATCGGTCCTCTTCGTTCTTGTGCATCTTTAGAATGCAATCCTCCCATGAACCGTCCCGTAAACCTAACCATACACCATGATAGCAAAATTGACCTATAACACTGCAATCAAGTGCACGCATACAGACAATATACATACACATATACATATATTCAGGTATCGTGCAATAGGGGGTGTTACATCATTCCCTCCTTAGAGTCGTTCTGTCCCCAGAACGTTCTTAGTGGGAGAAAAGAACAACAAAGAAAACAGAAAACACTTTAAAATAAATCCGAATATAAAGCTTTCATGCGGCTCTCCGGCTCTCACGTGGCTTCTTCCACCAACTGGTTCTTCTAGAGAACTTTGACCATCGGGATGACCTTGTTTCTCAGTACCTTGTCCTGATGATAAAGTATCCTGACTGTTTGCTCTCTATAGGAAAGATCTATCTGTAAATCCTTCGGAACCTCTGGCAATTGATGGCTTAAATCCGGCACATACTTTTGTAGCATAGAGACGTGAAACACGTCATGCACTTGAGATAGCTCGGCCGGTAGCTCCAACTTATAAGCCATCCTGCCAATCCTCTTCAGAATTTTGTATGGTCCAATATATCTCGGAGCTAACTTCCCGCCTTTGCCGAACCTGACAACTCCTTTCGTCGGCGATACCTTGAAAAATACAGAGTCGCCTTCCTCAAATTCTAACTCTCTTCGGCGGTTGTCCGCATAGCTCTTCTGCCTGCTCTGTGCTCCTTGAAGCCTCTTCTGAATAAGCTCGATCTGCTCCGACGTTTGTTGCACGATTTCTGGTCCATACATCTGCCGCTCTCCTACCTCGAACCAACAAACTGGCATTCTGCATCTTCGTCCATACAAAGCTTCATACGGGGCCATGCCAATGCTTGCCTGATAGCTGTTATTATAAGCAAACTCAACCAAGGCTAAGTATTTCTCCCAACTTTCTCCGAAGTCCAAAATGCATGCCCGCAACATGTCCTCAAGAATCCTGTTGACTCTCTCTATCTGTCCATCCATCTGTGGGTGAAAAGCTGTGCTAAAGTCTGTTCTAGTTCCCAATGCTGACTGTAGACTTCGCCAGAATCGAGATGTAAATCTTGCATCTCGGTCGGATACTATCGAAACTGGCACTCCATGTAGTTTCACTACATTCTCGAAGTAGACCTCGGCCAACTTCTCGACTGTCCAGGTCGTCTTTACTGGAAGAAAATGTGCTGACTTAGTCAATCGATCCACAATCACCCATATTGAGTCATTTCCTTCAGGGCTCCTGGGTAATTCGGTGATAAAACCCATACTGATGTTCTCCCATTTCCATTATGGGATGGTAAAGGCTGTAACAATCCTCCTGGTTTCTGATTTTCGGCCTTAACTTGTTGTCATGTCAAACATTTGGCGACGAACTTTGCTATATCTCGCTTCATCCCTGACCACCAATAGTGCTGCTTTATATCATGATACATCTTGGTGCTTTCGGGGTGAATCGCAAGTAATGTGGAGTAAGCTTCCATCATGATGTCTTCCCTCAACTCCTCATCCTTTGGTACACATAGTCGGTTACCAAACCATAGTGAACCTTCTCTTATACTGAATTCGGGCAATTTTCCTTCATGCACTTACTTCTTCATGTCTTCCATCTCTGGATCTTTGGTCTGAGCCTCTTTCACTTGCTTATTCAAGCTTGGTCATAACACCAACTGTGTCAAAACTGCACTTAAGTGTTGTGTAACCACTTCAATGCCTGCCTGCCTGATCTCTTCATCTAGCTCCCTCCGGGTCGCTGTCAATGTAGCCACACTCCTCTTCCTGCTGAGCGCATCTGCTACCACGTTGGCTTTCCCTGGATGATATATAATCTCAGGCCTGATATCTTCGAGTGCTTTCAACCATCTCCTCTGCCTTAAGTTGAGATCCTTCTGTTGGTAGATATATTTCAAGCTCTTGTGGTCAGTGTAAATTTCTACCTTTGCTCCGTAGATATAATGTCTCCATGATTTCAAAGAAAAAATAATTGCTGCGAGTTCCAAATCGTAGGTTGGATAATTCTTCTTATGTGGTCGTAGCTGTCTTGAACCGTAAACTATAACCTTACCCTCCTGCATCAGCACACACCCGAACCCTAAATATGACACATCACTGTAAATGACGTAGTCCTTGTCTTCCTGAGGTAAAACCAATGTAGGTGCGGAGATCAAACGGTTCTTTAGTTCCTGAAAGCTCTCTTCACACTTCTCCGTCCAGTCGAAACTTTAGTTCTTCTTGGTCAAGGCTGTAAGGGGTACAACTATCCTTGCATAATTCTGAATAAACCTTCGGTAATATCCAGCCATACCCAGAAAACTCCTTACTTCCTTCATCGTCTTTGGTTGTGGCCACTCCTTGAACGCTTCTATCTTCTGAGGATCCGTTGCCACTCCCACCTTAGAACGGATATGGCCTAGGAATGCAACTTCCGATTTCCAAAACTCACACTTAGATAATTTGGCATACAACTGATGCTCTTGTAACTTGCTCAAGACTGCTGTCAAATGTTCAGCATGCTCCTCTTCTGTCCCTAAATATACTAAAATGTCGTCGATGAAGACCATGACAAATGAGTCAATAAACGGACGTAGAATTCTGTTCATTAAGTCCTTGAAGATTGCTGGAGCGTTAGTCACTCCAAACGGCATTACCAAGAATTCATAGTGTCCATGTCGAGTTCGAAAAGCTGTCTTAGATACATCATCTTCCTTGACTCGCACTTGATGATATCCGAACCGTAGATCAATTTTTGAAAATACTGTTGCTCCCTGAAGCTGATCGAACAAATCATCGATCCTGGAATTGGGTATTTGTTCCGAATAGTGACTTTATTCAATTCTCGATAATCAATACACATCCTGGATGATCCGTCCATCTTCTTAACAAGCAATACTGGTGATTCCCAAGGCGATGCACTTGGTCTGATAAATCCTTTCTGCAAGTACCTTCAATCTGTTTCTTGACCTCATTCTGCTCTACTGGTGTCATTCGATAAGGTGCTTTGGATACTAAAGCGCTACCTGGTTGAATTGTGATGCTAAACTCGACATCACGGTGTGGGGGAATTCCAGGAAAATCCTCTAAGAATACAAGTGGAAAATTCCTCACCACTGGTACCTTATTCACCTCTTCTGGTACTCGCACTTTGGCTGCAAAAGTCGTTGCCTCCGATCTCTGCTCCCCGTGGAATACAAGTTCCACTCCTTCAGCTGAGAGGATTACCTTCTTCTCCTTGCAGTCAATGCTTGCCTTGTGCCTCGACATCCAATCCATACCAATAATGACTTCTGTCCCGACAAAACCTAACTCCAACAAATCGATACTTAGGGTTTCTCCGCTAATCTGGAGCTTACATCCCCTATAGCATAGATCTGTAGTAAGGGTTGCCTCTGACGGCGTAGCCACCGTCAAAGCTAAATCTGGAATTGCCTTTTGTGCGCATCTTAGTTTTCTTGAAAAAAGAATTTGACACAAAAGAATGAGTCGATCCACTATCAAACAAGACTGTTGCCAAAATTCCATTTATATATATATGCCCTGTTACAACAGTACATCATCCATCAACTTCCATACAACTTAAAACTTATACACCATTTGCTTACATACCAATAATTACCCTTCCATCTTCTTCAGCATCCTTCTTGGTCAAGGCGAACACTCTTCCTTGACACATGGGCTTTTCTCTTTGTCGGTTGCTCCCGACCCTTACCTGTGGCTATTCCTTGCCAATTGGAGACATTCTGGCTTGATATGCCCTTCTTGTCCACACTGAAAACATTTCACTGTATTCTTCCTGGGGCATCGATCCACAAAGTGTCCCTGCTCTCCACAGTGATAGCAACTTCAGGGCTTAAATTCTCTCGTGTGGGTATTGATTTTCCGGAACATCTGGCCCATGCCTTGCTTCTTGAACTTTGATGCTGGGGTAGTTCTCTTCCCTTTGTTCCAGAACTCCGTCGTTCCCTGATTCTGATTCATATCCGCCTCTGTCGCTGCGGCTCTTCCTACCAGTTTGTCGAATCAGCGAATGCCCAAAGGAACCATCTTCGATCTGAGGCCCCAATTCTTGACTGGAAGTCCAGGCCTAAGCCCTTGCTCAAACTTCTGGGCCTCCTTTACTTCCTCCTGGACCATCTTCGGTGCATACCTCGATAACTGAGAAAATTTCGTCTCATATTCTCTGACGGTAATATTTCCTTGCTTCAAGCCATGGAACTCCATTGCGTTCTCCTCTTGCACATCCAAGGGGAAATAGTGCTGTCGGAATTCCTCAAGGAAATCTTCCCAAGTGATCTGTCCCTCTCCAAGACCATGCTTCACGGACTGCCACCAAACTCCGTCATCCTTCTCTAGCAAGATTGTAGCGAGACGTACCTTACTGTCTTCGGGAGTCATCATCACCTCAAATACTGACTCCACCTGACGTATCCAGTTGTCAGCAGCTGTGGGATCGGCCTGTCCTTCGAAGACTAGCGGTTTCATCCTTCTAAATGATTCCACCATCTTCACTGGATCAGTATTCACCACAACTCTTGGTGCTCTTTGTGGTGGTGCTTGGTTCCTGCTAGCCTCCACAAATGCTCCAAACATCTGATATACCCGAGTAAATTCTTCCCTTACATCATGGCTAGTACCGTTGGCTCCACTGCCCTTCGGCTTCAGTCTGGTCACTCCGGTTGCTTTTAGTCCTTCCTGCCATTTGAAAGCTAATACAGACATCATCAACCAACAATCATAATGCAAAACCCCATAACACACTAGCATTGGTCAAAACATACTATTTCCATTCATTTCAAAAAGGCTTTACAATAATTTGTCAACACATAATCACATCATCATCATCACATGGGTTCATACTACACCCATCAAAACAATAGCATGTCAGCCTAGCTATTCAAAAAGGTTGTCATCTATACACATCAAAAGAGATCCTATAACACTAGAGGAAGTCACTGCTTTCCTGCTCCTGGCGAGTCGCCAACCTCGGAGCTATCCCCGGCAGTCATACGGTCTAACAGATCCTGCATGTCGCAGACCTGCATCCTCAGTGCCAGATACCTGCTCTACAGCTGACCCAGCCTCTCCTCGTATCGGTGCTTCAGCAGTACTACCCTCGTCTTCCATTTCCTTTTGGCCCTTTCAAGCTTGGCCACTTTCCTTTCAGCAGTTATCAATGCCCATGCGAGGTTCTCAAAGCGATCCTTTAGCTGTCCGTGACTCCATTTGTAGGCAGCCAGCTCCTGGGACATCATGGTGATAACTAGTACTATGGCCGTGGGCTATGGGGGTGGAGGTGGAAGTGGGGGTGCAGAACCATGTCCATCGGACCATCCGTTCGAGTGTCCATCGTCCAAGCTCGGCATCTGCAAGAGAAAATATGGGAATTAGTACAGATACAGAAAAATTATAAGGCATAAGTAGTAAAAGCAACATTATGAATTATAACCATCAGCTATCTGACTAAACCCAACTCTCGCAATGCATCTAAGTCTAATTTTCCTGCTGTGTTGGACTAATATTTGAAGTCTGCTCTGATACCAACTTCTGCAGCACCCCAAATTTCCATACCAGGAACCTGAGACCCTACTCCAGGAGTCGAACTTCAAAATAGCCAAATCACAGAAAGTACAGGAAAATTTAAAACTTTTATTCCATATAAATGTTACATTTACAAGTGTTACAATGTCCAAATAAAAATTACAATATTTACAACAATATAACAGTACTTGCATATGTCCCTTGGATCCTTGGACCAACTCGAGCTCTGTAGTACCTGTAGATCAGCTCCGGATTCCTACAAGGTGGGGAACGCCAGTACTTCGACTGACGCAAAGTTGGTGATAACAGCGATCCTCTAAAATTCAATCACAACAATTAATTTATGCAAAATAGAAAGGTGTTGTGCCAAAACAAGGGTTTAATGGATTCGGGTTCTAGTGCAGTGTTATAACATGACCTTATGACTAGATGCAGCAAAATCACATGTCTGACTCTAATGCAAGCAAGACTTTGGAGCACGAATGCATCACATACTACATACGCCCCCAAATGTAGCCGTCTTTCTTCACAATTTAGGGATTCGAACCCTCGCCATGCACCCTACTCTTGTACTCAATCCAGTTCCCAATAGATTTTTCATCACCCAAGGAGGTTGCAGTAGGTCGGTCTAGTTCTTCCCCTGCAGTGCCCAAGTAGTCACCGCCACTTGGTACCCGCGTACGGACCTCCTCAGAAAGCTGCGTTGAATCCGGTCACCCGACCGATTGATTCCCCATGTCCACCTATGGACTTACGCATGCGTGTTCACCCCTGACCCGGGTTATGAACTTATATATACCAAAACATAAAACTCCCGTGCATAGGGACGTGAGCACCTCGGGAGGTCAAATCCTCCTGGCCTCCCGTACCTTACTCCGGCAAAGCTTTGAAAATTAACAGATCGAGCTACGAGCCGAGGACTCAATCCATGAGCACCGAAAATGTATCCCTACGACTGGAAGGTACAACACCGACTATGATTTACTAGGACTAATGCAATTTCCCAACCCCTTAATATGCCATACTAACCCCTGCTTTACTCTACCACTTTGGGTAATAAGATAAAACTGCTTCCACACTTGCCTATCAACCTCTGGCCCTAGCGACACCGGTTCGGTTCGTCACTTCCCCGGCTAGGAATTGTCTAGCCTTTCGGCCTAATATTCACCGCTGCCCCAGGCGGTGAATGTATGTTCACCCTTGTGAACTTATAATACTGGAGTGGCTCGGATGTCCTACGCTCGGTGGAAGTTTATAATGTAGGGTTGTGACAGGTGCAGGGTATACCTTACCCTAGTGACTAACTCGAGTCACACATCCCACTCTGGGAGTCAACAACCTCAATAACAGACATCAACCATCCCTAGACAAGAGTCATCGACTCTGATAGTTCACACGGAAAATGTCCACACAATACTTAGTCAAAACCAAGACTAAGCGACCTACGAGGTTTCTGCCCGAATCTTAAAATGGTCATTACTCTCTCGATACAACTCTGATTGGAGTGTACGAGCCCAATCTGGAAAGGTGAGATCCTAGGCTACAACTTCCTAGTTGATCCTGAACTCAAATTCAAACATCTAGGTCCTCAAATTAGCCTCTCAAGCCTCAGCCTACGTGCTTCCTGTGCACGGGCTGCACCTTACCGGTCGCACAAAACTCTACTTGTTCATTAGAACGTCACAATCCCAATTTCTATGAAAGGGTGTGGGTGTCCTCAACAACTCTCTAGTTGATCATGAGTCCAAATTATACCATTAAGTCACCCTAACACACACATCTCTCACCGATGCACCAATTCACCCAATGGATCTCTCCAAATCAGAGCACTCAGATCCACTCTAGGTCTCTGTCCAGTCTTACAAAAATCACAGTAAATCAACCCTTTACTGGAATTGCCTCAAATTGGTCTTGTTGGAAAGATCTAGGTCTCTACTACAACTCTCTAATGAATCAGGTTCTCAAAATGTGTTCTTAATGAGTCTCAAATGCCCAATCTCTACAGGGTATCCAAACTGGCTGAAACCAGCATATCACATACTTATAAAATCATATTAAATTCCGTACTTGTCCAAATGACACAAAATTTATGGTGATGAAACAGAGATCATACTAAACAATAGGAAAAAGACCTCATGTCAAAACTCCAAATATACAGTGAGTTCTATCTATTTCAATTTACCACAGAAACCATCAAGTTCTTTAGTTCAGCTTCAGCTACTGATTAAAGCTCGATTTTTCTCAAGCCTATAAACTCATCCAAATAATTTCCTCAGTTTTGTATAGAACCTAGATGCATGCAGGAATATAGGGTAAAAATTTCAGATCAAGAGCATGCTTCAATAAATAATGAAAATTCCTACAACATCAGTCATTCTGTTTATCATTTGCTGATCTGCCTTACGACACAGTTGCACCTTATGATTTCATTAAAATATCAAATGAACACAAAAAAATCTGAAATAAATCATAATCATTCTAAACACATATGTGAACAATCCCTGAAAATTTCATGGTCCAATTCTTTGTAGTTTGCTTTGGGGAAAATCAAAAAAATAGCATTCTGAATCAGTTTTCTAGTTTCAGTTCTGATTTCAACTTTCAACTCTTAGATGATCATCCTAGCACATCCCATCATACATGCATGCAAGCAAAATCAATTAAAAGACAAGAAATGAAGGTTTAGAGTAACTCCCCACCCTTGGTTGCTGAAGAGGTATGGATCTCCTTGAGCTTCCATCCTTGAAAAATCCTTCCTTGAGTCTTCTTCTTCACTCTCTCTTCTTTCTCTCCTATTTTCTCTTGAAGGGGTTTCTGAAATTTCCAGAGCAAAGAGGTGGGAAAGAGTGGAGAAATGAAGGAGAAGGGAGGGGGGGTATGGCCGGTTATGAGCTAGGGGGGGTAGGGTAGGTTATAGGTGGTTTTGGATCAAACCATGGCTTCTAGCCCATGGTTTGGTGGTTGTTGTGTTGGCTGCCCAACTTAAGGGTAAATGCGTTCCAACGAGTGTGAGACGAGCGGTTTATTGAGCGCACGCAATATATATCCACTGTAGTATCATACAGTGTTATATTTGCATGGGCGTCGTACCGTAAACTAGCAGTTATACTAGTATCGGTCCTCCTCGTTCTCGTGCATCTTTAGAATGCAATCCTCCCATGAACCGTCCCGTAACCCTAACCATACACCACGATAGCAAAATCAACCCACAACACTGCAATCAAGTGCACGCATACAGACAATATACATACACATATACATATATTCAGGTATCATGCAATACGGGGTGTTACACTCGGCTCCTCAGTCGCCCGATTACTAAGAAACGCAAGCACATGGGAGATCGAAGCAACAGTTCTCTCACGTTGCCTCTGCTTTCCCTCTTTGCTTCTCAGCCACCCATTTCTCTTTGCGCACAAGCCACATCGTGATGGACGTGCACGATTGCGCTATGCCACCCCTCATCATAGCGGCTCCATCACGATCGTCTGATCCACTCAGCATGTTAGCCAGGGCGTGATCAACTATAAGATTGCCTCAAAAATCGCGCCTGGATTGATAAATCAATAAAAAATCCTAAAAAGTCAATTAAAATACAAAAGTTTAATTAAAAATCCCTAATAATGATTATTATTAGGGAAATTAATAAAAAATTTTGAAAAAGCAATTATTAATTGGAAAAAAATTATTCAAAATCAAGATATCAAAATTTATGGGAAATTTCATAAAAAATTGGAAAAGTTCAGAAAAATATTCGCCACCTCCAGAAGCTTTCAACAAGTTCTAGGTATCGCCAGTCTTTCTTGAAATTCAGGCTAGCACTCCAGAACTCCGAAACAAGGCAAACTACTTCCTAAAAGTCAAGAAAATCATTCTCTGGGAGTGGGGGGCTTATGATAATGATAAAAATCGCAGTAAATCATGGTCGTACGATTTCAGCACAGATCTTAAAGTTTCTACATGCAGATTAATAGTAACGGACCTTTCTAAAAGGTCTGAGCCTTTTTCAGGCTCATTAACAAGACATGGACAGCTTTCAAGCCCATTAACAGCGATTGTGCCCACTAAGAGAGACACCCAGTCCATGAGGGTTGTAAGTCAAATTTCTTGTCCCCACCAAAAGAGTTACCAATTTTATCTTTTAAGGGGGAGAATCTAAAAGAGATAACAGATTTGTATCAATCTCCTAACTATTTCTCAAACCTATAAATACCCTCCATCTTCCCTCAATCAGAAGGTAATCAGAAATTTCTCTCTCAAACACTCCTATTCCCTGGTTTTGACTTGAGCTTCGGAGAGCCTGTCACCAGGGCCAACCCCGGTATTTCAGGCATTTTGTAGGTCCATCTGCCGCACCAGCAATCGTCAGATTCAGATCAATGTGCTCTTTCAATTATCCAAATCCAATCTCAGGAGCTTTAACCACTTTTTATAGGGATGATCAAATGTTAGATCATTAGTAGTTTCCTTCAAAATATGAACTCACTATCTGTTTGCTCCCAAACCGAAATAAGCAGTAACAAGATGTATACCTACGGAAGGACTCTTATTCACTGTAAGTATTCTTTGAGTTGAATTTCTTTATAAGTTTTTGTATAATCATTCATTCCAAATAAAAAGAAAATTATCTGGATTTATTCGATGATAAACAAGTAGTGTAATTGTATCCCACGTGTATATGGGACCTTCACTGCGAAAGCACTACAAGTAGGTATATCATTTTTAATAGGGTCTATGAAACAGCTCACACGAGAGTCTGCTCAAGAAAACCACAAGAACTCAAGAGATTACAGAGTCTAAGTCTTAAGATCCTTTATTAGCTATATAACAATCACAAAATCTCCTTGGTTGAACAACAAACTACTGGAATACAAAGGAAAAAAGAAGAAACAGAGAAATGAAATCAAGAACCAGAGAAGAAGATGAGGAAGGAGACGAATATTCAATTTCAGTCAGCTACCTTCACTCTTACAATTCTTTCTTGTTTATACTATGTTTTACACCCTTATTGAGCCCACCAAACATTATATGCCACCTGTCTTCACTCCTTAACCGCCTAACAGAATTTAGTTACACTCCCCTTCACTTTTACGCGCAGAGCCCGTGCATTTCTCTTCTAATATAGTAGCCTGCTAGGTCTCCTCTGCACCCGATATGACCTCCTCTCTGATGGTCCTAACTCATTCCCATTCAAACTTGCATCATTGCCATCCCATTCAAAACTAACCTTGACCTCAAGGTCTAAAAAGGGATAAGCTTTGGTCATAGCTATAGTGTTCTCCCACATTGCTGCAGCCTAAGGAAGCCCTTCCCAACTTACTAACACTTCGTCCACAAATGATCCCCCATGCTTCACCATCCTAGCTTGAAAGACAGCTACTGGAGCTAATACAGGGACAAATGATTGCATATCAGCTGGTAATGGATTTCTTGTTACCTCTACTGGATCACCCCTACATCTTCTCAGCAATAAGACATGGAACACTAAGTGAATTTTTGACTCTGGAGGCAAGTTCAACTTGTAAGCTATAGGACCAACTCTCTTGAGTATCTGAAATGGTCCATGAAACCTTTTAGCAAGCTTATGAGAACTCCTTTGAGCTAGTAATACCTGACGATACGGCTGCAGCTTGACTAACACCCAATCTCCTTCATCAAATTGTTGATCAACGCTATGCTTATTGCAACTCTCTTCATTCTTACTTGAGCTTTTTCCCGGTTCAATTTAAGCTGATGGAGAAGCTGTTACTTCTTTATAGGTACTACATTAACTTCAAAATTGCTAGACACCTTCCATAAAAGTAGATAATGCATGTGCTTTACGACCATACACTGCTTCGAATGGAGTAATACCAATTGCAGATTGATGAGCAGTATTATACCAATATTCAGCAAGAGCTAGATACATGCACTAATGCTTTGGCTCCTCCCTCACAAAAAATCTCAAATACTGCTCTAAACAACTATTAAAAACCTCTGTTTGCCGGTCAGCCTGTGGATAATAAGCACTAGACATTCTCAACGAAGTCCCTAGTTGTGCAAACAATTCCTTCCAAAATTTACTGAGGAATATTGGATCTCTATCACTGACAATAGATTTGGGAAGACCATGGAGGTTGACCACATTTGTAGCAAACACTTCAGCTACCCTTGATGCAATAAAATGAGCAGAAAAAGCAATGAAATGCCCATATTTTGTTAATCTATCCACCACCACTAATATGGTTGTCTTATCTTGAGAAGCAGGCAACCCAACTATAAACTCCATTGCAGTATCTTCCCAAACCTAATTAGGTATAGGCGAAACCTGCGGGAGCTTTTTTGTCAAACTTCACTTGTTGACACACCATACACTCATGTACAAACTACTTCACATCTGTAGCCATGTTATCCCAATGGAATTTCTCTTTTATTCTAAGCAAATTTCTTTTAATATCTAAGTGTCCACCAATGGGGCTAGAATGATATTCATGAAGAATTTGTTGCCTCATAGATGCAAGAATGATAACACGCTGCTTATAAAGAAATATACCATCTCTATACTCAAACTCCTGAGTATTCACCTTCCCCGTATTAATTGCATGAAGTAAATCACTCCATTTGCTCTCCTTCAAATACTCAACTCCTAAATCATCAAGTAATAAAAACTTGGGATAAGTGACTATTGATAAACTTTGCAATTCACGAGAAAATTGCCTTGACAAACCATCTGAAGCGCTATTATCTTTTTCAGGCTTATAGAAAACTTTAAAATTATAACCAGCCAATTTATGAACCCATTTTTGCTGCCCAGGGGTCTGTTCAACCTGATTTATCATACGGTGAAGGCTTTTATAATTAGTTAGCACCACAAACTCACTGCCTAGAACATACTGTCTGCATTTCTTTACTGACTCATTGATAGAAAACATCTCATGCACATATGTTATTGTAGCTTGCATTCTAGGTGACACTTTTACTGAAGTGGGCTATTGGGTGCTTATTTTGAGACAATACAACACCAATTCCCAATATCGAAGCATCAGTCTCTATTGTGAAAATTTGATTGAAATCAGGTAATTCCAGTACGGGTGTAGTTGACATTGCCTTCTTCAAGCTCTGAAAAGCATCCTCAACTTCTTCATTCCAATGAAATGAATCTTTTTTAAGCAAATCAGTAAGAGGACTAGCGATAGATGCATACCCTTGCATAAATATTTGATAATACCCTGCTAAGCCTAAAAAAGCTCTTAACTATTTGATATATGTTCGTGAAGGCCACTGCAAAACAACTTGCACTTTGTCTTGATCCACACTTACTCCACTGCAAGAAATGAAGTGTCCCAGATAACCAATTGTAGTTTGCCCAAATGCACATTTAGACAATTTTACAAAGAAGTGGTTTTGCTCTAAAGTCCTCAACACTGTCGAAACATGCTGCACATGAGAATCCCAATTTTTTGCTATATAGCAAAATGTGATTGAAAAAAACCAAGACAAATTGTCTTAAGAATGGCTTGAATATGTACTTCTTGGCAGCTTGGAAGGTTGAAGGAGCGTTTGTTAAACCAAATGGCATAACAAGAAATTTATAGTGACCCTCGTGTGTTTGAAAAGCAGTCTTGCTTACAACCTCTGATGCAACTTGTATCTGATGATACCCTGCTCTTAAATCCAACTTTGAAAGATTCCTTGCACCACGCATTTCATCAAACAACTCATCCGTAGTAGGAATCAGAAACTTATATTTTATAGTTATGACATTCAACACACTATAACCGACACAAAACCTCCAACTTCCATCCTTTTTCATTACTAACAATACTAGTGAAGTGAAAGGACTGTGGATGTGTTGAATAATGCCATCATTTAACATTTGCACAACCTGCTTCTCTATCTCTGACTTTTGAAAATGTGGGTATTTATAGAGCCTTACATTTGTTGGTCTTGCTACAGGTAACAAATGCAACTGATGTTCATAAGGCCGTGACGGAGGTAAACTAGTTGGTTCCTTAAAAGCACTATCATAGTCCCATAGAACTTTAACTATGTCCTCTGGAACATTTGCATTGTCGACACCCTCTCTCTGCAATCCCAAATGAAAAATTGAGATATTGATGTTGTAGATATCTGCCTGCATAGCTAATTCAACTGCATTTGAGCTATAGGTGGCACTACTCCACCTTGCAGCAAAATTTGTTTATCTACAAATATGAAAGTAACCATCATTTTAGCATAATCAAAGGTCACTGGACCCAATAACTGAAGCCACTGAACTCCAAGCACAGCCTCAGCACCCCATATAGGAAAAATGTAGAAATCTATGAGAAATGTATGGCCTTGTATCAATATAGGCACGTCACAACGTATCCCTTGGCACTGCAGAGTTTCCCCATTTCCAACAGTCAAAATGAAATTTGAAGTTTCTAGTATAGGCAGTTGAAAATGCTTAGCTACACTTTCTTGCAAAAAATTGTGTGTTACCACCATCTATCAAAACCTGCACCACTCTTTGGCCTATCATACCTGAAATTCGCAGTGTCCTTGGTGATAATTGCCATGATACTGCATGATAAGAGATCTCAAATGGAATATTTGGATCGTGAGATGTATGGACTCCTAGATCCTCTACTACCTCCTCCTCCTTACCACAACCTTCATTTTCATCAACTAAGAGTAATAAAAAAATATTCCCTTACGAACATGACCGAGAGTGAATTTATCATCACAATTAAAGCATAATACCTTCTCTTTCCTAGCTTGCAATTCATGACTCAAAATTCTGCGTATAGGATACTTTGGAGTAGGTGGAGGAATGACAAAAGCAGGTGTTTGTGTCTGAATAAGAGGATTTGTCAACAAAGGAGGTAAATAACTAACAGGTTGTGGCCAATTTGATTTATAAGGTGTATTTCCAAACCCAGTTCTCCTATTATCCCAATATGATTCTTCTTGCAATCTCGCCAATCCCATTCCCTCAGCCATAGACTTTGGCTGACGAGAAATGACTGATATCTTAATATCTGGTTTCAAACCCCAAGTACGAAGACTTAGCAAAAATGATTTACTAGGTCCCTTTGTTATATTCATAAGTCTTTCAAATTCTTCATGGTATTCATTCAAAGACCCTGTCTGTATGTCACGCCCCGCTTCTCAAAAGGAATACAGAATACGAGTACGTGACAAAGCTCAGTAAATAATTTTCATCATTCATAAGCTGTAGGATCAGCTCAACAGTATAACAGGAAATATAACAGAATATAATCAACCACGTATGCATGAACAAATTATTAATCAACATAAATTATTTGAAACAAATATAAAATTTTCAAATAAATACAACATCTTGATCAAAAGTAAAATTTCAGGACAACAAGCCCGTTACAAGTTTTAAGTAGCAACAAGAATTAAATAAACTCAAACACAAAATAACTAAAGCAAGTTTTTCCAAGCGAAGGCTAAAATGTTTGCTCACCAACTCCTGCAGGTAGTTGATCTCCAAAACCTGTATTTATCATGTAGAGGAAAAATAGAGAAACACAAGACAGACGACCGTTAGTGCAAGTTACAGGTCGCATGTAGTACAAGCAAGGGGTGTGAAAACACGTGCAAGAAAATATGAAATAAGATTTGGAATCAATAGTATAAAACATGATATAATAGGGATGCACTAAGTAGTGAAGTTCAAGAGACTAGCTAGCAAGTAAGACAAATCAAGTAACAGAATCGGGTAACAAATACAAGTAGCAGGAACAAGTAACAAGTGAGCTTGTAGTTGTATCAAGCATCATGTAACAAGTGTCAAGTAAGGTGTCAAGTGTGTACAAGTAGCAAGTTATTCTTAAGTATATTGTTTAATTCTATCTAGGTAGCACTTCATGCGTCCCAATTATCTACCACATGGTTGCTACATTCAAACAGTTACATTTAGACCTAGTGGTGGATTTTATAGGGCTGTGTACTCAGGCATCAAGTATCAAGCAAGTATGTTCATGAATCGGTAATCATATAACTAGTTCATGAGTCAAGTAATAACATGACCAGTCATGAATCAAATAATAATATACTCGTTCATGAATCAAGTGTTAATACAACAAGTCCATAAATCGAATATTCATATAACTAGTTCATGAAACAAGTAACAAGTGGGAAACACGGGCCCCCTTCTAAGTACACTTACCTATATTGACCACTACTATTGTCTTTCCCATAAACCCTGGCTTATTATTTATTATTATTATCAAGAAAAGCATGAAAGTATGTGAAACAGGACAAGTAAACATGATTAAGGACAGGGAACAAGTTTAAGCTAGGTACGAAGCATATTCGATGGTCAAAATAAATTAAAATTATAAAAAACAATGAGAATTCCAATTCGGGATAGCAAGATGTTGCTGCACCAAACCTGAGATTCCCGTTGCTACAGGAATACAAATCTAGATCCGTCAGAAAATCTAGAAACTAGACTCTCTGCCGGTTCTAGCGCATATAAACAAGATACATAGAAGTTGTATAAACTGGTGTCAAAATAGCAAACTACACAGAATTCGTGTTCAGCCAGAATTTGTAAAATTGTGTTAAGAAATATGAAACAGGTCTGAAACATCATCAATTAATTATAGGGAAATTAGGGAAGGTTCTTTAGTATGTCTAGTCTGAGCATGAAAATTTTCAAGTCATTATCTGACAGGTAGCATAGTCAATTTATATTGGAAAACAGAGTGACACAGCAAATTTAAGAATCTGAAATTCTACGATAGCAGTAGTAAAACTGCGATAACTCACACATCATAAATTGGATTTGAGGTCCTTCGAAAGGGTTGTAAACTAGACACACGAGGATACATTTCATATTCAGAAAGTTCTAACAGAACATACGGCAGGGCAGAAATACACAATCAGTGTTTATGACCTTTATTATTACGGAATTAATAGAAACAAATCAAAACGGATATGGTGAAGATTATCAATGAGTAGGAACATGATAAACAAGTTATAACGGAGATCTACTTGTGGTATTTATACTTGTACGAGGGACAATAAAAATTCATACAGGAACTGCCTTGGTTGGAGACGATTCCGAAGAGAGAATAACAGGAATGGATCCCGGCACATGGCGACGATTGCAAACCAAGCAAATTTTGATCAGATGATCACGATCGGACACGGATCTCGATGTTGATGATCAAACAAAGATCGGATGAAACGGCACGGATCTTGATAATGATCAAGATCAAGATGATCAAATGTAGATCGGATGGCTGAGTTCGAAGATCAAGATCAGGATCAAGATGGGGCTCTAATGCTGATGATCGGGATCGGACGGTCCTTGTTCAGTCAATTCAGTTCTCATTTCAAATAAGTCGTATCTTGTTCAAACTAATCAACAAAGCTGAAGTTATAGTTGAAGCAGCCAATAGAAAACCGAAATAACTAGTTAACCCTCTATTTGAGCTTGAGTTGTGTATAAATAACCCTTCCTTGTCATCTTCATTACTTGCATTTGGAATATTTCAAAGAGAAGAGAAAAGAAAAAAAGCAATTGTGAGGAAAAGAATGAGTTGTCTGAGAAATAGATTGAGTGTGTGTGTTTGTGTGCTCTTGCAACATTGGAGGTCGGCCAAAGCTTCAAGAGGAGGAGGTCTCGGGTTCACACCAGCAAGGAGGAGAAGGCTCGAGTTTTGTGGCACAAACTAGGAGGAGAAGGGAACCATTCGTGTGTTCAAGGAGTTTCTCAGGAGTTTCTTTTGTTCTTCTATAAGGTGGGCAATTTCTCAAACTTTTAATATACATATTGATCAAAGACCCCAAATGTTGGGGGATGTCAACGAACACTAGTGGCACGGCGGAACTAATTAGATCAATGAGGATGGAGAGGTAGACGAGGAAATCAATTGAACAACCAAAACATATAGATCCACCAATCCAACACAAACACACGAGTATTTATCCCGGTTAGCTTTCGCTTAATCCGGAGGGAAATATAAGGAGATATAATATTCAACTAGAAGAGCTTACAATGAGTTACAAATTCACTCAATACATGGAATCAAATTCACTCATCAAGAATTATCTCTCAAACCTTTCGTTGCAATGGAGAAAATAATCAATGAAGTACTTCACATTTCATATTGGAGGCTATAAAATAAATTGAAAAAGAATAGAGAGAACCCTAGGTTAATCTTGATATCTCAGTCGTAGAGGAAGTCAATGAATAGGAGTCGTACGTTCTGACCTAGGGTTGAAGAATGGGTTGAAATGATCTCCAAAATCTTGGCCCAAAATAACACAATCGATGCGGTCGACCGCACCTTACTAGTGCCCAGACCTGAGGGGTGTGCAGTCGACTGCATAGCTCTCTGTTGTTGCTGATGTTGCTCTTTCCATCATCACATCTCTTCGACTGCTTCGACCTCTGTGCTTCATCATCTCTTCTTCTAATATGAACTACGAGTATACAAGACATAATCCTAATAACCTCCACCTTGGATTGCATACGAGTGCTATCAACACGATGTGATTCATTATCTCTGAACCCTACTAACTCCACTTGCGAACATAATTGGAACAATAGTTTCTTCAGTTAGTTGAACAAATCTTCTACCCAATATCACTGATCAGTATACCCCTTCAATATTCCAACTTCGGTTCAACAATTGTACCATTATCAGGTTCAAAACGTATTAAATAATATGTCTCAATATTTACTCAATTAAAACTAAGAAAAATTTATTAATACGTGTAGCCCTGAATTGTGCACGAATTAATGTACAAAATAGTTATATACTATTTTGTGGGGTCTTACATCCTCTGCCAAAATAGAATCTGATTTTCTTAGGAACTCTTGAATAACGTGGTCGTAGGTACACAACTCGACGTGGAGTTTTTGTCTATTTTTCATGGTCATCGTAAGTTGATTAGAGGTAAGGAGAGTTATTGGGCCAAGCCAATGCAATCTCTACAAGCTTTGGGAAATCTGAAATACTTGCGCAAGTGTGCTTCTTTTCCCGATATTCCCGCAAGCTCATCTAGCCTGCCATAACTAGCATCATCGAAGCGAGACCACGACATTCGAATATCGTTAAGATGTGGAGAGTGTCTCGGGGTAGGTGGAGTTCATGCAGAGGTTGACAACTCCATGTTATCGACAGATCATAGCAGAGGTGGAAAAAGACCACAGATCTGAGCAAACAGGGTGATCACTGTCATTTAGAGGGGAGAAAGACCACCTGACCGTCTGCATTGTAAAATTGTAATCTTCAGGAACAGGTTAAGTACAAGAGTAGAATTCATGGCGCGGGTTCAAATACCTAAATATGAAGAAACGGCTTGATATGGGCATATGCAGTTATGGGATGCAAACTGTCCAGAATCTCGCTTGCATTAGAATAAGTACATATTTGACCTTACATTAGATTCTAAGTTATAGCATACACTGACACATCAAATTATATATACACGTTTCTCTTTTCATCAAACTTTTGTTGTAAAGTTGAGAATCTGCTGCTTGTTATCAGCATTTTGCGCCAGTATATGTACTGATTCCCCACTCAATTAGGTATTGGATTGCGGTACCAGTGGTTCAGGATTCAAGAGGACTCCAGGCAAGTGAAGCGTGAAGCACAGTGTTGTTTATTATTTCAATTGTAATTTATTAAATGTTGAGAAGCATCCAAGTGAAGTACCAAGTGTTATTTGTTATTCATTGTACTATGAGGTAAATCTATTGAAAGTTTGTAACACTTGGGCTTGTAGACATTATTATAACTCTGATGTAATGTATTGAGGTTTTATAACATTCGGACTTATAATAGAATGGTGTTGAAATAAAAGTTTTAAATTTTCCTGTTTTTTTTGCTGTGTATTGTGGCTAGTTGAAGGTAAAGATTCTGACTTATGTCACGGTTTCCCAGCTACGATAATCAGGGTGTTACAGAGTGGTATCAGAGCCGACTTCAGTTTATAGTCCAACACAGTAGGAAAATAAACTTGGATGCCTTATAAGGGTTGGGTTTAGCTAGTTGTAGATAATTTTAATTCATATCGTTGTTCTTTCAACTTATGTTTTATAATTTCCCCTTGTTAATTACTTTTCTACCAGATGTCTTGCTGAACAAGGAGCGGTAGGAACGACCTAACTGCGAGTGAAGATAGTGGTGCCAATGGCACAGGTCCAAATGTGGGGGCGAAGTTCGCTCGTATGTACCAAGTGTTTGGGGATTTTAAGGAAGTGAGCTGGAACAACATCCCGCAACAAGGAGCACCAGCTGGTAACCAGGGAGTTACAACTACTGACACAATCAAAATGGTCGAGTCCTTCCGAAGGATGAAGCCGCCTGTTTTTGAAGGCCAGGCAGACCCGACTGTAGCTGACAACTGGATCCGTTAGGTGGAAACAGTGTTCGAAGTGATGTTGACACCCGACAACCGCAAGGTTAGACTGGCAAGTATCTTAATCGAGAAGAACGCCGGAGTCTGGTGGCAGTCTGTGAAGAGGAGCATAGGAGAAGGACCCATAGCGTGGTAAGACTTCTTGGAGGAGTTCAGGCAGCATTATTTTTCGTTCGATGTACAGGAAGACAAGGCGATGGAGTTATTCAACTTAAAGCAGGGAAGCCTGACGGTCCGGGAGTATGAGAGCAAGTTCACTCAGCTTTTCCGATATGCTCTAGAGATGGTAGAAGATGAGGTCAAGAAGACCAAGAGATTCGAGCAAAGGTTCAAACCTGTCTTCAGACCAAGTTGGTACCCTTGTGCATTCAGAAGTTTCAAAAATTGGTTCGCTGAGTAGCAACGACGGAGTTGGATATGAACCGAAGTCAGAAATCACGAAAGGAGACCAAGAGTTCGAACAAGGGAAAGCGGCATGTTTCAGCCATAAATTTCGCAGAACAAGACTCAAACCAGAAGCTGAAGAAGGTCAACACTAGCACCAGAGCACCTGTAACATCCCGGGGAAATATTAGAATAAAATACATATTTCATTTTTGCACGTGCAAATTTTTTTCATTATTCATTCTAAAATTTCTTCTAAGTTATGCACAAATTTTCTCTTATTTATTTTGCCTCATTTTATTACTCATTCCTAATCAAAATCCATCGTCCTAAACGATTAATTTAAGCCCACTAGAAAAATTAAGAAGCCCACAAAATCCTATATTTATTTTTGTACACTTTCCTGCACTCTTCATGTAACAAGCACCTAGGGTATAACTAAAAACAAATTAATTAATAAAGGGTGTGCATGTGTGATACAAGAAGGGGGCCAGCCATTTCAAGAGAGAGGGAGAGTGGGGTCAGAAGGTGGGAGAGTGGGGTGGTTACTAGAGTAGTGGAAGTCAATCTCAACCACACAACATCCCCCCCCCCCCCCCCAGCCTCCCCCTATTGTATGTTGAATGCACAAATTTTATCAAATCAAAAGAGAGAAAAAGAAAGAGAGGAAGAGAGAGGCCTGATTGTGTTCTTGAAGCCTTAGGACTTGCGGTTTTGTGCTTGGAGGAGAAGAGGAGCCAATTGGTGTGGAGCTAGGAGCATTCTTTCTAGGAGTTTTTCTACATTTTGCAACATAAGAGGTGAGTGTCTATTCTTAGTTTCTAGATAATGTAGAAAGCATGTTTAGGTGTTTTGTGAATTATTTTGCTAGTTTAATGAGTTCTACAAGTTAAATTGATGCATGTTTTAGTGATAAAGATTGCTAATGGTAGAAAATTATAGAATACATTGCATGTTAATGAGAGGTTACATTATTTAATTGGTAGATTATGATTGCGAAAAATTAATTGAAGGCATGAGTCGAATTGTTGGGCACAAACAATCAACTTGATTAAATTGCATGAATTTTGTGTCTCTTAAAAATTGGTTTAAAATGTGTGTGAGATGTGGACAAATAGTAAGGAAAAATTTGAGAAACACTTTCGGGAAGGAAATGGTTATAATAGAATAAAAGAAAAGATGCATTAAAGTTGGTAGAACAATTATCTAGTTGTAGTATGTTTCTTTAATTCTTATAAGAGAAAGAAATGATTAATTTGGGAAAATTGATGTCAATTCTTCATTAATATAAATAAATTTAGCAATATAATAATTTTGGAGGTTTATAGATTTAAAATAGCAGTATTAATTTGAAGAAAAGAGGTAGTTTGCTAATAAATCAAATTATGTTTATGTGTTTCTAAAGATGAATATATACATAAAGTGATGATAAATCATCTTAATTATGATTCCAATCAGTAAAAGGGAAATTTTGGAAGTTTAGAACTCTATTTTTATAGTATCAATTTTGGGGAAAGGAATAGAAAGTAAAGATTATGGAAAAGGTAAAAAATGAGATTTAAACCGAGAGTCGGTATGTAAGGTTATTAACTCCTATATAATTGAAAGACCTGCATGGCCTTGGTGACTAGCGCGGGCGCTGACGCTCCATGCCCTGCCACGTGGTGCCACTGGGGGTTCGTTGGGGGTCTTGGGTTCGAACCCTCTTGTGCACAAAAAGTGCATTTTTTGTATTTTTTTGGGTTTTTGGATTTTAAAAATGCAGAAAAAATTATATAAATATTTTTAAATATTATGGAAACATTTGAAAATATTTCTCACTATTTTGGTTTATATTTGGTGGTTTTAAAGTCATCTTTCATCAATATATTGAGTTGAATTCTATTTGAAAATGATATAGAGGTAAAGATTTTATAAATTGATTATAAATAAATCAAATGTTAGTGGAGGATGAAGGAATTCAGTAATAAATTGTTAAGTAAAATGTGCATTTAAAGTGATGATTTAAATCGAAAAAATTTAATAGGCTCGAAGCCTAGTATGAGAAAAGATTGTGTAGATCTAGTATCATGATTAGTTGATTGATTAATTAAAGAGTATTGTTTATAATAAATTGATTTGGAAATTAATATAGAATGTGAATATAAGAGATGGAATGTTTTGGCAAAAAATGAATAAAAGAAGTTTAATGAATACGAATTCAAAAGTGAATGAAAGAATTGAATAAGTTATGAATACAAGGAATTGAGAAAATGAATTATAAGGGTATGCGTACCCCATATTGTTGAACATGGAAATATGTGATTATAGAGGCTTAGTGAGACCAAGGCACCGGAAAAAGTAATGGAAATAGTTATTAATTTTGAGAGGGCCGGTATGTGCTATCATTCACGGTATTTTGTGTAAGACCGGTAGGAGGGTTGGCTAACTCTAGGTGGTATAATTTATTCTTGTTTAAACGTAAGGATTAGGCAGTAAGTGGAGATGTAATAAAACTTGGGCAAACGTAAGTGGGTTGCCTCTATATAGTCTGAAGATGGACTCCGGGACTATAGACCCAGTTTGATGGTGAACTCCGAAACTATGGTTGCTTGCAATGGAGGCGAGCCTTAATTAAATCCAGGACTATGATTGGTTTGACGGTGGAGTCCAGGATCATGAATAGTCAGGAAGGTGGGAGGTCGTTCTCCAGTGTATATGTGTATACCGGGGCTAGAAGGGCACTTGTGGGATGTTCGCACGATGAGGATTTCTGTATAAGTCGGTGGACTCCAGGACTGGAATCCGTACTCGTGGAATATCTAAAACTTGATTTGTTACCGAGTAGTTTTTATGGCGAGGAATTAAACCATTTAATGTGGAGTACGTAGGTGCTTGCCCTCGGACCTATATAGTATAGGATGCATAGAATCCGAACAAGTATGCATTAGTGTCATCATAGCGTAAACATCTGCATTAGGCATTAAGTCATATCATACACCGACATGTTTAGGAATTCACTCTTTTACACTTTATGATGCATTCAAGTTTGTGGTTGCTAAAGTAAGTGAGTCGCTATATTACGGCATAGAGAGAATCGTCGTGTATAGTATTGCGTGAGTTGTTTGTAACTGACGTGCCCATAGTGTTCAATGCAGGGCTTGGATTGGTAAAGACTTAAAGATGAAATTGAAGCTGTAGATTGTTTTAATGTTGATGTTTAAATTGCACATGTGTTATATTGTAATCTATATTTTTTCGCTGCGTTGATGTAAAATGAACAGTGTTGTACAAAAAAGTTTTTTAAACTTCCTTGTAAAATTGTACGAAATGAAGTAACAATCATGTTGTGCTACGAATTACCGTATTTTGGAATTTGGGGCATTACAGAGTGGTATCAAAGCCTAACTTCATTGAGTAGTACAAATTTGCAAGGACGACACATTAGAGTGGACATTAGAGTGTGCGTTCAGTTTATACAGATTTAAATGTAAGTAGTTTACATTTGTGTTGCTCTATACGCTGATGTTTCTCTTCCTTTTCCCTATAATATGGCTAATCATCATGACCCAGAGGATGAAGTAGAATGGTTATATCTCGAAGAAGAGGAACCCATAGAGGAAGAAGACCCAGAAGAAATAGAGGAATAACTGTCCGAATCCCGAGAGATTACTCCACCTCCACCTGATTCATCCGATGAATCCTCAGGCGAAGAGCCAGTTCGAGACGACCAAAACTGCATTGTTTCTTCTCTTCGGAGTTAATTGGCTACCCATAAGTGGCGAGTAAACCACTTGGAAGCACAGCTGGTGGAGGACAGGGAGAGCATCGTAGCACTGAGTTACCGAGTATGGGAACTTGAGATGCTCCGACCCAGGAATGCCCAACACTTCACCCAACTAGACAACAAAACTCGTTGGGGAAAGCAGAAATGTTATCAGAAGTACGATGAGATGAAGAAGGATATCAATGAACTACAGGGAAAGCTCAAAGAAGCCAAGAGGAACCGTAGGATCTAGGCTGTCTTTATGTTGAAGTAATGTATTAGATGTATGAGCCAGATTATATCCTGAATGCATAAAGTTTGTCTTTGGAAATGAATAAAGTTTTGTTGAAAGAAGAATGTAAGTTGTTGCTATTTATGGTGATTAATGAAAGTTTTATGACCCAGAAATGGCCGGACGAAGGACATGCAATAGCGAAAGACCCAGTGGTGAGGACAACAGAATCGACCTAGAAACAGAACTGGCTCGAGTATACCAAACCCTAAACGCCTTCGCCGTAAATGTTACTGGGAACACCAAGGTGGGACCAGCAGTACAAGTCCCGGAAGCGATCAGATTGGTGGAATCGTTCAAACGAATGAAACCACCTGTTTTCGAGGGCCAGGCCAACCCAGATGCAGAAGACGACTGGATCAGACAAATTGAAACAGTATTTGAAGTTTCTGGAGACTCCAAGGCAAGTACAGTGAAACTGGCTACTATCCAGCTGGAAAAAGATGCAGGGGTCTGGTGGCAGTCAATGAAAAGGACCTTGGGAAATGTACAGATATCTTGGGAGGAATTCCTGGGGGAGTTTCACAGCCACTACTTCCCGATGGATGTACATGAAAAGAAGGCTATGGAGTTCTTGGGTCTGCAACAAGGAAGCTTGTCAGTGCGAGAGTATGAGATGAAGTTCAATCAACTCTCAAGGTATGCGCCAGAGATGGTTATTGACGAGGCCAAGAGGGCGCAAAAGTTTGAACAGGGATTAAGGCCAAGCCTGAGGTCTCAGATGATACCCCTCGGTATCGAGAGGTTTGATAAGCTGGTCAGGAGGGCACTCAATGATGTTCCTCTTCAACTCGACCAGCAAGTTCAGCAGCCGCAGCCTGAACAGCCTCTTTCTCAACAGCTTCCGCCTCAGCAGGCCCCTCCTGAGTCTCGGGGGGCTGCCCCAGGCGGCTCTCGTCGAAGTCGTCCCAAGAAACAACCCTCATCATAACCATGTCACGGTTCATAATGCTTCCTTCGACTCCAAGGCCTCCCACAGTCCCAGGACTGCGAGATCTTCGTCGGGTCATCGTTGACCATCAGTAGGGGATAGATCTCCGAACTCACTTGAATGAGAGGCGAGCCGCCGAGGAAATCCCTCACCCTGAGCTCCAAAGGGCTTCTAGAGGATGGTCCTCCCGCAGGCCAGGGCCCAAAAGATCGCACTCCCCTAAGAGGCGAAGAGAGTCTCCTCCTCGCCGTCACCGAAGGAGTCGTAGCCCGAAAGTCGGCCAGCACCGAGGAACCACCGAGATGAAGGGGCACCTGTCACCCGGGCAGAGCTCCAGAATTTCAAAGAGGACATTCTACGGGCCCTCAATATCGCCACTAGTGGTGATCGCCACTCACTTAGCTCTGGCCATGCTACAAGTCATCACCAGCACACAACTAGCCTCGTCTCGTCGCTCCTCATGAAGCAGAATCCCGATGGTCGGCTAGATCCCACCGGGTGGAAGACTCGGTCCATCGCCATCTCCACGAGATGGAGAGGCGCCTTGGCAGAATGGACAAAGAATAAGAGCAGCAGGCAAGGGACTTCCTTCCAAGCAGGCCTCCATTCTCCTTGACCATCATGGAAGCCCCGGTCCCAGAAAACTTCAAACCCCCTCACTTTGAGTCTTACAATGGGGAGTTAGACCTGCTGACCACATCGAGAGTTTCAAAACTCTCATAATGATTCACCAGGCTTCGGATGCGCTCCTTTGCAAAACCTTCCCAGCCACGCTGAAGGGACCCGCGAGAGAATGGTACTCCTGACTCGCCCCTGCCTCCATCTTCTCCTTCGATCAGTTCGAGGAGCTCTTCCTTACCCATTTTGTGAGTAGCGGCCAGGACAAGAAGTAAAGCACATCTTTGTTGGCACTCAATCAAAGGAAGGGCGAGCGGTAAAGGGACTATGTCAAGTGCTTTACCACCGAGGCTCGGACTATCGCCTCCCTTGATCAGTTGGTGGCCTTTGCTGCATTTTGACACAACATTAACCATGCCGACTTGAAGGCATCTCTCGCTAAAAAACTGCCCTGGAACTACTCAGAATTCCTGCTGAGGAGTGAGAAATATATTAGGGCGGAGGAGGCCCTCCTACCACTTGATCAGAAAAGACACTCTGTCCGGGAACAAACAGAACGGTGCAAACGAAGAAGGAGCTAAGAAGCTTTAGAAGGATAATGGTGGCCAGCGCCGCCCTCCTCCCCATTTTGAGAAGTTTACCCCGCTTAATGCCAGTGTCTCTGCCATCCTAATGGAACAAATGTGAGATGAATACACCAGGTAAGAAAAGGGACAGGAACAAATGGTGTCGCTTTTATAGGGACCATGGCCATGACACAAATGACTGTTGGGCCCTCAAATGTGAGATCGAGGCCCTCATTTAGAGGGGGAAACTCGCCAGGTACGTAAGGAAGGACAGAGCAGATCCTCTGCTTCCCCGAGGGTCTAATAAGCGAACTGAAAGACCAGTTGAGACCCCAGACTCTGAAGCTAAAGCTGTCTTACACCTTATTCATGGAGGCCCAATGGGGGAGATTCGAACTCCTCCCGAAAAGCCTTCGTCCGAGAGGTAAACTCGGTGCAGAATCAAACCCGCTGGCTACAGTCTCCATGGATTCTGTGGGGTTCCAGTGACGATCAAGGGAGTTATAAATCCCGACGTAACTGCTGGCAAAACCCCGACTACTCAAACTGAACCGATGGACTTTATGGTTGTTGACGTAAAGGCAGCTTACAATGTCATCCTGGGCCGACCCGGCCTAGCCGCTCTTCAAACCATATGAAGATGAAGTTCCCCACCACAGCTGGGGTGGGAGAGGTCAGAGGGAGCCAGGACACGACTCACAAATGTTACATGACTTCGGTAGGAGGGTCGGTCGTCTCTCTTGAAACCCTCGAGCTCCCTCAGGGGAGTAGCCAAGCTATCTCAGAGCAGGTCGATGAGTTGGAAGAAATAGTCTTATCAGAAGATGACCTGACCAAGACATTCAAAATTAGTAAGGTCCTTTCCCCTCCGTCAAAGCTGACATTATCCGATGTATAAGGGGAAAATCGATACATATTCTTTTAGACCACGACAGACATGCCTGGAATCTTGGAAGAACTTCTCATGCATCACCTCAATGTTGCTCCCGAAGCCAAACCTGTCCAGCAAAAACATCGCTAGTTTGCGCCAGAACGCCAGCACGCATTCAAAGAAGAAGTAGAGAAACTCTTGAATGCTTGGTTCATACAGGAGGTTAACTATCCCGAGTGGCTGTCCAACGTTGTAATGGTCAAGAAGGCCAACGGAAGTTGGAGAATTTGTACTGATTTCACGGATCTGAACCAAGCTTGTCCGAAAGATCCGTTCCCACTTCCTAGCATTGATGCTCTGATTGATGCAACCTCTTGTCACAAACTCTTGAGTTTCATGGATGCCTTCTCCGGGTATAACCAGATCAGGATGTTCCCTCCTGATATTCTGAAGACTTCGTTCGTAATAGACTAAGGCCTATATTGCCACCGAGTCATGCCCGTCGGGCTAAAGATCGCCGGTGCAACTTATCAATGCTTTGTCAACAAGGTCTTTAAAGAACAGATCGGCCGGAACATGGAGGTTTATGTGGATGACATGTTGGTAAAAAGCATTAGCAAATTGAACCATGTGACTGACCTTCAGGAGGCCTTCAATGTGTTGCGAAGTCACAACATAAGACTTAACTCGACTAAATGTGCCTTCGGTATCTCATCTGGCAAATTCCTAGCGTTCATTGTTAGCCAAAGAGGCATAGAAGCCAACCCAGAGAAGATCCAGGCTATTCTGAACATGGCACCCCCTTCCAATGTCAAAGATGTATAAAGACTCACAGGAATGTCTTGCGGTCATAGGGCATTTTCTCTCCAAGTCAGGAGAGAAGTGTCCCCCATTCTTCAAGGCCCATAGAGGAACGAAAGGCTTCTAGTGGGGGCAACAACAGCATGAGTCCTTCGACCAACTCAAATCCTATCTGGTCAACCCCCCACTCTTGAGCAAGCTAAAGCCCAGGGAAATCCTCTACATCTACCTCGCCACCTCAGAACAGACCCTCAGCGTCGTCCTGGTAAGAGAAGAAGATAAGACGCAAAGGTCAATCTACTATGTGAGTAAGATCCTCAGAGACTCTGAACTCCATTACCAAAGATAGAAAAAATGGCTTATGCATTAGTCATGGTTGCTCGAAAGCTCCGCCCTTACTTCCAAACAAACTTGGTGGTTGTTCTTACTGACCAGCCACTCAAGCAAGTGCTCCACAAGCCCAAAAGTTCGGAGCGCCACATGAAGTGGTCCATAGAGCTAAGCCAACATGATATCAGCTATCAGCCAAAAACCATTATCAAGGAACAAGCCCTAGCAGAGTTCATAGTAGAGAGCACTATCCCCGACCAGAGCAAAGAGAGAGAGGAACCCCCGTTCTGGATCGTGTATATTGATGGGTCTTCCTGCGCTAACGGGAGCGGAGCAGGGGTCATCCTGAATGGCCCCGATGACTTCGTTCTTCAGTACTCACTCCGCATTAATTTTCGAGCATCAAATAATGAGGCAGAATATAAGGCTCTCATAGCCGTTCTATGCCTGGTGTGAAAAAATGGTGCTCAGTGCATCAAAGTATTCAGTGACTTACAGCTAGTGGTAAACCAGGTATCGGGGGGGGGGGGGGGGGGGGGTATGAGGCAAGGGATGATCGCATGGTCAAATATTTGGCCAAAGTCAAAGAACTGCTTACGACTTTCCAAGAAGCAGAATTCCAATGAATCCCCCGATAGGAGAATGGGCAGGCAGATGCCCTCTCAAAGTTGGCATCCTCTTCCCTCCAGGGGCTTGAACGTACCGTTTTGATAGAAGTCCTTTTGTGACCTAGCATCGAGGAAGAAGGCCCGAAACTAATGGAGATACTACCCTTTGAACTCGGGGAGAATTGGATGAAGCTCCTGCTCGAGTTTCTCAAAGATGGAATCCTCCTTCCAGACCCTAAAGAAGCCAGAAAAGTCAGAGCTAGAGTCGAGCGATACATGCTCATCCAAGGGGTCATGTACAATCGCTCTTATACTCAAGTATACAGCAGACCCTACTTGAGATGCCTCTCCCTCGAGGAGGCCCAGTATGCTCTGAAGGAGGTCCATGAAGGGATAAGTGGCGCTCATTAGGGAGCAAGGTCCCTTACCCGCAAAATCCTAAATCATGGCTATTTCTGTTCCACACTCCTTAGAGACGCCGCACAACACATTCGCCAATGCACCCCCTGCCAAAATTTCTCAATAATTCGGCGCTTACCACAAGCCCAGTTGTCCTCCTTATCCAGTCTGATCCCTTTCGTAGTGTGGGGGATGGACTTGCTCAGGCCATTCCCTCCAGTGCCTAGCCAGCTGAAGTTCCTTGTCGTTGTGATCGACTACTTCTCCAAATTGATTGAAGCCGAGCCTTTAGCAACAATCACCGAGAACAGAGTCCAGCAGTTCTTTTGAAAGAATATTGTCTGCAGATTCGGTGTACCTCGAATCTAAGTAACGGCCAATGAGACCCAATTTACGGGGGCTGTAGCGCCCCAAATTTCTAATATGAGAGCTTAGAAAATAAGTGGCGAAATCCCAGCAATCCACTCCAATACAACAATAAACACCAACAACACCACTAAAATTTTTCTTCTTTATTACAACAAATTTTTCAATTACAGCGGAAGTCTAATCAACTCAACACAAATTAACATTTTATTTACAACTCAATAAGGATCTCAAATATCCTTTACAGTTTTACACCAATCACTAAATAATCCAATTATCTCAAACTGCCCACTCAAGCATCCAACCTCCAATCTAAGCATTAACCTGCAATATGTGAGGCTAGAGTTGAACCCTAACCCCCAAACTAAAAGGGTCAGCCATAAAAATGGTGTGAGTGGCAACTAATCAAACAAATAACATAAATGAATCTGAAGCATAATGTCCAACAAATAATAATCAAGCGCTAATGTATGAAGTACGACAAAAGAATAATGGGTGATACCAAAACCAAAAGCCAAGTGTGTAAAAAAATAGGAAATCCGAATGCATAAAAGTGATTCAAGAAAACATCATGACTACATGCTGACAACGATGACTACTAAGAGATGAAGATAAACTATGATAATTTGCCCATGCTTGATCATTCCGGAGATTGATCCCACATCACAGGTATTTTCCCTGGATAATTCAGGAGATCATCCCACATCTAAACATAGACTCATCATCACAATAATACCCCAAAAGCGTCGCCTCGACTCCGATAATTCCGTAGTTCAATCCCACATCACAAGATAATTACTTGGATAATTCAGGAGAAATACCTCGCATCACAGGTTAACTACCTGGATAATTCCGGAGATAAATCACACATCACAAGTTAACTACTTGGATAATTCAGGAGATTAAATCCTACATCAAAAGCCATACTGAGGTGCATAACTCATGTTCTCATTCGTCATGACACTACTAATGCCTGTCCTTATTAGTTTGGGTTACTGAACAAATCTCCTAGAGTAGTGTACCCTACCGGACTAAAAATCTGAATAACTGAAAATTTGCCTCGATGGGCCTCAACAAATAACTGAACAAACACCGGTATACTAGGGTCACCTACCTCTAGAGACTCAAAAACAAATATCTGAACAAATTCCACTTAACAAGTGGCTCAACAAAATATCTCAAAATCATGTTCTTAACTGAACATCTCAAAAACAAATACTTAACTGAACATCTTAAAATCAAACACTAAACAAAATATCTCACAATCAAATACAAGGATCCTTCAGGACCAGTCGACTGCACATCAGATCAGTCGACTGTCCAGAGGACATAATCCAACATTTCTCAAAAATAAACTAAGGAAAGATCAGTCGACTGTCCCGACAGGACTGAACAAATTACAGACAGAAGACCAGTCGACTGACCTCAGTCTAGGTCGACTGTCCCGAACAAAACTCAAAGACTAAAAAAAATACACCGTAGGCTCGTACCAGTTGACTGCTTCGTAGTCCAGTCGACTGTCGGCTACAGACTTACAAAAAGTATAGGTCTGAACACAAATCAAACTGGAGTATTCTAAAGATTCATCGATCATAAAATTTAATTTATATCCAGGCAAATAAACAATTCTCAATAATCTCCATCATGGTTACATTACTCAATCAATCAATTTCTCCAATCTTATATTCTCATGATCTCAATTCTTAATTCTCCCATTAGGGTTTTTCTCAACAAAACGTCTTCCATAACTTAATCCAAATCTGATTTCCAACCATAAGGTCCAGGTGTTTACCATCTAATCATAACAAAATCAATTCTTAATATGTCTCCCAACAATACGATCTCATAGATCAACATTTCCTCAACAAATCTTAATATTTTCTCCTACATGGTTCAAATATCAACAAGAGTTCTCATCCTCCATAACAAATAAAAGATCCATACCATACATTCAATGGGACTAACAAAATAATGGCATAATGATCACAAACAAGCATAACAAGATCTTACGTCATTCATCAATCAAGACAAACAAAACAAGCAAAGCAAAACAAAACAACAAAACAACCACTCACCTTCGTTTTGATGAAAATCCGCCAAAAGCTTTCTCCTTGCTAGATCCAAGAATCCTCCCTTTTGCTCCTCAAAATAATCTCAAAATTCTGTGAGTTCTCAATGACGGCTGGGAAAAAGGATTTCCCTTATATATGCCGGATAGAATATTAGGGTTATATTCCCTCCTTTGCAAAATACTCCTTTCCAAAATACATCTTGCATATGTAATTCTATTCTTGAAATTTAAATCAAATATCATTTAAGTTAGGATCTAATAGAAAATATCATTTCCAAACTTCACCAAATACTGATCGGAATGTCCAGCAAATACATTTTGCACTCTAACCCTCAAAATGTCACTTTTGCAAATAAGTCCTTCTTTTCTCAAAAATTGTAAATAGTACTAATTAATTTCAGAAAAATCTGGAAAAATACGAAATAATCTTCAAATAATAAATAATGATTTTTCATAAAGAAAACTTAATTTTTCAAACTTCTGAAAAGTCATTTGCACGTGTTTTGCACGTGTACAAAAGATAAATTTCTTAGAAAATATTTATTTAAATCCTCAAAAATTATTTAAATTCATTTTCAAATAATTAAAATAATATTTGAAAATACGGGGTTCTACAGGGGTAGCCTTTCGCAATTTCTGTACAGACCTTGGTATCCAGTAAAGATTCTCCTCAATATCCCACCTGCAATCTAACGGTCAAGCAGAGAACGCCTGCGGCAAATTCGAACCAACTTCGGGGTAACCTGGACCTTACCAATGAGATTCGAGAAAGATCCCCCATTCATTAGGAGATCTATCAGTGCAGAATCGAGCAATCCTACAATAAGAGAGTCTGCCTAACAAATCTCAAAGAGGGAGATATGGTTCTGAGAAAACTATCAACTTCTTTCTCGGCCAAGAAAGGGAAACTATCTCCTAATTGGGAAGGGCCGTACAGGATCTCCAAAGTTTTTCGCCCTGGCGCTTATCAACTTGAAGACCCAGAAGGCAAGAGAGTACCAAGAACATGGAATGCGAAACACTTGTTGAAGTACCAAGATACTTAGTTAATTTTTTTCAAATTTTAATAAAGGCTTGCAACTCAGAAGCAACCACTTAGTTCTCTTTAATAAAAGCAATTTACTTCTCAGAAAATGTATTGTCTAAATGTTCTGGTTGTCTCACCCCAAAGCATACACTAGTACAAAAACTCTCTTAAAACAACAAGTTCGGAGTCCAACCAGATGCCACTTTAGCTGCTTGCGAACAAAGCAATTGCGAAGTAGCTCACTATTCGAATTTGTTCCCACAAATGTTGAATCTCTCTTAAATGAAAAGTTCAAAGTCCAACACTTGGTTCGATACCACTTTAGCTGCTTGCGAACAAAGCAAGTGCGAAGTAGCTCACTATTCGAAATTGCTCCCACAACTATTGAAACTCTCCTAAATGATAAGTTCGGAGTCTAACACTTTATTCGATGCCACTTTAGCTACTTGCGAACAGGCAAGTGCAAAGTAGCTCATATTCGAAATTGCTCCCGCAACTGCTGAAACTCTCTTAAACAACATGTTCGGAGTCCAACACTTGGTTCGACGCCACTTTAGCCACTTGCGAACGAGAAAGTGCGAAGTAACTCACCATTCAAAATTGCTCCCGCAACTGTTGAAAACTCTCTTGAACACAAGTGTTAGCAAACACTTAGACAAACGACAAACTCTTAAGCCAAAAATAGCCATGTTCCACAAGAAATGAATAATTACTAGTATTATTAGGCGAAAAAGGCTCGTTACAAGATCAAAAGATGCAATCAATAAAAACATTGCTCGAATACTACAAATATCTTATTCCATTAAAAGTTGGGATACAAGTCTTATTCAAAGACCATAGTACAAATGTTTTATTCCGCTAAAGATGGGGATACAGGTCCTATTCAAGACTAAAGACTCCTACAAAACTGCGAAGTGTCGCCCTAACCCCTCCAAGAAAGTGGGACACTCCTATTAAGAGACATACAAGGATGATGAGCGCTTTGCCGCTCCGAAGAAATCTCTAGGCCCGCAAGCCAAGTCGTACCATCAGGAACCCATGGACCTAGTTGCCGCCCCAACAGATGCTATGCTCGACGAGCCGGCCACTCCACTTTGAGCATCCCCAGGGTTCCCCGGAGCATTAGACATGCGTAGAGCCAACTCATGGAACGATCTCCCATGGGCGTACTCCCCACACGGAAAATAGGTGCTCCTGATGTTGCTTCTCTCGGAGAGTCGCTTTAACTGAAGATTCTCTGCCTCCAATTCGATGAGCCATTCCTTGAGGGAGTCGTCTGTCGTTGTGAGCTTCAAACGTGGTACCCTACTCGTGCTCCCCCCTCATGAGAACTCTGAGATGGTCCTCTATAGATGAGCCACCTCTAAACTCTTCTCGAGCACAACGTTCTTCAGCTCGTCCCTATCTGACGTCATCTCTAACAAAGAGTGCCTCAGCTCATCCTTCTCGGTCATCATCGCGAATAAAGAGTGTCGAAGGAACTTTAGCCTTGAAGCTTTGTTAGAAGCCATCGAGGGGCAGACCTCTCTTCCCTCGGGGGGTACTTTTCGAAGAGTCTCCTCAAGACGCCTTGTCTCGATATCTCGGCGAGCCAAGGTCAATCTTAATTGGCAGAGCTCTGACTCCGTATTTGAGAGTCTCTCCTGAAATTCAGCGATTCCCAACTTAGTAACTCGGAGTTGAGCGCGAAGATGTGACACTTCACAACCCTGGGAAAGTCAACCAAAGAGAAAAGCATAAATCACTCTATGTCTAAAAAAGCTACAAGATAGTTCTATGGCTAAATAGAGATATTACAAGATGGTTCTAGGGTAACGCTAGCCAACAAGATGTTCAAAGTCTCACAAACACTTGTTCTCAAAAACGGATATTTCATTAACTCCCACGAAAGTACAAAAGCGGTGGCCAGTCTGCTATTAGGCATCGATGCAAAATACCTAAACTAAAAAGGAAATGAAAATACAACTAAGTCAGCGGTCGACCTATTTCGAATGATCTGCGACCACATAAGCCCTGACCACTTGAGCTTTGGTGGCGATCACTAAGGGCAAAGAGTCTAGAGCTGCATATGCCTCTGTCTTGCCTCCCTCGACCTCTTCCTCTTGACTCTCTTCTTCATCTTCTTTGCCTCCTTCCGAAAGGTCGTCTAACCCAGGGACAAGATTGGGGAACAGATGCCACCTGGCGCAGTCGACGTCGGGGAACTTCTCAGTGACATCGTCTATGGATCGGGTGTAGGCCTTCGCCATGTTCACACAAAGAAACCCCTTGGCCTTCTCCATCGCTTGCTCCTCGGCCTCCTTCATCGCAGCTAACTTTGCAGCCACGACTGCCTCCTCCTTCTCCTTTGTGGCGAACTCCTGTTCCTTCAACAACCGAGCGTTGTCGACCTCTAGCTTGGCAACAATGGCCTTGAGGTGCTCCACCCTCGAAGTCTTCATCTCGGCTTGAATCCTCGACTGCTCAAGGACTTTGGCGATCCTAGCTTTGTCAGCACGAGCTCTATCATACTCGAGCTTCAGCTCCTTATCCTGCTCGGTTATCATCTCCATTAAATACCCGAAGTGGCAAGTAATCTGCAAGAAAAGCAGAACCTGGTAATTCTAGCTAGAAGAACACCCACGCTTAGCAAAAAAGAAAAAGTTCGAAGATGATAGAAGACTCACCAACATGGCAGCTCGAGCTATTTCGAGCGCATCGTCGCCAACGGTCCCCGCCTCCATGGCGGCCTTGTCCTTTGGCGTGGCAAGATGCCGAACCACCTGCATGCAAGAAGACGAATTACAAAGGAATCTATCGAGCTTCCTGACTTACCAGTCAGGGACGAAAATCTTCTTATGTTCCTCTGTCAGGATCTCCTCGGCTTTGGTAGTTAGAGTGGGACTTCCAAGGCCAAGGCCAACGACATGGGGAAGGCCTCCGCATCAATGGAGGCTAACAGAGCCACCGAAGTTGCCAGCTGTGAAACCACCACAACCTCCTTTGAGGAGTGCTCTACGATGGCAACAAATGTCTTCACCTTCGACGAAGAAGAAATCTTCGTGGCCACCCTCTTCCTATTCTTATTGGTAGGGGCCATGCTCCACAAGCATCTTGTCGAAGTCCATCGATTCTGCAAAGACGAAAATGTTCCGAGGATAAGAGCAAATAAAGATTCGACTAAGTCAAAAAAAAGGATGCTGAACTAAAAGAATAAAGGCATACTGAGGTTTATTACGCTGAGACCCCCCTGAAGTGCATCTCCTCTATCAACTCCTTCCAATCGAACTTCGGCTGATCAAGAAGCATCTGAACCATCTCTGTTTCCTCAGGGCTAAGAATAAGGCTCACTTTTTCCCACTTTGGAATCTCCTTGACCCAAGTAGTCAGAATGTTCCACAGCTCTGGACTTCGGATCAGAAGGAATTTGTCCCTCAAGTTCTTGATCTAGTCTGGTTAGCTGATGAGCTTTGCCTCATGCCTTGGAGATAGATAGTACCTGAACTCCGTTTTGTGCTGCTGATGTATCCGATACACCATCCACAGCACACTCAACTGTGGCTCAAGGTTGGCTGCTTGACAATGGAGGATGAATCTGTTAATAAGCCTCCACACGTTCGGCATATATTTAACTGGGCTGACCCGATACCATCGCAACTCCTCGACAACAAAGGGTGAAGTGGTAGTCGAACGTCGGCTAAGAAAGCATCGATGGGCCAAAAACACATGTCCATAAGCATCGGCGAATTTGCCCTCACCCCAGGTCTAGGCAGCATCAGCTCGAATTCGCTCGGGATCAGAAAACACTTCCGAATTGACTTCAGGTCCTTTTCATTGAGTATGGAGATGGTGTAGTCGGCCTTTGAAGTTTCTCGAGCTACATTCTCATCGAAGTCCCAACCCCGACCGTGCTCGATACGTTCGGCTAGATCATCCGGAAGCTTTCGAACTCGATGAAGCCCCGTCAGGGGTCCGGGCAGTCTGCCCAACTCCCCCATTCTCCGTTCCTTCTCTACAGTTGTCTCTATAACTACCGAACTGGCCCCTACTATGGCCTTGCCCTTGTCGAATGTAGAAGCTTGACTGGAGGTCGGCTCAATGGCGATGGTGGGGGACTTGCCCCGAAGCAACGCTAGAAATTCTCTATAAGTAAATTAAGTTATCTGAGAATTAACTTGATTTGACAGCAACGGTCAGAAAAGATCACCGGAAATAGAAAATCTTCGCCGGAAGCTCTCGCTAGAAAGTAAAAATTGCCTGAGTAAAAACTTAGAGAATAGGGAAATGAAGGGGGTGAAATTTTATAGAGAGAGCGGTTGTTGGCACATTCACCAAGGTTAAAAGGCCCCCAAAAAATGCAAAGGCCTGGCTCATTTAGCACAAAACAACAAAAAGCATGGGAAACCCAAAAGACTTTTGACTAGTCAACGGTCAGCGGTCACCATTTCCACGTGTCGTCTCCTCGAAGCCTCTTCAAACTTTGACAAGTTGTTTCGAGCATTTTTGTTACCGACGTCGAAATTGGAGAAATGGCATTGACTAGTCAATGGTCAATAATTCCACGTGTCGTCTCATCGAAGCCTCTTTAGACTTCGGCAGGTTGCTCCGAGCATTCTTGTCACCGACGTCGAAATTGGAGAAATGGCATTGACTGGCAACGGTCAACGGCTCCACGTGTCGCCTCCTCGAAGTCCCTCTACGCTTCGGCAGCTCCTTCCAAGCATTCTTGTCACCAGCGTCGAAATTAGAGAAATGGCATTGACTGGTCAACGGTCAACGACTTCACGTGTCGCCTCCTCGAATTCCCTCTAGGCTTCGGCCGCTCATTCCGAGCATTCTTATCACCGACGTCCAAATTGGAGAATGACGATTGACTGGTCAATGGTCAATGGTAACAACTCCACGTGTCACATTCTCGAAGTCTCCCAGACTTCGATCGCTCATTCCGAGCGCTCTTGTCACCGACGTCGAAATTGGAGAACTGACTACTCAACGGTCAACGGTCAACAACTCCACGTGTTGCCTTCTCGAAGTCTCCCCAGACTTTGACAGCTCTTTTCGAGCGTTCTTGTCACCGACGTCGAAAATGGAGAAATGGTGTTGACTGGTCAACGGTCAAAGGTCAAACATATCCACGTGTCGCCTTCTCGAAGACTCTCCAGACATTGGTAGCTCATTCCGAGCATTCTTGTCACCGACGTCGAAAGTGGAGAAACGACGTTGACTAGTCAACGGTCAACGGTCAACGAATCCACGTGTCGACTCCTCGAAGTCCCTCTAGACTTCGGCAGCTCTCGCCGAAGCCTTCTTGACGTTGACGATAGCCCCGCCACTTGTTAGCCTGTCGAAGTGTCGCTACGGTTCGGTGCCTGAAGTCGAGCACTCTTACCACCACCCCCGTTTGAGCAAAAAACCGTTGACTAGTCAAATGCCTATAGCAGTCTAATCAGTCAGAAAAGTGTGTTGAGGCATGATCGACACTCCAGATTGCGCCATGTCAATAATTAATCGATTAATGCTATATTTTAGTTATTAAATCAAATTAATTATTTAAAATTTGTGAAAAATAATTAATAATTCTAAACAAGTTAATTAAAAATTCTAAAAAATAATTATTAATTCGGGAAAAATATTTTGGTACTCTTGGAAAAATAATTATTAATTAGAATGATTAATTGATACTTTTGAAAACCGAATTGTTACTTCGCAAAATTGAATAAATGATTCGAAAAATGATTAAAAAATTAGAAAAAAATCATTGGAAGATCTAGAAGATCCCACAAACACATCTGAGTACTAGGTAAGCTCAATTAAATACTGTTAAGCTCCATGTGCAATTCTGAAGCTCCTAAAGAACTTCGATAAAATCTCGTACGCCATTAAAATAAGAAAACTACTCCCCGAAGGCTGTTAAACTCAGTCTTCAGGAGTGGGGAGCTTGTGATATGGCTGAAAATGGGATTAAATCGGGACCGTTCAAGTTGACCACGAATCTTAAACTTCTCAGGGAAAAACGGTAATTTCACCTACAAACGGGTCTAAAATAGGAACTGGATCTTTCTACAAAGCCCAATGACCCAAAAACAGATCTGTCCAATTGGATATGGATGGCAACCCATTTCAAACCAGCCCATATATTTAAAGAGTAATTTAAATTCGTAATTATCTGTAAGAGGCAGTTTAAACCGCCTCTTTTATCATGAAACGATTTTAAACTCTACATCTTATCCAAAAACACCAGGACAAAGAGATAAACGATTATCTCTAAACTGTCCATAAAGGCAACTATAAATACCCCATTCCCCCCACCATAACAAGGTCATCAATATTTTTCTTAAAAGCGCTCTTTCATAATCTTCCTGATTACTGACTTGAGTGTCGGAGGGTTCGTCCCCGGGATCCATCCCGGTATATCGAACGTTTTGCAGGCTAATGGCAGCAACGAGAAACAGTCAAACGCCAGTCAAAAGTCAACAGGTTTGCCTTATTTGTTTCCAAAAGAATCCACAAGTACATTTGTTTGCTCCCACACCGAAATCAGTAGCAACAATTTTAATCGAAGAAATTTAATATGCTTGAAGCCTAGTATGAGAAAAGATTGTGTAGATCTAGTATCATGATTAGTTGATTGATTAATTAAAGAGTATTGTTTATGAGAAATTGATTTGGAAATTAAAATAGAACGTGAATATAAGAGATGAAATGTTTTGGCAAAAGATTGAATAAAAGGAGTATAATGAATACGAATTCAAATGTGAGTGAAAGAATTGAATAAGTTATGAATACATGGAATTGAGAATATGAATTATAAGGGTATGCGTACCCCATATTGTTGACCATGGAAAGATTTGATTTCTAGAGGCTTAGTGAGACCCAGGTATCGGCAAAAGTAATGGAAATAATTATTGATTTTGAGAAAGGGCCGATTTGGGCTATCGTTATCGGTATTTTTGTGAGCTAACTCTAGGTGGTATAATTTATTCATGTTTAAACGTAAGGATTAGGCACTAAGTGGAGATGTAATAAAACTTGGGCAAACGTAAGTGGGTTTCCTCTATATAGTCTAACGGTGGAGTCCGGGACTATAGGCACAGTTTGACAATGGACTCCGGAACTGTGGTTTCTTGTGATGGAGGCGAGCCTTAATTAAATCTGGGACTATGATTGGTTTGACGGTGGACTCCAGGATCATGAATAGTCGGGCAGGTGGGAGGCTGTTCTCTAGTGTATATGCGTATACCGGGGCTAGAGGGGCATTTGCAAGATTTTTGCACGATGAGGATTCCGTATAACCCTGACAGTGTACTCCAGGGCTGGAATCCTTACTCGTGAAATATCTAAAACTTGATTTGTTACCGAGTAGTTTTCATGGCGAGAGATTAAACTCTTTCATGTGGAGTACGTAGGTGCTTGCCTTCGGACCTATGTAGTATGGGATGCATAAAATCCGAACAAGTATGCATTAGTGTCATCATAGCGTAAATATCTGCATTAGGCATTAAGTCATATCATACACCGACATGTTTAGGATAGTCACTCCTTTTACACTTTATGATGCATTAAAGTTTGTGGTTGCTAAAGTAAGTGAGTCGCTATATTACGGCATAGCGAGTATCACCGTGTATAGTATTGCGTCAGTTGTATGTAACTAACGTGCCCACAGTGTTCAATGCAGGGCTTAAAATAGAAAAGACTTAAAGATGAAATTTAAGCTATAGGCTGTTTTAATGTTGATGTTTAAATTGCACATGTATTATATTGTAATCTTTATTTTTCCGCTGTATTGATGTAAAATGAACATTGTTGTACAAAGAAAAGTTTTTTTAAAAAATTCCTTGTAATGTAAGAAATGAAGTAAAGATCCTATTGTGCTACGAATTACCGTATTTTGGAATTCGGGGTGTTACAGCACCTAAGCGGATAACATGTTTCCTTTGCAGTGAACAGAGGCACTATAAGTTTCGATGCCCAAAGAAGGAGGTGAAGTGTTTCAACTGCGGGGAGACTGGACATATCAAGCCATTTTGCCCACAACTTCAGAAGAATAGCGGCAATCTTCCCCAGAGAATAACAACAAAGGGTAGGAGCTGCTTCGCTAAGGGCGAGTGTTCGCACTTACAGCAGATGATTCCAATGAGGGCGAAAGAATCATCATCGGTGTGCGAAGTAGGTGATACAACTAAGTTTAAGGTTGTATTTTGAATTTTATTTTTTGGACTAAAAGTAATGTATGATGTAACACTTTTTGTAACCGAATGAATTTATATATATATGGAATGCAGGCAATTGTTTGTTCAATAGTGTTTCATCACATTCTTTTGTCTGAGTTATTTTGTATCTGTTGTTTTTTGTTTCTCCTGACTAAATGTAGTTCAGAGGACAGAACAATTTTAAGGAGGGAGAATTGTAATATCCCGGTCTGATATTATATTATTATTATTTTATTTTAAAAATTAAAATATTTCTTATGGAAATTACTTAGTTTTACTAATAAAAGTTATCTATATGTATATATATATATATATATATATATTATTATTATTATTATTATTTTATTTTAAAAATTAAAATATTTCTAATGGAAATTACTTAGTTTTTTTAATTACTAATAAAAAAACTAAGTAATTTCCATTAGAAATATTTTAATTTTTAAAATAAAATAATAATAATAATAATAATAATAATAATAATAATATATATATATATATATATATATATATATATATATATATATATATATTATATTTATATATACTAGGTTTGCCCGTTGACACGTGCCTACGGCACGTTTCGAAACGGTGCACTTTGTTTGATAATATAAAATAGTTTTGGAGGTCGAACAAATTAATTGAAGTAGCAAACATATTATATAATAAACTTTTGGGGGTCCAGCAAAAAGCATATTATTTGAATTTTTTTTGATTTTTTTTGAACTATTTTTAAAGTTTTTAAATTTTTTACTTTTTTTAGTTTTAAATTTTTTTATTTTTTTAAAATTTTAAAAAAATTTATTTTCTTAATTTTTTGAATAGAAGACGGAGGGGGAGAGAGAGAGAGAAAAAAAAATTAAATAAATATAGGAGTTGTTTTGGGTGAGGATTTGAATTTGAGTTTTGGAGGGAAATTTTTGGGGGAAAAATATGTTTTGTGAGGTGAGATCTGGGCCTTTGATTTTTTGGAGGATTGAAGGAGAACCACTTGATAGCTTTCTTTGTGTTTTATTATATAGATATATTAAAAATGCTCCATTGAAAACGTACTATAGCGTGGAAAACGTGAAAACAAACCTACGCCGTTGTTGGAAACAACGGCCTAGGTTATAATGCATTACAACGGCCTAGGTTGTTTATACGGGTTTTCACAACTTTTGCATTTTCAATGGAGTATTTTCCTATATATATACTAGTATGTATGTATATCTATCGTTATAATTTCGTACGTTTGTACAAAATCATATAGTATGTAATTTTGGAAAAATAATTATTATTTTTGATCAATCATGATCAAATTGGAGGGATAGGATTAGATTGTGGTGTTGATTGCAATATATTTATTTGCAAATAGATCATCAATTTGTTGAGCCACAAAAAGAGAGACACTTGGCACAAGCTCACCCACAAGCTCTCTCTCTCCCTCTCCTATAACTTGGTCGGCCAAGTCTTCAAGGCCAAAGCAAAAACCCCGTCACCTCATATAACTTGGTCGGCTACAGTCAATACAGTTTTGTTTAGGCCTAGTAATGGATTTTATAGGGCGGCATACTCAGGTATCAAGTATCAAGCGAGTACGGTTCATAAATACGAAAATAAATAACAAGTTCACGAAGCAAGTCCGTGAATACTAACAAGTTCAAGAACCACACAGTGGGTTCATGAATACACAAGTTCATGAGCCAAGTAACTGGCTCCATAAATACATTAAGGTATAACAAGTTCATGAACCGGGTACTGGGAAACACGAGTCCCCTTCCGAGTACACTTACCTATATTGTCCACTACTATGGTCTTTCCCTTAAACCCTGGCTTGTTACTTTTTATTAATTTTTATCAATCAAGCATGCAAGTGTGCGAAACACGTCAAGAAAACATAATCATGGACATGGGACAAGTTTGAGATAATTATATAGCATATTCGAGGGTCAACACGAATAAGAATATCACGAACAACGAAAATTTCAAATCTGAACAGCACGACGTTGTTGTAGCAAAACTGCAATTTCTGTTGCTACGAGATAGCAAATATGGATCCGTCAGAAGATCTAGAAACTAGACTCCTGCCTGGTTCCAACGCATTTATTAAGGTACAAGAAAGTTTTAGAAACATGTGTCAAAACAGCAAACTATACCGCTTCTATATTCAGCTAGGATTTGTGAATCTAAGTTTAAACATATGAAACAGGGTTGAAACATTACAAATAAATTCTGAGAAAATTTGGGGATGTCCTATAGGGTGTCCCGCAACAGCATATAAAATTTCAAGTCAAACTCTTACTGTCAACATAGTTAAATTAATTTGCAAACTAAAGATATGCAGTAGTTTTGTGAATCTGCGACTACTGACATAGCTGCAGTAAAACTACGATATCTCCTAAACCGTAACTCGGAATTCAAAAATTCCGGAGGCTATTAATATCTAGACATCTAGAGCTACATTTACTATTCGGGGTTCAGTTTCAGGTTCTAACTTTAAAGGGGTCGAAACAGCAAATAAAATTCAGGACAACAACTAGTGTGAACGTCTTTCATGTATAAGTTGCATGATAATTGGTTGTTAGGCGTCTAGATTAATGTGTGATACATATACGGGATAATGTTTATCAAATCAAAAAAGCAATATTTATTTCTCAACTCAAATGGGTGCAAGATCATCACATCCAAGATACAACACACATCTACAAATATAGGGTTTCTAATTCATATGTTCATGTAACACCCCGTTTTGTACTGTATCTGAATATATGCATATGTGTATGTATATTGTTACTATGCGTGCAATTGATTGTAGTATTATTGGGTCGATTTGTGACATCGTGGTGGATGGTTAGGGTTACGGGACGGTTTTTGTGAGAGTTGCATCCCAAGAATGCACAAGAACGAGACGGACCGATACTAGTATAACAGCTAGTTTTCGGCACGACGCACATGTAAATATAACACGGTATGGTACTACAGTGAATATAGGTTGCGTGCGCTCGTTAAAACACGCGTCTCACACTCGTTGGAGCTCGTTAAGAGTTAATTTGGGCAGCCAACATAACACACCCCAAACCAATGGGCTAGCCATGGTTTTGGGGCCTACAAAACCACCTATGATCTAACCTACCCCCCACCCCTTGTCTAATCCGGCCCACACACCTCCATCACCTTCATTTCCCCCCATTTGCTCTGGAATTTTCAGAAGAGAACACCCCAAAGAGAGGGAGGAGAGAAAAGAAGAAGGAAGTAAAGGAGAAGGACCAAGAAGGAGATTTCCAAGAAGAAGCTTGAAGAGATCCCTTCTACTACTACAACCTAAGGTGGGAAGTTTCTCTAAACATGAAATTCTTGTCTCTTAATTAAATTTTGTTGCATGCATGTGTGTTAGAAGGCATAGGATTGCTTTTCTAAAGTTAGAAGTAGAAGTCAGAATGGAACTAGAGAAAGCTGGTTCGGAGTGCCATGTTGTGGATTTTTCCGAAAGCACAATATGTTGAATTAGACCACAAAATTAAAAGGGTTTGTTCATTTATGTGTCAGGATCATCCATGATTTATTTCAGATTTTTCTATGATCATTTGATGTGTTAATAAAACTGTGAGATGGATATATGTCGTAAGGCAGATTCAGGAAAAGGAAAACCGAATGGTTGCTATTGTAGGAATTTCGTGATTTATAGAAGCATGGTTTTGATCTGCAATTTTTACTCATTATTCCTGAATTCATGTTGATTATCTACAAAAATCAGTAAATTGTTTGGATGATTTTAAAGGCATGAGAAAAATCTATCTGTGATCAGTATCTGATGTTGAATTAGAAAACTGGATGGTTTCTGAGATAACTTGCAGTATCTATTACTCACTGAATAATTAGAATTTTGATATGAAGTCTTTTGCATGATATTGGGTATGATGTCTAGTGTCACCACCATAAATTTTGTGTCAATTAGACAAGTTTGCAATTGACTATGATTTTATGATTGAGCACTGTGCTGTTTTCAGCCAGTTTCGACACTCTGTAAAGATTGGGAAATTGAGACCTATTAGAGGCATATTTTGGGGATACTGACCCAGGAGAGAGTTGTTGGGGACACCTAGACCTTTCTAACAAAACTAATTTGAGGCAAATCCAGTAAACAGTGGAATTTTTATGATTTCTGTAAGACTGGACAGAGGACGATAGTAGAGCTGAATGCTCTGAATTGGAGAGACCAATTGTGTAATGGGTGTATTGATGATAGATGAGTGTGTTAGGGTGACTAAATGGTGTAAATTGTACTCATGACAAACTAGAAAGTTGTTGAGGACACCCACACCCTTATATAGAAATTGAGTTCGTGTCGTTCTGATGAACGAATAGGGTTTTGTGTTACTGGTAAGGTGCAGCCCGTGCACAGGAAGCACGCAGGCTGGAGCTTGAGAGCCTATGTCGAGGAATTAGATGGTTGAATATAAGCTTGTGATCAACTAGGAAGTTATAGCCTAGGATCGTACTTTTCCAGGTTGGGGCCATACACTCCAATCGGAGTTGTATCAATAAAGTTATGACCATTTTGAGATTCGGGCAGAGACCCGTAGGTTGCTTAGTCTGGGTTAGGATTAAGGATTGTGAAAGCATTTTTCCCTTGTGTGTGAGCTGAGTGGTGACTCGTGTCTAGGGACGGTTGATCTCGGTTATTATGATGGTTGATTTCCTCAAGTGGGATGTGTGACTCGAGTTAGTCACTAGGGTAAAGGATACGCTGCACCTATCAAGCCTATATTAATAGACTTCTGCCGAGCGTAGGACGTCCGAGCATGCCAGGGAGTGGAGCTCACGGGGCAATTATATATTTACAGCCGTGGTAGCGGCAGGCATAGGCCATTATGCTGGACAAGTCCAAGCCGGGGAAGTGGCGAACCGGACAGGTATCGCCAGGGGCCAGAGGCTGATAGGCAAGTGTGGAAGCAGTTAATTCTTACCCGAAATAATTAGAGTAAGGTAGGGGTTAGAATGGTTTATTAGGGGGTTGGGAAATTGCATTAGTCCTAGTAAACCATAGTCGGTGTTGTATCTTCCAGTCGTAGGGATACGTTCTCGGCCGCTCATGGTTTGAGTCTCCGGCTCGTATCTCGATCTGTTGATTCCCAAAGATCTGTCGAAGTAAGGTGCGGGAGGCCCGGAGGATTTGACCTCCCGTGGTGCTCACGTCCCTAAAGAGCAGATTTGTGTTTCGTGTTTCTTTTGGTATATATCAGTTCATTACCCGATGAGGGGTGAACACGCATGCGAGAGTCCATAAATGGACATGTGGAACCAAGGGTCGTAAGGACCAGGTTCAACGTGTTTTCTAAGGAGGTCCGTATGCGGGTACCAAGTGGCGGTGACCACTTGGGCACTGCAGGGCGGAATTAGACCGACTGCTGCAATCTCCTTGGGCGACGGACAGTCTATTGGGAACTGGAATGTGTACAAGAGTAGGGTGCATGGCGAGGGTTCGAATCCCTATATTGTGGAGAAAGACGACTAGATTTGGGGGCGTATGTAGTATGGGATGCATTCGTGCTCCAAAGTCTTGCTTGCATTAGAAGTTAGGCATGTGAGTTTGCTGCATCTAGACTTAAGGTCATGTCATAACACTGCACTAGAACCCGAATCCACTAAACCCTTGTTTTGGCACAACACTTTTCCTTTTTGCATAAATTATTGGTTGTGATTGAATTTTAGAGGATCGCTGTTATCACCAGCTTTGCGTCAGTCGAAGTGCTGACGTTTCCCACCTTTTAGGTATCGGTTATACCTTCCGAACATGTGCAGAGATATCAGAGTCGCGCAGCAGAAGCCTGAAGCTAAGAAGCAAGTCCCGGGGGAGCCGATGGGCCGCTCAGCGAAGTTCCGCAAGTAATCAATCAATTACCATTCTAGGAGGCAGCTGATAGCTTCACAAGAGGAGTCTGTAAATACTTGTAATAAGTTGTAATGAATTGATGTAATTTGTACTCCTTATCCAAGAACAAGTTATCAGTTGTAATCAATGATGTAATGACTTATTTGGCAATAAAGAAGTTTTTAAATTTCCATGTTATTACTGTGTTGAGATGCATTTGAAGGCAAAGATTCTGGAAGGTGTCACGGATGTCCGCTAACGGGGATCCGGGGTGCTACAGTTCATGTGACTAGGAGGTAAAATGAGTCCAAGTAATTTTTAATTATAACAACGAAGGTGTTGCGACTCTTAAGATTTAGGGGTCGACGGTAAAATATTCAAGATCAACAAGTGATATGTCAAGAATGAGTCACAACTACAACCTATTTGCAGTATTTTCAAATTAACACTTGTACTAGAACAAAAATTTGTACAAGATGAATACTTGCCTTGATTGGTTGAGGGCGTGGATCGACGATCGAGATCGGATGGATTGGATCGATGCAGATCTTGATGGAAGATCAAGATCAAGGCGATCGGATGGCTCGATCTGCTTAGATCTGAGCTGAAGATCACGATCGGATGGACGGCCGAGATCTGATCTGGCTGAAGAGAACAGATCTTATCAAGATCAAATCTTGGTCAAATCCAACGGCTGAGATCAAATCCCACACTTCTTCTTCTTCATTCCTTCTTTCTTCACAGTGACAGGGAGAGAGAGAAGAGAGAGAGAGAAAGGACGGTGACGGCAGGCGGCGACCGGCGGTGCGTCTACGGCGACACAGTGGAAGGAGGTTGCGGCGGCAACTGGTGGCAGGCGATTGCTTCGACGATGACGAGCCCTGTTTTTGGGTTCGAAATAGGGGAGGAGATTGGGAAATGGGTTTGGGTGTTGGCGACGAAGACAATGGAGGCTAGGGTGGCGATGGTGGTGGTGAGGTATTGGGTGATGCGAGGCGGCAAGGAGATGACGAGGCAATGGGGTGGTGACTGGCGATGGTGCGATGTCGGAGTGGGTTCGATAGGTTGTGATGAGGTGACGACGATGGAGGCGAGGGTGAACGGAGGTGATCGGGTTGAAGAGGAGAGGGAGTCGATGTGAGGGTGGGAGCGAAGGCGAGGCGAATGGAGGTGCTGGGGATCGAGATCGAAGATGCGAAGGAGAAGGAGACGGGAGAGAAGGAGTGACGGGTTTGTTAGGGGGTTTAACATTATTAGGTTAGGGTTAGGGTTAGGGGGTGTTTAGGGTTTAAATAGTTAGGGTTTTGGGTTATGGGTTTTAGGGTATCGGGTTTGAGTGGGATCCAATTAGAGAATTGGTCAAAATTCATTAAAAATGGGGAAAAAGAGATAGTTGGAATGATTAGTCCATTTCTACATGAAGAACGACACAAAAGTGCAGAATGAACAATACAATTGAATTAGATATTGGCACAAAAAATTGAGTTGAAACCAAATAATGTTTTTATTCGAACTAAAACAAAAATATAGGATCTCAAATTGAATACAAGAATACCAGCAATGAAAATATAGTAGAAAAAAAAATCCAGATACGGGAAATAGGAGTTACACTGATACTCATTAACTTATAATCATGAAGAAGAGAGAATTGAGAGAAAAAAATAGAGAGAACTGATAGTTGAATGCAGAAAATTTCCAAACTACCCTCAACATTAAAGGAGGAAAATGTCCATTATACCCCTTGTAATAATGGAGAAGAGCGGGAGAAATATCCAGTGCATAACCGACACGGCCTCTAAAATGTACAACTTCATTAGTTCAGACAGGATTATTTCATCACTAGTCACTCCTCTATAAATCATAATGTACAACTTCAGTTACATAATCCATTTCATCATCATTTAAAACCAACGAGAAAAAAACAATCCCATTTCCATCTCATTTCCAAATTTAGGCAAAATAGCAACTAAACCAAATCAATTGTTTTTTTCAAAGAATTGTTAATCATGCTATTTTCAAAAAATTGTTAATCTCAATTCAACTATCAAGTGTAAACACCAAACCCAATCTCAAACTCAATAATAAAGATCACCAACACTTAACAATTAACCATAAAGACACTTAAGCAGCGAGAGAATAACTCGAGGAGGAAACGACCTCGAGCTATTCTCTTTAACACACAAAATTCACCAATCAGAACCCAAACCAACAGCCATCTGCAAAACCCAAAAAAATCACAGATCCCATGTCCAAATATCAATCCAAACCCTAAGTTAGAGAGAAAGAGGTAGAATAATACCATAGAGATGGTGGAGCTTGGGTTTCGTCGGATTTGGTGGTGGGGGGGGGGTTCCTGGGTGGAGTTACGGGAAGGAGTTCTAGGGGGTGTTTCCAGGTGGTGCTTGAGAGAGGTGTTAGGTGGTCGGGGGAGAGGGGCAAAGGGCGAGGGGCGTCGCAAACTTTGGAGATGGAGGTCGGGCATCGAGCGTCGGGCATCGGGTTTGGAGCTAGGGTTGCAACGATGTGGTGCAAGGGTTTGAGCAACTTTGGCGATTTGGATAGAGAAGCGAGATTTGGAGCTAGGGTTTAAGCAGGTTTGGGAGGAATTCTTCATCGGTTTTTTGAGAGAGAAAGAAAATGAGATAGAAGGAGAGGGATATGCATAAAATGGTCAAACTACCTTCAACATTAAGTGAGAAAAGCGGGAGAAAGGAGATCCACCCGATCAAGATCAAGATCGGGCAGCGGTGGGAGAGTGTGCACGGGGGGGGGGGGGGGGGGGTGCAGAAAAGGAGTGCGCAACGGAAGAGTTTCCCTGTATATATATACATAGTCCCCTTCCGTTGTGCACTAGCCACGATTGTACTCGACCTTCGGGCCTGCGTATCGACAATCCGAACTGTTCACATTGAACTATACGTCTAAATTAGTCTAAATGTGTAAAACCAAGTTATTTGAAATTCATATGCCCATCCATCATGTTATTATAAAAAAAACGGTATTCGGCCATACAATTTTGTAACTCTTCAGTGCATCGGCAAATTAATTTCAAATGACTTGATTTTACATATTTAAACTAATTTAGACATGTAGATTAATGTGAACGGTTTGGATCATCGATACGAATGCATGAAGACCGAGTGCACACCACAACTAGTGCACAATGGAAGCGTACTATATATATATATATATAGGGAAGTCTTCCGTTGTGCACCACCTATGGTGCACACGGCGTGTGCACTCGACCTTCCCATCTTCGTATCAATGATCCGAACCGTGTTCACATTGATCTACACATCTAAATTAGTCTAAATATGTAAAATCAAATTATTTAAAATTTATTTGCCCATCCATTGAAGTGTTACAAAATTGTATGGCTAAAAATCATTGTTTTTTATAGTCACATGATGGATGGACAAATAAATTTCAAATGATTTGAGTTTACATATTTAGACTAATTTGGATGTGTAGATCAATGTGAACAGTTCGGATCGTTGATACGAAGGCGAGAAGGCCAAGTGCACATGAGTGCATACGGAGGGGTGGTGCACAATAGAAAATTTCCCTATATATATATGGGTAAAAGGGATATGAGCAACTTGCTCATTTAGTAAATGAACAATTGATTATGTGGCATGCATGTGATACATTGGACAACTAACCCTTTTAAGGATTTTCCAATCACATGTATGTCACATCATCAATTGCTTATTTACTAAATGAGCAAGTAGCTCATACCCTTTTTTCCCTATATATATATATATATAGGGAAAAAATAGAGCAAGTAGCACTCCGTGAGCACTCACGAAATAGAGCACCTATGATAAATCTGAACCACTCATATTGTTCTATATACCTAAGCTAGCCTAATAATAAAAAATCAATTAATTTGAAATTCATTTGTCCAAGATTTACATCATCACAAAATTGTATGGCTGAAAATTCTAACAGCATGATGGATGGGCAAATGAACTTCAAATTACTTGATTTTTTATTGTTAGGCTATCTTAGGCATATAGAACAATATGAGCGGTTCGGATTTTTCATAGGATCTTTATTTCATGAGTGCTCACGGGGTGCTCACCAAAAGTAGTGTACAACCGAAGGGTACTATATATATATATATATATATATATATATATATATATATATATATATAAGCAATTCTCCATGGCAAACGGGTCCCATGAAAATGAGTATGCAAACTACCAAAGCCGTTATTCCCAACAACAGCTTAGGTTATAAACCTAAGCCGTTGTTGGAGTCCAACAACGTCTTAGATTATAACCTAGGCCATTGTTGGGAACAACGGCTTAAGTTATATTAAGCCTGACGCCGTTGTTCCCAACAACGGCTTCAGCAGTTTGCAATGGAGTATTGTTATATGTATATATAGAGAGTCCCCTTCCGTTGTGCACTAGGCCTCCGTGTGCACTCGTGTGCACTCGGCCTTCCCACCTTCGTATTGACGATCTGAACCGTTCACATTGATTTACAACTCTAAATTAGTCTAAATATGAAAAATCAAATCATTTGAAATTCATTTTCCCATCCATTGAAGTGTTACAAAATTGTATGGCTGAAAATCGTTGTTTTTTATAGTCACATGACAATGGGCAAATGAATTTTAAATAATTTGATTTTACATATTTAGACTAATTTAGAAGTGTAGATCATTATGAATGGCTAGGATCGTCAATACGAAGGCGGGAAGGTCACGTGCACACAGAGGCCTAGTGCACAACGGAAGGGGATTACATATATATATATATATATATATATATATATATATATATATATATATATATATATATATATATATATATATTCTGTTATGCACTCGCCTCCATGTGCACTCGGTTTTTTGGTCATTCTATCGACGATCTAAACTGTTCATATTGATCTATACGTCTAAATTATTCTAAATATATAAAAAACAATTTTTTGAAATTCATTTGCCCATCTACCATGTCATTATAAAAAAAACAATACTCAGCCATACAATTTTGTAACACTTCTATGCACGAGCAAATTAATTTCAAATGACTAGATTTTACATATCTATACTAAGTTAAACGTTTATATCAGTGTGAATGGTTCGGATCGTCGATACGATGGCCAAAAGGCTGAGTGCACACGGAGGCTAGTGCACAACGAAAGGTTTATATATGTATAAGCATCAATTCCCACCATGTTTGATTTTGGGAGAGAGGAGAATTAAAACATGGTTTTTTTTGTTGAAGGGATTAAAATGAACCAAAACTAAAAAAGGGGTTATTAGTGTTTTAATTATAATCGTTGATTAAATGGTACTTAGATTTAACGGTCTCTAAGAATGTTTCTCATTGGATCACTATATATATATATATATATATATATATATATATATATATATATATATATATATATATATATGTTTCTCATTTTCTCACATTGGAATGTTTCTCATTGGATCACTATATATATATATATATATATATATATATATATATATATATATATAATAAAACACAAAGAAAGCTATCAAGTGGCTCTCCTTCAATCCCCCAAAAATCAAAGGCCCAAATCTAATCTCACAAAACACATTTTTCCACCCAAAAATTTTCCTCCAAAACTCAAATTCAAATCCCCCCACCCAAAACAACTCCTTTATGTATTTAATTATTTCTCTCTCTCTCTCTCACTCACTCACTCTCTTTCTGCTATTCAAAAATTAAGAAAAAAAATTATAAAAAAAATTAAAAAACTAAAAAACTTTAAAAATAAAAAACTAAAAAAATTTAAAATTTAAAAACTTTCAAAATATTTCCAAAAAATCAAAAAATTATAAAAAAATATAAAAAATAAAAATAAAAATATTCAAAAATTAATTTAAAATTTTTAAAATTAAAAAAAAAAAAAAAATTTTTAAAAAAATTTTTAAAATTAAAAAGTTTCAAAATTTTCAAAATTTTAAACAGTTAAAACATTAAAAACTTTAAAAATAATTATAAAAAATCGATAACTTATAAAAGAATTCTAAAAAATTCTGAAAAAAAGTTAAAATTTTTTTTTTATAAAAAAAGTTTTAAAAAATAAAAATTTTTAAAATTTTTAAAAATTAAAAAAAATAATTTTTAATATTTAATTTTTAAATTTTTAAAATTTTTAAAATTTTTTAAATTGTTTAAATTTTGAAAAAATTTTAAAATTTTGAAAAGTTTGAAAATCTTAAAGCAAATCCAATTCCAAATCCAATGTCGAACCCCAATGAAGAGGTGCCTCTGTGTGCACTCGGCCTTCGTACCTTAATATTGACAATTCGAACAGTTTACATTGATATACACCACTAAGTTAGTCTAAATATGTAAAATTAAGTCATTAGAAATTCATTTGCCCATCCATTGAAGTGTTACAAAATTCTATGGATGGATATAGTTTTTTTTATAATGACATGATGGATGGACAAATAGATCTCAAATGACTTGATTTTACATATTTAGATTAATTTAGACGTGTAGATCAACATGTACGGTTCAGATCGTCGATATAAAGGCCAAAAGCCGAGTGCACATGGAGGATAGTTTACAACAGAATGGGATTTTATATATATATATATATATATATATATATATATATATATATATATATATGGGTAAAAATTATAGCCAGTCGGGACCATATGATTCCAGCATGAATCTCGAGGTTCTTGAGGATGAAACAATAATTATACAACAGCTACAGGTAGGGCTGCAAACAAATCGAGCTATTCGGCTCGAGCTCGGTCAAAGCTCGGTCAAAGCTCGTCTCGAACCGAGCTCGAGCTCAAAACTGAGCTCGTTTCCTTAACGGGCCGAGCTTGAGCTTGGGTTTTTTTTTTATTGGTTAAGCTCGCGAGTTATTCGGCTCGAATACGGTCAAAGCTCGATCAGAGCTCGGCTCGAACAGAGCTCGAGCTGAGCTCGAGCTTAAAACTAAGCTCGTTTCCTTAACGAGCCGGGCTCGATCCTGAAGGTATTCGACTCGGCTCGGCTCGATTGCTGCCATAGCTACAGGCCCATTATCTCGGCTCAGCCCACAAGTGGGATGATTTGCACCCCAATTAGGGAAGATTTACCCATTCAAATTTATTAAAATAGGAAGATAATAACTGATTATATCCCTTGATTTGGAGATCTTTTAAATCAATTAAGGAAACTTCCCAAAACTGCTCCCTCGTAGGCCCATAAATACAGCCATACCTCCTCTATTACTAGGCAATCAATATTTTGTCCACAAAAATCTAGTTTATACTACTGAATTACTAACTTGATCTTCGGAGGTACTGTCGCTGGGAAAACTCCCCGTATTTTAGGCTTTTTTTGCAGGTTTTCAGCGATATCTTAGCCACCCATTAAAAATCCATCCACAAATATCAGCCTCACATCAGATTTGATCAGCGGGTTAGATCTGAGCTTTTCCTAATTATCAAAGAACTCATCATCTGTTGCTCCCACAATGAAAAAGCAGCATCAGTCTATATTAGCATGTCCCACCATATATATTAAGTTTCAGAAATGTGGTAAGCATGTAATGGTCTTATATGTTCGTGATTACCAATACAATATTGGTGTATGTGCTTGATTCTTCATACCCAAATGGTTTTTATAGTTTCAATGAATATCAGAATCCTAATTATCCATTAGTCCATATGAGGAGTCAGTGCGAATGAATATGGAGTCCCAACCATTATACTATGTTTGAAAACTTCTATAAAAAATGACCCTTTGTTTGGATAAATATAAGCAATTAAAGAGATAGTGACTGTGAAGACAAAGCACCTGCAAAATGCAAACCATCTATGTTTTATCCAATCCAAATCAAATCTTAAAAATTAAATTCAACTGGACATGTTGAATCTCAATCTAATCCTAATGCCAAACTATTTTTTGAAAAAACTGTAATACAAATTCTATCTCAAGAGTGAGCATATGAGAGAATGGGAAATCAGGAAGTACCAAAATGTAATTGTATATGTGATTGGATACATATATACTATAAATAAAGGATTAGGTCTAAAAGATAACTAGCTCTATGGATGGGTTTTCATTATTTTTTAAACTTGGGTTTTAAAATAAGTTACCTTCTAATTTGGGTCTCAAAGTAATTTTTTCTTTTCAAAACTTTAAAATACCTTCCCAATATTTGAATCACTAACTATTAATAAAAGGAAAAAGAGATAAATTTGTTATATTTTAAACGATGGGGGGTCTATTCACTCAAAACAAATGTTATGAGATTTTTTATTATTATTTTTAAATGTGATGTGGGATTTTTGCTTTTTACCCCCAAATTGTATAATTCAGTTCTTGTCATTTAATTAAAATATAGAAAAAATAATAATAATAAAATTTATGTAATCAAATAGAAAAATTGAAATTGAAAAGAAAAATACTTTAGAACGTTCAAAATTTTGACAATTCAATTAAGCTCAAAAAGGAATTCAAATTTATTAGAAACTTTTCATAATCTTACAACAATTTTTTAAAACATATTTTACCAAATAGTTATTTATCAAAAATCGGTTTTGTCATTCCGACAACAGTTTTTTAACTATTGTTGTCAAACAGTTCTGAACTCTAAGAACATTTTATATTCACTATGTTTTTAGCCCAGCAGGGTCGGCCCCCAAATAGAGGCCGGGGAGGCCGCCGCCTCGTGCCCTCGAATTTTTCGCAATTTTAGGGACCCCCAATTGTTCTCCTTATATTATATGTACATATTTTGCATGTAATATTGTTTTTGGGGCCCCTAAATTTAATTTTTTGGGATTGTGTTTTTTTAATTTTCGTACTTGAGTCAGCTTATTTTAGTTGGTCTTAGATATGTATGGAGAATTTTTTCTCAAATTTCTAAATCTTCGTCTATTTCTTCATATGTATCGGTTATCAAAAAAATGTAGAAAAAAATTTAACAATTTTTTTAAAATATAAATTTTGTATGGGGGCCTGATATGGCTAAAAATAGGGTTAAATCGGAACCGTCCAAAATGGGCACGGATCTTAAAGCTCGAGGGTAAAATGATAATTTCACCTACAAACGGGTCTGAAATGGATACTGGGTCTTTTTTCCAAAAGCCCAATAACCCACTAACGGATCCGTCTAAACTGGGTGCGGGTTCCAACCCGCAAGAAACCCAGTTCAGCTGGATAGAATTAGGCTTTATGATTGTCCTTAATCAACGGCCCTAATTCCTTCTATCCATTCACTGGGAAGTAGGAATTTGATCTTATCCCGAAACAGGTTCCTAAGGCGGCTATAAATACCCCCCATCCCCCACTGTTATGAGGTAATCAATCTTTTGCCAGTCAAAGCTCATTCATAATCTTTCTGTTTACTGACTTGAGCGTCGGAGGGTGCGGCACCGGGATCAACCCTGGTGTTTTACACTTTTTGCAGGTCAGTGGCAGGAGATCACGGTCAAACTCTGGCGGAAAGGTGTTCAGGTTTGACTATTCCGCATCCCAAGAATCCACAAATCTATCTGTTTGCCCCCACACCGATTTCAGCGGCAACAGATTAGCGCCGTCCGTAGGAAACGACGAATAGCAATCCACCCTCTTCCATCGGTTAAGATCACCTCCAGCCATGCCTCCAAGAAAACTGAGATCTAGAGGGTCCAACCGTGGACCTACTCCTCCTCAACCGCAACAGGAGGCTCCCCTCCAACCCATCCAACCTCAGGGACAGCTCCCTCCTCAACCCGATCAGCCGCTGCAGCAGTTATAGCCTCCTCTCCAAAATCTTAAACACCAGCAGGCTCCACTCAGGCCCCAGAACGCTGGTATAAGGACCTCTCATCCTCCCCCTCAGAAGCAACCTCTTCCCGCGACCATATCTCCGTACATAACCCTTCAACCGACTCCATGGCATCTCACAACCCTCGGCCTTCAGAAGACCTCCGCAACAACCTCATCAACCGGCAGAACGAAGAAGACCTTCGCCACCGTTTGGATGAAAGGCGAGCCCGTGAGGGAGTCTCCCGCTCAGAACGTCCAAATGTGCGATCTCCTCACCGTCGCGACCACAAGAGGTCCCCTCTCCATAAGGGGCGGAGGGAGTCCCCGGAGTACCGTCGAAGGAGGCCTCATTCTCTCGCTGGTCGGTAGCCCCAGAGGGACGAGAACGGACCTATCACACGTGCCGAATTCCAACAGTTCCAGGCTACAATCTTGCAGGCCCTCAACCTCTCACCAAACAACAACAATAATGCTCAGAGGGTCCCCACTCCTCCGCCAGTTCAAAGCCCTTCTCCTCGATCCCTAAGTCCTCGTCATTCTCTGAGCTACCGTCACCGTAGCCCTCGCTCCCCTTTGTATGAAGATGAGTCCAGAGGCTCACTGGGATACCGTTGAAGGGATGATGCAGTCTATCGCCGTCTCTACGAGATGGAGAAGCGCCTCGGTCAACTAGACAGGGAAAAGGAGCTAAGAAGGAGTTCTTAGGAGGACCCTCCACCTAAGCAGACCTCCGTTCTCCCGAACCATCATGGAGGCTCCCGTTCCAGCAACTTTAAGCCACCACAGTTCGAGACATATACGTGGGTAGACCCCGTGGATCACATCGAGAGTTTCAAAACTCTCATGATGATCCACCAGGCTTCCGATGCTCTACTGTGCAAGACCTTCCCAGCTACTCTCAAAGGTCCGGCTCGGGAATGGTACTCCCACCTCGCCCCATCCTCCATCTTCTCTTTTGAACAATTTGAGACCCTCTTCGTCACCCACTTCGTGAGCAGCCGCCGAACCGAGAAGACTAGTATTTCACTACTCTTCCTCAATCAGAAGAAGGGTGAGAAACTGAGAGATTATGTCAAGCGGTTTGCCGCGGAAGCTAGGTCCATTGCCTCCCTCGACCAATCGGTCGCTGCAGCCGCCTTCCAGTCCAATGTTCTCAATTTGAGCCTCCGTTCCTCCCTAGCCAAAAATCCCCCGCGAGACTTCTCCGACCTTCTTCTCAGAAGTGAGAAGTACATCCGGGCTGAGGAAGTTGAACATCGCCCTACATTCGAGGAGCCTTCCTCAGGAAGCAAGAGAAAGTTAGCCGAAGATGAGGGAGCTAAAAAGCTCCAGAAGGACAACGAGGTCAGCGCCGCCCGCCTCCCAGATTTGAGAAGTTTACCCCTCTCAACACCAATGTTTCAACTATTCTCATGGAGGTTGAGAAAGAGGGAGTCCTGCCTCCTGCCCCGAAGTTGAATACCCCCGGAAAAAAGAGGGATAAGGAGAAGTGGTGTCAATATTATCGAGACCACGGCCACGACACCAACGACTGTCGGGCTCTAAAGAATGAAATTGAAGCCCTCATTCAGAGAGGGCAGTTGTCCAAGTTTGTAGGAAAGGACCGGATTGATCTTCCTCAACCCCCCAGGGGGGCTAACAAGCATCCCGAGAGGCGCGACGAGACTCCCGAGTTTGAAGAAGAACGCATCTTGCACCTCATCCATGGAGGCCCAATGGGAGGAACCTCCAACTCTTCTCGAAAGGCTTTCATCCGGGAAGTCAATTCGGTGCACAGCATACCCCCTTCCAAAGGTCTCGGAGTCCCGGTTACTTTTTCAGATGAAGATCTAGAGGGTGTCCGAACACCCCACTGTGACGCACTGGTGATTAACCTCCACATGGCTAACTTCAAAGTGGAGAGGATTATGGTGGATAATGGCAGTTCTGTCAACATCCTCTTCTTAGCGGCCTTCCGATGACTCAATTTGTTGCAGGACAGGCTCAAGCCCGCCGGCTATACGCTCCAGGGGTTCACGGGAGTGCCAGTGACTATCGAAGGGGTCATAATCCTCGACGTAACTGCTGGCAAAACTCCTACTACCCGGATGGAGCCAATGGACTTCACGGTTGTCAACATCCCAGTCGCTTACAATGTGATCCTAGGCCGACCTGACCTAGCTTCCCTAGAAGCTATCCCATCGGCTTATCACCTCAAAATGAAGTTCCCCACCAAGGCAGGTGTAGGGGAAGTAAGGGGAAGTCAGGAGATGGCCAGCAAGTGTTACATGACCTCGACCGGGGGACCTATCCTTTCCCTTGAGACTCTTGAGATTCTCCAGGGGAACACCCAGCCTATGTTAGAACTAGTAGATGAGCTGGAGGAAGTGCTCTTTTCAGACATAGGCTAACATAGGCTGGGTGTTCCCCTGAAGAAAAGAGCACTTTCTTCATCAGCAAAACCCTCCCCTCTGCCCTCTGTTCTGACATAGTCCATTGCATTAGGAAGAACCATGACCTCTTTGCCTGGACAGCTGCCGACATGCCAGGGATCTCCGAGGACCTCCTCGTCCACCACCTAACTGTTGCTCCGGGGTCCAAAACGGTCCAGCAGAAGAGGCGCAAGTTCGCCCCTGAGCGCCAACAGGCCATAAAGGAAGAAGTGGACAAGCTCTTCAAAGCACGGTTCATTCAAGAAGTCAACTATCCCGAGTGGCTCTCTAATATTGTTATGGTCAAGAAGGCCAATGGAAGCTGGAGGATTTGCATCGACTTCACTGACTTGAACGAGGCATGCCCTAAGGATCCTTTCCCTCTCCCCACGCCTCGCCGCTATAGGGCGCTTCCTCTCCAAGTCAGGAGAGAAGTGCCTCCCCTTCTTCAAAGCCTTCCTTGATCAACCCCCCACTCCTCAGCAAGCCTACTCCCGGGGAGACCCTCTACCTCTACCTCGCTGCCTCCGAGCAAACCCTCAGTGTTGTATTAGTGAGGAAAGAAGACAAAGCTAAAAAGCCTATCTATTATGTCAGCAAGGTTCTCAGAGACGCCGAGCTCCGCTATCTGAGATTGAAAAAGATAGCCTACGCCTTGGTAATGGCAGCCAGGAAGCTCCGCCCCTATTTCCAATCCCACTCGGTGGTCGTCCTTACCGACCAGCCGCTTAAGCAAGTCCTGCACAAGCCCGAGACTTCCGAGCGTCTGATGAAGTGGTCGATCGAGCTTAGTCAACATGACTTATCCTATCAGCCTCGGACTGCAATCAAGGCTCAAGCTGTAACGCCCCGATTTCCACGTAACTGGGGAAACCGTGACACATGCCAAGATCTTTTCTTCAATTAGTCACGATACACAGAAAAACTGGAAAAATTAAAACTTTTTATTCAACACAGAGTTATTACCCAATAATTACAAATATCAATTTGTAATAACAAAGTGTAACGCTTGCACCCCATTTTTTTTTCTTCTTGACTCCAAAATTAATTCTTTCAATTTCTATATCACTTTAAACATAAACTAAGATAGTTATATTTCAAGAAAAATTTTGGCAGAGTTTCCCTTGTAATTTCTGCCCCGAAACACAAAAAGCTTACGGAATTCTGCTCTAAATTCCGTAGCTCACATCACAGGCAATAATATCATGGGCTCCCCAGGCCAAAATGAGCAGAATCACACAGGCAATATAAATATCATGCTCTGGGGGCCAAACTCATAACAGGATATCAATTATCAATTAAAAACTATAAATTCCTTTGAAAACGTAGTAAGGTTTTTAGAAAATAACTTATCAAAACATACTACAGGGACCGGTACTCCACAACGAGAAGGGTACGGATCAAAAACATATCATGCCACTCCACACTATACTCATCATCATCATCCACATACTTATACGTCAAAAATACAATTTAAATCATGAATTTCACTATTCACATAAATAAACCATAAAAAACAAATTTTTAATTGAAGCTCCACTCCACAGAACCATGAATCTACACCTCACCTCTGCACTGCTGAGGACCGTAACAGTAGGGGACCTAGGGTAGTTCAGGGACTCCCTAACCCCCAAACACTAAGGGGTTAGCCATTTCTGGTGTGAGTATAATTTACTAAATAAGCAAATAAATTAAAATTATAAGTAAAAAAAGAACGAACTTACGAATACCAAGATAATCAAATTCTACTTGAAATCTTAACATGTAAACACCATAAATGGGAATTTCACATCAAATACTCTCTGAGTCATTACCTGTATGCATACCCATACTCGCTCATAACATACTTATCTTAGTAACCATTTTCATAACCACTCTCATAATACAGATATTGATCTTATTGCACTATATAACATATCACATCATAAACATATGCATTCATTCTCATACTGCCGCATTCCTTCATGTCCTACCTAACATCTCATTGCACATTACCATTTACTTGCATTTCATCACAATATACTCCATATCCCAACCATAGTTTGGGCAATAACATATCACACCCCAAAGCTGATAGCTTGGGTAATAATCACAGCACCCCAAGCCGAACTTGGATAATATCACATCACATCCCAAGCCCATAGCTTGGTTATTAATTTACTTCAACTATCACACTCGCAATTCATCTTGAATGGAAAAGAAACGTGTACATATAATTGATGTGCCAGTGTATGTTATGACTTAACTCAAATGCAAGATTACCAATACAATGATGCTCTTATTCTAATGCAAGCAAGTCTCTGAAATAGTATGCATCCCAAACTACATACGCCCCATCTCAAGCCGTCTCTCCATATATAGGGATTTGAACCCACGTTATGAATTCTATTTTGTACACAACCTGTTCCCGACAATACAACATGACTGATGAGGTTGCAGACATGGTCAAGTCCCACCAATGCAGTACGCTCGTGGTGTCTCTGTTTGCCACTACTACCCGGTGCACCGGACCTCACTCAAAAACTAGACCAACACAGGGTCTTCCAAGCACAGGATAGCACGAAGCCTACCCTATGTCACCCATAACTCATAGACCGTGATCTATGGCCCGTTCGCTCTTCCTGGCATAGAACGTGATGGAATTTTCGGGGTCCATCCCCTAGTTCCGACAGACCGTTCTTACCATGGTATTTCAAGAATTAACAGACGAGATATGCAACCCGTGCTCCCAACTCGTGAGAAGACACCATACGTATCCCTTTGACAGGAAGGTACAACCCAATAACACCTCCTAGTGTCGGCCTATAGGACAGGTCGGATCATAAGGAATCACTCTTAACACCAACTCTTTCCCTTCGGCGAAGGATGATAATAATAATGATTAAGTAGTAATAGCCATAAGTTACTACCCTAACGATGTCACTAACCCTGAACAATCCTAGGGATGACAATATTATAAACACGACATGCTAAGTCTTAAATTAGACTTCGCAAGATAACTCTACTAGGCTGCTCAACCTAGACTTACCAGAATCCCTCAGTATCTGGTTCATGGCCTATCGATCCAAGACCCCGGCAATACAAACGTATTCACAAGCTACTACACTGAACTTGGATTTAGTCACACTCCGGTTCGCGATCAACCAACGGTTACGATCTGACGGCACCCGCAAAGTGACTCGTCCACAGTCCCTTAGGAGTAAGGTAAACACACGTCTTAATGGTCGATAGCCCTAGGGCAATGATATCACCCTAAATGAGCACAACAAACTGTATATTACCTAAGAAGCTACATACGAGTAACCAAAAACACATACGAGCTAAACAGCTACGTATGGGACCATACGGGCCAGTCGAGCCGCGTATAAGACAACAACATACATACGAGCCAAATAAGCTACGTATGAGACCAACATCTACATACGGACCAGGCGAGCCGCCTATGAGGCAACAACATACATACGAGCCAAATAAGCTACGTATGAGACCAACATCTACATACGGACCAGGCGAGCCGCATATGAGGCAACAACATACATACGAGCCAAATAAGCTACGTATGAGACCAACATCTACTACGGGCCAGTCAAGCCACGTACGAGCAAAACCACATACAAACAACCATACAGGTAATCAAACCTAGAAGCAACCAACCGTGCTTACTAGAAAACTTGATCTTCTATAATTAGAAGCAACAGAAGAATCTACTAAATGTCTAAAATAGGCATTTTACCAATGAGAAGCCCCAAGTGACATAACAACTTTTATCAAGCTAACAATTACTAGTGACCTTCCCAACCCATACTACCCATGAAGATGAGTAATGTTCATGTGATATAGTCCAACCTTACTTAGGGTCTCATACAACTAGAATCCATGGTTTCCCTCCCCAAATTGAACTAGAACTACATACACGAGATTCTTGGGTTCTTTCTTCAAGTTTGAGCTAGAATCACCTAGGACTAAAAGCATGGGCTCATGGGTTCTTTTAATCTTTCACTACCGTTATAATACAATTCAAGTGTGGTTCCTTTGAATCTAGAACTACTATGCAACTCGAGTATTGCAACTACAACACGATGGCTCTTCACTAACGCTACCCCACAACATGATAGTTAAAACCACAACTATAACAACATGATTCTTTTCTATTACTTAAGCACGAATCTACAATGGCCTTAAGCATGGTATATAACTTAAACATCAACCTACAACATTCTTAAGTATGAATACAACTTAAGCATGTATTCACAACAATCTTAAGCATGAATAATTACTACAATCTAAGCATGAATATGAACATTGACTACAATTCAAGTATGAGTGACTATTACACACTAAGCATGGATATCTACCACCACCTTAAGTGTAACGCCCCGAATCCCAAATACACTGAATTCGAGATGTTCTACAGGATCTTTCAGCTTCCTTTAGTATAATTTTACAAAGAAATTTGAACTTTTCACTTTACATCAGAGTTTACATGATTACATTACACTTTACATTGCACAGCGGAAGTAAACTTTACAACAATGAAACAAATGTACAACAACATTGAATAATCTTTAAGCATTTGTTCTTCTTTAATCTGTATCAAGCTATTTACCTGCATATAAGACTGTGGGTACGTCAGTTTATTCAACCGACGATCATTATACACGGCCATCCTCTCTATGCCGGAAATAATATAACTTATTTTCCATATTTAGCAAACACAAACTTGTCACATATCAAACTAAAGGGGCTACCCTATTGATGTCGTGTTGTGATTGTGTACTTAGTCCTTAATGCATTTATTTATATTAAATGACACTAATGCGCACTTGTTCGGATTCTATGCATCTCATACTACATAGGTCCGAGGGCAAGCCCTTAATCGTTCTTCATCTTTGTAGGGTTCAATCCCTCGCCATACTTAATCTACTACTGTAATTACGGTAGGTATCTTAGATGATCTATGAGTACAAGCACGTGTACAGAAAATCCTGGAGGAAAATTCCACGTCATGTCACGACGCATCGTGAAGACAGCCTGTGGCAATTCAGCCTCCTTCATGGCACACGATCCTCTTGCAGTCACCAAACATCCCACAAGCGTCGCCATCGGAACGATAATTTTGGAGTAGTGCCCACGCCATGTCTTGACACATCAAGCAGGCAGCCTGTGGATCACTCTCACACCGCCAATCCGATGGCCCCCATACTCGTGTTTTTCTCCTACTTTCATCACGTCTCCACTATGTACTAATCCTTAGTTTTTATCAAAATCATGAACAAAAATCAAAGCTCTAGAGTTAGCCTCTCCACTAAACCAAACTTATTCATTCATTGAAACATGACCAACCTTGGTCTTTCTTTTAAATTTTCATTTCATTTATTTTCAATGCCGGGGGAGACTTAGCTACTCCTTTTGTTTCAATTTTCAATTCACAATTTCCAAAATGAGCATTTCCAACTCATAAATTCATTTGTTGATTTGTCATACTCAAAAGTATTTCTCTTTTCTAATCATGATTTCTAATTCGTTCAAATAGTCCATAACTATACATGAAATTCAACTATTCATCATGTAACTCATGAAATGTTATTTTCACATAAAAACCCACATCACTAATTATTCAATCAAAGGTGAACATTTACGCTTCATAATTTCCACACTATTCTCAAATGAGAATAATTTGCATCACATCACACAATATAATTTCTTTTTGCCAAATTAATTTTCTAATCCTTCATTTCAAATCATTTTTGCAAGATATAATTTCACAAAGAATATCAATGTACAACTATAGTTCTATTTACTCACTTAGTCACAAATTATACTTTACTTTATGTAAATCATTCCCAAATTATTTTTAATAAGTCCCATGTATTTTTAGAAGAATAGTCATATTTTTTTCATAATTTTTGGACCACCAAAACACCCAAAAAAATAATTTTTCCTAAACTGCCGATGCCAAGAATCGAACCCAGCACCAAGGAGAACGCAGCCGAAGGCACAGACCAACAGGCCATTTGTGCCAGCGGTATAAAGGGAAGGCAGAGAATATTTAATGCTCTCGGTCGCTGATTCTTATACTTTTAAAAATTCATGAACAAAATATGGTGCCACAGGGATTCGAACCGACCACCACAGGGAACCCAACCGCATACTCTGACCACTTGAGCTACGCGCTCAAGTTGTCAAGATACAACTTAAATTCTTTTTACTATCATTCTCTCTGTTATTAAGACAAGTCGATATTCAACAAGTACTCATTTCATTTTGTTTTTTTTTTATATAAAAACTACTGAAAAATTCCAGATTGACTAACATTATCATAAGTTATATTCCAGTATAATAAAATAATTTTTCCAATAATCAAAACACATTTTCATACATTTAATTGAAATTGTGAACTATCACTACCACATTTCTTCTTTTTCGACATCTCTTAACAACTAACGCCATTAATCTCTTTATCAGCAATTTTCACATTAATTTTCTGTCTTTAATCATCTACCTAACATACAAACTCATATTTTAATTTATTCATGCCCACATTAACACAAAAGATCTATTTAACACATGAAATAGCATTATCAACCTACTAGCTTTTGTATGTAATTCTTGATGGTAATAAATGTGTTTTCTTCAATCAATCCATGATCCTAATCAATTCGCATACAACTTAAATAATAGAACCACATACAAATTTGCATATCCACATTTCAATCATTCAATGGGTTATTTTTCCCTAATTAAAGTGTGCTCTTCTTAATCTTTTTCATGCTTCATTCATTCATTTCTAACATGCATTTCTAATTTAGAAATATGGAGAATTTACCCACCTCGATGGAGAGACAAACACAATTAGCAACTTCCTAAACAAAAATCCTTGCACACGAACGGTCCTCCTCCTAGAAGCGCGCACTCGAGCCTCCAAAAGCACCAAAACCGAGCTCCCCTTCTTGATGAAAATCGGCCTCTCGTCCCCTTGGTGTTGCAAGCACAATCCCACACACTCTCAATCTTTTAACTCACACAATTATTACTAGATAAGGTATTTCAGACTATAGGTTTGGAAGGATTAATAGGCACAAGAATAACTAGCCATGGGGGGGGGGTATTTATACTAAAAATCAAAGAGAATGGATGGCTAGGATCAAGTGATTGGTTATAAGATGGAGGGCTAAGATGAAATTAGGAGTTGCATTAACTACCCACCACCAAGTAACCACCAAGCATGATCACCACTAAAATTTTGATTTTCCCTCCAAAAGATTACAACCGGCCATGCTAGGAATGTGCATATTTCTCGTGTACGTGCAATGCACGTGCATGTCACTTGGTCCAAAAATTATACATTAAATTTTTGTATAAAAATAAAATAGTCTTTAAATTGTATTCTACATGACAAGTTGTATAAAAGTAGTTCATGGGCTTTAGTTTTTGGGCCAAAATAATTATTTTAAAAATAAAATAAATTAATTAAATTTTTGGGCTTTAGGAAAAAGGCTTTTTGTCTAATTGAAAGAAGACTTCATAGAAAAATAATTAAAGGCACATATTTAAATATCTATACTCATCATGATGAGAATATTTACCAAAAATATTGCATGTGCACACTACATGCAAAATAAAAATAATTTTTCATTAAATGAAAAAAATCAGGGCATTACATTAAGCATGGTTTATAACTTTCCTATAATAATCCAAGCATGATATATAACTTCTATAACTCAAGTATGATTTACCACACTTAAGCATGGTTCTTTTACTACTACTTAAGCATAGGTTATTTCTACCACTCAAGCATGGTATATAACTCCCCTACAATAATCCAAGTATGGTATATAACATGAGCCTCAATCCTACAACAATCCAGGATTCAATTTATTCAAACTTCTTTAAAATATCAAATACGTATATAAAACCATACTCACCATATTTTGATATCATCATGTAAATATAGCTCATCCCCATATACATATATACGTTATTCAAACATCTTTTAAAACATCAAATACATGAATAAATCATACTCACCATATTTTGATATCATCATGTAAATATAGCTCATCCCCATATACACGTATACGTTATTCAAACATCTTTTAAAACATCAAATACATAAATAAATCATACTCACCATATTTTGATATCATTATATTAGTGTAACTCATCCCCACATACATAACTAATCCATTATATAGGTTTTATATACTCAAAATAGTTAATTTAACCAAATATCACAAAAACCTATTTTCGGGCCCATAAAAATCCGTATTTCCCTCAAAATCAATCTTTAACATAACTTCTACGAAATATATCAAAAAGCCATGAAATTTGGCCACAACATAAAATATAGGTAGATACATCATACTCACTAAATTTCTTAAAACACAAAAATACGTAAATAAATTGATACTCACATATTCCTCAAACCACAAAAAATACGTAAATAAATTAATACTCACATATTTTCCGCAAAGATTCGAAGCGCCACCATGCACCCCGCATCCAAAGTCGCTAATATATCCTATCATCAAATTTCAAAGCAATTAAACTCAAATCATTCAAACCAATCTCAAGAGCTAATAACACTATTCCAAATATCACCCAAGCGTTCATTGAACGTCTGGATTATACACGTGCAATGCACGTAATAATCTAATGCCTATGGAACTTTTCATCCCCAAATAATTACTAGAACCACTCCTAAATTTCCTAGTGGTCCAACTGTACTCTCCACTACTATATGAGAAATAATCCATACACATATAGTTCTCTTTTACAAATCCAAAACCCTAATTTATTAACAACTTGCAATTTCTCTAACAACTTGCTATTTTCTCACATCTACCATGTTCAACATCACTAAATCTTCTTACCATAACACTCCTACTCAATAGAAATTAACCCAACTCAATTTTATACAATAAAATAATTTAGGGTTTACCTTTTCGAAATCATTTCGAAAATCTGAGGCTATCACGATGCAGAGAGCCCTTCCATTAGCCTATCCCTCGATTTAATTTGAAATCGACACAGAAATGAGGTGGTTTTTAGGTGGGTAAATCATCGCCGAATGGGTTCTTTTGGGGTTCTCTTCGGTCGGAATGGAAACAATAAGGGAAAGAAGAAGAAGGAGAAGGAAGGAGAAAGGAGGTGGTGGGGTTTTCTTTCCATTTCGGCTGGGAAAAGAACGGGAGAAGGAGAAGGAGTAGGAAGGAGGGCCGGGGGTTTCTTTGGGGTTGGGATGGGAAGGGAACGGGAAGGAAGAAGGAAGGAGAAGGAAGAAGAAGGAAAAGGTGGAGGGTTTTGTAAAAAGTAAATGAATAAATAAATAGATAAATAATGTAATGGGAATATTACATATAAGCCCCCAATTCTCAATATATTATAAACAATACAAAATACATTAAGACTACCTCGTAATAATCCTTCAAAATTATAAAATAAAGTAGAAAATAACTGATATTTCTCAATTAAATATAATTGTTATTAGAAAATACATAATCGAGTGCAATTCTCAATTGCGCACAGATTACGATGCAAAATTGCCATATGCTATTTTTCGGGGTCTTACATTACTCCCTCCTTAGAATCGTTCTGTCATCAGAACGCTGATAGTGGAGAGGAAGACAACCACAAACATCAATGGTTCACGAGACACTTTTCTGAACCATCTCCAGTTCCTCAAGTGATATTCTCGAAAACTGGCATTCTACCAAGTTTAACTGTTGTCCTTCAGCCTTCTGGACAGACCCACCATGAATTTGATGCTGACATTCTTCTGCTCCTGCTCTGGAGTAGACAGTGGCTGCATTACCTTGCTCTATTCTTGTCTACAAGTGATGTTGATTTACTCCTTGATTACGACTCCTATTGGTTGGTGACCACTCCCTCCTTAGAAAGGACGAAGTCACACATTGCCGCTTCAGCCCCTGAGCAGCTCCTCTTGGTGACCTTGCTGAATTGTTAACACGATTGCCCTCTGTCTGAGCAAGATTTTCTCCTTAGCGTGCTCTTAGTGGCTTCTTAATCATAAGCTGATCTTGGAGAACTCTGCCGCTTCAGTGCTTCAATCCCTGTATTTCCTACCTAAGCCTTCTGACTTGCTCACTTGGACTCGGTTGCAGCTCCCATCGTACCAAAACTGAGCTCTAACTTGAGTAATCACTCTAATACTGGCTTGCTTGATCTCATCATCTAGCTTCTTGCTTCCTTCATGGTCTTTGGCTAAGGTCAATCCCTCACTTATCTGGATCATTTGCAGTTCAGTAGCCACTCCCTCCTTAGAATAGGACATGGCCTACGATTATTACTTCAGACTTCTAGGATTCTCTCCTATAATTTGCTCGAAGCTGATGCTCCAGATGGTGTATTCAAACAACCCCAAATCTAGAGTTTCCTCCCACACACAACTCAACTCTTGAAAAATAATTCGGACAAAAGAATGTGATGAACCACATTTGAACAAAACAGTTGCATGGATTCGATATATATATAAGTCCAACTGATTACAAAAGTGTTTCATCATACATTACTTCTTAGTCCAAAATAAATATCAGAAATACAACTTTTAACTTAGTTGCATTTCTATATGCACATACCGGTACTAGCACTCCTGCCTTCTACTTCTTGCTGGTAGCAAGTGCGAACTCTACCCTTGGTGAATAGACTCCTTCCCTTTATTGTTCATCTTCAGGGTTGATCTGCCGCTCTTCTTATGAAACTGGGGACAATATGGTCAGATATGACCAATCCTCCCACATTTGTAACATGTACGGGTATCTTTCTGAGTGTCCCTCCTCGGACACTGGTTCTTGAGATGACCATGCTTACCACATAGAAACAACTTCCTATCTTGGTGCCTCCAAGTTTGCCCTCCGTTTTTTGAGTCTTCTGCTTCTGACCTTGGTTCTCGAACCCTGATGCTGGTACAGATCTTGTCCCTTGTAGTCGTGGACAGACTGATTTCTTGTGCCCGCCTCTCTCACAAAGATTGCATACTACAACCTTGGTGGTCTCTGGGATTTGCTCCCAATCATGTTGTAGTCGTGCCAATCTGGAATCAAGGTGTTCCTGCTCCTTTGCTAAGCCTGCTAATATAGCTCTGAAGACATCACCCAGTTACTTAGCTTGACGACCTTTCCTAATCACATACTTCCTCAACTTCCTCTTTTCCCGATGTATGCTGTCTGCCACCGCTGTGCGTTGATCCACACTTAGTCCTTGCGGTGGTGAAGTCTCCTTAGGATCCTCGCTCCAGATTATCGGATCGTCCATCGATATCGGTTCACTCCCTTTCACCAGCACATCCTCGGTAAGGATATCCTCGAATACCATCATGTGTTTAAAGGATGGTAATACATATACTGGAATTAGTCCAGATATAGAAAAATTATAAAACATAAGTTGAAAGAACCAATAATATGAATTATAACTATCTACAACTAGCTAAAACCCGACTCCTAAAAGGCATCCAAGTTTAATTTTCCTACTGTGTTGGACTGTAAATTGAAGTCAACTCTGATACCACTCTGTAACGCCTCGATTTCCACGTAACTGGGAAAACCGTGACACATGCCAAGATCTTTTCTTCAATTAGTCACGATACACAGAAAAACTGAAAAAATTAAAACTTTTTATTCAACACAGAGTTATTACCCAATAATTACAAATATCAATTTGTAATAACAAAGTGTAACGCCTGCACCCCTTTTTTTTTCTTCTTGACTCCAAAATCAATTCTTTCAATTTCTATATCACTTTAAACATAAACTAAGATAGTTATATTTCAAGGAAAATTTTAGCAGAGTTTTCCTTGTAATTTCTGCCCCAAAACACAAAAAGCTTACGGAATTCTGCTCTAAATTTCGTAGCTCACATCACAGGCAATAATATCATGGGCTCCCCAGGCCAAAATGAGCAGAATCACACAGGCAATATAAATATCATGCTCTGGGGGCCAAACTCATAACAGGATATCAATTATCAATTAAAAACCATAAATTCCTTTGAAAACGTAGTAAGGTTTTTAGAAAATAACTTATCAAAACATACCACAGGGACCGGTACTCCACAACGAGAAGGGTACGGATCAAAAACATATCATGCCACTCCACACTATACTCATCATCATCATCCACATACTTATACGTCAAAAATACAATTTAAATCATGAATTTCACTATTCACATAAATAAACCATAAACAACAAATTTTAAATTGAAGCTCCACTCCACAGAACTATGAATCTACACCTCACCTCTGCACTGCTGAGGACCGTAACAGTAGGAAACCTAGGGTAGTTCAGGGACTCCCTAACCCCCAAATACTAAAGGGTTAGCCATTTCTGGTGTGAGTATAATTAACTAAATAAGCAAATAAATTAAACTTATAAGTAAAAACAGAACGAACTTACGAATACCAAGATAATCAAATTCTATTTGAAATCTGAACATGTAAACACCATAAATGGGATTTCACATCAAATACTCTCTGAGTCATTACCTGTATGCATACCTATACCCGCTCATAACATACTTATCTTAGTAACCATTTTCATAACCACTCTCATAATACAGATATTGATCTTATTGCATTATATAACATATCACATCATAAACATATGCATTCATTCTCATACTGCCACATTCCTTCATGTACTACCTAACATCTCATTGCATATTGCCATTTACTTGCATTTCATCACAATATACTCTATATCCCAACCATAGTTTGGACAATAACATATCACACCCCAAAGTAGATAGCTTGGATAATAATCACCGCACCCCAAGCCGAACTTGGATAATATCACATCACATCCCAAGCCTATAGCTTGGTTATTAATTTACTTCAACTATCACACTCGTAATTCATCTTGAATGGAAAAGAAACGTGTACATATAATTCATGTACCAGTGTAAGTTATGACTTAACTCAAATGCAAGATTACCAATACAATGATGCTCTTATTCTAATGCAAGTAAGTCTCCGGAATAGTATGCATCTCATACTACTTACGCCCCATCTCAAGCCGTTTCTCCATATATAGGGATTTGAACCCATGTTATAAATTCTATTTTGTACACAACCTGTTCCCGACAATACAACATGACTGATGAGGTTGCAGATGTGGTCAACTCCTACTTATGCAGTACGCTCGTGGTGTCTGTGTTTGCCACTACTACCCGGCGCACCGGACCTCACTCAAAAACCAGACGAACACAGGGTCTTCCTAGCACAGGATAGCACAAAGCCTATCCTGTGTCACTCATAACTCATAGACCGTGATCTATGGCCCTTTCGCTCTCCCTGGCATAGAACGTGATGGAATTTTCGGGGTCCATCGCCTAGTTCCGACAGACCATTCTTACCATGGTATTTCAAGAATTAACAGACGAGATACGCAACCCATGCTCCCAACTCGTGAGAAGACACCGTACGTATCCCTTTGACGGGAAGGTACAACCCAATAACACCTCCTAGTGTCGGCCTATAGTACAGGTCGGATCATAAGGAATCACCCTTAATACCAACTCTTTCCCTTCGGTGAAGGATGATAATAATAATGATTAAGTAGTAATAGCCATAAGTTATTACCCTAACTATGTCACTAACCCTGAACAATCCTAGGGATGACAATATTATAAACACGACATGCTAAGTCTTATACGAGCCAAATAAGCTACGTATGAGACCAACATCTACATACGGGCCAGTCGAGCCACGTACGAGAAAAACCACATACAAACAACCATACAGGTAATCAAACATAGAAGCAACCAACCGTGCTTACTAGCAAACTTGATCTTCTATAATTAGAAGCAACAGAAGAATCTACTAACCGTCTAAAATAGGCATTCTACCAATGAGAAGCACCAAGCAACATAACAACTTTTATCGAGCTAACAATTACTAGTGACCTTCCCAACCCATACTACCCATCAAGATGAGTAATGTTCATGTGATATAGTCCAACCTTACTTAGGGTCTCATACAACTAGAATCCATGGTTTCCCTCTCCAAATTGAACTAGATTCTTGGGTTCTTTCTTCAAGTTTGAGCTAGAATCACCTAGGACTAAAAGCATGGGCTCATGGGTTCTTTTAATCTTTCACTACCGTCATAATACAATTCAGGTGTGGTTCCTTTGAATCTAGAACTACTATGCAACTCGAGTATTGCAACTACAACACGATTGTTCTTCACTAACGCTACCCCCACAACATGATAGTTAACACCACAACTATAACAACATGATTCTTTTCTATTACTTAAGCATGAATCTACAATGGCCTTAAGCATGGTATATAACTTAAACATCAACCTACAACATTCTTAAATATGAATACAACTTAAGCATGTACTCACAACAATCTTAAGCATGAATAATTACTCCAATCCAAGCATGAATATGAACATTGACTAGAATTCAAGTATGAGTGACTATTACACACTAAGCATGGATATTTACCACCACCTTAAGCATGGTTTATAACTTTCCTATAATAATCCAAGCATGATATATAACTTCTATAACTCAAGTATGATTTACTACACTTAAGCATGGTTCTTCTACTCCTACTTAAGCATATGTCATTTCTACCACTCAAGCATGGTATATAACTCCCCTATAATAATCCAAGCATGGTATATAACATGAGCCTCAATCCTACAACAATCCAGGATTCAATTTATTCAAACTTCTTTAAAATATCAAATACGTATATAAAACCATACTCACCATATTTTGATATCATCATGTAAATATAGCTCATCCCCATATACATATATACATTATTCAAACATCTTTTAAAACATCAAATACATGAATAAATCATACTCACCATATTTTGATATCATCATGTAAATATAGCTCATCCCCATATACACGTATACGTTATTCAAACATCTTTTAAAACATCAAATACAAAAATAAATCATACTCACCATATTTTGATATCATTATATTAGTGTAACTCATCCCCACATACATAACTAATCCATTATATAGGTTTTATATACTCAAAATAGTTAATTTAACCAAATATCACAAAAACCTATTTTCGGGCCCATAAAAATCCGTATTTCCCTCAAAATCAATCTTTAACATAACTTCTACGAAATATATCAAAAAGCCATGAAATTTGGCCACAACATAAAATATAGGTAGATACATCATACTCACTAAATTTCTTAAAACACAAAAATACGTAAATAAATTGATACTCACATATTCCTCAAACCACAAAAAATACGTAAATAAATTAATACTCACATATTTTCCGCAAAGATTCGAAGCGCCACCATGCACCCCGCATCCAAAGTCGCTAATATATCCTATCATCAAATTTCAAAGCAATTAAACTCAAATCATCCAAACCAATCTCAAGAGCTAATAACACTATTCCAAATATCACCCAAGCGTTCATTGAACGTCTGGATTATACACGTGCAATGCACGTAATAATCTAATGCCTATGGAACTTTTCATCCCCAAATAATTACTAGAACCACTCCTAAATTTCTTAGTGGCCCAACTATACTCTCCACTACTATATGAGAAATAATCCATACACATATAGTTCTCTTTTACAAATCCAAAACCCTAATTTATTAACAACTTGCAATTTCTCTAATAACTTGCTAATTTCTCACATTTACCATTTCCAACATCACTTAATCTTCCTACCATAACACTCCTACTCAATAGAAATTAACCCAACTCAATTTTATACAATAAAAAAATTTAGGGTTTACCTTTTCGAAATCATTTCGAAAATCTGAGGCTACCACGATGTAGAGAACCCTTCCATTAGCCTAACCCTCGATTTAATTTGAAATCGACAAAGAAATGAGGTGGATTTGAGGTGGGGAAATCATCGCCGAATGGGTTCTTTTGGGGTTCTCTTTGGTCGGAATGGAAACAAGAACGGAAAGAAGAAGAAGGAGAAGGAAGGAGAAAGGAGGTGGTGGGGTTTTCTTTCCATTTCGGCTGGGAAAAGAACGGGAGAAGGAGGAGTAGGAAGGAGGGCCGGGGGTTTCTTTGGGGTCGGGATGGGAAGGGAACGGGAAAGAAGAAGGAAGGAGAAGGAAAAAGAAGGAAAAGGTGGGGGGTTTTGTAAAAAGTAAATGAATAAATAAATAGATAAATAATGTAAAGGGAATATTACATATAAGCCCCCAATTCTCAATATATTATAAACAATACAAAATACATTAAAACTACTTCGTAATAATCCTTCAAAATTATGAAATAAAGTAGAAAATAACTAATATTTCTCAATTAAAAATAATTGTTATCAGAAATACATAATCGAGTGCAATTCTCAATTGCGCACAGATTATGATGCAAAATAGCCATATGCTATTTTTCGGGGTCTTACACTAGCCTTAGATGAGTTTATAGTAGAAAGCACCATCCTGGAAGTGAGTCAAGCCGCAAATGGGCCACCCATGTGGACAGTGTATGTAGACGGGTCTTCTTGCGCGAAAAGGAGTAGAGCTGGAGTCATTCTGGCAGGCCCAGATGACTTCGTGCTCTAATACTCCCTCTGCATCAACTTCAGAGCCTCCAACAACGAAGCTGAGTATGAAGCCCTAATAGCAGGCCTGGGCATGGCTCGCAAGGCAGGAACACAACGTGTCCGAGTGTTCAGTGACTCGCAGCCGATGGTTAATCAGGTCTTAGGAGACTACGAGGTGCGAGACGACCGAATGGTTATGTCACGTCCCGCTTCCCAAAAACATGGAATACGAGTGCGTAACAAAAGTCCAGCGAATGAATATAATCATCCTTAAGCTGTTCAGGAATTCTTTACAACATATCACAGTAAAATCAGAGTCGGAAGCCAGAAAAAGATCAACCACATGCACTTATGAACCAAATATCAACAAGAATACTTGAAATAAAACACATTAATCTCAAATATTCAGGATCTGAATAACACAATAATCTTCGGGTCACATTGCCCAAATACAAATAATACTTAAGTCTCAAGTACAGAAATATTCAAGTTCACGAATACAGAATAAAGTTCTAACAGGAAACAGAAATAATAATCAGCAACTAATACTGTGAACCACCAGTACCTTCTTGAATCTGTCCACCGAAATCTGTAATCATCGAATACAGGAAAAAGGAAAAGAAGAAAACACAGTACCCGTCAATGGCAAGTCCGGGTCACAAATAGAATAGGATACAAGCACATGGACAAAACTAAACAGATCTAACTAACATCAGAAACAGACCTAATATGGTATGGTAAATTCAACTAACATAGTATCCTAGCAGATGTCTCAGATATTAAGTGTCAAGTGTCATATAACAGATATGTCAGGTAAACAGATATTGAGATATGTCAGGTAAATCAGATAACAGATATGTCAGGTAAATCAGATATTCAGATATGTCAGGTAAATCAGATATTCAGGTATTCAGATTCAGATTTAGATTTCATATATCAGATTCAGATTCAGACCTCAAAAATATATTCAGATCTCAGATTTCAGATTAATGTAAGTCTTGTGTGATTACTATCTAGGTAGCACTTCATGCGCCATACTTTTATCACATGGTTGCTACATTCAAAACAATTTCGTTTGTAGATTTCGTAGGGGATATTATAGGGCCGTGTACTCAGGATCAGACAGATATCAGAACAGACAGATAGAACCTAGTGGCTCTCTTCTCCTCTACACCTTCCTATAAGAAGTAATGTAGACAGGGTCAGAAACAGACATACAGAACCTAGTGGTTCTCTTCTACTCTACACCTTCTTACATAAGAAGCAATGTAGACAGGGTCAGAATACAGATAATTATATGGGAAACACGGGCCCCCTTCTAAGTACACATTTCTATGCTTTCCCACTACTAGATCTTTCCCATACCCCGGCTTGATTACTTTCATTGTAGTTATTAAACAGACATGAATGTGAGCTAAAGGATGTCAAACTAACATCACATGATCAGGTTTAGGTTTAGGGCATCAGATCTGTAAGTATAGATACTATACATTCACAAATACGAGCAAAATAGTGTATGTTTGTAATCAGAACAGCAAGACCAATCTGTACTAAAACAATGATCCAAAGACCTACAGGCATGAAAATTATGATCCGTCGAAGGATCTGGAAAACTAGACTTCCACACGCTTCTAACGGGTATAATAAATCCATATGCTATTTCACAACATCTCGACTAAAAACACAATTCAACACAGTTTTCATGTACAGCCAGAAAACAGGGGAATAACTTAAACCACATGAAAACAGCATACAAAGTCATTAATTAAATCCACGAAAATTCTGGGGTAATCCCCTACATGTATAGTCTCAAAATATAGATTTTCATATTTTTCCAGAAAGTATAGATATGTTTTCAAAAATAGAAAATAACACATAACACAGTTTTGATGGATCTGGACTTCTTCAACACCGCTGTACAAAATCATGCATATCTTGAACACAGCGCATCAAAATCCACTTCCGCCAAAACGGGATGAAAGTAGATAAAATTTTCCGACTTTCATATCTCACATAAAATATTCATACAGTAATTAGAAATAAGGTGAACACGGCATTCAACATACAACCACACGCAGTTTACAGCAAAAGCGATCTATAAAAAAGATATAAGACATCACTCAAAACTCATCTTTTAATTATCACAAAAATCAGGGAACTACCTAACATCATGGTGAAACACTGGACAAAGTCTTGTGGCATGAAATTATGTCTAACTTGGATCTTGAAAATAAATTGTCCACAAAAATTATCCCGAACAGATTCTGGAAACTACCAACATACAGTTACTAAAATAATCATAACTACTCCATACGAACTCCAAACAGGATGAAATCAGTGGGATTAGAAATTAGATTCAATTATCTACAAATTACTCAGAAATAGTCATGTGGAGATTCGGACTCTAATTCAGGTAAAATCAACAATCAATCCAGTTCAATCCAAATTTCCAGATTTCTCAACTATGTTTCAAAACGTCATAACTTCCTCAAAAATCATCCAAACTCTTCCAAATTCAAAACACTGTCTACCCATTCTCTAAATATCATATCTAGGGGTTTCTCACATGTCAAAATCCAATATTCCTTATATGGGTGTCCAAACATACATCGGGTATACAATATGTCGCATACGCGATCAAAATCGCGTTTGGGTGAATCCTAAGGCACAATCCTATCAAACTTCATGTCCTAAGTCGTCTATGGCCTGTTTTGAACAATAGAGACGAAATCCACAAATAAAAACATGATCTTGGTCCGTCTCTAGTCTCAACCTATCCTATGTGTGAACTTTCTACTTGTATCAACCTAAGAAATTTAAGTACAAGTTACTTGCCTTGTTGATGATGAACTGATACAGGTCTCCCTGTATCTGAAGAAGAAGGGGAGAGAATTAAGTTCTTTTTCTTTTCATTTCCGTTTTCCTTTTTCTGTTCGATCTCATTCATAGCTGCCGTCGCCGCTATGGTTGTTCAAACTCGTAGCGGTGCGGCCCAGCAGATCCCCGTCATGATTGGGTCTGCACCATTGGTATCAGAGCTCACCGATCCATTAACCACCTCCCCCTTAATCGAGCGCTTACCGACCTTTGAGTCTGGAGGCCACTCCGGACATGGGTCACCAAGCCTGTCGACGCGAGGACCTGGCCCTGGCGCCGATGGTCCTCAACAGTCGACCGATTTAACCCAAAGAGTGGGGGATCTAGAGCTCACGTTGGGAACCATCCAGAACCAGATCAATGGTTTGCAGTTGGCCAACGACGACATCCGCAGTCTTCTCCGACGCCTAGCTGACAGGGAGTCCATCCCCTCAGGTGGTCCCAATCCCTCTTCAGGCTCCAGCCTAATTTCTCCAAACCCAAACTCTCGCGAATCCTACCGATGGGTTCGAGGCGAGGAAGAACCAAGCAAGGATCCAATCCTACCACACTCTCGCCAGACAAGGCAACTCCTCGCCTAACTCCTACAGATAGCAGAGCTCCTTCAGTTGGAGCGCCAAAACTGACTCAATTTGATAAAATTGTGGCGGAGAGGAAAGCGCAAGGACTGTGTTTTCGATGCGATGAAAAATGGGTGAAGGGGCATCGGTGTGCAGGGCGATCTCTCATGCAAATCGAAGGAGAGTATAGTGTTGACGATGCATCCGTAGAAGATGTTCCCGCTGTATTGGTCTCACCCGCAGGTGAGGCCCAGAACATCAGTAGTGGTGAATTTCAGGAAGAAATGAGGCAACCTGTACACCCTACCATTTCCCTTGAGGCCATGATTGGCACTGAGGCGCCTCAGACTTTGAGACTGAAGGGGACTATTGCTGAGAAGGAGGTGTATGCTCTCCTTGACACGGGATCCACTCACAACTTCATCGACATGGCTGTGGCAAAGCGCTGCAAACTGTCTGTCAGTAAGATTGGGGGCTTTGGAGTCACCATTGCCGGTGGAGAAAAGCTCAGTTGTGAAGGAGTTTGTGAGGGTGTAGAGTTCAGCTGTCAAGGCATGATCATCAAAGCAAATTTTCATGTGCTTCCATTGCGAAGCAGTCAGTTAGTATTGGGGGTTGAGTGGATAAAGACACTGAGTGGAGTTTGGCTTAGCTATCAGGATCACTCTCTGCATTTTGAGAAGGATGGTGAGATCAAAATCCTACGGGGTATCAATAGTAAAGGGTTGGAGGTTGCTTCAACCAAATCTTTTGTCAAGACCCTTGCTCATCTGAGAAGAGGGTATCTGTTGGGGATTCAAGCCTGCCCTGATACTACTTCCCCTCCCATCGATGCCATAGCTGAGACTCCCTTACCCTCTGCCATATCCCGATTGCTACTCAGCTTCGACAAGGTGTTTCAACCAAGCCCTACTCTTCCTCCGCACAGAACCCATGACCACTGCATTCCCCTGCTTCCCAACTCACACCCAATCAGCTTAAGACCCTACAAGCATCCATGGCACCACAAGAATGAGATAGAGAAACTCATCAACGAGATGCTTCAATCAGGAGTGATCCGTCCCAGTATGAGCTCCTATGCTTCCCCCGTAGTTATGGTTAAGAAACCTGATGGAACATGGAGGCTTTGTGTCGACTACAGAGCCCTCAACAAGATGACAATCAAGGATAAGTATCCAATTCCAGTCATCGACGAGCTCTTGGATGAGTTGCAAGGGGCCACGGTGTTTAGTAAGTTGGACCTTCGAAGCGGCTATCACCAAATTAGAATGAAGGAGGAGGATATTCCCAAGACGGCGTTCAAGACACACGAAGGGCATTACGAGTATGTTGTAATGCCATTTGGCCTCACCAATGCCCCCTCAACATTTCAATCTTTAATGAATGAGATCTTCAAGCCCTATCTCCAGAAATTTGTCTTGGTTTTTTTCGATGACATATTAGTCTATAGCCGAACACTCCAGGAGCATACTCTTCATTTGAAGTTGGTTTTACAACTGCTAGAAGAAAACTCCCTGAGTGCCAAGCGAAGCAAATGCATGTTCGCAGTTAATGAGGTTGCCTATTTGGGTCATATTGTGTCTGACGCAGGAGTGTCGGTGGATCCAAGCAAAATCTCCGCCATTCAGCAATGGCCAGTGCCCCGCACCTTGAAGGCGTTGAGAGGATTTCTAGGTCTTGCAGGGTATTATCGCAAGTTTATTGAAAGATATGCTTCGATCTCAGCCCCACTTGTTGCTCTCACTAAGAAGGGATCCTTCCACTGGTCGCCATCAGCTCAAGCAGCATTCGAAGCTTTGAAAATTGCTCTAACTTCTCCCCCCGTGCTCACCTTGCCTGACTTCAATGTTCGATTCACTCTAGAATGCGACGCAGCTGGCACCGGCATTGGGGCGATCCTGATGCAATCTGGGCACCCCGTAGCTTACCTTAGCAAAGAATTGAAGGGAAAGAGCAAGCACCTCTCAGCCTATGAAAAAGAAATGCTCGCTATCCTCCTCGCAGTTAAAAAATGGAGACATTATCTCCTGGGCAGAGAATTCACGATAGTAACTGATCACAAACCCCTTAAATATTTGCTTGAGCAGAAATTGGAGACGGAGGCTCAGCACACCTGGTTGTGGAAGCTGCACGGCTACCAATTCACGGTGGAATATAAGAAAGGGAAGGATAATAAAGGTGCTGATGGGTTATCTCGAGTCTTTGAAGAACCTCAGATACAAACCCTGACAGTAGTTAAACCTGCTTGGTTGGAGGAGTTGAAGGAAGAAGTAAAAAGGGATCCATTCTATGCCAACGTCCAGGAAAAAATCAATCAAGGAGGCTCTAGCCAGTCCAAGCTTAGCCACCAACATGGACTATATTTCTACAAAGGGCGAGTGTTGCTCAAACCCACATCCCCTCTCGTCGCTCGACTGCTTCAACTACACCATGACTCACCACAAGGAGGGCATTCAGGCTATGAGAAGACTCTATCGAGATTACAAAGAGTCGCTTATTGGGAAGGATTGAAGGGGATGCTTAAAAGCTACATCAGGGAGTGTGAAGTGTGCCAACGGTGTAAGTACAATAACCAGAAGCCATCGGGTTTACTGCAGCCCCTGCCAGTCCCTGAGCAAGTGTGGGAGGATTTGAGCATGGATTTTATCGAGGGGTTGCCGAAGAGCTGGGGCAAGACGACCAAACTGGTAGTAGTCGACAGGCTCTCCAAGTACGCACATTTCATTCCAATCTCGCACCCATACACTGCTAAGCAGATCGCTGAGGTTTTCGTTCACAACATTATCAAGTTGTATGGGATCCCCTCTACAATTGTGAGTGATAGGGACCCAGTGTTCACGAGCATTTTTTGGAAGGAGCTATTCAAGCTACAGGGCACCCAACTCCGCATGAGCACCGCCTTTCACCCCCAAATCGACGGCCAATCTGAGGTAGTAAACAGGACGCTCGAGACATACCTCCACTGCTTTTGCGCTTACAAGCCATCAACCTGGGTTAACATGCTCCCCTGGGCGGAGTATTGGTATAATACCAGCTCCCACAGTGCCACCAAGTACTCCCCGTACCAAATCCTCTATGGGAAACCTCCACCTTCTCTTGCTCCCTACATCCCCAAGACTGCGAAGTTGCTAGAGGTAGAGGAAAGCCTCATAGAGAGGGATGTGGTCCTGCGGCTCTTGAAGGACAATTTGAAGAAGGCCCAGCCTAGCTGATAAAAACAGAACTGACACTGAGTATGCGGTTGGAGATCGGGTGTACCTCAAGCTACAGCCCTATCGGCAGAGCTCTGTGGGGGGAAGAAGGGTCCACAAACTATCGCAGCTATATTATGGTCCTTATTTGATTTTGGAAAAGGTTGGGACTGTCGCATACAAGCTACAATTACCTCCGTCCTCCAAGATACACAATGTTTTTCACGTATCTCAGCTCAAGAAACACCTGGGAGATCCTGATAAACTACAAACCACTCACCCTGCTTATTTCTATGAAGAACCCCTCCAACCTGCACAAGTGCTCAATAAAAGGGTGGTAGGGAAGAAGGGAGTATCTACGGTGGAAGTACTCATTCGATGGAAAGGAGGAACTGATGCTGAAGCCACGTGGGAAGAGTTTTGGGACGTTCACCGTCGCTTCCCTGGTTTTCGTCCAACCTTGGAAGCTCCATTTTATGGGGGAAGGGATGATACAGGTCTCCCTGTATCTGAAGAAGAAGGGGAGATATAAAACTCTTGCGTATCAGTCCAGAATAGTTGCGTATCAGTCCATATAGTATTTTTCTTCTTCCAGGGTCTATTTCGCTTAAATGTTGGGTCTTTTGCAATAAACACCCCCGCTGTAGCCAGCGTGGGGCCCAGTAGTTTGTTAGAGGTGTCAGAATTACCGTTTTCACTGTGTATCTACGTGCGCTGCACGTGCCATGTGTTGAGCGGTGATTTGCAGATCACATTTGCTCCTTCCGTCTTCTTCCCTATAAGAAAAGCTGTAATGAGGAATGAGATATGATTTGAATGAATTAAGTTCTTTTTCTTTTCATTTCCGTTTTCCTTTTTCTGTTCGATCTCATTCATAGCTGCCGTCGCCGCTATGGTTGTTCAAACTCGTAGCGGTGTGGCCCAGCAGATCCCCGTCATGATTGGGTCTGCACCATGAACACGGCGCTACGAAGCCTAGCAATGAAAATCCACGAGCAAAAGTCCTTCCACGTGCGATATCAAGCGAACCCACGAACCGAATCTTGCCTACGATCGTCTTCTTGAAGCACGAACTCAACCGGATGATACCCACTACTCCAAATCAGCGAAGAGGGAAGAGAGGGGGGGCTGTCATGAGATGGTTAGGGGCTGTTTCGGGAAGGTGTGGTGCTGGTTTGGTGATGGCCGGCCACAAAAGGAGGGTATAAGGGTTGTGTGGTTGATGGATTTGTATATATGGAGATTGAGAGGGATGAGATGGTCGGATATGGAGGCAAGGGGGGAGAGAGAGGCTCGGATTGGGAAGGGGATTATGCAGGCCGGTTGTGGAGAGGAGAAAAAAAGAGAGGCCGGGTGTGATTATAGGAGAGGGAGAGAGAATATTAGGGTTAGGGATTAATTAGTATTAGGGGTATAAATAGGAGATCAAATGTGGATTAATGGGTAGTGGATATCAATAGGATTAATTAGGTATACAATTGGGTAATGGATATTGGGTAGATTTCAAATGGGGAGACAAAATGCAATGAATCCTATGGCTCCTAAAAATCTCCTTAAGGGCCAAAAATCTTAAATTGGTCAAAACTCTTCTAAAAATCTACCATGACCCTAAAATAATATTTATACATGAACGGAATCTAGAAATTGAGAAAAAGAGCTCAAAATGTCGAAAAACGGCCAAACGGCGCACAAACAGCAAAATGAGGTCAAAACTGCCAGAAAAATATTATAGAATAAAGATAATTAAATTTATTGATCCGAAAAAAATACAATGAAAAATAATAATTCACAAAAATGAAAAATACCCTCAAAAATACCAAAAGTGAAAAACAGGGGTTACAGGTTAAGTACCTAGCCAAGGTCCAAAGTCTCATGGCTTCATTCGAAGAAGCACAAATCCAGCGGATCCCTAGAGAAGAAAACTCCCAAGCAGATGTCCTCTCAAAATTGGCCTCCTCCTCCCTCCAAGGTCTTGAATAGACCACTCTAATCGAAGTAATCCTAAGACCAAGCATAGAAGAAGAATCCGCCGACTCGATGGACTCGCTGCTCATCCAACTCCGAGACAACAGGATGAAGACTTTGATAGAGTTCCTCAGGGATGGGACCCTTCTCCAAGATCCTAAAGAAGCTCGTTGAATACGAACGAGAGCAGAGCGGTACACCCTTGTTTAAGGAGTCTTGTACAAACGCTCTTATACCCAAGTAGATGGAAGACCCTACTTGAGATGCCTCTTCCTGGAAGAAACCTTGTACGCCTTGCAAGAACTTCATGAAGGTATAGGCAGAGCCCATTCAGGGTCAAGGTCCCTCGCTAGGAAAGTTTTGAACTACGGATAGTTCTGGCCTACCCTACTTCGAGATGCCGAGCAACATGTCCAGCAATGCAGCCCTTATCAGCAGTTCTCCAACATCCGCCGACTACACCAAGCACAACTCACATATCTCTCGAGCCCAATTCCCTTCGCAATGTGAGGGATGGACTTTCTAGGTCCATTCCCACCGGCTTCTGGCCAACTCAAGTTCCTAGTCGTGGCGATCGACTATTTCTCTAAGTGGATTGAAGCCGAACCACTAGCTACTATTACTGAGAACAAAGTGCTGCAATTCTTCTCGAAAAATATAATCTGTGGGTTCGGTGTACCTCGGATCCTGATAACAGATAATGCAACACAGTTTACAGGGGCAGCATTCCGATCTTTATGTGAAGACCTCGGCATTCAGCAATGCTTCTCCTCCGTCTCCCATCCTCAGTCCAATGGTCAAGTAGAGAATGCCAACAGGCAGATCCTCTCCGGTATCAAGAAGAGACTAGATAAATTGGCCAAAGACTTACGGGCAGAACAACTTCCTAACATATTGTGGGACTACCGCACTACGAAGCGGACCCCCACAGGAGAGTGCCCTTCAATTTCACCTACAAGTCCAAGGTTGTAATCCCCTTAGAAGTTGGTTTGCCATCCCCTCGCCTTATTTCCTTTGATGAAGAGCAGAACGCCAGAGAGCTGCAGACGAATTTAGACCTTATTGATGAGCTCCGTGAAAGAGCTTCAATTCACCAGCAAAGTTATCGGAGGAGAATCAAGAAGGCCTACAACAAAAGAGTCCGTCCCACGGATCTCAATGAAGGGGACTTAGTCCTTAGAAAGCTACCTATCTCATTCCCCAGCCAAAAGAGTAAGCTAGCTCCGAATTAGGAAGGACCGTACAAGGTTTCCAAGGTAGTCCACCCATGAGCATATCGTCTTGAAGAGCTCGAAGGCAGAGAGATACCAAGAACTTGGAATGCCGACCATTTACTGAAGTACCAAAAGGGTGTTTAAACGCCTCTCTGAGTACGATCAAATGTCGAGTCGTTCCTATCTTTTTGTTTTTTACTTGCTTCCTTATTTTCCCATTGTAATAACGGCTTGCAACGTAGAAGCAGTCGATTAGCAGTTATCAATAAAGAACTTCTTTGCCCTGATGATTCTCTTGTGATTATTTTATCTCTCTGTTTAAGACCTTTAATTGCTCTTACCCAAACGACGTGTTCGGAGTCCAAAACTTGGCTCAATTCTGCTTCGCAAGCTCGCTCTTAAGCGAGCTAGAAGTGGTTCGCCATTCGGAACTGCTCCCACAACTGTTGAAACTTACCCAAACGATGTGTTCGGAGTTCAAAACTTGGCTCAATTCCGCTTCGCAAGCTCGCTCTTAAGCGAGCTAGAAGTGGTTCGTCATTCGGAACTGCTCCCACAACCATTGAAACTTACCCAAACGACGAGTTCGGAGTCCAAAACTTGGCTCGATTTCGCTTCGCAAGCTCGCTCTTAAACGAGCTAGAAGTGGTTCGCCATTCGGAACTGCTTCCACAATCGTTGAAGCTTACTCAAACGACGAGTTCGGAGTTCAAAACTTGGCTCGATTTCGCTTCGCAAGCTCGCTCTTAAGCGAGCTAGAAGTGGTTCGCCATTCGGAACTACTCCCACAACCGTTGAAACTTACCCAAACAACCTGTTTGGAGTTTAAAGCTTGGCTCAACTCCACTTCTACTCCTCGCTTATAAACAATCTAGAAGTAGCTCGCCCTTTAAGAAGTGCTCCTACCACCATATATGACCAACAAAACACGCAAACACAAGCGCAAAAGAATAAACAAAGCTTTCACTTCCATAAATATTAAGGTTCGACTATAAGATCAGCTACTCAGTTCTCTACGACGAGTTACAAAATTCGAAAAAGCCAAAATTACAACAACTCTTTCAACACTTCTTTGGGACAGGGATGTTCCGATTTAAAGACACCCGAGGACAACGGTGCCTAACCTCGGAGCTCGTCTCTCGGCCAGCAAACTGAGATGCATCTTCAGCACTGCCTCTGACGGTGGCGCCGACGAATGCTCCGCTCGACGAAGCAGCCACACCACTTTGAGCATCAATAAGGCTCTGCCAAGCAGCGGGCGAGCGAGTCGCGAGCAAGTAAAAGGAAATTCCACTCTCGCTCTCTTCACGGGTACACGACGTGCTTCTGACGTTAACCCGTTCAGTTTGAGGTTTGAGCTGAGCGACTTCCTCCTCGAGCTCGACAATTCGATTCTTCAGAGAGGCATCTTTCACAGCAATCTTGAAGCGAGGGAGCTGAGCGGAGCCCTGCGGTGCTAGAGCTGTCGGCGATAATTCGAAGAAGATGAGTAACTTCGATGCTCTTATCAACAGTAACCCTCTTCAGCTCATCAACCTTCGTTGTCGCCTCGCTCACGGTTGCTAATAGCTCATCTTGCTCAGCCATCAACTTGCCCATCGCCGCTGTTAATTCTTCTCTCTCCACCAAGAGCTCGTCTTTGGCTATCGACAATTCGTGGACCTCAGTTAACAATTCGTCTCTCTAATGAGACATCAGACAACATCTTCTTTAGTTGCTTCATCTCGGAGAGACGCTTCGACAACTTTAGCTTGAGGCGGTCCAAGTCCAACTCGCTCTTGAGAAAACACTCTCGACTGCGAGAGAGAGCTAACTTCGTTGCTTTCAAGTCAGCTCGAAGACGAGAGACCTCAGATGCTGCCACGTTTGGCGATGCCTCCTGAAAGAATACAACGACACTAAGCTCGTGCAACACATAGCTAAATTTCAAAGCAGAGTACCAAAACTTAGTGGTGCTCAAAACTTGGTCGGATTTCGAAACGAGATTATTTTTAGCCCTTTGAAAAAATTTCAAATCAAGACGACTCCAAAACGAGATCGACCCCAACACTTAGTCAAAGAAAGAAAATTTTCATTTATAACGAAAAAGCGATGGCCAGTTCGCTACAAGGCAGTACATAAAGAAGAAGAAAAAATACAAAACAACAAAAGATCAAGGGGCCACCTTGAGTGGTAGCTCGGTGACAGGCACCTCGGTGGATGGCTCCCCTTCCTCTACCACTATGGCGGGGGGTCGGCCACAGCCTCTTCACCCCCTTCCTCCACCACCAAGACCTCAGGATTGGCTGAGCATCGTCACCGTGTTTCTCTTCCTCTTCCTCCCCTTCGGCCTCTTGCTTGGCTTTGGGGTCCTCCTCGCCGACCGGACTCCACAGTCCATATCCCGACCTGTCAAAGCCTAGGGATCCTAGCCTCGACGTGCTCGAGCGCGGTGGCGTAGGACTTCTCCATGTTGGCCATCATATGCTTCTTGGCCTCGGCCTCGATCTCCGCCCTTGCCGCCTCCACGTCCTCGTCCTTTTGCCGCTTCAATGCCTCCAAGGCCCTCTTCCCTTCGGCCCTCTCCTCGGCTGCTTTGGCGACCTCCGAGGCGAGCTTCTCCCTCACCTGCCCCATGGCTGCCTCAAGATCGGTGACCTGTGCCGCTAAAGCGTCCGAGCGGCACTGCTCCGCCTCGAACTGCTTCACGACCCTTGTCCTCTCCGCTTGGTCTTTGTCACAAGCGGCCTTTAACTCCCTCTCTTGCTCGGCATACTGTTCGAGAAGGTGGCTGAAGTGGCATGTGGCCTGCGAGAAGAAGCGGTTAAAGCACAATGAAAGCTGAGCTTAAAACGTAGAAAATTTTCAAAAGATTCTCAAAAACAACTGAGAAAACTTACCGACATAAGCGACCGGGCTACCTCTAAGGCGTCGTCGCCCGTCGTCCCCGCCTTCAGTGCAGCTCGGTCCTTCGGGGTCGGGAGATGGCGAAGAGCCTGCATACTCATCGCCGAGTCCCCCAAGAAGCCGTCATGGTTCATCACCCGCCAATCGGGGACAAACAGCTTCTTGTGGGCCCCGGTCAGTATGGCCTCGGCCTGCTCGGTTAGAGGCGGGGCCTCAAGAGCCAGAGCCATCGAGACGGAGAAGTCCTCGGATGGGGTCGACTGAGGAACACCAACAGCCGGGGACGATCGCCGAGGAGAAGTGAGGTCGACGGTCCCGACCACGGCCGAAGGAGCCTTGGTGGGTCGGCCAGACGAGGGACCCGCGCTCGTCCTCTTCCTCTTCTTGGCATCAGTGGCCTTGTTTCGTTCAGCCATGATCGCCTTGAAATCCATGCTCGGTGCCTCTATCAGATAAAGAAAACAAAGTTAGAAAAATACAATACATAACAAAAAGTAAACAAGGGAAAAGAGATGTCCGCAGCGTACTCGGGTCAATCGGACTAAGGCCCGACCCGTGAAGCACCTCCTCAGTCATATCCCTCCAACTCAACATCGGAAGTCCGACCAGCTTCGCCGCCACCTCTACCTCGGCCGGGGTCAACACCGGCTCGGCCTTTGCATACTTTGGCACGTCGCCTTCCACCGGGTCGGGAAGTCCCACGCCGAAGGGACCTTGATCAGGAAGAACTTACCCTTCTACGACTTTATTGAGTCGGGGTTCTCTATAAGCTTGACGCCTTTCCGAGGCGACAGATAGTAACGGGGCTCAGTCTTGCTCATCCTATTGATCCGATACAAACTCCGAAAGACGACGAGCTGTGGCTCCACCTTTGCTTTTAGGCATTGGAGCAGAAATCCGAGCACATGTCGCCACATGTTCGGCATGAACTGAATAGGACACAGTCCATACCACCAGAGAACTTCGGTCACGAAGGGATGCAGAGGAAGACGTAGTCCGGCGTTCAACGCATCGTAGGCGAAGACGTAAGTATCTGGCATGAAAGTTGTGCATGCTCGCACCCCGGGACTGGGGAGAATCTGGGTGTACTCCGGGGGAATGGCGAAGCTCTTCCGAGTTCGAAGCAAATCTCGCTCGGTTAGAACCGAGGGGATATCGTCCACTTCGGTAATCTCCCTCAGGTTCATTCTCCTCGTAGGTTTCCGAGCGACCGTAGATAGCCTTGGTCAGTAGCTTGCCAGAATATTGCCTTATCCCTCCATGGTCGGATATCACGGTCGGTAGCCGACTCAATTCACCTGCTTGTCTCACAGTCTCCACCACCGTTTCAACAACCGAAGACCCTGGACACCTCCTTCCCCTTCTCTTCGGCCGCCGATGACCCTACTATCTCCTTCCTCTTCTGTCTGCTCACCACTTCCTCGTGAACTAACCGCTCGCTGCTCCGACCCCTCGAGGAAGAAGCCTCACTACCCGAGGACACTCGTGACATCTCGTACGGTATATGTATGAGATTAAGAGTATGTGTACTGACCTTGATGTGACGGTTACGGTCGGAAGAACTTTGCCGGAATTTGCCTGGCCTCCGTGACAACTAACACAACCGTCCTTGAGCTCAAAAATCCGCTAGCAGAGCAACTCGAGAGCGAAAGTAAGTTTTGAGAGTGAAAAGTGAAATAATGAGAGAAGGAGTGAGGGGGGTGAAAACTTATAGCCAAAGAGGCAACTGTTGGGCTTTTGTAATGCTTGGGGCCCGTTAAGGGAAACAAAGCGACAGAATAGAGAAGTCTGCGATGGTTCAGACTTAGCCTTGCAACTTGGCAACTACCGAGGCACCCTGCCGAGCTACTGAGGCACCGACCTCCACATTTGGAGAAAAATGTTGCCGAGTTCTGTGGGGCAACTGATTGTCCCAAAATTCATGCCAAAAATTGATGAACGGCCCAGATTCAGACACGCCCACAAAACGACAAGATAACGTTTTCTCGTGATCTGAGCCTCCTACCTCGTGATTCGCGCCATGATGAACGCTCCAGATTCAGCCACGTGGCTTAATGGCTCTTAACGACCCGAGTCACCGAGGCACTCTGCCGAGCTACCGAGGCACCGACCTCCACATTTGAAGAAAAATGTTGCCGAGCTCTGTGGGACGTCTGATTGTCCCAAAATTCGTGCCGAAAATTGATGAACGGCCTAGATTCAGACACGCCCACAAAACGACAAGATAACGTTTTCTCATGATCTGAGCCTCCTACCTCGTGATTCGCGCCATGATGAACGCTCTAGATTCAGCCACGTGGTTCAACGGCTCGTAACGAGCTGAGCCACCGAGCCACCGAGCCATCGAGCCACCGAGGAACTATGCCCGAGCTGCCGAGCTACCAAGGAGCTATGACCGAGCTGCCGAGCTACCGAGGAGCTGTGGCCGAGCCGCCGAGCTACTAAGGAGCTATGGTCGAGCTGCCGAGCTACCGAGGAACTACGGCCAGGCTACCGAGGTACCGACCTCCACATTTGAAGAAAAATGCTACCAAGCAACTCCAACCGTTAGATTGTCTCAAAATTCGTGCCGAAAGATGATGAGCGGCTCAGATCACGCCACGCCCACAAAACGAAAAGATAGAACCTCTAACCTCGTGATTCGCGCCATGATGGACGCTCAAGATTTAGCCACGTAGCTCGGTAGCTCGTGAGGCACCGAACTACCTAGCTATCGAGGAGCCTTGGCCAAGCTACCTAGGCACCGACCATCACAAACGAAGAAAAGTGCCGCCGAGCTACTCAGACTGCCCGATCGCTTCGATATTCGCGCCGATGGCTGATGAAGGGCCCAGATCGCACCACGTCATAATTGGTATTAAGAATTAATTTTTAATTTATTAAAATCGGAATATTTATTTAAAAATTGCGAAAAATGATTAAAAATTCAGGAAAATTACCTAAAAATTCTAAAAAATAATTATAAATTCGGAGAAATATTTTTGAGCCCCGGGGTAAATAATTTGTAGCGCTCCGGATCCCCGTTACCAGACATCCATGACACCTTCCAGAAGCTTTACCTTCAAATGCATCTCAACACAGTAACAACATAGAAATTTAAAAACTTTTTTATTCTCCAAATAAGTCATTACATCATTGATTACAACCGATAACTTGTTCTTGGATAAGGAGTACAAATTACATCAATTAATTACAACTTATTGCAAGTATTTACAGACTCCACTTGTAAAGCTATCAGCTGCCTCCTGGAATGATAATCGACTGATTACTTACGGAACTTTGCTGAGCGGCCCATCGGCTCCCCCGGGACTTGCTCCTCAGCTTCAGGCTTCTGCCGCACGACTCTGATATCTCTGCACCTGTTCGGAAGGTATAACCGATACCTAAAAGGTGGGAACGTCAGTACTTCGACTGACGCAAAGCTGGTGATAACATCGATCCTCTAAAATTCAATCACAACCAATAATTTATGCAAAAAGGAAAAGTGTGTGCCAAAACAAGGGTTTAGTGGATTCGGGTTCTAGTGCAGTGTTATGACATGACCCTATGACTAGATGCAGCAAACTCACATGTCTAACTTCTAATGCAAGCAAGACTTTGGAGCACGAATGCATCCCATACTACATACGCCCCCAAATCTAGCCGTCTTTCTCCACAATTTAGGGATTCGAAGCCCTCGCAATGCACCCTACTCTTGTACACACTCCAGTTCCCAATAGACTGTCCGTCGCCCAAGGAGATTGCAGCGGTCGGTCTAATTCCGCCCTGTAGGGCCCAAGTGGTCACCGCCAGTTGGTACCCGTGCACGGGCCTCCTTAGAAACCGCGTTGAACCTGGTCCTTACGACCCTTGGTTCCACATGTCCACCCATGGACTGACGCATGCGTGTTCACCCCTCATCGGGTAATGAATTGATATATACCAAAAAAACACAAAACACAAAACTCGCGCTTTAGGGACGTAAGCACCACGGGAGGTCAATTCCTCCGGGTCTCCCGCACCTTACTTCGGCAGAACTTTGGGAATCAACAGATCGAGATACGAGCCGGGGATGCAATCCGTTAGCGGCCGAGAACGTATCCCTACGACTGGAAGATACAACACCGACTATGGTTTACTAGGACCAATGCAATTTCTCAACCCCTTAATAAACCATTCTAACCCCTACCTTACTCTAATTATTTTGGGTAAGAATTACTGCTTCCACACTTGCCTATCAGCCTCTGGCCCCTGGCGATACCGGTCCGGTTCGCCACTTTTCTTGCTTGGACTCGTCCAGCATAATGGCCTACGCCTGCTGCTACTCCGGCAGTAAATATATAATTGCCCCATGAGCTCCACTCACTAGCATGCTCGGACGTCCTACACACGGCAGAAGTCTAATAATATAGGCTTGATAGGTGCAGGGTATCTTTTATCCTAGTGACTAACTCGAGTCACACATCCCACTCGGGGAGTCAAAAACCTAATAACAGAGATCAACCACTCCTATACACGAGTCATCGACTCAAATAACACAAAGGAAAAATGCTTTCACAATCCTTAGTCCAAACCCAGACTAAGCGACCTATGGGTTCTGCCCGAATCCCAAAATGGTCATCCCTCTATTGATACAACTCCGATTGGAGTGTATGGGCCCAACCTGGAAAGGTACGATCCTAGGCCACAACTTTCTAGTTGATCACGAGCTTAAATTCAACCACCTAAGTCCTCGAAATAGTTTCTCAAGCTCCAACCTGCGTGCTTCCTACGCACGGGCTGCACCTTACCATTAACACAAAATCCTACTCGTTCATCAGAACGACACAAACTCAAATTCTGTAGAAGGGTGTGGGTGTCCTCAACAACTCTCTAGTTGGCCATGAGTCCAAATTATATCATTAAGTCACCTTAACACACTCATTTATCATCAATACACCAGTTCACACAATTGGTCTCCCCAATTCAGAGCACTCAGCTCTACTCTAGTTCTCTGTTCAGTCTTACAAAAATCATAATAATTCAACCGTTTACTTGAATTGCCTCAAATTAGTTTTGTTGGAAAGTTCTAGGTGTCCACTGCAACTCTCTACTGGGTCATGATCCCAAAATGTGCCTCTAACAAGTCTCAAATCCCCAATCTTTACAGAGTATCAAAACTGGCTGAAAACAGCACAGTGCTTAATCACAAAATCATAGTAAATTGTAAACTTGTCCAAATGATATAAAATTTATGTTGGTGAGACTATACATCATACCCAACATTATGAAAAAGACCTCATGTCAAAATTCCAATTATACAGTGAGTAATAGCTATTTCAAGTTAGAACAGAAACCATCAGTTTTTCTAATTCAACATCAGATACTGGTTATAGATTGATTTTTCTCATACCTTTAAAATCATCCAAATAATTTACTGATTTTTGTACATAATCAACATGCATTCAGGAACATTGAGTAAAACTTTCAGACCTAATATCATGCTTCAATAAATCACGAAAATTTCTACAATATCAGCCATCCTGTTTTTCTTTTTCTGAGTCTGCCTTACGACACATATCCATCTCATGATTTTATTAGCATATCAAATGATCTTAGAAAAATCTGAAATAAATCATGAATTATCCTAACACATATATGAACAAAAAATTTTAATATAATGGTCTAATTCATCATATTTTGCTCTCAGAAAAATCCACAAAATGGTACTCCGAACCAGTTTTTCCTAGTTCAATTCTGACTTCTACTTCTAACCTTTAGAAGAGCAATCCTATGCATTCTAGCACACATGAATGCAATCAAAATTAATTAAAAGACAAGAATTTCAAGTTTAGAGAAACTTCTCACCCTTGGTTGTAGTAGTAGAAGGAATTTCTTCAAGCTTCTTCTCTTGGAAATCTCCTTTTGATCCTTCTTCTTCACTTCCTTCTCCTTTCTCTCCTCCTTCTCTTGTGGTGTTCTCTTTCTGAAATTTACAGAGCAAAAGGGAGGAAATGAAGTGGGAAATGAAGGAGATGGGAGGGTAGGCCGGATTTGACAGAGGGGGGGGGGGGGTAGGTTTAGGGTCTAGGTGGTTTTGTAGACCAAAACCATGGCTTAAGCCCATTGGTTTTGTGTTTGTTATGTTGGCTGCCCAACATAACCCTTAACGAGCTCCAACGAGTGTGAGACGCGTGTTTTAACGAGCGCACGTAACCTATATTCACTGTAGTACCATATCGTGTTATATTTGTATGCGCGTCGTGCCGAAAACTAGCGGTTATACTAGTATCGGTCCGTCTCGTTCTCGTACATCTTTTGAATGCAACTCTCCCAAGAACCGTTCCGTAGCCCTAACCATCCACCACGATGGCAAAATCGACCCATAATACTACAATCAATTGCACGCATACTATCAATATACATACATACATATACAAGCATAATACAATCCGGGGTGTTATATAATTATTGCTTAGAATAATTAATTAAGATCCCCGAACAATAAATCACCGCTCCGTAAAATTAAATAAATGGTCCGAAAAATAAATAAAAATCAAGAAAAATCACCAAAAGTCCAGGGGAACTCAAGAACAACCTTGAGCGTGCAACCAACTCCGAAAATCATCATAATACCTCGTATACAGATTTGACACCCCTCATTTGGACACCGATATAACTCCGCATGCCATTAAAACAGTAAAATTACTCCTCAAAGGCTGATATAACTCAGTCTTCGGGAGTGGGGGGCTCGTGATATGGCTAAAAATAGGGTTAAATCGGAACCGACCAAAACGGGCACGAATCTTAAAGTTCGAGGGTAAAATGGTAATTTCACCTACAAACGGGTCCGAAATGGGTACTGGGCATTTTTTCCAAAGCCCAATAACCCACTAACGGATTCGTCTAAACTGGGTGTGGGTTCCAACCCGCAAGAAACCCAGTTCAGCTGGATAGAATTAGGATTTATGATTGTCCTTAATCAACGGCCCTGATTCCTTCTATCCATTCACTGGGAAGTAGAGATTTGATCTTATCCCGTAACTGGTTCTTAAGGCGGCTATAAATACCCCCCATCCCCCATTGTTACGAGGTAATCAATCTTTTGCCAATCAAAATTCTTACATAATCTTTCTGATTACTGACTTGAGTGTCGGACGGTGCGTCGCCGGGATCAACCCCGGTGTTTCGCACTTTTTGCAGGTCAGCGGCGGGAGATCACGGTCAAACTCCGGTGGAAAGTGTTCAGGTTTGACTATTCGACGTCCCAAAAATCTACAAATCTATCTGTTTGCCCCCACACCGATTTCAGCGACAACAGGGCCCATTTCCGGAGTTCGTCTCAGGCCTCCGTAAATTCAGGACCGGCCCTGTAGCCCAGCACTCTTTTCATCCACATCTATGTTAAACAGAGTTTGAGGGACTTAAACATTACATATAGAATCTACGAAGCTGTTTGAAATTTACCAGAAGGTAGTAGAGTTTCGGCCGATTTAGTTTGTTATACAAGTAGATGAAAGGTGACGGGTGAAAGGTTCACATCTCGAGTGCTTTGAATGGGAAATGGGAGTGGATATGGTAACAAGCACGTGAGAAAAGTGTGCTCACTTTGGCTGCCCATGCTGATCAATCACTTTTCAGTATTGGAGGGTGTATGGTTAGGATGGATGGCTGCTTTTGCTAATGTTTAGCAGAAAGAAAGCAACAAAACATGTTTGCAATTGGCAAATTGCTTGTTAGGGAGAGCAGCCAATTGTTGTTATACTCTAACAAATATTAGTTCAGATTTATCGGTAAGTTATCTCGTGAATTGATGGTAACCAGAGGCTGTTGTGTCAGTGTCATATACTTCTTTGTTTTGTGCAGTTCCTTTTCAACTTGGAAGTACGAGGTGGATAATATAAAATTGAAAATGAACCTTTTTTTTAAATAAACAAATAAACAAATGAAAGAAAAGAAGAGAAAAACTTTTCTTTTAAAAAGGTATTTAAACATTTTACAACCACAGTTTAATCTTGGTAAATTCTATAGAATTGATGTGGGTAAAAATTCATTCCATCTGAACCGTCTAATACCAACGGATCCAAAGATCCCTAAAAATAGGCTTATACTCCCTATGGGCTACTGGCAGACCCACTATTCCAATTTGGCCCATAGAAGATGGTCAACCCGGTCCATCACAGTTGCAAGGTAATACTAATCCCCCTCCACAGTTGTAAGGTAATGAATCATTAGCCTCTAAAACTCTAATCTTCTTCTCCAGTAACTGACATGGTCGTCGGATGGCCTGTCGCCAAGAAAACACTTGGCGTTTCAAGGCTTTTTGTAGGTTTCCAGCGGCCAACAGTCAGTGCAACCACCACCAAATCCACATATCCCAAACACACACCCACCTCTCATTAGGATCGGATCCATGGCTGAGATATGCTTTTCCCTCTCATAAAAAGAAATCACTTTCTGTTGCTCCCTATGTTGCTCCCACACCGAAAAATAGCAGCATCAGATTAGTGCTGTCCATGTAAAACAAAGCACAGATCCAGCCTCTGACCCAGCTCAAACCATGTATCTGCCTTCTCCCATGGCCCCCAAGGCCAAGAAGACAATCACCACGGGTCACAATGCTAACTCTCCTCTTCATCCTCCTCGTCCATCCCGTAGCGAAGCGGTTACCAAAGGTTCGCAACAGCAGTGCGTAGAACACCCACAGGGATCGGCTCCGACTGCTTCACGTTCGGTCGTAAGAATGACCGAGCGCCCGGTGGTTTCGGATCTAAGAAATGTCATCAACAGTCGGCAGGACGAACAAGACCTTCGGCATCGCCTCAACCGCTCTAGGAGCGAAGGACCCTCGAATCAAGCTCCGAGTGAAAGCTGTCACTCCTCCCACGGAGATGAGGAGCACAACCGCTCCCTAAGAGACCGTCGACCCCCAAATGGTCACGCAGAAGGAGGCCACGTGATGTGGGCTGAGTTTCAAGAGTTTCAGAACGAGGTCCTTCAGGCCCTCCGAGGCGAAACCCGAAACGAGCATCACACTGATGATCATCATACCGGAGGGATGGAGCATGAAGAGTCCTACGGGTCCACCCAATCCGAGGGACTAAGAGACGAGGTCCTTAAATGACTACAATAGTTGGAAGATCACCTCGCCCGAATGGGGGACGGCGAGAAACCATCAGGCATGACCCTTTTTCTCCTTCTATATCCTCAAAGCCCTGGTCCCGAGGAGCTTCAAGCCTCCCGTATTTAAGACCAACAACAAGGAAACAAATCACGTTGATCACATTGAGGGATTCAAAATCCTCATGATGATTCACAGTGCCTTGAAACCCCTCCTCTGTCGTGTGTTCCCAGCCACGCTTTGGGGGTCCACATGTGAAAGGTACTCCAAACTCCCCCCAAACTCGATCTTCTCCTTCAATCAGCTCAAGGAGAGCTTCCTCGTTTACTTCGTGACCAGTCACAAGGCCGAGAAGACGAGCGCCTCTTTACTGGACCTCAAGCAGAATGATGGGGAGTCCCTTCAGCATTTGTCCAGAGATTCACTATCGAGGCCCGGTCTATCTCCTCCCTTGATGCCAAGGTCACGGCAGCTGTCTTCAGGCACAATGTCTGACATGATCTGCTGAAGACCTCCTTCATCAAAAAGCCACCAACTAATTTTCCCGACCTCCTTCTCTAGAGAGGAAAAGTGTATCCGGGCTGAAGAGGCCTTGCACCCAGGAGGCCAAAAAGGATCCTCTGCAAAAGGGAAGAGGAAGATGGACAATGCCAAAGTCCCAAAGAAAGTCCAGAATGATACCTCCGGGCAGAGACACCTCCCCCGGTGCCTCAGTTTGAGAAGTTTACTTCGGTTAACGTGAATGTATCCTCCATTCTCATGGAGATGGAAGAAGAGGGGTTGATTCGACACCCCCCTCGACCCAATAATAGTAACAAGAAGAAGGACTGGAGGTTCTTTTGCCGGTTCCACCAAGACCATGGCCACAACACCAACAACTGTCGAGCCCTCAAAAATGAAATTGAGGCCTTCAATTAGAGAGGGAACTTGTTTAAATTTACTCGGGACAGCTCAAGAGCCTCTCCTCCTCCCTGAGGTGCGAACAAGTGCTCAGAAGTGGAGTCCTAACCTCAGGACTCCGAAAGGATGGTCCTTTTCCACTGCGTTCACGGCGGACCCATGGAGGGAGGCTCAAACTCCTCCCACAAGGCTTTCATTCGAGAAGTCAATTTGGTCCACAATTGTCCTCCCCCTTGAGGTCACGGGCTGTCGGTGTAACGCCCCGGATCCCTGTTACCGGGTATCCGTGACACAACCAGAACCTTTTGCTTCAAATGCATCTCAACACAGTAAATAATACAGATATTTAAAAACTTTTTATTACCAAATAAATTATTACATTATTAATTACAAATGTATATTGTTCATGAACAAGAAATACAAATTACATTAACTCATTACAACTTTTTACAAATATTTATAGAATCACTTGTAATGCTGTCAGCTGTCTTCCAGAATGGTAGTCGGGTGATTACCTCCGGAACTCTACCGAGTGGTCAAGCTACTTCCCTGGAACGTGCCCCTCGGCTTGAGTCTCCCGTTGTGCGAATCTGATAATTCTGCACCTGCTCGAATGGTAGGTAAGTACACTGCCACTCCACTAGGATGCCCTGCTTGTCTTGAGTTCTCCTGTACTCGCGATCCGATATCCATCACCTAATTGAGTAGGCACATCAGTACTTATACTGACGCAATGTTGATAAGAAAACAATGATCTCCAACTAACAATCAAAACCAGCCTTAAGTGAAAACAGAAACGTGCATCTTAATTTCCTAGTGTCAGTGTATGTCATGACCTGAAGTCTAATGCATAATACACAATGCACAAAAATAGATGTACTTAATCAAATGTCAACAAGACTCTGGATACGCATACATCCCATACTACATATATTCCAGATCAAGCCGTTTCCTCCAGTTTTAGGGTTTCGAACACTCGCCATGCAAATATATTCTACTATTGTACTCAACTTATTCCTGATAGATACAATCATGGTTGGTGAATCCTGCATCTATTACTGCTAAACACAGTGGTGACTTTGTTTATCACTAGTACGCCAATCCGGTCTGGATCACACAAAATACCGTTATGATCTTACAAATATACAACCGCTATATATGGCACCGAAGATCCATGGGACAGCAGCCCCATGGTCCGTTCGTGTCCACTTAACATAAGAACATGACGGTCTTGACGGTCTAAGCCCCCAATCCGATAGGAACCCTCATGTTCTTACCACGGTACTTCAAGAATCAACAGTGCGAGATACGCACAGTAGCACGTATCCCTAATGACAGAAAGAGATAATCCTGGTTATCACCGCCTAGTGCTGGCTCTTAGAACGATTCAAATTATAGGGTATCACCCCTAAAACCAACTTGGTCTTCAATCGAATAGTAAAAAAGCTTAATTAGATATAGTTTAGTAAAAATACGTTTATCACTCAAATCATGCACGATGCCTTAAACAAATGTTGAGCCTGACTAGTCTGTAAAAAAAAAGCAATTAATCACGGTGAATCAACATTCACCAATTTCCAATACCTTCACAGGTTTTCGACCAAATTCCCAACTCGTGACCCTCAGTGAGTAGTCCATCAGCGCCCAAAAGATGCATACAAATTTGTGAATGAAGGTAACATACACAAACACCAACACCCGACCATTGACAGACTCAGGTATCAAGATACCAATCACAAATCGACTACATAACTATTCTCCCAACTTACTCATGTGTCCACCATGAGTACTAAGCACAAGAAGTTTGTCTAAGTTCCAATGAAGTGCTTAAAACATCTTAAAACTCAATATCTCAAAATTACCGTACTGCGGTATGCAGAGAATTCCTTATCAATCTTCCAATCATAAGCAGTTCAAGATATAGCAATTGCTGCGACTCAAGCTATGCTCACCGGAATCCAACAAAATTAGGTATTCTAGAAAGGTAGGAAACTCTACTGCAATTTCCTAGTTGACAATTCTCTCAATTTCCTTATAGAACACTAGTTCCCTGATTTAACCCATGCTTGAAGTCGATCAAGACAGCAGGTTGCTGAACTTATAACATTCATATCTTCCAAAATATAATTCGGAATTGCTTGATATTACCCATTCTGAAAAGCTAAGACCCTAACCATTTCTTCAAATTCAGCCATCTAGGGGCTATACAATCTCAATATGCTCTCGGCTGTGCATTTCTTCCTACACTTGCTGCATTTTGCCATCAACATAAAAATTTTTTACATGTCAGAATTACTCGATTCTGGATTCTAGGGAAATGTGGGAGTGTTTACTACAATTTCCTAGTTGAACACATTCCCAGATTCATCCATTTAAGTCCTCTAAATTTTCAATTTTTATCGGTATATACACAGGAAATGAGTTTCCTTTACAAAAGTTAAGTCCTTCAATCTAGACTAGTTCTGCCCCAATCTAAAAGAAATCATAACTTTTGCAACTCAAACTAGAATTGCATAATTCCAGATGTTTTGGAAAGCTACGACTCTCTAATACAAATCTCTAGTTGATCATTCTTCCAAATTCTTAACATATAATTTCATATTTACACAAATTCACAGACCATGCAATTGAGCTAGAAACTGAACCTTGTCTAGTTTAAATTCAATAACAAATCAACCCTAAGTCCAAAGCTTATGAAATTTGAGATTCTGAAACTATACATATACCATTCGATTGTGTCCAAAAATTTCATCTACACTCATAATACACAAAAAGTTATGACTCTTCAAATTAGCACAAAATTCTCTCTGCTTTTCAAACGGGGTCTCTACCTCTTTATACTTTTTATTTTTGAAACTCCCTCAAATTTGTCTAACAATTCTAAAATTTTAGAATCATGATGTAGACTCATACTAACCTACAGCAAAACTTTCATGACAACATCATGCATACAAAAGTAGATATGAATTGATAAACTTCAACCACAACACAGGAAGATTCAGCTTCTGCTTTCCAAACCAGCTGCAATATATAAATTCTTTGAGGTATCAAACGATCTAGAAAATTATGAAATTTCAAACTATAGTCCTAGACACATACAAGAGAATCCAGTGAAAAAATTGAGCTTAAAATACCCTACAATTTCTGAGTTATGATTTTTGGAAAAACATCAAATTTCCTTAAAAGCAGCAGCTTTTAGCTTGCTTACTGTCTGAAGTTAGAGTGGTTGTTTGGGCTACTAAACATACACAAAAAAAATATGATAAAAATAGAGGATACTCTAAACTCATCCTTGAACATGGCAGAGAAATTTCATAATCAAATTCTAAACTATTTGTAAGTTACAAATTTCTAAGTACAACATACAAAAGTTGAAGAATACTCATATTTGAAGTTGATGCACAAGTCTTGTTGGCTCCTCCTCCTTAGCTCCTAAGAATATAAATGAAGCTCTTTTTTTCTCACACCCTTACTCTCTTATTATTTCTCACTTTTTTTTTTGAACAAAGAAGAAAGTGAAGAAGGTTGGAAGAAGAAATGCAAGAATTATAAAAATGGAATGAAATGAGATGGGCGGGGGGGGGGGGGGGGGGGTGTGGGGTTATGTGGCCGGAATTGAGTGGGTGAGGGTGGGGTGGTGTGATGAGGTGGAGGGTAGTGATGGAGGGTAGATGGGTGAAGGAGTTGGTTGGTTGGGATGAATGCCAACACACAACAACTAGAAAGTTCCACAATCTTCTCAATTGTTCAAGAATTCTTCACATGGCTCAATGTTTGAGCCCTTGGATCTCATAAAAAATTCATCCAAGATCAATCATGATGGCTAGGGTTACATAACCCTAGGTTAGGTCAAGTAACCCTAGGTTTAGCAACCCTAACCCTAGGTTAAGTAAAATCCTAACCGATACAATTCAATCAATTGTCTATATATCTATATATAAAAAAATATATTCAACTATTTAACTCGTAGAATATATACGGACATATACATTCAAAACAATTATATATCGTATATCATATACGATCCAGTACGATCCAATCTATATATAGATATTTATCTATTTACTTAAAAATAAGATATTTTGAAATTATAAAAAATATATGTTCATAAAACTTATTATTTTTCCGAAGATTGCCTTGTCAAGACCATCGGGGAAAATCCATAGTTTAATTGAGAAGATATCCCGAGTTTATCTTATCGGGTTCAGAATAGCTCATATATCTGAAATTTCTCAATTAAAACTGATAACTATTAAAAAAAATACATAATTACACGCAATTCACAACTGTGTACGGATTATGATGCAAAATAACTATAGGCAATTTTTTGGGGTATTACATTACTCCCTCCTTAGAATCGTTCTGTCCTCAGAACGACGCTAGTAGAGAGGAAAAACAAAACACAATCCCCCAATGGTTCATGACACATTGTCCCTGAACCATCTCCAGTTCCTCAAATGATATTCTTGACAAACTGGTTTTCTACCAAGTTGAATTATTGTTCTTCGGTCTTCTGGACAGATCCATCATGAATTTGATGCTGACATTCTTTTGCTTTTGCTCTGGAATAGACAATAGTTGTATTACTTTGCTTGTCTTTATCCACAAGTGATGTTGATTCACTCCTTGATTACGACTTCTGCTGGTCGGTGACCACTCCCTCCTTAGAAAGGTCGAAGTCACGAATTGCTGCTTCAATCCTTTAGCAGTTTCTTTGATGATTTTGCCGAATGTTTGGCTTGGTCATCCCCTATCTGGGTGAGATTTCCTCCTTGGCATGCTCCTGGCGGCTGCTTTATCATAAGCTGACCTTGGAGAACTCTGCCACTTCTGGAAAATGATTGAGTTGGTCGTTGACAGATCCTTCCTTGAGTCTAAGTATGATCCACTTCTGGCGACAGCACTTGGTTTCCACCGATTTCTACCAGTGCCTCCTTGGTATATTGCGAATTCTAGTCTCGATTCTGAGCCTTTGGTGCGGCTTTCTTGTTCTTCCTCAACTCTTATGCTGCGACGCACCCTTATTTGTTGTTCGGCTGTAGACGTGTTAGACTAATATCGGGTTACAAACCTTGTCCTTGACGTCTAGCTGCAAGTTATCTACTAGATATTTTAGTTGCAAACTCGACTTTCTAACATCCAGTTGTACCACAATCATAAGAAAAAAGTCATTCATCCAGGAAGTAGTACATCGAAAAGTTTTCCAAAATATAATATCATTCATAGCTGAGTTGAACATTCACAATACAAGGTAGATTACACCATACTTCACTTCCAAAACGTACCAAAACATAGTCAGTTCACATACTATTACACCCTGTTACTGATGTTCTGCTGCTTGTTTGTCGAGCATCCATCTTGTAGTTGTAGGCAATTTGGCTTGATATGCCCAAATTTTCTACAGTTGTAACAATTCTTGGATATAATTGTTTTCTTGGAGCGTTTTCCCTTAGAACATTTGGTTCTTTTCCCAGCTCTCTTTGGCTTGATGGTCTTCCCAGCAATTCTTGGCTTGGGGTCTTCCTGGAGTTTCCACCAATGATTCTGTAAGCGTGTCATATGGTATTGAAGTTGCTTCTGCTCCTTCTTTAGGTGTGCAATCTGCTGCTCGGCCTGGCGAACCTCCTTGTCCTTGCTTTCCTTCAGCATTTTCATTCTCAGATATATGTTGGCTTTTATCTGTTGCTCCATGGTTGGGCTTGATGGTGGTGGAGGTGAGTCTTTTTCATTTTCGTCCTGCTGTAGTACTTCCCTTATTTCTTCCTCCACTGACATCGGTCCATTTGTATGTATTGGTTCATCTTCTTCCATTGACACATCACTGATGAAGATATCTTCGAATACCATCTTGCAAAACATAAATGAGTTTAGTTCTGGTTAAAGAGGAATCACAGATATATATCGATTACTCGAATTATCTGAACATAAACCTGTCTCTAACTGGCATTTTAAGTTTTAATTTTCTACTGTGTTAGACTGCAATTTGAAGTCAGCTCTAATACCAACTGTAACGCCCCGGATCCCCCTGACCGGGTATCCGTGACACAACTAGAATCTTTGCCTTCAAATGTATCTCAACACAGTAAATAACACGAAAATTTTAAAACTTTTTATTTCCAAATAAAATCATTACATTATAAATTACAAGGAATACAAATTACATTAACTCATTACAACTTTTTACAAATATTTATAGACTCCAGATGTAATGTTGTCAGCTATCTTCCAGAACGGTAGTCGGCTAATTACCGCTGGAACTCTACTGAGTGGTCAAGCTGCATCCCTGGAACGTGCCCCTCGGCTTGAGTCTCCCGCTGCACAACTCTGATAATTCTGTGCCTGCTCGAATGGTAGGTAAGTACACTGCCACTCCACTAGGATGCCCTGCTTGTCTTGAGTTCTCCTGTACTCGTGATCCGGTATCCAGCACCTAATTGAGTGGGCACGTCAGTACTTATACTAACGCAGTGCTGATAAGAAAACAATGATCTCCAATTATCAATCACAACTAGCATTTAGTGAAAACAGAAACGTGCATCTTAATTTCCTAGTGTCAGTGTATGTCATTACCTGAAGTCTGAAGTCCAATGCATTGTACACAATGCAAAAAAAAAAATAGATGTACTTAATCAAATGTCAGTAAGACTCTGGATACGCATGCATCCCATACTACATGTGTTCCAAATCAAGTTGTTTCCTCCAGTTTCAGGGTTTCGAACCCATGCCATGCAAATATATTCTACTGTTGTACTCCACCTGTTTCTGATAGGTACAATTGTGGCTGGTGAATCCTGTAGTTATTACTGCTAAACACAGTGGTGTCTTTGCTTGTCACTAGTACCCCCCGGTCTGGATCACACCAAATGCCGTTACGATCTTACATATACACAACCGCATATCTATGGCACCGAAGATCAATGGGACAGCAGCCCCATGGTCCGTTCGTGTCCACTTAAAATAAGAACATGACGGCCTCGAAGGTCTAAGACCCCTATCTGACAGGAACCCTCTCATTCTTACCACGGTAATTTAGGAATCAACAGTGCGAGATACGCACAGCAGCACGTATCCCTAATGACAGGAACAGACAACCCTGGTATCACCGCCTAGTGTCGGCTCTTACAACGAGTCAAATTATAGGGTATCACCCCTAACACCAACTCGGTCTTCAAGCGAACAATAAAAAAAACTTAATTAGATACAGTTTACTAAAAATATGTTTATCACTCAAATCATTCACGGTGCCTTAAACAAATTGTTAGCCTGACTGGTCTATCAAAAAAATAGCAATTAATCATGGTGAATCAACATTCACCGATTTCCAATACCTTTACAAGTCTTCGACCAAATTTTCGGCCCGTGACCCTCAGCAAGTAGTCCATCGGTGCCCAAAAGATGCATACAAATTTGTGAATGAAGGTAAAATATACAAACACCAACACCCGACCATTGACAGAATCAGGCGTCAAGATACCAATCACAAATCGATCATATAGCTAAGCACAGGAATCTTGTCTAAGTTCCAATGAAGTGCTTAAAACATTTTAAAACTCAATAGCTCACAATCACCATACTGCAGTATGTAGAGAATTCCTTATCAATCTTCCAATCATAAACAGTTCAAGATATAGCAGTTGCTGCGACTCAGGCTATACTCATCGGAATCCAACAAATTAGGTTTTCTAGAAAGGTAGGAAACCCTACTGCAATTCCCTAGTTGACAATTCCCTCAATTTCCTTATAGACCAATAGGTCCCTGATTTAACCCATGCTTGAAGTCGATCAAGACAGCAGGTTGCTGAACTTATAACATTCATAGCTTCCAAAATATAATTCGGAATTGCTTAATATTACCCATTCTGAAAAGCTAAGATCCTATACTAAAAGTCTCTAGTTAACCATTTCTTCAAATTCAACCATCTAGGGGCTATACAATCTCAATATGCTCTCAGCTGTTCATTTCTTCCTACACTTGCTGCATCTTGCCATCAACATAAAAACTTCTTTACTTGTCGGAATTACTCGATTCTAGATTCTGAAAAGGTGGGAGTGTTCACTACAACTTCCTAGTTGAACACATCCCCAGATTCATCCATTTAAGTCCTCTAAAATTTCAATTTTTATCGATATACACACAGGAAATGAGTTTCCTTTACAAAAGTTAAGTCCTTCAATCTAGATTGGTTCTGCCCCAATCTAAAAGAAATCATAATTTTTGCCACACAAACTGGAATTGCATAATTCCATATATTTTGGAAATCTACGACTCTCTACTACAAATCTCCAGTTGATATTTCTTCCAAATTCTTAACACATAATTCCAGATTTACACAAATTCACAGACCATACAATCTGAGCTAGAAACTGAACCCAGTCTAGTTAAAATTCAATAACAAATCAACCCTAAGTCCAAAGCTTATGAAATTTGATATTCTAAAACTAAACATATACCATTTCATTGTGTCCAAAAATTACATCCAGATTCGTAATACACAGGGAGTTATGACTTCAACTTAGCACAAAATTCTCTCTGCTTTTCAGACGGGATCCCTACCTCTTTATTCAATTTATTTTTGACACTCCCTCAAATATTGTCTAACAATTCTAAAATTTTAGAATCATAATGTAGACTTATACTAAAACCTACAGCAAAATTTTCATGACAAAATCATCCACACAAAAGTAGATATGAATTGATAAACTTCAACCTCAACACAGGCAGATTCAGCTTCTGTTTTCCAGACTAGTTGCAATCTACAAATTCTTTGAGGTATCAAACGATCTCAAAAAATTATTAAATTTGAAACTATAGTCCTAGACACATACAAGTGCATCCAGCAAAAATTTGAGCTTAAAATACCCTACCATTTCTGAGTTATGATTTTTAGAAAAACATCAAATTTCCATAAAAGCAGCAGCTTTTAGCTTGCTTACTGTCCGAAATTGGAGTGGTTGTTTGTGCCACTGAACAAACTCAGAATAATATGATAAAAATAGAGGATACTCTAAACTCATCCTAGAACATGCCACAAAAAATTCATAATCAAATTCTAAACCATTTGCAAGTTACAAATTTCTAAGTACAACATACAAAAGCTGAAAAACACCCACCTTTGAAGTTGATGCACAAGTCTTGTTGGCTCCTCCTCCTTTGCTCCTAAGCAAACAAATGAAGCTTTCTTTTTTCTCACACTCTAACTCTCTTATTATTTCTCACTTCTCTCTCTCTCTCTCTCTCTCTCTCTCTCTCTCTCTCTTTTTCTTTTTGAACAAAGAAGGAACTGAAGAAGGTTGGAAGAAGAAATGAATGGACATGGAAAAATGGAATGAGATGAGATTGGGCGGGGGGAGGGGGGGTTATGTGGCCGAAATTGAGAGGGTGGGGGTGTGGTGGTGTGATGATGTGGAGGGTGGTGATGGAGAGTAGATGGGTGAAGGAGTTGGATGGTTGGGATGAATGTCAACACACAACAACTAGAATTTTCCACATTCTTCTCATTTATTCAAGAATTCTTCACATGGCTCAATGTTTGTGCCCTTGGATCTCATCAAAAATCCATCCAAGATCAATCATGATGGCTAGGGTTACATAACCCTAGGTTATGTCAAGTAACCCTAGGTTTAGCAACCCTATCCCTAGGTTAAGTAAAATCCTAACCAATACAATTCAATCAATTGTCTATATGTCTATATACAGAAAAATATATTCAACTATTTAACTCGTAGAATATATACGGACACATACATTCAAAACAATTATAGATCGTACAACATATACGATCTAGTACGATCCAATCTATGTATAGATATTTATCTATTTACTTAAAAATATGATATTTTGAATTTATAAAAAATATATGTTCATAAAACTTATTATTTTCCCGAAGATTGCCTTGTCAAGACAATCGAGGAAAATCCATAGTTTAATTGAGAAGATATCCTGAGTTTATCTATCGGGTCCAGAATAGCTCATATATCTTGAATTTCTCAATTAAAACTGATAATTATTAGAAAAATATGTAATCGCGCGCAAGTCACAACTGTGCACGGATTATGATGCAAAATAGTTATAGGCTATTTTGCGAGGTATTATAGCTGGTCTCATTCTCGGACGAGGACCTTGAAGGCGTCCGGGTTCCTAACTGTGATGCTTTGGTCATTAGCCTCGACCTAGAAAACCACGAGGTCCACCATATTTTAATTGACAACGGGAGTTTGGTTAATATCATGTTTCATGCTGCATTCTAGGGGTTGAAACTCTCTCAGGAGAGGTTAAAGCCTAATGGCTACACCATTTACGGCTTCTCGGGCTCTCTGGTTCAGATTGAGAGGATCATCACCCTGGACATCACTGCCGGGAAATCCCCGACTTTCCGAACCGAGGCGATCGATTACATGGTGGTCAATGTCAAAGCTGCTTATAATGTCATTCTCGGATGCCCCGGCCTCACTTATCTCCAGGCAGTGCCCTTAGCCTACCACGTGAGGATGAAGTTACCCACTAAGTGTGGGGTCGGGGTCGTCAAGGGCAACCAAGAGGCCGCTCGGGCTTGCTATACGGCCACAATAGGGGGCTCGGTCCTCCTTTCTGATGCAGTCAAACTCCCTTCCAGTCAGAGTTCAATCGGCTCCGAGCCGGTGGACAAGTTAGAGAAGGTCCCTTTTCTCGAAGCAGACACAACTAAATGGTTCCAAGTGAGCAAATCCCTCCCCCCTGGCCTAAAAAAGGACGTCATCAGCTGTGTCTGGCAGAATCGAGACCTGATCAGCTAGACCCCCTCGGATATGCCCGGGATATTGTAAGATCTCATTATGCATAAATTGAGCGTCCATCCGGACTCCAAGCCAGTACATTAGAGGCCTCGAAATTTCTCCCCCGAGCGGTAGCAAGCAGTGAAAGAAGAAGTGGAGAAACTCCTCTCTGCCTGCTTCATTCAAGAGGTCAGGTACCCGGAGTGATTGGCCAACGTCGTAATAGTAAAGAAATCCAACGGCAAGTGAAGGATCTGTATTGATTTTACAGAACTCAACAAGGCGTGCCCAAAGGGCTGCTTTTCCATCCCAAATGTCGACGTTCTTATCAATGCAACGTCCAGTCAAAAGCTCCTCAACTTCATGGACACCTTCTTAGGGTACAACCAGATTTGGATGTTCCCTCTGGACATCCCAAAGACAACCTTCGTGACAGATCAGGGGCTTTACGGCTATCGTGACATGCCTTTCAGCTTGCAGAACGCCGGTGCCACATATTAGAGACTCGTCAATTGGGTCTTCAAGGAGCAAATAGGCCGAAACATCGGTATATGTCAACGACATGCTCGTTAAGAGCCTGAGAGGAGGAAACCATGTGAAAGACTTGGACGAGACCTTCGGAGTCCTAAGAATGCACAACATGAGGCTCAATCCTTCCAAAAGTGCCTTCGGCATAACTTCAAGAAAGTTCCTCGGTTTCATGGTAAGCTAACGAGGTATAGAAGTGAACCCCAAAAAAATTCGGGCCTACTGGAAATGGCCCCTTTGAAAAATGTCAAGGAGGTTAAGAGACTCACCGGTCGACTTGCAGCCATCGGACGTTTTCTCTCGAAGTTAGGGGGAAAATCCCTCCCTTCTTTCAAGGCCCTCCGGGGGGCGAAGAACTTTAATTGGGGAAAGCCTCAGCAGCAGGCCTTCGATCAGCTGAAGGAATACCTCGCAGATCCCCTCTCCCCTCAGCAAACCTGGCTACCTCTAAGCATGCCCTCAACACAGTCCTGATCTGAGAAGACGATGGGGGGCAGAGACCCATCTACTATGTCAGTAAAGTCCTCCCTGACTCCGAGCTCCATTGTGTTAAAATGGAGAAGGTGGCATACGCTTTTGTCATGGCTGCAAGAAAGCTTCGCCCTTATTTTCAAGCACACTCTATCCAAGTCCTTACATATCAGCCTCTATAGTAAATCCTCAACAAGCCAGAGCACTCCAGCCGGTTGATCAAATGGTCCATTCAACTTAGCCAGCATGATATAAGTTACAAGCCAAGGACCACTATAAAGTGCCAGGCACTCGCTAAGTTCATCACTGAGTGCACTATTCCAGAAGCATTTGAAGTCTAAGAGGCTGAGCCGATATAGGAAATCTATGTGGATGGCTCCTCTTGTGAGAAAGGAAGTAGGAAAGATGTAATATTGAATAGACCGGACAACTTCGTCCTCCAATCCTCCTTGCTCCTCAACTTCTGAGCCTCTAACAATGAAGTGAGTACGCGGCACTTATTGTCGGATACCTACTTGCCCGCAAAGCAGGGGCCAAGCAGGTCAAAGCATTCAGTGATTCTCAACTCATGGTCAATCAAATATCGGGGGACTACGAGGCTCATGACACCCGAATGGTCCAGTACTTGGCACACATCCGGCTACTTTTGGCTATTTTGTAGAAGCCTCGTTCGTCAAGATTCTGCAAGAAGAAAATAGTCGGGCAAACACATTATCCAAGTTAGTGTCCTCCTCCCTCGAGGGTCTTGATAGCACAGTCTTGGTGGAAGTCCTTGTTCGACCAAGCATCCACAAAGATGTCCCGGAATTCCTCTCTCTCGAACCGCCAATGCCGCAAACAACATGGATGGATCTTATCATGAACTTCTTAAGAAATGGCGAACTACCACATGATCGACCCGAAGCGAGAAAGGTACGGTTCAAGGCCGAGTGGTTCGTACTCGTCAATGATGTGCTCTTTAAGCGATCATACACATAAGTTGATGGGAAATCCTACCTCTGATGCCTGACCCCAGAAGAAGCCAAGTACGCACTCGAAGAGATGCATAAGGGGGTTGGAAGATGTCATATGGGCAGCAGGTCGCTCGTGAGAAAGATACTCAACCACGGTTACTGGCTGACCCCCTTCAATAAGCTCAGGATATCGTCAGGAGATGCGGCCCATGCCAAAGGTTTTCCTTAGTCAAACACGCCCCCAAGCCGAGCTTAAGTCGCTGGCTAGGCTATGGGGAATGGATCTGGTCGGTCCATTTCCCGAAGCAACAGGCCAGAGACGCTTCATAATTGTAGCTATCGATTACTTTACAAAATGGGTTGAAGCAGAACCCATGGCTACTATCACCGAGCATCAATCCCAGCAATTCTTTTAGAAACATATCATCTTCCAATTTGGGATCCCTCAGATCCTCGTCACCGACAACGATACTCAGTTTTCCGGCAAGGGTTTCCACAAGTTTTGCGAAGACCTGGGGATTTAGCAAAGATTCTCTTCATTTTCACACACCCCCCCCAAATCCAATGGCCAAGCCGAGAACGCCAACCGTCACATCCTCGACAGTCTCAAGAAGCGATTGGACAAATCCTTTAAAGATTTATGGGTCGATGAGCAACCAAGTGTGATCTGGTCGTACCGAAAAACCAAAACGATTTTGACAAGCGATTCTCCATTCAACCTAACCTTCGGAACCGAAGCGGTAATTCCTATAGAATTCAGACTGCCTTCCCCATGGATTATAAGCTTTAACGAGGATTTGAAATCAGACGGCCTAAGGGCCAACCTGAACCTCCTCGATGAAGTTCGTGAAAGGTCAGCTATCAAAAGGAATGTCTACTAGCAGCGGGTAGAACGGTTCTACAACAAAAAGGTCCGACCAACCAACATCAAAGAGGGGGTCCTAATGCTATGAAGGCTCGACATCTCTGAGCCGAGCAAAAAGAGTAAGGTGGCTCCCAATTGGGAAGGCCCGTATAGGGTCTCTAAAGTGGTACGCTATGACACTTACAGACTTGAAGACCGGGGGGGGCAACGCAGTCTAGAGGACTTGGAATGCAGAATAGTTGATGAAGTTCCATGAAGGCCCCTAGCGGTCTACACTTGTAATGCGGCCCTAAAAGCTGGCAAATGTAATAATCGCTAGCCTTTCTGCAGCCAAGCAATAAAAGCAAAAAAAAATTCATTTCAAATCAGCATGTTTTAGTCCAACACTTTCGAGTTCGACCAATTCCTGGCTTCGATCCTCGGCTTGGATCTCAAGCCTTTCGCAAAGTTTTTCACAATCTTGCTAGGTCTTTGACGCTTAGAGTGGATCTCAAGTCGTTTGCGAAGATTTTCATAATCTTGCTAGGTCTCACTGCTCGGGGCCCCGAGTCTTTCATGAAGGTTTTCACAGTTTTGCTAGGCCTCGCAGCTCGACGTGGATCTTGAGCCAAATGCGAAGACCATAATCTTGCGATGCCTCGCCGCTTAGTGTGAACTGCAAGCTACCAATGAATGTTTCTTACAGCTTCGTTGGGCCTCATCGCTGTATGTCGAAAATTTCATAATGGACTCTGAGCCTACAGAGGAGAAGCCTCCCCCTTAACAGGGCCATCAAACCACAGCACGGAATGATGATTCGAGCCTCACCTAAACGCCGACCCAATCAATCACACTGGAAATTTAGTCACGTGCTGATAGCCGGGGGAACAAGGTCGTCATCGTTACCCTGAACTGTCAGCGTATGTCGGAAGGACTACGTAAACTCTCGCAAACACTCAGGATGAAAGACACAAGGAGATGGGGTATGTGATCCTTCTTTCACCCAATAATAGTCGAATTTTTTCTGTACTGACCCACTTTTTCAAAATATTGACCAATCTAACCCACTTTCGAAAATATTTACCCAGCAGACCCAGTTTTGGACACGTCAGCATTAACTGCTATTCGAAATAACGGCATTGGTTATTTATATGTCATTGTTTCCTATTAGCGACATCTTTTATAAAAAAAATTCACATGCCGCTTTTTGGAGTAACGGCATCAGTTCACTTCTTCCCAATCGTGAACTCTCTAACTTGAGAAAAAAATGCAAGTGTGAAAACAACCTATACTTATGCCACTCTTCCCAAGAATGAAATTCTCATTACTAATTTCGTTATTGTGAAAAGCGGCATCAATTATGATAGTGATTACATATAAACATGGCCCATTCTTCTCCTTCCCCTTTCACTTTGGCTTTCCCTCTCTATCCCTCTCACTCCCGTAACCCTGAAACCCTAGAACCCAATTTAAAACATTCAAACTCTCCTTTTTCATATCCTAAACAAATTCACAAAATACTCATCCTTAAACCCTAATTGTCAACACCTCCTCTCCCTCGTTCACTTGGATTTTGGCACAGATTTTTCTACAGATCACCTCATATTCGAAATTGTGGCAGGTATTTGAAAACCCTTAATTCCTTTGAAAATATTCACATTGTTGATTAAGATTTATATTAAGGGTGTAGTATATGAGAAGTTGTGGAGATTGATATGAGTTGTAGTATCCTATTGTTGAGAATAGATTTTGGGTAAATTAGAATTGACAATGTAGTATATTAGATGTTGGACAAATTTATATAAACTAGAATTGCTATATTTGTAAAAGTTAATCAGATTTATGTTTATGTATGAATGGATGTTGATATGATATGTAGTGTATATAGATGATGTGGTGGGGATAGTTATATGTGCAAATAGTTTGATACGAGTATTGAGATATTTTTGTTATCTCTCAAACTTTATAAATGTAGAAACATGGTTTATTAATATGAAATTCATGACACATGGTTTATTAAACTAGTTATCTTGAAACATCGTTTATTAATTTTGTTCATAACACATAGTTTATTCTTGTTGACCGATGTCGGCCAACCATTTTCTTCGCGTGCAGTAGGTGTATCGTCTTCCGCCACACATGGAGGTCCAGGTCCGCTACATCCAACCCTACTCTATTTGTAAGAAGAGCATAGGTCTGAAGCGGTGTGGAAGGGAGAGAAAAAGAATATGAGTTTCCAAACGCACACGACTTTATCGGCTGACCCATGTACACGCAACTACTTGGTAAATGCCGGTTTCCATGGAAGGTCGATGTTGACCAAAGTGAAATGCAATCATGTAACGCCCCGAATCCCAAATTACTGAATTCGAGATGTTCTACAGGATCTTTTCGCTTCCTTCACATACAATTTTACAAGGAATTTTAAAACTTTTCTTTTACATCAGAGTTTACAACACATTACATTCGAATTTACACAGCGGAAGCAAAATATACAATATTTACATAAATGAACAACAACATGATAAACTCTTTATGCATCCATTCCTCCTTACATGTAATTTATCCTGCATACAACACTGTGGGTACGTCAGTTTATTCAACCGACGATAATTATACATGGCCATCCTCTCTATGCCAGAAACAGTATAATGAATCTCATTTCTTACAAATCACAAACTTGTTCATAATAAGCATGTAAAATCAAAGGGAACTTTTAGAGATGTCGTGTCGTGATTGTGCACTTAAATCCTTAATGCAATTTATTATCATGACACTAATGCGCACTTGTTCGAATTCTATGCATCCCATACTACATAGGTTCGAGGGCAAGCCTCTTAATCGTTCTTCATTTTCTGTAGGGTTCAATCCCCCCGCCATGACTTACTCTACTTCTGTAATTCCAATGAGTATCTTAGATGATTCTATGAGTACAAGCATGTATCCTGGCCCCTGGAGTAGAATTTCGCGCCATGTCTTGACTCGTCAAGCATGCATTCTGCGACAATTCAGCCTCCTCCCTGAACACACTCCTCTTGCAGTCACCAAAACATCCCACAAGCGTGACTAGAGTCCGATCATTACTGAGTTGTGCCCGCGCCATGTCTTGACGCATCAAGCATGCATTCTGCGGCTCACACACCCGCACCGTACCCTAGCTCTCATACTCATGTTTTTCTCTCACCTTCATCACCTCCACACTATGTATTAAAGTTACATTAGAATCATGAATAAAAATCAAGCTTTAGAGTTAGCCTCTCCATCAACCGGACTTATCATTTCATTTCACTTGACCAACCTGGTCTAATTCTCAATATCATTTCATTCACTGCCGGGGAGACTTAGCTACTCTTTGTTCAATTTCAAATTCACAATATCCAATGGAGCATCATCAGCTCATAATTCATTTTAGAGTCTCACCGACTTTCTCATCATGATTAGCCTTTCATAATTATTCATTTAGTTCTCAGTTCTCATCTATGATTCCTTTCACATAATTCATACTGCCATAATCAGAATCCATCGATAAAAGCATAAAGTTCACCATTACCAACAGTAAAATAACATGGATCAAATTATCGAAAGTCCACTCTGTACAGTCGACTTGGAAAGGTACCAGTCGACATACAAATTCCTCATAAAAGTTCGGGATAGTCGACTGTTGCACTCAACCAGTCGCCTGTCCCGCAACCATTCATATTCACAATATTATCCACATAACAGTCGACTGTTCAGTAATCAGTCGTCTGTCCTGGAGATTTCAAACAGCATAATTTCTAAGTCCAGATCAGTCGACTTGCTACACGCATTCGGTCGACTGGGCAGATCCATTTTCGATTAGGGAATTTATTTACAGTTCTTACGCGTACTTGCATCATGATATTAATCAACCATATACATCAATTCATATTCCGTAACATTCACAGCATAATCTTTCCAGTTATTAACATGCTCTTTAGGGAAAACTACTCTAAACATGCATTCACATATGCTCATAATTTCTTACGACAATAAAGATGTAAGTCCCAAGTCATCAAACTGGGTCCACATGATGAAATATCTCAATTCATGAAACTACCAAATAATCACAATCAGATTGAAGCACCAGTCGACTTAGCACAACATCAGTCGGCTGCTTCGACAACTCTAATTTATTAATCACCATTAGTTCTTTTCGTTCATTCACTTTCCCTCCATCATATGTGTCATAGGGAAATTATATAATAGTAATCACACCATCATGTTCATTTATACACATGTTTATCATCACAATCATGCAAAATAATGTCTCGTACCAGTCGACTGGCTCACATGGCAGTCGACTGCATCGACAGACTAGTTTTTCATAATAACAGCATGTCAAGCAATTTCTATTGCGTTTAATTCAATTTCGTAGCATGGTATCAATCATCACATATATAGTAACATTCCTAAAATAGAAGTCCTGAGAAACACCCACCTTATATGAAGAAAAATAACGAACTCCCGCAAAGTCCTTCAATATCACGCTGCACTTCTTGTTCCTTTGTTCCACGCCGAGCTCCTCACCAATGCTGCTTGCCTCCACAGAAAAGCTCTCACACAACTCACAGATACTCTCTTGAAATCTTAGGAAATTTTAGTGTAAAAAGATAGGGATTAGAAGGGGATATTTATACTAGATTATAGGCGAAATGGAGGGCTGAGATTCGTTGGGGAGTTGGAGCTCAAAGGACAAGATGCAATCGGGAGTTTGAGAAACTACCCACACTCTCACATAACCGCCCATGATCCTAGCCACTTCTCCACAAATCCGGCCAAGTTTGTGCCTTGTGCACGTGTACATGGAGTGCACGTGTACACACAAAACCCCACTATAAAATGTACATCAAAATACCCGAAAAATAAGAGGGAAATTGCTGCACATACAAGTGTAGGAAAAAGATTAAGTTTATGGGTTTAAATACATTTGGGCCGAAATATGTATTTTTTACATAAGAAAATAAACAAGTCGCATTTGGGCTTTGAGAAGAATGTTTTATAGGAAATACTACACTTTATTTATCATGGAGAAAAGTAATAATAATATGCTATCATAAGAAAAAAATAAATCCCCTTTCATATATATTAAGAAAATAAATCGGGGGTATTACATCACTCCCTCCTTAGAATAGTTCCGTCCCCGGAACTACAGCCAAGTGCGAGAAGAAGAAAACACAACAACAAGAGATACAAAAATATAAAGATACAAAATACAAAATACAATCAACAAGACAATCAAGTAAAAAACTCAGGATAGTCCTTCAACATCTTCTCCTCAGATTCCCAGGTAGCCTCTTCAACCAAGTGGTTTCTCCAGACTACCTTGACCATCGGTATCGTCTTATTCCTCAAGACCTTCTCCCTACGGTCAACGATCTCAACAGGAGTCTCGATGTAATTCAGGTCTAACTGCAAACCTTCCGGCACTTCAGGCAAACGATGACTCGGGTCTGGAATATAACGTCTCAACATAGACACATGGAAGACATTGTGCACCTGAGACAACTCTTCCGGTAATTCAAGCCGGTAAGCAGTTTTTCCGATCCTTTTCAATATCTTATATGGGCCTATAAATCTCGGGGCTAACTTCCCGCCTTTGCCAAACCGAACCACACCTTTACTGGGTGATACCTTCAGAAAGACGAAGTCACCAACCTCAAACTCAAGGTCCCTTCTCCGGTTGTCTGCATAGCTTTTCTGCCTGCTCTGAGCTTCCACCAACCTTTTCCTGATCAGATCAATCTTCTCAGAAGTCAGCTGTACAAGTTCAGGACCAAACAACTGACGCTCCCCAACCTCATACCAACACACAGGAGTCCTGCACTTCCTGCCATACAAAGCTTCATACGGCGCCATCCCGATGCTAGCCTGAAAATTGTTGTTGTAGGCAAACTCTACCAAAGGTAAATGCCTTTCCCAACTGCCTCCAAAGTCTAGTATACAACACCGAAGCATATCCTCAAGAATACGGTTGACTCTCTCGGTCTGCCCGTCGGTCTGTGGATGAAAAGCAGTGCTGAAATCTGTCTTGGTACCCAAAGCTGCCTGAAGACTCCTCCAGAAATGCGAAGTAAACCGCGCATCTCGATCAGACACAATGGTCGCAGGAACGCCATGAAGTCGGACAATCTCACCAACATACAACTCAGCCAACTTGTCCATCGAAGCCGTGAGTTTCATCGCCAAAAAGTGAGCGGACTTGATAAGTCGATCGACTATAACCCAAATAGCATCATTGCCTTTAGAACTCTTAGGCAATCCCGTGATGAAATCCATACTGATGTTATCCCACTTCCATTCCGGAATAGGTAACGGCTGTAATAGACCTCCGGGTCTCTGATTTTCGGCTTTGACTTGCTGACAAACCTCACACCTCGCGACAAATTCGGCCACATCCCGCTTCAAACCTGACCACCAGAAATGCTGTTTTATGTCTTTATACATCTTAGTACTTCCAGGATGTACTGACAAAAGAGTAGCATGCGCCTCCTGAAGAATACTCTCTTTCAGGTCCGCCTGATCTGGAACACACAGCCTATCTCCGAACCACAGCACTCCATCCCTGGTCTGAAATCCGGGCAACCTGCCAGCACTAACCTGCTCCTTCATCTCCAAGATATCAGCATCAACCTCCTGACTTGCAATGATCTTTGCATTCAAAGTAGGCTGAAGCTTCAACTGAGATAAAGATGCTCCGAATCCTTGCAAGACAACTTCAATACCTGCTCGATCAGATGCCTCTGAGTCGTAATCAAGCTGGCCAAACTGCTCTTGCGACTAAGTGCATCAGCAACAACATTAGCCTTTCCAGGATGATACTTGATCTCAGGTCGCATATCCTCGAGCACTTCCAGCCATCTCCGCTGTCTCAGATTGAGATCCCTCTGCTGGTATATATACTTCAAGCTCTTATGATCCGTGTACATATTCAACTTCTCACCATACACGTAGTGCCTCCATTGCTTCAAAGCAAAGATAATCGCAGCCAGCTCTAGATCATGAGTTGGATAATTCTTCTCATGCGGTCGTAGTTGCCTAGACCCATAAGCGATTACTTTACCCTCTTGCATTAAGACACAACCAAGCCCCCGATGTGAAGCATCGCTATAGACGTCATACTCAACTCCTGCTCTAGGCAAAGCCAAAATAGGTGCAGTAGTCAGTCTATCCTTCAATTCCTGAAAACTCGCCTCACATTGCTCGGTCCACTTGAAGCTCACATTCTTCTTGGTCAACTCGGTAAGCGGCACAGCTATCTGAGCATAACCTTGAATGAATCTCCTGTAGTATCCAGTCATCCCAAGGAAACTTCTGACTTCCTTCACTGTAGTAGGCCTAACCCAATCTCTCACTGCCTCTATCTTCTGAGGGTCAGTTGCCACTCCCTCCTTAGAAAGGATGTGACCTAGGAATGCCACTTCAGATTTCCAGAAATCACACTTGGATAACTTGGCATACAACCTCTGCTCTTCTAATTTCTGCAAAACTGCTGCCAGATGCTCGGTGTGCTCCACCTCAGACTTGGAGTACACGAGAATATCGTCGATAAACACCACGACGAAAGAATCAATAAACGGCCTCAGAACTCTGTTCATCAAGTCCATGAAGATTGCGGGTGCATTCGTCACTCCGAATGGCATAACTAAGAATTCGTAATGCCCATGCCGAGTTCTAAATGCAGTCTTGTGCACATCTTCAGCTTTCACTCGCACTTGGTGATATCCTGATCGAAGATCTATTTTGGAGAAAACAGCTGCTCCTTGTAGACGATCGAACAAGTCATCAATTCGAGGAATCGGATACTTATTCTGAACAGTGACCTTATTCAGCTCCCGGTAATCGATACACATCCTCATCGATCCATCCTTCTTCTTTACCAAAAGCACTGGTGCTCCCCAAGGTGACGCACTAGGTTGAATAAAGCCTTTTCCCAACAGTTCCTCAATCTGCCGTTTCACTTCATCCTGTTCCACTGGAGCCATCCTATACGGTGCCTTAGAAATGGGTGCACTTCCTGGTTGAACAGTAATGCTGAACTCTACATCACGGTGCGGCGGTAACCCAGGAAAATCTTCCAAGAACACAGTCGGATAGTCCCGAACCACAGGAATCCCTTGCAATTCCACAGGAGTCTCTTCCTTGCGGATAGTTGCCACCAACTTAGAACACTTCAGCTTCCCTTGGAAAGTGACTTCAGGTCCACCTGGAGCCTTCACTGTTACGGTCTTGGCCTTGCACTCGATGCTTGCACTGTACACCGACATCCAATCAATGCCAATGATAACATCGACTCCCAAGATAGTCAGCTCGATCAGATCAATGCCAAAGATTCGATCCCCAATCATTATCTCGCAATCAGCATAGTACCGATCAGTGGTCAAAGTTTCCCCTGATGGCGTAGCTACTGCTAAGATCTTGCCTGGAAAAATCTTCGGTTCAACTCCCAATACTTTAGCAAACTTTGGAGACACAAAAGTATGAGAGGATCCAGTATCAAACAATACCACAGCTTCCTTACCATTAATATAGAGTTCTCCTGTTACATAACATCATTACATAACAGTTTCACACTATGAACGGGAAGAAGAAATGAAAAAGAAACCACACTAAACATCAGCCCTCGTACCAGAGATGACCTGATCCGCCTCCTCAGCATCAGCTTCTGTCAAAGCAAATACTCGCCCTGACTGGTACGGCCTCTTCCCAGCCTGCTGTATTGGCACATTGTGATTGCCAGCCCGTGGTTTGAGACATCGAGATTGGTAATGTCCCACTTCACCACAGTTAAAGCAAGTGACTGCAGAAGGTCTCCCTGCATCGTTCCCAGGTCTTCCAGCTACACTGACAGCGTTCGCCCCTGTCGGTTTGAACTTCTGTGCAGATGGTTGCCCCTTGAAACTCCCCGATGGCGCGGGCCTCTTCCCGGATTGTCAGTTGCTCTTCTGGTGCTGAGCAACATGGAACTGCTCCATATCCGTCTCCGTTGCTGCCGCCCTCTTCACCAGCTTATCGAATCTCCTGATACCAAGAGGTATCATGCGAGACCTCAAGCTCGGCCTCAGACCATGCTCGAACTTGCGAGCCTTCTTCGCCTCATCCATCACCAGTTCTGGAGCGTATCTGGAGAGCTGAGTAAACTTAGTCTCATACTCCCTTACTGACATGCTGCCTTGCTGAAGTGACAGAAACTCCATGGCCTTTTTCTCCTGGACGTCGGAGGGGAAATAATGGCTGCGGAATTCTTCCAGAAATTCCTCCCAGCCAAGCAACAAGCCGCCCGTAGTCCTCTTCATCGACTGCCACCAAACAGCCGCATCCTTCTCCAACTGCAAAGTCGCCAACTTGACCTTGCTGCCCTCCGGTGTTTCTAACACCTCAAAGATTGTCTCCACTTGCCGAATCCAGTTATCGGCCGCATCCGGGTCTGACTTTCCCTCGAACACTGGTGGTTTCATTCTCTTGAACGATTCCACTAGCTTAATTGCTTCGGGTACTGGATTCACCGGCCCCCTTCCTTGGTTTGCAGCCACTGCATTCAGCGTCTGGTAAACCCTTGCAAACTCGGCCTCCAGGTCCAAACCTTCACCATTCCTGGCTCCCCTTCTCGCCATATTCTGATGCAAAAGATCCATTAAATTCGAAGTATAAAACAAGAATTTAAACCAACTTCCATTTCATTGAATTTCAAAGTTTATACATTCGAATTAAAACATTTCTTAACATCAGAATAGAAGAAAATAGAAACTAGGACAATCTAATCTCTACGGGTCCTCTTCGCTGCTCGAAGTTCATCCCGCAGTTCATCCACCTCATCCTTCAGCACATCAGTTAGGTTCTTTTTCTTCTCAAGTTCCCAAATCCGATGGCTAAGAACAGAATAGTCAGCATTCCGCTTCTCCATCTGAGCCTCCAAAACTCCAACTCTATACTTCAAGGTATCCACTTGCCTCTGCAGAGAAGCCACAGCGCTACCCAGAGCTGGTCCCTTTTCTTCATCGGAAGAAGAAGAATCATCAGGTGAGTTCGGCGGTGGGGTGATCTCTCGAGATTCAGGGTACTCCTCCTCATCAGAATCAGCTTGCCCAGGGTGGTACTCGTCCTCAGAATCAGCCTGTCCAGGATGGTACTCTTCCTCAATAATGTGCCAGTCGTCGCCTCCAGCAGGGTCGAAGTGATCAGCCATCTTAGAATAGAGAGGAAGAAGCATAAATCATAGAGCAACACAAATGTAAGTCACTTACATTTAAATCTCTAAACTCAAACACACACTCTAATGTCCACATCTAGGGTGTCGTTCCTTATAAATTTGTACAAGTGTGAAAGCATAGAAAGCGTGGCTCTGATACCACTCTGTAACGCCCTGAATCCCAAATTACTGAATTCGAGATGTTCTACAAGATCTTTTCGCTTCCTTCACATACAATTTTACAAGGAATTTTAAAACTTTTCTTTTACATCAGAGTTTACAACACATTACATTCGAATTTACACAGCGGAAGCAAAATATACAATATTTACATAAATGAACAACAACATGATAAACTCTTTATGCATCCATTCCTCCTTACATGTAATTTATCCTGCATACAACACTGTGGGTACGTCAGTTTATTCAACCGATGATAATTATACATGGCCATCCTCTCTATGCCAGAAACAGTATAATGAATCTCATTTCTTACAAATCACAAACTTGTTCATAATAAGCATGTAAAATCAAAGGGAACTTTTAGAGATGTCGTGTCGTGATTGTGCACTTAAATCCTTAATGCAATTTATTATCATGACACTAATGCGCACTTGTTCGAATTCTATGCATCCCATACTACATAGGTTCGAGGGCAAGCCTCTTAATCGTTCTTCATTTTCTGTAGGGTTCAATCCCCCCGCCATGACTTACTCTACTTCTGTAATTCCAATGAGTATCTTAGATGATTCTATGAGTACAAGCATGTATCCTGGCCCCTGGAGTAGAATTTCGCGCCATGTCTTGACTCGTCAAGCATGCATTCTGCGACAATTCAGCCTCCTCCCTGAACACACTCCTCTTGCAGTCACCAAAACATCCCACAAGCGTGACTAGAGTCCGATCATTACTGAGTTGTGCCCGCGCCATGTCTTGACGCATCAAGCATGCATTCTGCGGCTCACACACCCGCACCGTACCCTAGCTCTCATACTCATGTTTTTCTCTCACCTTCATCACCTCCACACTATGTATTAAAGTTACATTAGAATCATGAATAAAAATCAAGCTTTAGAGTTAGCCTCTCCATCAACCGGACTTATCATTTCATTTCACTTGACCAACCTGGTCTAATTCTCAATATCATTTCATTCACTGCCGGGGAGACTTAGCTACTCTTTGTTCAATTTCAAATTCACAATATCCAATGGAGCATCATCAGCTCATAATTTATTTTAGAGTCTCACCGACTTTCTCATCATGATTAGCCTTTCATAATTATTCATTTAGTTCTCAGTTCTCATCTATGATTCCTTTCACATAATTCATACTGCCATAATCAGAATCCATCGATAAAAGCATAAAGTTCACCATTACCAACAGTAAAATAACATGGATCAAATTATCGAAAGTCCACTCTGTACAGTCGACTTGGAAAGGTACCAGTCGACATACAAATTCCTCATAAAAGTTCGGGATAGTCGACTGTTGCACTCAACCAGTCGCCTGTCCCGCAACCATTCATATTCACAATATTATCCACATAACAGTCGACTGTTCAGTAATCAGTCGTCTGTCCTGGAGATTTCAAACAGCATAATTTCTAAGTCCAGATCAGTCGACTTGCTACACGCATTCGGTCGACTGGGCAGATCCATTTTCGATTAGGGAATTTATTTACAGTTCTTACGCGTACTTGCATCATGATATTAATCAACCATATACATCAATTCATATTCCGTAACATTCACAGCATAATCTTTCCAGTTATTAACATGCTCTTTAGGGAAAACTACTCTAAACATGCATTCACATATGCTCATAATTTCTTACGACAATAAAGATGTAAGTCCCAAGTCATCAAACTGGGTCCACATGATGAAATATCTCAATTCATGAAACTACCAAATAATCACAATCAGATTGAAGCACCAGTCGACTTAGCACAACATCAGTCGGCTGCTTCGACAACTCTAATTTATTAATCACCATTAGTTCTTTTCGTTCATTCACTTTCCCTCCATCATATGTGTCATAGGGAAATTATATAATAGTAATCACACCATCATGTTCATTTATACACATGTTTATCATCACAATCATGCAAAATAATGTCTCGTACCAGTCGACTGGCTCACATGGCAGTCGACTGCATCGACAGACTAGTTTTTCATAATAACAGCATGTCAAGAAATTTCTATTGCGTTTAATTCAATTTCGTAGCATGGTATCAATCATCACATATATAGTAACATTCCTAAAATAGAAGTCCTGAGAAACACCCACCTTATATGAAGAAAAATAACGAACTCCCGCAAAGTCCTTCAATATCACGCTGCACTTCTTGTTCCTTTGTTCCACGCCGAGCTCCTCACCAATGCTGCTTGCCTCCACAGAAAAGCTCTCACACAACTCACAGATAATCTCTTGAAATCTTAGGAAATTTTAGTGTAAAAAGATAGGGATTAGAAGGGGATATTTATACTAGATTATAGGCGAAATGGAGGGCTGAGATTCGTTGGGGAGTTGGAGCTCAAAGGACAAGATGCAATCAGGAGTTTGAGAAACTACCCACACTCTCACATAACCGCCCATGATCCTAGCCACTTCTCCACAAATCCGGCCAAGTTTGTGCCTTGTGCACGTGTACATGGAGTGCACGTGTACACACAAAACCCCACTATAAAATGTACATCAAAATACCCGAAAAATAAGAGGGAAATTGCTGCACATACAAGTGTAGGAAAAAGATTAAGTTTATGGGTTTAAATACATTTGGGCCGAAATATGTATTTTTTACATAAGAAAATAAACAAGTCGCATTTGGGCTTTGAGAAGAATGTTTTATAGGAAATACTACACTTTATTTATCATGGAGAAAAGTAATAATAATATGCTATCATAAGAAAAAAATAAATCCCCTTTCATATATATTAAGAAAATAAATCGGGGGTTTTACAAATCATGCATTACTTACCGCTCTTTTTGCCCAATGGAGACCAAAGACACACACGTTCTACCTACCCATTTGTCGGATGACAGTAACCCTACAAGATATAGCAATTATATCGGGACTTCCAATCGATGAGGTGGCCATGACCGGTAACATTATGTTCAGAAGGTAATGTTAGTCAAAAATTATCTTGGGAGAGAGGTTGACAAGGACGATAAAGGTGTTTACGTCAGCCAATCAATTCGGCATTCGTTACTCTATCAAGAGTTCAACAATAGTTTGGGAGATGAACCGACTGACTTCCAAGTGCAATGTTACACTCAGGCGTATTTAATTTTTATGATTGGTGGTGTTCTCATGCTGAATTCTTCTGGTGATGTCGTCAATCTAATGTACCTTTCCTTGATTGCCGATATACATAGGGTCGGCCGTTATAGTTGGGAAGTGCTGTGATGCTTCTCTTTATCGTGCTTTGTGCAAATGTGCAATGGGTTCGTTACAAATGACCGGGCCGATGGGGTTATTACAGATTTGGTGTTGGGAAAGAATACACCTAGGCCATCCCCGAATAACAGTTCTTTTAGATGCATGGAAAGTGGTTGAGGATAACATGGTGATGATGGCTCCTTTAGGGGTTTATTGGACCGACCACAACTCGTGGAGAGATAACCCACGTGGAGTGTTGACGTTATAGGGATAAGCTCGATCAGATCCAGGAAAAGTATGCCAATTGGACATCGTACACGCCCGAAAGGCTACAAAGGCTACCCCCACTGTGCACGGCAAACATGCAACTTTGGATGACACGAGCTCCATTTATAAATTTCAATATTATGGAGTTCTACCCCGATCAAGTCATCCGACAATTCAACGCACAACAAAGAATCCTGGAGAACCGGATGTACGACCGTAGACTACACAATATCACCGGTCAAGGTCGATTGCTGACTATGGATTGGGTTGACCACCACCGCTCTCATATCACAATGTGGAATGAGAAAAAGTATGATTTGGTACTCGAATGGATATTACCGTACGATGGGTCTTTCCAAGAAGCTTACATGGCATAGTATCATCGTGTTACATGATTGTTTATTGCTCCACGATCAGCTATCCCGACGGGTATCCAAATACCAATCCCGAATCACCAAGTTGAACCACAACCGGCACATTCTACTTCTCAACCTATGTATCATCCAAATGCCTTGTCGTATCGACTCATGGTTAGTCATGTGTTTGTAATCAAAGTAAGGTTTATAATCAAGTGCACAAGAGGCACAAGCGGCTAATACGAACATGGAATATGGTAGAGCTAGAATTTAGCACAAGTACACGTAAGACTACCTAGGTCATTGTGTGCCAATATCCAACCGTTTGATGTCCATTATCCATTCTAATGCTGGTTTTTACTCCGAAAACACCCGAACGGTTATGAAAGATTATAGCCTCATGCAAATTTGTTTTCTCACATCGTATATCGATAATTTCTTGAACACTTGGTGCCCACAAACTTTTCTATGCTAATATGGGCCTGTGCCGCTTCACGACGGACAGTAAAGTACAAGTTGAGATGAAAGAACATCATTTCCATAATTACCATGACTGGCAAGCTATAGACACCTTTTAAAACTGAATTGAATACTTTTTATAGATTTGTAGTCATTATACCATATCGACGACCTCCATCGACGGAAAGTGTCAACTTCTCAATCGGCTTCTCCTTAACCAATTAGCCACTTCAAGTTGTACAATCTTTGCCTCAAACTTCTTAGCTGATTTTGACACCCGATCACCTTGAGCTTATTCATCATAAATTTGCTACCAATTTTTTTTAAAAAAATATTAGCAAAATGATGCATACAATAACGATGATATGCAGGCGGCTCCTTTCATGTTCCATACTCATTGTCCACTGCCGACAAAATGCATGCATGCTAATCAGAAATGACACATAAATCTGCACGGTCTGTGACAAAGTATCGAAATCAGCTCATTAACCATCTTCAGGTTTCTATGCTCTCTCCATCAACTATTACAAACACAAATGGAAACAACCGGCCATTTGCATCGGGCGAAACAACTATCAACAAACAACCTTTGTATTTTTAACACAAATGTGTTTCGTCAACACTTATAACTAGCATGCATGTCTTAAACCCTTCGATCGAGGGGCCAAATTATTAGGTTTCGAATGCAATTACAGATTAAATACACAGCGAAAAAATTTAAAAAAATATCGAAACCTAGCCTTAGATCTATGCGAAAACCATAAATTGTGTTTAGGAGATGGATCTGCTGTCTCCACAATATGCCGATCACGGGACTACAATATTGCGGTGCCTCTACGGTATCCACACGAACAGAATGAAATGACTCTCCCTCAAACCACAGTGCTAGCTGCGGGAAGAGGATGTTCCTCCTCACGATCTCTCTCTCTCACTTTCTGTAATAGCTAGAGTTTTTTCCCGTGTGTCTTCTCCATAGATACATATCATATATATTGGTGCAGAAAACCAACCCTAAGAGAGTAATGAGGTTGTTGGGCTCACAATCTGACTTGGGTCATATTCGTGTGTGGACCTGTAAACTTTAGTCGACTCATTTAATCTAATTAAATGTTCAGCCAATGTCAGGAGTCCAAGTCTTACTTGGATCTCTAATTAAATTCATCTTATGAATTTCAATTCCAATTTCAATCCATTCTAAGTGTGTGACCTTGTAGGTTCCCATTACATTGACAGTAATACTATAATTATATTCGATTATTACAAACAGTGAGCGGTATCTAGAAATACACTACTACTCAAATAACGAAAATGTCAGTGATTTGACATAACCTATCCATGACCAATGTTACCATGCAATCTAGTCCCTTTGTCCAGATATCTTAATTTACAATGCATAGAGCGTGTCACTCTTGTATAGTTCAATCTTTGATTTTTTGATGTCCAAGTAGACTTACTAAAACAAATGAGATCAGTATATCATATTGACTAATTTGAGCATGACCATGCATTTTGTAGTCTCACTTAATCAAGGGGCCTAAAGATATCGCTCCTATTATGTAAGATGGACAAATCATATCTAAGTCACTCACATCCCTCCGCATAATTTGTATTATATCTAATAGTCAACTTTATAATCTCCTTATTACAGGCAACGTTTGACGGCATTAAGATATATAACTTTTCATGTAAGGAACCATAGTGACTTTAAGTCAAATGACTACGTACACCATGGTCACTATGAGAACCACTTATAACACTCACGTCAAGATCCATGCAGCGTTCTTATGGTACGTCAGTCCAGTACATTATTACTCTAATATGTATCCATGTAAAGACTTTATATTTCATGTCATGACCCGTGAGAATGTTCATCAGTCTATGCACACACTATTCTCTATGTATTATCGTTGTCCTAATTCACAATAATACTTGACTAGGGATATTTAAGAAAAGTGTTCTGATTTCAGCAAATAGGATCTCACAATCAAGTCATGTACTTGATATCCCATGACATTGAACTTACTATTCTAAGGACTTCGTTATGTTCATTTAATTCACAGTAAATAACAAAATAAATAAAATGCCTAAATATGAAATAAATGTCATGATACAATGTAAACTAGTAATGTCAATACACAGGTGGCTTTTAGAGAATACACCAACACGAATGCCCAAAAAACCCCCTTGAATGTTTCCTCGGTGGGACCAGACACAACCTTGGCGCAATGGACGACCATTCTTGGATTTGAAGCTTGAATAGTTGTGAGAAGATAAGGCAATTTAGTGTTTGTCTTGAAAGGAACCATACAACCGCTCAGTCACTTTATGTTTCGCCTTCCAAGATTTCCTTTATGAATTTTTGTAATTGAACTAAAGATTGAGTATCTCAATTGTGGCTTTTGGTGTTACTCCTAGTTGTGCCTTCACAACATTCAATATCAACGTTGATACAATCTTAGAATCAATTTTACTATGATCTTGATTCACTGTTGGATTCACACATGTATGCAGACCTTGTATGTTCTTCACCTGTCACGCCCCACTTCCCAATAAGGAATACGGAATACGGATACCTAACAAAAGCCCAGCGAATGATTTTCATCATCCTTAAGCTGTTTCAGAATCTTTACAACACATCACAGAATTTATCAAAGTCAGAAGCAAAAGGCACAACCATTCATGCAATATTGAAACAGATTACCAACAGAAACTTACTTGAATCTAAATACAATATTCTCAAATAAATCAGAGTCTGGAGAAAACAATATCCTGGGTCACATCGCCCAAATTCAAATAATATCCAATAAACCAAATACACTTATTCAATGTTCAAGCGACAATAAAAATAATAATAATAAAGCAGAAATCTCCAGCACTAAAACATCATCCTGCCAATACCTTCTGGCAGTTGACCATCCTGATCTGCAATAGTAAATTTGCAGAAAAAGGGGAAAAGAAGAAAAGAAGTATCCGTCAATTGCAAGTCGCGGGTCACAAATAATGTAGGATACAAGCACATGGAAAAACTAACTAATAGCATGTTATAATGCATCAACAGTAATATCTAACATGGTATCCTAACAGAATAAATGTTTTTATGTCAAATGCAGTGTCATATGGTAAGTTCAGTATATCAGTGAATCAGGATAACAATATAACAGTATCAGTCCAATAGTCTCAGTCTAACAGTATCAGTCTAATAGTCTCAGTCTAACAGTATCAGTTTATGTTCTTACAGTCTTGTGTGTACTACTGACTAGGTAGCACTTCATGCAGCCCATACTACATGGTTGCTACAACAAAAAGTTTTGCTTTTAGATTTCATAGTGGACCATGATGGGCAGTGTACTCAGGTATCAGTAACAGTAGCAGTAACAGTAACAGTCAGAACCTAGTGGTTCTCTTCTACTCTACACCTTCATATAAGAAGTAATGTAGACAGGGTCAGATAACAGTAACAGTAACAGTAACAGTAACAGTCAGAACCTAGTGGTTCTCTTCTACTCTAAACCTTTATGTAAGAAGTAATGTAGACAAGGTCAGATAACAGTAACAGTAACAGTTTGGAACACTAGTTCCCTTCCAAGTACACATTTCCATATTTTTCACTACTAGATCTTCCCTTAAGAAACCCCGGCTTGGTTACTTTTATTATGGTTATCAAACATACATGATGCATTAGAAATAGTTTTAAACTAACATGGTATAATCAGTATTAGGTTCGGGGAAACAAATAATCAGTCATAGATGATATACAGTCACATAAACGAACAAAACAGTGTATATTCATAATCAGGACAGCATGACAGATCAGTACTAAAACAGTGGTTCCCGTCACTACAGAAATGTAAATCTAGATCCGTCAAAGGATCTGAAAACTAGATATCCACACGAATCCAACGAGTATAATTAAGTTATATAGTAATTCACAACATCTTAACTCAAAACAGGATCGAAGACAGAAAACATGTTCAGTCAGAAATCAGGAAAATGAATTCTCAGTCAGAAAAACAACATTAAAACCTCTCAAATAATTCCAGGAAAAATCTGGGATATTCCTCTATATGTCTAGCATCAAAATATAAAGTTTCATAATATTCCAGTAAGAATAGATTAGTCATCAAAAATACGAAAGTATCGAGAAAACATAGTTTAACGAATCTGGAAATCTCAGCAATGCTGTACGAAAACTAAGATATCTCGCAACCAGTGAATCGAAATCCAATTCCGCCAAAGGGATATGTAAATAGATAGATTTTAATAACTTTCACATTTCACAAAGAATTTTCATACAGTACAGGGAATCACAGTGAAAATAGGATTCTTTACTGAACAGTAAGCAAAATACAGCATGAGTAGATTTTAGAAACGAGCATGAAAGACCACATAAAACTTGTCTTTAAAATTCACCAAAAATCTGGGTAGTCCCTAACTTCATATAGAAATACTTACCAAAATATTGGTTCAAGATAATATGTGTAGAATAGTTCTTGAAAATAGTTTGTTAATAAAATTAACCAAAAACTAAATCTGGAATTGATCGACACCTCTGTACTAAAACAGTCATAACTCAGTCATACGAAATCCAAATCAAGAAAAACCAGTGGGGTTTGAAAATAGACAAAATTATATAAATTCATCTTTTATACAGGAATCAAGATATTGAGTGTAGAATGGACGAAAACAGCAATCAAAACAGAACACCCGGTAAATACAAATTTCACAATTCTAATTAAGAACATCATAACTTCAAGAATATTGATTCAAACACATCCAAACTTAAAATACAACCTACCAAGCATCTAAATTTCATGATTTACGGTTATTAACACATCCAAACCAATTTTATCACATGGGTCTCAATCCAAACACAAATTCACACAAGTACTCACATACATGGTTCAAAATCAAGATTTGGGCAAAATCTAGGGTATCACCTATCAAGATTTGTGTCACAAGTCATCTATGGCCAAATTATCACAATAGAGACAAAATCCATCAAGAAAAACACAATCTTTGGTCGTCTCTAGACCCAACTACACTATAGGTGAACTTTTTGACTTGTATCAAACAAATGAATTGGAGTACAAGTTACTTACCTTAATTAGGGGATGAAGAATGATCCAAACGCGAAGAGAAGAGAAAACCACGAACAAAATCCGCTACAAGCAACAAATCCAAGCCAAACGAACAAAAACTACCCATGAACGATCTCCTTGAAGCAACGGTCAAAGTGGAAAATACTCACTTTGAGAAACACCACGAAAAGAGAGTATGGGGGTCAAAAGATGCAACCTTTGATGGTGGTGGTGGTGTTCTTGGTGGTCGGCAATGTGTATGGAGATGGGAGTTTGCATGGTGGCCGGAGGTGGGTGTGGTGGTCGGCTATGGAGGAGGCCGTCCAAGGGGATTGTGGTGGTCGGTTGTATGGATGGAGGGCTCGGGTGTGCAGGTTGGTGCAAGGCCGGGAGCAATCACAAGAGGGGGCCGGGATTAGGAGGAGAGGGAGAGAGATTAGGTTTAGGGTTAGGGTTTTAGGATTAGGGATTATATAAATAGGGGATTAATGTGGGTTAATGGGTTGTGGGTATTAGTATGTAGTATTAGGTATACAAATGGATAATGGGTATTGGGTAAATAACAAATGGAAATACAATTTAGAGTGAAATCTATGGCTCTAGAAAAATCTAATTAGGAGTCAAAAATCGTAGGTTTGGAAAATCACCACCAAAATACCATCACAACACCATGAATAAAACGAAGACAACGAGGCCAAAAATGAAGAAAAGAATCAAAATGACGAAAACGAACAAAAGAGACGATCAAACGACACAAGGAGCTCAAAATGAAATAAAATGAATATATATTGAAAACAAATCCAATATACGGTTCAGAAAAAATACAAGAGAGATAAAAAATACACAAAAATGAAAAATACACTCCAAAATATATAAAATGAAAAACATGGATTACATCACCACACAAAAAGATTTTTCTTTTGGAAAATTGACGCAATCGCCATGGACAACCCACTTCATTTACGAGCTCCGTATTTTCTGCAATCTTCTCGGGTGTATGTTTGATCGGTGTGTATTTACATTTGACATAGTATAAACTTGGGGTCGATTTTACCGTCACGAATTCTCGATGGTTCTTCACGGAGTACATCTTAACTTGATGTTGTATACTATCTTTAGTTGGAAATCTTTGACCGATGCATAGTTCATACGTGTTCGAAGAGCCGACGGAAGACTATGGATGTTCATGTACAGTCGCACGGGCCATCCATTCACTCGATTGAACCTCGTATACAGATGCACTAATTGATTGCTTTGGTGAAACCACATTGTTAACATGTACATTAACGTTAACATCATTAACCAGACCTTCTCTAACATCCTCCTCCTCCTCAACTTCAACCCCGTGATCCTCATCTTCTTCCTCTTCTACCAATTCGTTATTAATAATGGCATTGTCAAAGTCTTGCATGACCATGTCGGTGTGGAGAATATTTTGTGTCGAGGTGAAATGATGTATCGGCTTATATTCTGTGGTAATAGGTTCTGTTGGAGTTGTGCTAATATCATCTTCTTGTGTATTCAGTATTCTTGCATGTGACTCGCAAGATGGTTTCAAACTCGTAACGGGGCTTGGACTTGGATTAACAACTGGCCTACTATTTGGAAGTTTAATTTGCTCAATATATAACTCCAATACAGTCCAACTACAATTTGGATCAATTATCCTAGCAATCATGGACCTTAGTGCATTATCATTATTTACCGGCACCACCATGAAATATTGGCCTTCTCCTTTACCAGCAGCATAACGGGCTTTGATTTTGACACTCCATTCACCTTGTCCCAATTCGTAACTTCAAATATCTTATCTACTAGTTGTGAGTAATAATATCCTATCTTCGAATCTCGAATTATTTCACCCCCAAAATATAACCAAATAGGTATATCATAATCCATACCTAAATATAAATGGACAAATATTCAAGTCATTAACTACTCACAAGCATAACCTATGCATACATATAAAACATAAGGTTATAAAAATACCTTCAAATTAAATTGTAACTTGGATATCTTGAAAATACGTCATGGATGAAAAATGAGATGACTATAGACAATGTTGGAGATTTTCAGAATGGGGGAGTTGAATTTCAGTGGGAGATGGAGAGGGAGGTAGAAGATATGAAGTTTGAAAGGAAACAAGTGTGGGATTTTGGGTTTTAGGATTTTAGGGTTTTGGGTTCGGGAGTAGGGAAAATAGATCTAAAGTGAAAGAAGAAGGAGAAGAGAGGGCCACTATTTATATGTAATCACTATTATAACTGATGCCGCTTTTCACAATAATGACATTAGTAATGAGAATGTCGTTCTTAGGGAGAGTGGCACAAGTAATAGGATGTTTTCACACTTGCAATTTTTCCAAGTCAGAGAGTTCACGATTGGGGAGAAGTGAACTGATGTTGTTACTCCAAAAAGCGGCATGTAAAAAAGATTTATAACATATGCCGCTATTGGAAACAATGGCTTATAAATAACATATGTCGTTATTTCCAATAGCGGTTAATGATGACGTGTCCAAAACTGGGTGAGTTGGGTAAATATTTTTGAAAGTGGGTCAGCTTGGTCAATAATTTGAAAAAATTGGGTCAGTACGGAAAAAATCCTAATAGTCGGGGGTATAGCAGCCATGAATCACCGCTACCCCTAACTGTCAGCGGGTAGTAGAAGAATCACTCAAATGCTGAGTCTCTCCAAGAAACTCAGAGAGAATGGGGAATTATAAAGGCTATGATGGGAGGAGGTTCTCAATTACCGCAACACTGACGTGGAAAAATTTGAACCATCCAGCCCCATCTAATAGCATCTAAAGAATGTCACTACAATTCCCCAGGTTGGAAGCTTCAACTTTCAAAGTTGAGACGCGTCAAACCTAAAACTATGACACCTCAACTACAGTCAGTCTACTTCGACAAGACTAAAGCTCAGAATAAGGTTCGAATCACAGTCCTTCATTAATAAAATAATTATTTATTGGGTCTAATACCCAATTACCCAATATACTTCCCCCCTGTAAATACTCTAATCTCTATTATAATAAACTCTGATCCTTTTTTTCCCTAACCCTCAGTCGCCTAACCCCTCTCCCCTGTTCAACCCCTCCCCCCCCCCCCCCCCCCCGTTACTGTTCATCCATCCTCCTGCTTCTCTCCCCTGTTCCGCTTCAACCTATCCATCGTCCAAGCCCTCCGATCGCCATCTTCGACCTCTCACCCTCTCCTCATCGCTCCTCATCATCACCGTCTCCATCTCCCCGTCCTCGTCGTCTTTGTCTACTGCTCCCCCATTGCCGAACCCTCTTCGCTAAACCTATCTCCTTAGATCCTACCCCGCTTATCGGAATTTAACCAAATAGGAAATTTTGGAAAGGAGAGAACCTCTACTACAACTCTATAGTTGAAAACCATCTCAGATTCAGTCAATAAAAGGTACAAAAACTTCGAACAATCTAAACAGCGAAGCTTCAGCCAAACGGCTAGTTGCTGTGACTTGTAAAGGTCATAACTCTTACTCCACTTATCGGAATCTAACCAAATAAGACATTTTGGAAAGGTGAGAAACTCTACTACAACTCTCTAGTTGAAAATTTTTCGAAATTCAGTAAGTAAGGTATAAAAACTTCGAACAGTCTAGACAGGCGACTTCAGCCAAAAAGGCTAGCTGCTATCAATCTTATAAAAGTCATAACTCCTACTCCGCTTATCAGAATCTAACAAAATTGGATATTTTGGAAAGGTTAAAACCTCTACTAAAACTCTCTAGTTGAAAACTTTTTTGGATTCCTACGGAACTAAAAATCCAACTCTTTAAACACCATACAAAGAACAACAAATACAGCCCAAAAGATGAAACTTCCAATGCTCATAACTTTTTCTATACTTGTCAGAATTTAACAAAATAGGACATTTTGGAAATTTGGGAACATATAATACAACTCTCTAGTTGACCACTTCCTCAGATTCCGCATGGAACTCAAAATCCAGTCCTTTTAACACAATTCAAAACAACAAAGCACAGCAAAAAGTTACAGCAAAAGCTGAAACTTGTAAAGGTCGTAACTTTTGCTATACTCATCGGAATCTAACAAAATTCGATATTTTGGAAAGGGGAGAATATCTACTACAACTTTCTAGTTGACCACTTTCTCAGTTTCCTTACAGAGCTCAAAATCCAGCTCTTTGAACACAATTTAAAAACAACAAAAAGCACAGCAAAAGCTGAAACTTGTAAAGCTTATAACTTTTGCCATACTTCTCAGAATCTAGAAAAATTGGGCTTTTTGGAAAGGGGAGAATATCTACTACAACTTTCAAGTTGACCACTTTTTCAGATTCCTTATAGAGCTCAAAATCCAGCTCTTTGAACACAGCTCAAGAACAACAAAAAGCACGGCAAAAGCTGAAACTTGTAAAGCTCATAACTTTTGCTACACTTGTCGGGATCTAACAAAATTAGGCCATTTTGGAAAGGGGAAAGCATCTACTACAACTCTCTAGTTGAAGACTTTTTCAGCTTCAATCAATTAGAGGTGCAAAAATTTCGAACCATCCAGGCAGCAAGCTTCAGCCCAAAAGCTGGCTGCTGAGATTTGTAAAGCTCATAACTTTTGCAGTACTTATCGAAATATAACAAAATTGGCCATTTGAGTGAGGGGAGAACATCTAATACAACTCTTCAGTTGGACATTTTTCAGATTCCGTAAGTAACTCAAGTTTCCGCTCTTTAAACACATATCAAGATAAACCCAAAAAAACAGTAGTTTTTGCTTGATTGCTCGCTGTTATGGGAAATCAATTTATTTAGCCTAGTAAATTAACCCAAAAAATCTACAAAAATTAGAGCATGATAGTAACACATATGAGAACCTCACAACTTAATTTGGAGTCAAAATTTCAACTTTAGCACAAGTAATTAGTTATAACCGTCTAAACTACAAGACTGAATCTTTAGTTTGTTATTTTGTGTTCTACCACTTCAATCTTCATATGCTTTTTATTCAAGTCCACAAACATCATATGCACATGAAATTAGTCTAAGTTCTCTAATTTATTAACATAAAACAACAATAATAATAATAACAATAGAGTGAGAAACCCCCATCCAACTAGTGTAGGAAGGACTTGCTCTTCTCCTCCTTGCTCCTTGTTCTTGCTCCTCTTCAAGAACACAAAATGAATCCACTCGTTTTCTTTTGATTTTGATCTCTCTTTCTTTTCTTTCTTCTCAAGTTCTTTTCTAAATAAAAACAAGTAAAAGAAGGAGAATGAGATGAGAAAGAGATGAAGAGACACAAAATGAATGAGGGATTTTGCCCTTCTTGTTTGGCCGGCGAAGGAGTAGAGGGGTGGGGGGGGGGGGGGGGGGGGGGGGGGGGTTATAGGAGAGGAGGGGTTGGGTTTGTGGTTGAGAAGAGACCACATGTTCTTCTCATTTGTGGCTCAAACAAATTTGAGATCAAATTGCAAATTTAAATTGCAATCAACACCCTACTCATTTCTAACCCTCCATTTGATCATGATTGATAAAAAATAAGAGACATTTTCCCAAAATCACATACTACATGATTTCGTACAAATGTACGAAATCGATACGGCACATATACTTACATATATCTGTCTATACAGATAATTTTTATTAGTTAAAACGAATAGTCTCTGCTAAAAACATTTTAATTCTGAAATAATAATAAAAATAATTTTATTACTGGCTCGGAAGATTTCAGTACCAATTTGATACAATACAGATGTATACAGATTGGTATATATATAAAGATAATGTTGATTAGTCGGGTAATATCCACCAAAAATATTCCCATTCTGAAAATAAAAATAAAATAATATTTTTTAATGTCAGAGCTGGATATTTCAGACATTTTCTCAAAAAATGCATTCTATAGGATTTTGTACAAGTACATAAAACTGATACAATACATATATATAATTACTTGTATTTATATACAGATAACTTTTTATTAGTAAAATGAAGTTTCCATAAAAATATTTTAATTTAAAAAATAATAATGAAAAAAAATATAATATCCGACTGGGATATTACAATGGTCGCTGGTGGTGAGGCAACGGGGTGCTGTCATCGGCGGCTCTGGGGATGGCGGCAGCAACGGGAGGCGAGTGGAGGCCTAGGCTCGAGGACGAGCGGCGGTGGTGGTTTGCGGCTTGGGTTGGAGGAGAGCAGGGTGAGTCGAGGGGAACTGGAGGTGCTGCGGGTGGAGTCGAGCGATGATGGGAGAAGGTCGAAGGCAGTGGCAGGTGGTTGGCAACTGGCGGTCCAGCGTTGGGACTTCAGTGGTGGAGTTGGGGTTGGCGACAGTGGGGAGGAGTGACGAGGGAAGAGGTTGCGAGATGGTGGCTCGAGATGAGGGTGGCGGTGATGGTGGGTGAAGAAGTTTGGGTTAGGGGCGTCCGGTTCAGAACAAGGGAGAGGAAGAAGATGAGAAGAGAGAGAGGGAATGTCGGGGAGAGAGAGAGTGCAAGGGGAGGGGGGGTTAATATAATATGAATATATTAATAATATAGTTATATTATTATAATGAGAGGAATTAATAAGGAATTGATTTGTGGGGGTAAGTTATGATTTTGTTTAATATGTTATAATTGGTTGCAATTAGAGTGGGAGTTATGCAGGTTATAGAAGGTGAAGGGTTTGGGAATTGTCATGAATTGTTTTGGGTTGAAGTGGGCTTGTGGGCTACACAAAAAATAGAGTAAATAATTGAGTTGGGCTTCCCAAATAAAATTTCTAGAATGGGCTAGGAAAAAATATAATAGCAATTAAAATAGATTGGGCTAGAAATTGGAATGAGGGATTCTAGAAGAGACGAAGAGTTCTGGGCTTACAACCAAGATAATTATGAAAGCAAGAAGAAATGTAAAAATTCAAAATACAATAATACGGAAGTTAAAATACAGAATATTAAGAAATAAATACAAATCCGTATAATCAAAAATGGGGGTTACAAATCCTACCACCTAAAAAGAAATTCATCCTCGAAATTCATACAGGTGGTTCGTAGGATAACCCAAAGAAACGCCTACTCGAAGATATGGGGAAACTTCTTCAGGATTTCTTCTTCGATCTCCCAAGTTGACTCACCCGGTGAGTGAGGATTCCATCAAACCCGAACAAGCTTGATGCCTTTATTCTTCAACAGCTTTTCTCATCTGTCTCGAATAGAGACTGGTCGGATGTCGTATAATAAGTCTGGCTGTACGGACAACTTTGAGTAGTCGATTGCATGGCTATCATGCCTGATGTACTTCCTGACTTGAGAGACGTGGAATACATCATGGACTCCTAATAATGCCGGTGGTAGGTGAATCTATAAGCTACCTCGCTCCACAATATTAAATGGGCCGATGAATCGGGGACTTGGCTTACCGCCACCTCCAAAACGGATAACGCCTCTCCATGGTGACACTTTGTGGAAGACATGATCCCCTACCTCAAACTCTAGAGGCCTTCGATGAATGTCTGCCCATTTCCTCTGCTTATCCTGAGCTGACTGTAAATGCTTCCAGATCTGAGCCACTGCGTCTACCGTCTTCGTAATCAATTCCGGCCCTAGAAGTTTCCTTTCATCGATATCATCCCAGCTGTAGTGCCCCAAATTTCCAATATAATATCTTAGAAATACGTGACACAATTTCCCAGCATCGACCTCAATGTAATAGTAAACATAGCCAAAACACAAATAAAATTTTCAACTTTTATTACATCAATTCTTTACAAAGCACAGCAGAAAATTAAATACCTTGAATTACAATTCTATCTTTTACAACACATTCTTTTACAATTTACATAATCCACCTTATCATTCTACCACATGCATCCAAATCCCAAGCTATAGGTACCTACCTGTAAAACATGGGGCTAGAGATAACCCTAACGCCCAAAACTACAGGGGTCAGCCATAATGGTATGAGTGACATCAAAAGAAATACAACATGAATAAAACATAAAGAATAAAGTCATAAACAACACATATAAGCTGTAGTAACAAATGGAAGATGAAATAACAATAAATAAAACATGAAAACATCAAGTGAAACTAAGCTAAGTGTCAAGTGTAAGGAAACAGAAAACACACATGCATAAAACTAAGTCAAGAAAACACAAATGCAATATGATGACTCTCTAATGCATACTTGTCAGATTCTATGCATTCTATACTACATAGGTCCGGTGCAAGCCCTTATCGTTGTCCACTTTGTATGGTTCGATCTCACGTTATGCAACTATTCTACTACAATGACTACTATGAGGTTCAGACATTTTGCAAGTATCGGTTCTCGCCCTTGGAATACTAGAGGTCAATCCCATTCACGTGGATCATTCTGTGGCCTATTTCATCCATCATCCTGGAATACTGGGGCCTCACTCCGCAGGTCATCCTGGAACTCTCATTACACAAACTTCCCATGAGCATCGCACTCGTCCTTGGAATAATGTAGATCAATCCCACTCACGTTGGATCATTATGTGGCCTATTTCAGCCATCGTCATTTGCCCTTATTTCATCCTATCACAATTCTAGTGCATGTCCTTATATTTATTAAGTTAATTAATTAATTACGAATCTCTTAGAGTTGGTGTACCTTACCGGACTTAACTCAACTGATCAACAACAAAGCCACAACTGGCCAAACCACAAAATTTTAACTGCCGGTAACTACGGTCCCACACACCCTCTAGAGACTCACAACTCAACCATCAACACAAGATCTTTCATTAAGACTCTCAATTCCATTATCAATTTGCTCATATTAATGAAAATTCTTAAAACAACAAATCCAAATTCCTTTAATATACTCACAAATTCCAGGATTGAAATAAAGTATTAAATCTCGTAAATATCTGAAAATCATATTTTGAAGTCGTAGAACATCACAAAACATCAATTTCTTCGAAAACCATATATCTTTCATTTAATAAAGTCATAAAACAAAATTTAAATTCTCTTATAATCAAAAATTTAATTCCCTGTAAAATACTGTAATCTATAGTAAAAACATCATCTAAGATAGTAAATCAATAATCCATTCGATGAAATAATCGTTTAAGAAAAAATGAAGAAAACTCAACAAAACCAATCAGCAAAACAGCTGACATTCGACTGCCAAAATCAGTTCAAAACGCGACGGTCGACCGACATGCAAAAATCCTAAATTCAATTAATTGACAGTCGACTATCAATTCATGTGTAAATTCTAGACAGTTGACCGACAATTCAAAAAAACCAACAGCTTTAATATTCGTGCACCGTTTTATGGATACTTTGTTTATCTTTTGTAAAATCATAAATTTGAAAAACAAAAATCCTGATATGATTAAATACAACTTTTCTAATATACTGGAGTTTATAAAACTAATCCAAACCACATCGAATTCACAAAATAGCAAGTTTTCACTAAAAGTTCTTAAAACAGTAAATACGAGTATATAAGTGAATATAGGTGTGTTTAAGCATTAGTAAAACATCAAGATTCATCAAATAGGAATAGTATAATGTTTCAAATCAATCCCAATACTAAAACAATCCAAATCTCAATCGAAAAACTTCATAAAACCCAAAAATGCAACTTTCGGCCATACCCATCAAACCCGAAATAAAGAACAACTCCACCCCCATTCAAAACTCGATCTCTTTTGATCCAAAACCCCTCTTGTAATTGATTAAACACACATACAGCCACTTACAATAGTTTGCCCATGAATATAGGTGAATACAACATGTATTAATCAAGTTCTTTTCATCCAAACATCAAAACAGAGTGTATGTCTATATATACGCAGTAAAGATCAATTTTTGTTCACTTTTGCAATAACATCATACAAACCCAATATATGTAATCAAATCAGCATTAATATGAAAGAAAGCAACCTACTCATTTATTAGGTTCTCAACAATCTCAAGTCATCTATTTCGGGTTTTTATCATCAATAACATAGTTTTCATGAAAAGATTCAATTTTTATTCATACATCCATCAAAATTCATTATATCATGATACAATCCCCTAACATACTTTCTAATAGATAAATCATCACATACAACATGCTTAGAACAGTATGAAAACAAACATATGTCACTCACCTTATTGAAGAATCAACCGAAATAATAAAGAGAATAAGAAAAGTCCTCCCTTTCGCAAGAAAACCATGATCCTCGCTTCGAAACTCCAAGAAATCAATAATAAAGAAAATCCTTTGTGTAATGCAGCAAAGAGACGGCTGCACCACTCCTTTAATAGGCCGGCAAAAGGTTATTAGGGTTTTGAAAAGATTTTGCAAAATATCCCTTTTGAATAATCTTTACATATAAATCTTTATACTAAGAAATTAGATTAACCAATTCAATTTATATTCTCCACTATTTCCCGAGCCGTCTCCAACTCCATGACAGAGCCCAACTCCCCCACGGGCTGATCCAATGTGGAACGCCCCATAGTCTCTGCAGCGGTCCTCAACAACCTATCGACCGGCCGCCCCCTCGGAGCCCCCTCCAGGTCATGGACCTTCGAGGCCTTAGGATTCTTCTGGCAAACGCTCCGAGGCGGACACTTCGATGTTCTTCTTGCCCTTACTGTCAACCTTCGGCACCTCCCGAGGTTCTGATGACAAGGCAACTGTCACTCCGATACCTGCGAAGAGAAACAGATATTAGATAAAACAAAGTACCAGTACTATGAGCCGTGGGTAAAAGTGTTGGTGTATGCCGTAGAGGCCAGTTGTGTATTGACATTACTAGACATTGCAGCATGACATTTATTTCATATATGAGATATTTTATTAATTGTGTTTTTTTTTTCTTGTTGTGATTAAATGAACATAATAAAGTCCTTAGAATAGTAGGTTCAATACAATGGGATGTCACGTGCATGACTTGATTGTGAGATCTTATTGATTATAATCTGAACACTATTCTTAAATATCCCTAGTCAAGTATTATTGTGAATTAGGACAACAATAATACATAGAGACTAGTATGTGTGTAGACTGATGACCATATCTCATGGGTCATGGATATGAGATATCAAGTCTTCACATTGGTACATATTAGAGTAAATGTACTGGACTGTCCACCGTGAGAATGTTGCATGGATCGTTACGTGAAGTCATAAGCGGTTCTCACAGTGACCATGGTGTACGTAGTCTTTTGACTTGAAGTCACTCTGGTTCCCTACATGAGAAGTTGTATGTTTTAATGTCATCAAATGTTGTCTCTAATAAGGTGATTATAAAGTCGACTATTGGATATACTACAAATTATACGGAGGGATGTGAGTGACTTGGATAGGATTTGTCCCTCTTACATAATATGAGAGATATCTACTGGCCCCTTGATTGAGTGAGACTGCAAAATACATGGCCGTGCTCAAATAGGTCAATATGAGATATTGAGCTCATTTGTTTTAGTAAGTCTACTCGGACATCAAGAATGTAAAGATTGAACAATACAAGGGTGAAACACTCTCTGCCTTGTGGTCAATTAGATATTCGGACAAAAGGACTAGACTACATGGTAACATTGGTCACAGATAGGTTATGTCAAATCACCGGCATTCCCGTTACTGAGTAGCAGTGATGCATTACTAAATACCGCTCACTGTTTGTAACACTAGAATATAATTTTATTATTACTGTGAATGTAATGGGAACCTACAAGGTCACACACTTAGAATGGATCAAAGTTGGGATTTAAATTCATAAGATGAATTTAATTGGGGATCGAAGTAAGACTTGGACTCCTGACAATGGTTGGACATTTAATTAGATTAAATGGGCTGACTAAAGTTCAAAGGCCCACACACGAATCTGACTCATGTCAGATTGTGAGCGCAACAGCCTCATTGCTCTCTTAGTGTTGACTTTTTGCACCTATATATTTGATACGTATCTGTGGAAAAGTACATGAGAAAAACCTTAGCCGTCACATAAATTGTGAGAGAGAGATCGTGAGAAACATTCCCTTCCCGCAGCTAGCACCGCATCGTGGGGGAAAGCTTGATTTGATCCATTCGAGTGGATACCGTAGAGGCACAACAATATTACAATGCTGGAATACTGTGGAGACAGCAGATGCATCTTCAAGGTATAACTCCTAAACACGATTTATGTTTTTCGCATGGATCCATAGCTAGGTTTCGATAGTTTTTTGTACTGTGTATTTAATCTGAGATTACCCTCGAAACCTAACAAAAAGAACCTATCCGAGCCAATGAAGCTTAAACCAGTATCAACCAGCCTCTCTTCCAATACTTGCTGCCAAACGACACAAGTGCCTTCCCCAAAGAGTTTCTAAAACTCGGCACTCTCCTCCGGGCTAAGATCATGAGGCGACAGGGGATCCACCTTCGGCGGACCCTCGTACAACCACTTGGTGGGGACATCCTAGGGTTCGCAACTCCGAATAACAAAATATCTCATCTTTCTGCCTTTAATAGAGTCGGGATGATCATACACCACTTTGTACCCCCAACGCTGCGAGACATACCACTGATAGGGGTGACCCGGCAATGCTCTGTAGCCCAAACACATCTGGAGATATTTGAGGAGGAGTGGGACCCTTTCTTTTTAATGAATAGATCCGATCACAACTTCGCTCTCTCACGGCATATCATGATGAAGCATGTCAACTACTTCCATGAATTCGGTTCATACTGCATGGGGCTCAGGCCAGCTTAATTCAACACCTCCTTTATAAAGGGATGGATGGGGAGACGCACACCAGAATGGAACATGTCGACATTCATTACGCTTAACGGCCCTGAAAAGTTGGCGTTCTGTTCAAGACCGGAGTTCGGGAACATCAATTCGAACTGGTGAGGAATGCGAAAAACCACCCGAAGCGACTCCAGCTCACTCCCAGCCAAGGCACTTTTCGCCTTATCGACGTCCGCTATTGACTTGTTTGACGGAGGCAGAACATCGAAGCTAGGCTCACCCTTCAAGTCTTCAGGGTACATTCGGATGGAATTAGTTTGCACAGGCGCCTGGTCCAGGCCGAGCCAAGCCCCTTCTAATTTCAACAATCCCTATTCCTGGGGAGGATTTTCCAACAGGACCTCAACCTCTGGGACTACCTCGTCAAGAATACCCGCGAATCTCCCCTCGACTTCCGCTAACCGATCTCCGTTCCCCCGGTCGCCTCCACCCTCTGACACCTCAAGAGGCTCCCGAATTTCCGTCATTAGAGCACCCCCGGTGCCACCAGACTTGGCTTCATCTCTGGTCCGGCTATGGTCCTCCCCTTCAGAATCGGAAACACTAATGATATCCGCATCCAGTTCTGGCGAAATCGCGTGTGGTGATCTCGAGTTCTCAGAACTGCTTCCCTTGAAGTAGATCGACTAGACGAACAAGGTGGCCGACCCGCTCCCGAAAGAACATACTTCTGATCCAGCATGGTCGTCGGAAGAAGATGAGCTAACGATCTCTGCGACCGACATATCTAGCATTATGATCTTGAAGAGAGAGATTCCAGGAGTCTAGAAAATAGCCCCTCATAGTGCTGAAGGGGGAGACCAAATTTATAGGGGACAACTGACTCTCGTAATATAGGCACGTGCTGCCACTTCGAATTCTGTGGTTAACAGCCCTTCGAATGAATGCTGTCACGTGTCGAATCCTCGAGCTTCGGAAATATGACTTGGCAAAAAGGCCAAGTGGACAGGAAACCCCGCCTGGGAATGTCCCGGCACCTTGACTCCAACTGGCCCCGAGCTTCCTGCCGAACAGAATGCCTGCTAAGCTTATAGCACGGACTGACACCGAACACCATTTCGATTCCCTTCCAGAGCAACGGCCTAGCAATCCGACGAGACTATCATACTGACGCTCTTTCCACGAGTTATCTATTCCTCGATAACAACCAGCGACACATTTTCGAGGGTGGGGGGACTCATGATGTGGGAAAAACTGTGAGCAAACTCCACTGATGATTTTGGCACGAATCGAGAAGCATCAAACTAGGCTCAATGCCATCCTCTCTACTGGCTAGGCCAGAAAGCTCTGCGAGCCTTCCACAGAACCAGTCACGTGCCCTGGTAGAATCGTCCGTAGTTCCGGATGCTGCATCAGTTACGCCGTAATTACACCCCCTAAAATCAAGGGAATGATCATTCCCACACTCGAGATTAAGGGGATTTTGATACCGCCCTAGGATCTGGGGGTAACGAATATCTCTCCGAACCTATAAACACAGCATGGATTGTACCATGACAGGTAAGGACTCTTTTTCTACTGAATCCCCTCCACTAAATAGCTGTTTTCTGAATTAAGTATAGGAGGGTTTATTGCCGGAATACTCCCAGTATTTCAGACTTCATTTTGCAGGTCTACAAAGTGGTCATCCATCATCAAACCCATTCAATACTCTCCCGGAACCAGAGCAAAGGGTAGGATCACTTCGTTTTCCTCGAATCTAAGAACTCACTTTATCTGTTGCTCCCACACCTGAAGAAAAAGACCGCAACAATAGTGAAAATGGTAGTGGATGAAGCATTACTCAATTTAGAATAATGGTTTAGCTGGATGCAAGAACAATTGATCCTATATGTGGGTTCCATATTGGGAAATCAGTACATGCAAAATTTTGGGTGCAAATTAAAGGAGTACATTTTTACTCCAGTACAAAGGGATTAATTTAATTTGCCCCTGATGCTCTCTTGACTCTTGAATTAGCATAAATAGAACTAGTATATTATCTGTGCAAAATTGCACAACCTAAATAATTATAAGAGATTGCTAAAAATGAATGATGAGCTGAATAACTTACATAAGGTTATTTAAAAGAACAAAAACCAAATATAAATCTAAGCAGGAATAGAAATGTTTATTATAATATAGAGATTGAAATATTTGTCCTGTAACAATGAAGAAAAGAACTGAAGTTAAAATGTGGTTAGAATATAAACAAATTAGAAACTTAGGTGTAGATGAAAATTTCAATAAAAAACTCATCGAATAAATTCAACATAGAATTACTTGCCCTCAGATCAGTGAGTTCAAACAATCAAGAAATCAAGAATCCAGGAAGATGAAGGTGAACATCGTTGAGTACGCGCACATCCTGACTTTCGTTTAAATTCTGACCGGCAACACCCAGGCCCTGACCTTCCCCTCCCTCCCTCCCCTCTTCCTCCCAAATGTAAATCCTTTCTGATGTTGCCTTCCACTACTCCCTCCTTTCCCGCATCTCCATAGTCCGACCACCATGGCGTCCTCCTCTTCAACACTCCCTCCATACCTTTGTCTGCCTTAACCTCTCATCAGCCAACTCCCTCCTCTTCCTCAGCGATGCCGACCCAGTGTAACCACTGTTCCCGCAAATACATATTTCCTGATTATTTTCTGTATTTCAATTTTTTATAAATTCATTATGTGTCAAATTCGGTTTGAATTTTATATTAAAGTATCTTCTAATTGACAATTATATTTATTTTCGAATAGTGGTGTATTTTAACTTTGTTTAATAATCCTAATTGATCGCTTATTTATATTTAAGCCCAAATCAAATGTATTACTACTATTTAGATTATTTTAATGAATTTATTAAACCCCAATTCCTATTTTATACAATCTTATTATCAGTATTATTATTATTATTGTTATTATTATTGTTGTTATTATTATTATTATTATTATTATTATTATTATTATTATTATTATTTTATTGTTATTATTATTTCTTTTGATTGTATATTAAAAAATTCATATTTTGTTATTGTGAAAGCCCACATATTTTAATCCATCTATTATTATTATTTATGATTTTGAAATACAAACCAAGTATATTATTAATGTATGATTATTCTAATTATTTGTGAAAAGTGAATCATAATCTAATTGTGTTCTTTCAATTAAGTTATTTTCAAATAAACCCTGTAAATTTTATTGTGCAATCTATGACAAATTTGTTCATTATATATCCCCATTTGATCTATATTATAAATCCGTGTTTTATTGGTTATTTTATCTCCTATTGGATCTAAAAACCCAAACCCTGTAACTTTTTCCTATTGGATATTACCCACTTATCCAATAATCCTATATCCCAACTTAACCTACCCTTTACTATATAACCCCCCTAACCCTAGGTTTCCTGTACAATCCCACTTCCCTAGCCGCCTACCCCGCTTCCCTCACTCTTCTCTCTCCCCGTAACCGCCCTCATCATCTTCTTCTTTCTTCTTCGTGTAATCTGAACCCAACCCCGGGAACCATCTCCGTTCCCATTTCCACCACTCCCGACCACTTCATCCCTTGTCATCACCATCCTACCTCCACCATCATCCTCCTTCTCCTCACCTTCATCCCGCAACTCAACGCCACCGAAACCCATCGCCTGCTCCATCACCCTCCACCGTCGACGTCTTATCACCATCGCCAACAACCACCCTCGTCACCCCCCTCATCTTCCCATCGAGTCACCTTTGCCCTTATGGAACCCATCTCCATCTCGCCATCGATCCACCCCTGCATCTTCTACCGCCATCGCTTTCTCCTCCTTGTCTTCACTGCCTGCGTCCAACCCAGTGCACCACCACCCTATCCTCGCCTTCCTCCATCACCGCTCACCACCGAACCTATCATCCTCTGCCCTCCTCTATTTTCCTTCTGAAACAGAATGCCGCCGCCGCTCTCCCTCCCCGTCATCTCCATCACCGCTGAACCCATCCTCGATCCTCTTCCTCTTCCTCGGGGTTGTGCCACAATCGCAATCTCCCCCAGCCATCCTTCGCGACTCCGTCGACCTCCTGCTTGCCTACAGCACCCCGAGAACCCATCGAAGCTCCACCACTGCCATCCTCCACCATCCCGTCGACCATCACCCACCTCTACTCCTCCAGTCCACCACCAGCCACCGCCGAACCGCAGCCCCACTGCACTCACTACCGTCGAAGTTGAAATCCCTAATGTGGCTTTGATTCGCTGTTGCTGATTGGCCAAAATAGGTTGTTTGCTGTTGTGGTGAACAACTGTTTGTTGTTGGGAGCGTCGTTTGCTGTTTGGGTTTGATGTGGCTGTTGTCTACTATGCAGTAGGGGAGGATCTACCATTTTCTGTTTGGCCATCAGGGGATTTTGTCGTTTGCCGTTCTGGGTTGAGATCACTGTCTACTGTTATGAGACTTGGATCTTGCTGTTCGGTTGTTTTGGTTGTGTGCTGTTTTGTCTTTGATCGCTGATTGTGTTGTGCTTTGTTGCTACTGTGTTTCTTCGCACGGGTTTGCATGTGCTTTTGTGGGTACGTGCGTTGCACATGAGTTGCACGTATTGTTGCTCCAGGATCCTAATCTCGTTATTCTCTTCATATTCAGACTAATCATCTATAAAGGCAAGTCTACTTGAACTCACTTGTTATTCTAGTTCAAGATTGTTGATCTCTGCAAGTAGTTCCTCTTTCATTTATCATATTGTTAGATTGTTCATCATCCGTTGAGTATATCGAGGGTTTACACGAGCTAACCCAAGATATCCTTGACTTCGTGCCAATATCTTTGATTCAAACCCAAGCGTTTATGTAGTCACATGCACACACATGAATAATTCGACTAGAAACATGCATATAGGAAATATGGTGATTTGAATGCATGATGATCGATTGTGATTAAAGACTTGAATCGTAACATGACAAATTTTGCTTTGTGACTGTAGAACTTCATCTTAAATTACTGCATATAATGTTGGTGCATTCCATGACATAGTAGTATGTAGATTGTTCACTATGACGATTGCATATGATTACATTTCATCATTTTCCTACTGCCCGTTCCATGTTATACTGAGATTTCGACCTTGTTACCATTAAAATCAACTAGAACTATGTAAAAAAAATTGTAACTTGATGAATCTAGCTTCCAGAACATTTTACGGATCCAGATTCTGATCCTTAAGTTATGTTGCCGCTGAATCTGGTGTGGAAGCAAATAGATAGTATTTGTGGATTCTTAGGAAACTTTGAATAGCAAACCTGTTACCTGTTTCGCCGGAGTTTGACCGTTGACTCCCGCCATTCACCTGCAAAAAGTGCGAGACACCGGAGTTGATCCCAGCGACGCACCCTCTGACGCTCAAGTCAGTAATCAGGAATGATTAAGAAAGAGCGTAAATTGGCAAAAGATTGATTACCTCTTAATGGAGATGGATAGGGGGTATTTATAGGCACCGCTTGGATCAGATTAAGAATGTAATCCCCCTGTGGTTAGATAAGGAAAGTAATCCCTAATCCCCAGTGAAGGGATAGTTATGAATCAGGGCCGTTGATTAGGATTTAATCAGAAACCCTAATTCTATCCTTTCTGGACCGGGTTTGCTGCGGGTTGAAACCCGCACCCAGTTGAGGTGGATCCGTTTGCAGGTTAGTGGGTCTTCGAGGAGGAGATCCAGTACCCGCTTCGGACCCATTGGTAGGTGAAATTACTGTTTTACCCCCGGGCTTCAAGATTCGTGCCCGATTTGGACGGTTCCAATTTATCCCCATTTTTAGCCATATCACGAGTCCCCCACTCCCGAAGACTGAGTTTAATCAGCCTTTGAGGAGTAGTTTTACTGTTTTAATGGCTAGTGGAGTTGTATCGGAGTCCAAAAGGAATGTTTTGAATCTTTGAAGGAGGTAGTGCAGTGATTTTTCAAGTTGGTCGCACTTTGAGTTGCTCCTGAGTTCCTCGGATCACGCGGTGTTTTCGTTTATCTTTGCGAAGTGTCAATTCGTCGTTCGGGGGTCTTAAAAGTTTGTTCTTGGCAATAGTTACTTGTTTGGGGATTAGGAAATGTTTCCCCAACTTTATAATTATTTTCCAGAAGTTCTTCCTTAACTTCCCGAATTTTTAATTGTTTTTTCGCAATTTTTTGGCGAATGGCTCGGTCGTTTTGCTTCGTTGTGCGGCCTACATGCTTGTATCACATCACCGACCCCTTCGAGCGCTCGCTGCCTAGGAGGCCGAAGTCCGTAGGTGGTTCGGCACCTTCTTCCGAAGAACAGAGGCACCTCAGCTAGGTTGTGAGTGCTGAGAGGGAGTTCAGCGAGGTCCGATGTAGCTTTTTCCATGTAACATGGTCGATGTCAAGAACGCTCGGCAGCTGGTGCCGATCCCTAATTTTCCATGTAACATGTTCGGTGTTAAGAGCGCACGGCAGCTGGTGCCGAACGCCAATTTTCCATGTAACATGGTCGGTGTCAAGAGCGCTCGGCAGCTGGTGCCGAACCCCAATTTTCCATGTCACATGGTCAGTGTCAAGAGCGCTCGGCTGCTGGTGCTAAACCCCAATTTTCCATATAACATGGTCGGTGTCAAGAGCGCTCGGCAGCTGGTGCCGAACCCCAATTTTCCATGTAACATGGTCGGTGTCAAGAGCGCTCGGCAGCTGGTGCCGAACCCCAATTTTCCATGTAGCATGGTCGGTGTCAAGAGCGCTCGGCAGCTGGTGCTGAACCCCAATTTTCCATGTAACATGTTCGGTGTCAAGAGCGCTCGGCAGCTAGTGCCGAACCCTAATTTTCCATGTAACATGGTCGGTGTCAAGAGCGCTCGGCAGCTGGTGTCGAACCCCAATTTTCCATGTAACATGGTCGGTGTCAAGAGCGCTCGGCATCTAGTGCCAAACCCCAATTTTCCATGTCACATGGTCGGTGTCAAGAACGCTCGGCAGCTGGTGCCGAGGTCCAACTTTCCATGTAACATGGTCAGTGTCAAGAACGCTCGACAACTGGTGCTGAGGTCCAACTTTTCCATGTAATATGGTCGGTGTCAAGAACGCTCGGCAGCTGGTGCCGAGATCCAACTTTTCCATGTAATCATGGTCGGTGTCAAGAACGCTCCGCAGCTGGTGCCGAGGTCCAACTTTTCCATGTAACATGGTCGATGTCAAGAATGCTCGGCAGCTGGTGCCGAGGTCCAACTTTTCCATGTAATCATGGTCGGTGTCAAGAACGCTTGGCAGCTGGTGCCGAGGTCCAACTTTCCATGTAACATGGTCGGTGTCAAGAATGCTCGGCAGCTGGTGCCGAGGTCCAAGACTTGTCGTTTTTGGCGGAGCACGCCCTGCAGAGTTGGTGGCTCTTGTGCTCCTGGCAGACGTGGCAGCCATTAAATGTGATGGCTTCTGAACTTCTGACAGCTCTGACGGATGAGACGCTCATTTAATGCAGTGACCTCTGAGCTTCTGCCAGATGGGACAGTAATTAATGCGATGTACAGCTTGGCGTGGCAAACAAGGCAACGGTTTAGGTTGCTTTTGTCGTTTTGCGTGAATGGGCCGGCAGTATGGGCCCATTAACCTCATTTTGCGCGCCTCGCTCTATAAAACCTCACCCCCTCTCTCATTTTTCACTTCTCCTCTCTTTTACTCAGGCGGTTATTTGTGCTAAGCGAGTGCTTCCGGTGATCGTCGTCTGTTTTCCAGTGAAGTCTCCGACAGGGCTTTTTTAAGGTAATTTATACTTAGTCCCTTTCCAAGTATAAATATGTCCCTTCCCTCTGTCTTCGAGTCATCTTCTTCTTGGTCCGAGCCCTCCTTTGAAGTTGTCGAAGCCCGCACTCCAGATAAAGGCAAGAAGGTGTTTGGCAAAGATTCGATCGTTGAAGAGCCGAAGCATATGGGGGAGTTTGGAAGATTGCTGGGGAAACTGACTGGGCTCCACAGAGTTCGAGAACTTCCGGAGGAGCATGCCGAGCGTATTGTTCATGGGAGGGGGAGGACTTTTGAGGAGAACGCGGCGAGGGAGACGACCGAGGCGGATGAGATGGTGTCGATCCTCCGCGAAGAAGACCTGGCAGTGATCCGAGATTGTTTCCAATTCCCGGAGGAATACGAACTTATGCTGCCGGGTCCCGAGGTTAGAGCCAACTCGCCGCTGCCAATGACTATGTGTTGCTGGCCGGTTGATGCCTTTATCTCCGGGGCTCGGCTACCACTCCATCCGTTCGCAATCCTCGTTCTGAGGTGGTTTGGGGTCAGCCCCATCCAACTTATGCCGAACGCATGGAGAGTCATAAACGGTTTCGTACTTCACTGCCAAGCCGCTGGGATCGAGCCGGAGCTGAATGTACTTCGGACGATCTATCGGCTTCATCAAGGGAACCGGTCGGAGTTCCGGTACTATTTTGCTCCAAGGCATGGCGGTAGGCTCGTTATATGCCCCGACTCCATCAAGCACTGGAGTGAAAAGTTCTTGATAGTGCGGAGTGCGGAGGCCTGGCTTATCCCTTCCAGTTGGGTGGAAGAGGTGCCGAAGAGGTTGAAGGCGCTGCCCAAGCTCCGCCCTGAAGAAGAAGAGGCAGTTCGGACACTTCTCGATCGGCTGAAGTATGATTGGAAGGAGCTGACCGAGGATGTCTTGTTCAGGGGAGGGCTCTGCCGCGTAGATCCCAGTACGCGGCTTCTCTTACGTTTCCGTGCTTTGTTTTTCATACTTCACTTTTTAGGTCTAGTATCGTGCTAACAAACTTTGTTTTTAATGCAGAGGCGATGGACTATGAAGCAGTGTTGGCTTTGAGGGCTGGTCTTGCCAGCAAGGCGCCAAAGAAGCGCAAGAGGGTGGCCACCAAGTTGCCGACCACTAAGGCTCCGAGGGACACGGAGGAGGTCGAGGAGATGGAGACCCTTGGAAGCCCGACCGTTGCCGATGGAGGTGCCTCGGCGTCAATCGCGGCCGGCGAGTTCCCCATCGCCGCAACCCTCAGGATGGCGACCCCCCCCATTGACAGTGGTGGCCGAGGAGCTCCTGACCGAGGAGCACAAAAGGATTCATGTTCCGGACTGGCAGGTTCGGAAACATGATGGTTTCCTCGGCAATTCCTTGGCGAGCATGCAGGCGGTAAGCACCTGGCGACGCCGAAGGATCGGGCCGCCATGGAGGCCGGGCAAGAAGGGGACGACATCATCGAGATTGCTCGCTCGGCTGTCTCGGTAAGTGCTGAATTTTTGCTGTCATTGATTCCCTTTAGGTCCGATTTCTCTAACTCTTTTAATACCTTTTCCCTTGTCACAGATCATCGTCCATTTTGGTCACCTCACGGAGAGGTTGACGGCTCTGGAGAAGGAGCTGAAGCAGGAGTTCGACCAAGCTCGGAAGGAGAAGGCCCAGCTGGGGAACGAGCTTGACAAGCTGAGAGTCGACTTCGAAGGGAGGATGATGAGGGTAGAGTACCTCGAGGGTAAGGTCGCGAAGCTGGAGGGCGACCTTCTTCGCCAGAAAGAGGAGGCGGCCAAGCAGTTGGCCGAAGCGGTAGAGGCCAAGGTTGCCGCGGTGAAGGAGGCGGAGGACGCGACCATGGTGAAGGCGCAAGGTTTCCTCGCCCAGAACATGGCCAAAGCCTACGCCGAAGCCCTCGCCCGGGTGATGAAGGCATACCCTGACGTGGACTGCTCGGGATGGAGGTTGTTCCCGGGCCACGTTGAAGGCTTCGACCCCGAGTCGGAGGGAGAAGAAGAAGAAGAGGGGGAGGATGAGGTCGAGCCTGAGATCGAGGTCGTTGCCGAGGTCCAGGGCTCTGTGGTGACCCCGCTGGTGGAGGTGACCCCTTCGGGGACGTTGACCCCTACCCACTCTGGCCACCCCGGGAAAGAGGTCGTGCCCTGACCTTGCTTGTTTCTTCTTTTCTTCTTTTTGTCTTTAAGTGTAATGCCAAATCGCGGACTGGCCACCGCTGTTTCTTTTTGTAATGAATGAAAACATCTTTTTGGGCTCGACTTCGTGTTTCTCTATCTTTTCTAAAAAATTCTTGAAATTTGGTTAAGTGTAGAAGTTCGGCAATGTGTTTGAAAATTTGTTCTTTGCTTCGACTTCTTTTCAGCTTGTGGTGGTGACTCAAGCCGTCGAGCCTACTCGCTCGGGGGACAACGCTCGGGCCGAGGTTGGCTTAGGGGCGACGAGGCTGTGCTTGGCGAGGTGCCGAGAGCGGCTCTATGAAGTCGAGCTGGGATTGTGCAGAGCCGAAAGCGAGCGGAACCACCTTCAACTCATCCTAGGTTGGCGAGACATCGAGATCCGGCGACTGGAGAGCAGGATCGCCGAGATGGCCCCCTTAGGAGAGGATGATGGTTCGTCGACCGCCTTTAGCTATGGCCTTCGGATCAAGTGCATCCGCCACACTTTATCAAAAATAACAGCGGAGAGGAACGATCTGCTCTCTGAGATTCGCCACCTGCAAATGGTAGAGACGGAGCTTCGGACGGAGGGAGAGGGATTGACGGCCGAGGTGGCCAAACTGACGACCGAGCGTGACGAACTGACGGTCGAGGTCGACGCGCTGAAGAGAGCCACGGTGGACAAGAGCATCGAAGTCACTCATCTCCGCCGTCTTATAGCCAGTCGCTCTGGCATGCCGGACTCCGCAATATCCCCTCGCTTTGAGGTCGATGTAAAAGACGACTCTCTGAGGGAGCGGATCTCAGAGCTGGAGGCGGAGGTGGCTCGCCTCAAACCGCGTTCGGGGCCAATCAACGTCAGGAGCACTTCGTGTACTCGCGCGGAGAGCGAGCGTGGCATTTCGTTTTATAAGTTCGCGACCCGTTCGCCCATTGGCCAACCTAGTCCCGGGGATGTACAAAGTGCTGTTGCCATTTCATCGAGCGGAGCATCCGTCGGAGTGGCTATTAGGAGCAACGCCGAGGACACATCTCAATTCGCTGGTTTGGGGTCGAGTTCCGGAGGTAAACGTTGCCGCCCTCGAGTGTCCTTGAAGCAGAACATCCCCGCGCCATGGAGGCATTGAAGATTTCTTTTTTTTGAAGTCTTTGTATTTAGCCTAAGTGTAACAAGTCGGCATTGTAATTTTTGCTTTTTAACGCCGTGTAATCTTGATGTATGGAAAAGCCGCCTTGTACTACGTCCCAACTCTTAATAATATTTCTTTCTTAGACTTGTACGTTTTTCGTTGCTCTGTGTGGTTACTTTGTTTGTGACTGTGTCTATTGTGCCGAGGTCCCGGAGCGGGACTTCCGCTCGTTTGGGGGTCGGCGCTGCGAGCGTTCGGCCAGGGGCACCGATCGCCGATCGTTAGAGATGTTCAATGGTTGTGGGAGCAATTCCGAATGGCGAACTACTTCTAGCTCGCTTAGGAGCGAACTTGCGAAGTAGAATCGAGCCAAGTGTTGGACTCAGAACCATCGTTAGAGTTGTTCAACGGTTGTGGGAGCAATTCCGAATGGCGAACTACTTCTAGCTCCCTTAGGAGCGAACTTGCGAAGTAGGATCGAGCCAAGTGTTGGACTCCGAACCATTGTTAGAGTTGTTCAATGGTTGTGGGAGCAATTCCGAATGGCGAACTACTTCTAGCTCGCTTAGGAGCGAACTTGCGAAGTAGGATCGAACCAAGTGTTGGACTCCGAACCATCGTTAAAGTTGTTCAACGGTTGTGGGAGCAATTTCGAATGGCAAAATACTTCTAGCTCGCTTAGGAGCGAACTTGCGAAGTAGAATCGAGCCAAGTGTTGGACTCCGAACCATCGTTAGAGTTGTTCAACTGTTGTGGGAGCAATTCCGAACGGCGAACTACTTCTAGCTCACTTAGGAGCGAACTTGCGAAGTAGAATCGAGCCAAGTGTTGGACTCCGAACCATCGTTAGAGTGGTTCAACGGTTGTGGGAGCAATTCCGAATGGCGAACTACTTCTAGCTCGCTTAGGAGCGAACTTGCGAAGTAGAATCGAGCCAAGTGATGGACTCCGAACCATCGTTAGAGTGATTCAACGGTTGTGGGAGCAATTCCGAATGGTGAACTACTTCTAGCTCGCTTAGGAACGAACTTGCGAAGTAGAATCGAGCCAAGTGTTGAACTCCGAACCATCGTTAGAGTGGTTCAACGGTTGTGGGAGCAATTCCGAATGGCGAACTACTTCTAGCTCGCTTAGGAGTGAACTTGTGAAGTAGAATCGAGCCAAGTGTTGGACTCTGAACCATCGTTAGAGTGGTTCAACGGTTGTGGGAGCAATTCCGAATGGCGAACTACTTCTAGCTCGCTTAGGAGCGAACTTGCGAAGTAGAATCGAGCCAAGTGTTGGACTCCGAACCATTGTTAGAGTGAAGAGTAAAAGCAGAGAGATGTAAACAATAGTAAAATATGAAAAAGCTTTCTTTATTAATGACTAATAGTTGGCTGCTTCTAAGGTTGCGAGCCGTTATTACAAGAGAGAAAATAAAAGAAAAGCAAAACAAGTAATAGGAGAGGAACGGTTCGACATCCCAGAATTCTTAGAGAGGCGTTGGTGCTCTCTCTTGGTATTTCAGGAGATGGTCAGCATTCCAGGTCCTGGGGATCTCCCTGCCTTCGAGGTCTTCTAGTTTGTACGTCCCGGACCGAACTACCCTGGCGATCTTGTAAGGTCCCTCCCAATTTGGAGCCAGTTTACTGTTTTGACTAGGAAAGGAGATGGCTAACTTTCTGAGAACCAAGTCCCCTTCTTTGAGGTTGGTAGGACGGACTCTCTTATTTTATGCCAACTCGATCCTTCTTTGGTAGCTTTGTTGACGAATGGTAGCTCTTTCTCGGATCTCGTCAATAAGGTCTAGATTTGCTCAGAGCTCTCTGGCATTCTGTTCTTCTTCATAAGCCATTAGACGGGGAGAAGGTATTCCAACCTCTAGGGGAATCATAGCTTCGGACCCATAGGTGAGGTTGAATGGGGACTCGCCTGTGGGGGTCCGTTTTGTGGTGCGGTAGTTCCAGAGCACGTTGGGAAGCTGATCGACCCACAAGCCTTTGGAACATTTATCCAACCTCTTCTTAACGCCGGAGAGGATCTGTTGGTTAGCATTCTTGACTTGGCCATTCGACTGGGGATGGGAAACGGAGGAGAATCGGTGTTGGATGGCGAGGTCTTCACATAGAGCTTGGAAGGCGGCCCCCGTGAACTGGGTTCCGTTGTCTGTTATGAGGACCCGAGGGACCCCGAATCGGCAGATGACATTCTTCCAAAAGAACTGAATGACCTTGTTCTCAGTAATTGTGGCCAAGGGCTCGGCCTCTATCCGTTTTGAGAAGTAGTCGATTGCCACGACTAAGAATTTGAACTGACCGGGAGCCGGTGGAAATGGCCCTAGTAAATCCATCCCCCACATTGCGAAAGGGATTGGACTTGATAGGGAAGCAAGTGGAGGTTGTGGGAGGCGTCGGATGTCGGAGTACTTCTGATAAGAGCTGCATTGCCGAACGTGTCGTTCGGCGTCTCGTAGGAGAGTGGGCCAGAAATATCCGTAATTCAACACTTTGCGGGCTAGGGACCTGGACCCTGAATGTGCCCCACCGATGCCGTCGTGAAGTTCTTGCAGGGCATATTCGGCTTGCTCTGGGGAAAGGCATCTCAAGTATGGCCTGCCGTCTTCCTGTGTGAAAGAGCGTTTATATAGGATGTCTCCAATCAGTGTGTATCGCTCGGCTCGGGTTCTGTCTCTCCGAGCCTCCTTAGGATCTTCGGGGAGGAGCCCGTCCCTTAAGAATTCGACAATGGGTTTCATCCAGTTATCTTCAAGCAGGATTGGCAGCGACTCCATAGAGTCGGATGTTTCATCCTCTATACTTGGCTTCAGGAGGTCCTCTATCAAGACGGTCTGCTCGAGACCTTGGAGGGAGGAAGAGGCTAGCTTGGAAAGGGCATCGGCCTGGGCGTTTTCTTCCTGGGGGATTCGTTAGATGAGGGCTTCTTCAAATAGTGCCATGAGGCTCTTGACCTTGGCTAAGTACTTAACCATTCGGTCATCCCGTGCTTCATACTCGCCGAGGACCTGATTTAAGACCAGCTGAGAGTCGCTAAAGATCCGGAGGCGTTACGCCTCTGCATTGCCGGCCATTCCAAGGCCGGCTATGAGTGCCTCGTATTCTGCTTCGTTGTTAGAGGCCTTGAAGTTGATACGGAGGGAGTATTGGAGGATGAAGTCATCTGGGCCTGCCAGAATGACCCCGGCTCCACTTCCCTCGTTACAGGAGGACCCATCCACATAAACTGACCAGACAGGTGGTCCCTTCATTGCTTGGCTGAACTCGGGGATGGTACTTTCAACTATAAATTCTGCTAAGGCCTGAGCCTTGATCGCAGTCCGAGGCTGATATGTTATATCGTGCTGGCTCAGGTCGATAGACCACTTCATAAGGCGACCCGAGGTCTCTGGCTTGTGGAGCACTTGCTTCAGCGGTTGGTCGGTAATAACGACCACCGAATGGGACTGAAAATACGGGCAAAGCTTTCTAGCGGCCATCACCAGGGCATAAGCTATTTTTTCTATCCTCGGGTAGCGGAGCTCGGCATCCCGAAGTACTTTGCTGACATAGTAGATGGGCTTTTGAGCCCGATCTTCTTCCCTTACTAAAATGGCACTGAGGGTCTGCTCGGAGGCTGCCAGGTAGAGGTAAAGGGGTTCACCAGGAATGGGTTTGCTGAGGAGAGGAGGGTTGACGAGGTAAGCCTTGAGCTGTTCGAACGACTCATGTTGCTGCTGACCCCATTCGAAACCTTTAGCCCCCCTGAGGGCCTTGAAGAAGGGGAGGCATTTTTTCCCAGACTTCGAGAGAAAATGCCCTATGGCGGCTAGGCGGCCTGTTAGCCTCTAAACTTCCTTAACATTCTTGGGAGGGGCCATGTCCAATATGGCCTTGATTTTCTCAGGGTTGGCTTCAATCCCTCGTTGGCTGACCATGAACCCGAGGAACTTTCCTGACGAGACACCGAACGCACACTTGTTCGGATTGAGTCTCATGTTGTGCTTTCTCAGAACGTCAAACGCCTCCTGTAGGTCAGTCACATGATCGGCTCCTCGGATGCTTTTTACAAGCATGTCGTCAACATATACTTCCATATTCCGGCCGATTTGAGCTTGGAAAACCTTGTTGACGAGGCGTTGATATGTTGCGCTTGCATTCTTCAAACCGAAGGGCATAACCCTGTAGCAGTAGAGGCCCTGGTCGGTCACGAATGAGGTCTTCGGGATGTCCGGAGGGAACATCCGGATCTGGTTGTAGCCTGAGAAGGCGTCCATGAAGCTGAGGAGTTTATGACCCAAAGTGGCGTCAATCAGAGTGTCAATACTCGGAAGAGGGAAGGGATCCTTGGGGCAAGCCTTATTGAGATCGGTAAAATCGATACAAATCCTCCAAGTCCTATTGGACTTCTTCACCATTACTACATTCGACAACCACTCGGGATAGTTCACCTCTTGTATGAATCGGGCATTCAAGAGTTTGTCCACCTCCTCTTTTATAGCTAGCTGGCACTCGGGGCGAACTTGCGCCTCTTCTGTTGGACCGGTTTGGACCCCGGGGCAACGCTGAGGTGGTGGACCAAAAGTTCTTCGGAGATCCCGGGCATGTCTGCGGCTGACCAAGCAAAGAGGTCCCGGTTCCTTCTAATGCACTAGACTATGTCGGAGCATAGGGCATACGGGAGGGTCTTGCTAACAAAGAACTTTCGACTCGGGTCCTGCTCAGAGAAGAGCACTTCCTCCAACTCATCCACCGGCTCGGACGTCGGTCGTGCAGCATCTTGGGGAATTTCCAGAGTTTCTAGGGAGAGGACTGGACCGAGGGTAGAGGTCATGTAGCACTTGCGGGCCGTTTCCTGATTGCCTTTTACCTCCCCTATTCCTGCCCGGGTGGGGAACTTCATCTTGAGGTGATAAGCAGAAGGGACGACTTCGAAGGCAGCTAGGCCGGGCCGACCCAGAATGATATTGTAAGCTGCAGGAACATCTACGACTATGAAGTCCATCGCCTCCGTTCGGGTAGTAGGAGTTTTGCCAGTGGTTACATTGAGGGTGATTACCCCTTCAATAGTCACTGGCACTCCCGTGAACCCATGGAGCGTGTAGCCGGCGGGCTTGAGTCTTTCTCAGGAGAGTTTGAGGCCTTTAAAAGCGGCGAGGAAGAGGATGTTAACGGAGCTGTCATTGTCCACTAGGATCCTCTCCACTTTGAAGTTTACCATGTGGAGGTTGATGACGAGTGCGTCACAATGGGGGGTGCGGACACCTTCAAGATCTTCGTCCGAGAATGTGATGGGCACTCCGAGCCCTTTAGGAGGAGGGGTGGCGCGGACCGAATTGACTTCCCTAATGAACGCCTTTTGAGAGGAGTTGGAGGAGCCCCCTATTGGTCCCCGTGGATGAGGTGTATGACATGCTCCTCGTCGAAGTCGGGCATTTCATCGCGCTCAGGACGCTTGTTAGCCCCCCGAGGCAGGGGAGGAAGGTCGGCTCGGTCCTTTCTCACGCACCTGGTTAGCTGCCCTCTTTGGATGAGGGCTTCTATCTCATTCTTCAAGGCCTGACAATCATTGGTGTCGTGCCCATGGTCCCGGTGATAACGACACCACTTCTCTTTATCCCTCTTCTTGGCGGGGGTGTTCATCCTCGGAGCAGGAGGTATGATCCCTTCCTTCTCAACTTCCATTAGAATGGTGGAGACATTGGTGGTGAGCGGAGTAAATTTCTCGAATCTGGGGGGAGGTCGGCGCTGGCGGCCATTATCCTTCTGGAGCTTCTTTGCTCCTTCCTCTTCTGTTCCCTTTCTCTTAGACCGGGAGGAAGACCCTTCCAAGTTGGGGCGGTGCTCGGCTTCTTCGGCCCGAATATACTTTTCGCTACAGAGGAGGAGGTCTGAGAAGTTTTGTGGGGGTTTCTTGGCAAGGGAGGAGCGGAGGTTGGAGTTGAGGACATTGGACTGAAATGCTGCTGCAGCGACCGACTGGTCGAGGGATGCTATGGACCTGGCTTCAGCTGTGAACCTTTTCACATAATCTCTCAGCTTCTTACCTTTCTTCTGGTGGAGGTAGAGTAGAGAGATGCTGGTCTTCTCAGTTCTGTGACTACTTACGAAGTGGGTGACGAAGAGGGTCTCGAATTGCTCTAAGAAGAATATTGAGGAAGGGGCAAGGCGAGAGTACCATTCTCGAGCTGGGCCCTTGATAGTTACGGGGAAGGTTTTGCAGAGCAGAGCATCGGAGGCTTGGTGGATGAGCATGAGGGTCTTGAAGCTTTCGATGTGATCAACGGGGTCGGTCTCCCCGGAGTAGGTCTCAAATTGAGGGGGCTTAAAGCCGATTGGTACAGGTGCATCCATTATGGTTCAGGAAAAGGGAGGTCTACTAAGACGAAGAGTCCTTCCTCTGAGCTCTTCTTCTCGGTCTAACTGACCTAAGCGCATCTCTATCTCGTGGAGACGGCGGTAGACAGCGTCATCCCTTCGACGTTAATCAGGCGAGCCTCTGGACTCGTCTTCGTACGAGGGAGAGCGGGGGCTACGACGTCGGTAGCTCCTGGAGCGACGAGGACTTGGCATATGCCGGGAGTTGCTAGGAGCGGGAGGAGGAGTTGGGGATCGTCGGCGAGGACTTCGGACCGGAGGAGGAGAGGGAATCTTTGGAGCATTGGTATTAGGATGGAGATTGAGAGCTTGTAGGACGGTTGCTTGGAACTGCTGGAACTCGGTACGGGTGATGGGTGCCTCATCGTTCCTAGGCTGTTGCCGACCTGCAGGGGAGTGTGGTCTTCTTCTGTGATGCTCGGGGGACTCTCTCCGCCCCCTTCGGGTAGGGGATCTTCTGTATTCTCGGCGGTGAGGAGATCGCTCATTTGGACGGTGTTGGCGGGAGGTTCCCTCTCGGGCCCACTTTTCATCCAGACGGCGGCGAAGGTCCTCATCCTTTTGCCGATTAAGGATGGTGTTGCGAAGGTCGGAAACTCGGGGATGATGGGAGGCCATAGAGTCCGAAAAGGCGTTGTGGATGGAGACGTGGTCCGGATGGAGAGGCTGCTTCTGCGGATTGGGTCCCTTAGGAGGCTGTTGGTTCTGAGGAGTAAGCAGGTCCTGTTGGAGTAGGTCCTCCGCTTGAGGAAGAAGTTGCCCCTGCTGTTAAGCGGGTTGAGGGGGAACTTCCTGTTGCTGATCGGGGTTGGGTCCTCGGTTGGACCCTCTGGATCTGGCTTTCCTAGGAGGCATGGCTGGAGAAGGTCTGACCAACGGGAAGAGGGGAGGCTGCTATTCGTTCTTTCCCACAGATGGCGCCAATCTGTTGCTGTTGAATCTGGTGTGGGGGCAAACAGATAGTATTTGTGGATTCTTAGGAAACTTTGAATAGCAAACCTGTTACCTGTTCCACCGGAGTTTGACTGTTGACTCCCGCCGTTCACCTGCAAAAAGTGCGAGACACTGGGGTTGATCCCGGCGACGCACCCTCCGACGCTCAAGTCAGTAATCAGGAATGATTAAGAAATAGCGTAAATTGGCCAAAGATTGATTACCTTTTAATGGAGATGGATGGAGGGAATTTATAGGCGCCGCTGGGATCAGATTAGGAATGTAATCCCCCTGTGGTTAGATAAGGAAAGTAATCCCTAATCCCCAGTGAAGGGATAGTTATGAATCAGGGCCGTTGATTAGGATTTAATCAGAAACCCTAATTCTATCCTTTCTGGACCGGGTTTGCTGTGGGTTGAAACCCGCACCCAGTTGAGGTGGATCCGTTCTCGGGTTAGTGGGTCTTCGAGGAGGAGATCCAGTACCCGCTTCAGACCCATTGGTAGGTGAAATTACCATTTTACCCCCGAGCTTCAAGATTCGTGCCCGATTTGGACGGTTCCGATTTATCCCCATTTTTAGCCATATCAAGTTGTTAGATATCACACTTTTATTACTGCTGGCTTTGTATTTCCAGATTTGCTGTTTAGAGGAACATCGACACAACTCCTAATAGAAACACAGTATTAACAGTAGAATAATGACATGAAATTATCCAGGAAATTAATAGACATGCTTAGGGTTCATTTTATAATTTTTATAGATTTTTGTATTGAATTTACACCTTGATTTTACACGTAGAGATTTGACTCGAGACTGCTGCCAGAACATAAAATCTGTAAAGAATAAGCAATTGAACATAGTTTCTGTTATTTTTTGTCACGCTCCGCTTTCCAAAAGAGAATACGGAATACAATACGCGACAAAAGCCCAGCAAATGATTTTCATCATCCATAAGCTGTTCAGAAATTTTTACAACATATCGCAATATAATTAGAGTCGGAAGCCAGAAAAGTCAACCACATGCACATATGAACCAATTACCAACAATAATACTTGAAACCAAATATATATATCTCAAATAGTCATGATCTGAAATACACAAATAATCCTGGGTCACATTGCCCAAATACAAGAATAAATCCAAATACATGAATACAATATTGTTCAAGCAAAATACAAGAAATAAGAATAACAAGATCCAGCACTAATACTTCATGTCACCGATACCATCTGGAAACTGTTCTTCAAAATTTGCAATTCAACGAATGCAGGAAAGAGGAAAAGAGAAAAACAAGTAGTCGTCAATTGCAAGTTACGGGCCACTTATAATGTAGGATACAAGCACATGGAAAAACTAACTACCAACATGGTATAAGCATGATGTCAAAATAAACAACTAACATGGCAAAGTAAACAAGTATAAATGGCATGAATCAAGTGTCAAGTAATCAAGTAAACAGGTAAACATTTAACAGGTATCAGGTAACAGGTATACAGGTAAACAGGCAATCATGTAACATGTATCAAGTATCAAATCTCATGTATCATGTAGTCAAGTATCAAGTGGGCATGTATCATGTGATCAAGTAGCATGTTTAGGTCTTTTAGTGATTACTATCTAGGTAGCACTTCATGCATCCATCATTTTACTACATTGTTGCTACAGTCAAAGCAATTTCATTTTAGATTTCATAGAAGACCATAGAGGGCAGTGTACTCAGGGATTAGAACAGAAACAGGAAACAGGTTCATGAATCAACAGGTACACGACCAACAGGTCCGTGCATCAACAAGTAACAGGTACACGACCAATAGGTCCGTGCATCAACAGGTAACAGGTACATGAACCAACAGGTCCATGCATCAACAGGTTCATGTATCAACATCAATCAAAATGGGAAACACGGGTCCCCTTATGAGTACATGTTTCTGAATTATCCACTATTCGATATTTCCCTTAAAACCCCGGCATGGTCATTTATTAATTATAATCAGGTATACAAGTATGTGTCGCAAAAAAAGCAAGGATAACAGGATATAAACATGTATCAGGTTTAGGGTGCAAGATAAACAAGTACAGGTACAAGATAACACATAACAGGGTAAAAACAACTAGTTTTCTAATTCAGGATAGCAAGACAGTGTTCTACAAAAATAGTGATTCCCGCTACTACAAACATCCAAATTGGATCCGTCGAAGGATCTGGAAAATAGACTCCCACACTAATCCAGCGAATATAAATAAGCCATATAGTGATTCACAACATCTTTACTCAAAACAGATTTGAAAACAGAAAACATGTTCAGTCAGAAATCAGCAAAACGAATTCTCAGTCAAGAAAACTGCATCAAAACCTCTCAAATAAATTCAGGAAAAATCTGGGGTATTCCCCTATATGTCTAGCATCAAAATATAAAGTTTCATATAATCCAAAGAAATTAGTTTAGTTATCAAAAATACGAAAATATCAAGAAACGATGCTTTGGAAAATCTGGAAGTCCTAACACTGCTGTACGAAAACTGAAGTATCTCGCAACCAGTGAAACGAAATCCAAATCCACCAAAGGGAGATGAAAATAGAAAAAATATATTAACTTTCATATTTCACAAGCATTTTTCATACAGTAAAAGGAATCATAGTAAAAATAAGGTTCTTTACAGATCAGCGTGCAAAATACAGCAAGAATAGATTTCATAAACGAGCATGAAACAACACATAAAACTCGTCAATAAAATTCACCAAAATTTTGGGTATCCCTAAGTAAATAAAGAAATACTGACCAAAGTTTTGGATCGAAATAATATATGTAGCATAGTTCTTTAAAATGATTTGTCATCAAAATTACCGAAAAATAGAATCTGGAAAAGATCCACACCTCTGTAGTAAAGCAGTCATAACTCACTCATACGAACTCAAAATCAAGCAAGGTCAGAGGGGTTTGAAAATAGATGAAATTATCTAAAACTCGCGTTTTTTACCGAAATTAAGATACCGACTTCAAGATAGTCCAAAATAGTAACCAAAACAGAACAGCGTCAAAATACAGATTTTTCCCTCCAAAACAAAATCAACATAGATTCTAGAAAATTTATCCAGACACCTCCAAACATGAAATCGAGTCTACTAAGTGTCTAAACATCATGATTTAGGGTGTCTAACATGTCCACGCCAACAATTTCACATGGGTCTCAACTAAAACACAATTTCACACACAAGTCTCACATACACGACCTAAAATCTAGAACGGGTGAGTCCTTGGTTGAATCATGTCAAGATTTTGTTGTGAGTCATCTATGGTCATATTTTCACAATAGAGACAAAACACATCAAGAAAAACACAAACAAGAGTCGTCTCTAGACCCAACTACAATATAGGTGAACTTTTAGACTTGTATCAAACAAATGAATTGGAGTACAAGTTACTTGCCTGAAAGACGACGAATCCAACGGAGCAAAGAGCAAGAATAACGGGAAAATATTCCTGGGCACGAACACAAAATCACAAACAAGCGAACATGAACAAGATCACGATCGCAAATCACGAAACTAAGCACGGATCTCGATGTGGATCAAGATCGGATGATCGAACAGCTATCAAACAAGAGATCAAGATGATGCAGATCCGACGGCTATCAATTAAAGATCAAGATCGAATGGCTCCAAAAAAAGATGATCAAACCCTCTATGATCGAGATCCTATGGACGGCCAAGATCAAACCATGATCAAGAAGATCAACAGATCATGATCGAATGGACGGCTAGGAATCGAAGTTGATCAAAACCCATGCAAACAGTGACCACTTACACAGCAACCACCAAGGGGCGGCACGGCGGCGGCCTGTGCTGCGCGGGGGTGCACCTGCGAGGGGGCAAATGGAGCGTAGGGGAGAAGAAGGGAGAGAGCATCACGGTGACTGGCTTGGCAGCGCGAGCAGGGGAGAGTAGTCGCCGGTAAAGCACTGCAGGAGGTGTGTCGTTGTTGTGACAGGAAGGAGGGGAGAGCACGGGGGTGATGCACAGGCTGCAAGCGGGATCGGGAGTTAGGAAACCATGGCGCTGCAGGCGGAGGTAGAGCGCGCACCGGGGGTCGTGAGGGCACTGAGGTGGCGCTGCTGGAGACAGGGCATCGCGATGCTGTTGGCACTGTACTGGTTGCAAGCAGGGAGAAGGAGTGGCGACGTTGCGTCGCGATGAGAGGGAGATGGGGAGGCACATTGTTGTGGTGGAGTTGCGATAGATAGGCGGAGCGGGCGAGACAGGGAGCAGCAGGTCAGAAGAGATGGGGAGAGCGGGGACGAGGAGCTGGAGAGACGGGGAACAGGAGCTTACGGCTAGGGTTAAGAACGGTTTTGGGTATTGAGTTAATAACGGGTCTGGGGAGTAGTATGGTGAATGAGTTTGGGGATTACTAACGGGTATTGGGTAGTTTAGTGTATAAGGTAAATGGGTTATAGGGTAATTAACTAATGGGTAATGGGTATTAAAAATCCATTAGGGTATTTAGAATTTAAATATAAAAGGGGTTTTAAAATTTAATGGAAAAATAAACTAATCAGTAACATAAAATAATATTTATAACAAAATGTAGTTTGCATTACAAAATAGTATTTATTTAAAATACTACAAATACAATTTGTACATGGAAATAGGTCGTTAATAACCAGTCAAAACTAATAATAATAATAACAATAACAATAATGAGATTTTGATTACAATATAAAATCACCGAAAATAGTTACAAATAAATTCATTTGATCGAAAACAGATTGTAAAATAGAAGATCCAAAAAAATACATTTTAACAAAAGAATTTGAAAACCAGAAAAATAATTTGCAATTTTTTTTTAAAATACAGAAAATACAAAAAATATATTTTTGAGAAAACAGGGGTTACATTTTTATATGTCGTATGTATATGCGCTGGAACCGGCAGAGAGTCTAGTTTCTAGAACTTCTGACGGGTGCGAATTTTCTTTCCTGTATTCCGTTTTTGTACAGTAACGTCCCGCTGTCCAGATTGTGTAATTATGTTGATTTAATATAAATGTTTCTTGCCTTGCATGTAATAAGTATGTTTAGTCACACCTAGCATGATACAACCTTGACACCTTCTTGCATGCTCACATAGGATAAAATAAAATGATAACAAGTCGGGATATTATGGGTTGACTTGGTAGTGAGCAATCAGAGACTATACTCGGTAGGGCCCTTATCGTTATATTGTATTGTCATGGAAGGAGTAGTATCGATTGTAAATTATTGACTGTTAATTATTGATTGTAAATTATCGTTATCGACGCCGAGTGCACGATCTGTTGAGTACACCATCACAGTCTAAAACGTTCACTTGTTTGCGTGCACCGAACCTGTGGTATGGGACACAGTACTACGTGCACTAGTTAGGTTAATAAAATGAGTAATAACCCGCCTTTGACATTTCATGCTTGATCCCGTATACTGTCATCGATATTGAACTGGAATTGAAATGAATGATTATTGCATGATTAAACATAGACTCTTGACATTATTGCCAATCATTGTCTTTGTTATTGACTATGATCCACTCCTTCATTCTTGATATACCATTCTTCTGTTGTTCTATGTTTTCCATTACTTGCTGTCCGTGACTTGCTCTAGGACATTATTTTCTGTATTTTTAGATTACGAATTCACAGGTACTGAAGGAGTGATACCAGAAAGACTTGGTGAGCAAACTCTCTGAAGGTCGGAGCTAGACTATTATACTATTATAGTTATCACATGTTATTGGTTTATTTTATCGCTTTTATTATACTTTGTATTCCGGTCTTGTGTGTCCCAAAGTTTACTTTTTCCGAGATGTTGGATATTATTTGGTAAATTTATTTCACGATTATTTTGGAGTTTATTCATTGTTTATGTGGTTGATCTTTTCTTGCGTGGTTGTATTCTCTTATATATGGTTGAGTTAGACTAGTACTGCTTATGGATGATGTTAATATCATTCACTGGGCCTTCGTCACGGGCTCGTATTCCCGTATTTTGTGAAGCGGGGTATGACACCCAGCCTGCAGAACTCCTCCAACAGTTAATGAATAACTGTGTGATGAATAACTACTACATGCTAGCTTTTCACAATAAAAAACTGGTAAAATCTGGTGAAAAACGAAAACAGAAGGAAAGTAGGGCAATCAGTTATCAGCATCTCAAACCATTGATCTGTTAATTTCACATATTGTGGTTCACACCTCCCAATAGCCACCGAATTAAATAGAATATTCACCTTCCATCCTTTCAAATTATGTTGAATACCCAAACATGCAATCTAATTAAATAAAAGATTACTGAAAAACAAAAGAAATGTCACAGTAAATATCAACACAAAAGTGAGGGAGAAAATCTAGAATTATTTGAACTCTTACTTTTATTTAGAGAATATTTTAACTCATACTTCTATAAGAGTAGGACATTATTTTCATCCCTCGCTTCCCAAAATACGGAAATACGGCCAGGTGACTAAGGCCCAGCGGATGATGTATACATCACCCATACGTTGTAACAGTTTAAATCAACAATATGAAACGTAATAACAACCACGCATGCAATAAGATAATCACATAACATGAACAATCCATGAACTGTCTCATACATAACCAACATCTGCAAATAAAATAACTTCAGGTCACCAAGGGCTGGTACAGTGTATGATAATAACAATACTGAAAATAAAGTAAACATGACTGTAACCCCTATTCTGCAAATACGTATTTTCATGAGTATTTTTCTGTATCTCGATATTTATAAATTGTTATTGGTTAAATTCGTTTTGAATTCATGTTAAAGCATTTTTCTAGACAATAGTTATAATTATTTCGAATAAACTTTGTTTCCATTTCTACTTGATCAACTATTTACATTTTAACCTCAAATCAAGAATATTATTTCTGTTTGGACTATTTCAAAAAAAAATCCTATTTTTATCTATTGATACTATCCTGATCATTGCTATTATTATTGTTCGTATTTTTATTATCATTACTATTATTATTGATGTTATTATTAGTATTATTATTTTTATTGTCATGGTTATTATTTCTATTCTTATTGTTAATATGGTTATCTATTATTATTATTATTGATTATTAAAACAAATCTGTTCATCTTTAATAATTGTATTTTTAACTATTTCAAATAATTTATGTAATGTGATACAAACTATATTTTTATTATAAATTATATTACATCAGGTATCTTATTCCTTGTATTGGGATTTATATTGATCAATTGTATTCATGCACAATGTATTTTTATTTATTGGGTCTAATACCCAATTACCCAATAAACCAATATCCTACTTCCCCCCTATAAATACTCTAATCTCAATTATAATAAACCCTAATCCTATTTTTTTTCCTAACCCACAATCGCTTAACCACTCTTCCCTGTTCAACCCCCCCCCCCCCCCCGGATACTGTTCATCCATCCCTCCCGCTTCTCTCCCCTGTTCCGCTTCAACCTATCCATCGCCCAAGCCCTCCGATCGCCATCTTCGACCTCTCACCCTCTCCTCATCGCTCCTCATCATCCCGGTCTCCATCTTCCCATCCTCGTCGTCTTCGTCTCCCGCTCGAACTCCCCCATTGCCGAACCCACTTCGCTGAACCCATCTCCTCGCCACCGTTCGTCTTCACCCTCTCCGTGCACCCCCTCGCATCCACTGCAGATCCCCTTCGTCATCTTCGTCATCTTCCCCTATTTTCGAGTGAAAACAGAGTCGCCTCGCCGTCAGCGCTGGTCGTTGCGTCGCTTCCCGACCGCAGTGCCGCCGTCATCAGTGACGCTGCCTCGTCGTGGTGTCGTCACCATCTTCCCGAGCTCAGCCAACCGTCACCGCCAGTTTTCCCATGCTCTCTTTCTCTCTTCGTCGAAGGGAAGAAGGAGACGAAGGGTGAGTGGTCCATTTCGCTGTTTAGTGTGTTGGGTTTTGGCGATCCGAACTCTGCTGTTTGGTGTTCCGCCTTGGATCTGGTGTGGAGTGGTTGGCTGATTGGTCACTTTCGGTGTTTGGTGTTTTGTGTCAGGAGATCCTATCTCGCCCATTTGCTGTTTGCTTCGAATCCAGTGTGGGCATGCTTTGCTGTTGTGCTGTTTCAGATTTGCACGTGACTCGCACGTGTTCTTGTGGATCGTTGCCCGGGATTCCAATTCCGTCATTCTATATTATTTGAATCTGCAATTTAACAGGCAAGTCTCTTCTTGAACTAGAATTTTATTTTGTTCAAGATTCCTTTGATCTCTGCAAGTAGATCCCGTCCTTTTCTTGTCATGTTGTATTTGACAATTCCGTTAAGTTTATCGAGGGTTTACACGAGCTAACCCAACATACTCTTAACATCGTGCCGCTCTCTTTGATCTAAAACCTAGTCCCTATTGTTTCATTGCATATGCACATTACATGAAAATAACTAGATCCATGTTGTAGACCGTTGATGAATTGTATACATGTTAGATTACATTGATTTGATGATGTGATTCACATGCCGGTGAAATTACATCTTAGAACTGAAATGATGCATGTTAAACACCAGTTGACACTATGATTATTAATTTTCATGAAAAATATGATCGTATGAATTAATTATTGCCTATTCATGTCAAGATAATTTCTGGACTGCTAGATTTTGAATCATAATTTCGACTTGCTGTCATATTTTGAAACAACTTTCAAAACATGAAATTTATCCTCAGATGTCTAGTTTACTGTCCTTTTTGCGGACTTGAATTCTGATATGTAATGTGTTAGATATCATCATTTTAGTGCAGCTATGTCAGAATTTTCTGATCCAAAAATGCATGCGTATCTTACTGTTCTATAAATTATTTGACCATGTTAACAGTAAATCAAAATTTTGAAATAAATTAGGCTAGACCTAGACATGTGTAGGAATGCCCCAGAATTTTTATAGATTTATTTGATGAGTTTTCTGACCCGAAACAAATAGGTGAACAGAATTGATAACATGCTGCCTGAACATAAAATCTGAATAGAATAGAGTTTTCACCCTAGCTTCTGTATCTTTTATGTGCCTTATATATATTCGCTGGAACCGTATGGAAGTCTAGTTTCTAGAACTTTTGACGGATCTAGAATTGGTATTTTATAGTAGCAGTGATCCATGTTTTAGTACAGCAAGGTCATGCTGTCATGATCTTGTGATGTGTGTGTAATTGACTTGTTTGCTTCATGCTTTGTCGGTAACTATAGAATTAGTCACATTTAGTATCATAAAATATTGACACTTTCTTGCATGCTCACATAGGATGAAAATAAACTAATAAAAATCTGGGATATTATGGGTAGACTTGGTAGTGAACAATCGGAGACTGTACTCGGTAGAGGGCTCTTGCCAGCTAATTTCTGAACATCCTGAAAATCCCGAACATCCTGTTCATCCCAAATATCCCGAAAATCCTAAACATCCCGAACATCTCGTAAATTTCCGACTACTGGGCCGAGTACACAAACCGAGAATTCACCATTTGTCTAAAACGTTCACTGTGTGTTTGCGCCGAACCTGTAGTATGGGATGCAGTAGTACGTGCACTAGATAGGCTAATAAAATGATTAATAACCTGCATACCTTATCCTGTATGGAACTTGATTCGACATCACGCATTACATGGGTGATTACTGTAGACCTTTGATATTGTTGCCTGCCTTTACTTTGTTCTTTGACTTTGATCATGTCTCTTTTCTTTGATATTCATGTTTCCTTTATCCTCTATTTTTTTTCTACTTGTTGTCCACCACTTGCTCTAAGGACACTCTTTTCTCTCTTTTTAGATCAAGTATTCATATGTACCGAAGGGGAAATACCAGAAGAAATTGGTGAGCAAACTCTCTGAAGATCGGAGCTGGACTATTAGACTACTTAGCTATCTTTTGTTATTTGCTTATTGTACTGCTTTTATTATACTTTGTATTCTTGGGCTTTTATGACCCAAAGTTTGTTTTATCCCAGATATTGGATTATTATTTGGTGAATTTATTTCATAATTATTTTGGAGTTTATTCTTTGTTTATGTGATTATATTCTTTCTGCGTGGTTGTTTTCTCTTGTATATTGTTGAGTTAATCTGTTACAGCTTATGGATGATGTATAATCATTCGTTGGGCCTTCATTATGTGCTCGTATTCTTGTATTTTGGGAAGCGGGGCGTGACAGGTTTTCTGTGGTATCAGAGCTTTGGTTTGGATAATATATCAGTCAAACATGACTATCTTTACGGAGGTTTGGCTTTGATTGATATATTAGTCAAGTTTGGCTCAAGCCAGGTTAACTCAATAATATGTGCGCCACGTTGATCACATGAACATGTAATAACTTTAATATAATCTGAATATTAATCCCATTCGATCCACATCTGACCCCTTTGCATTCAATCCTTTGGTTCCTTGTTTCCTTCCGTCCCTTGCAGTTATCCTTCTCTTTGGCTCTCTATTGGGTATAAGTTCATTCTTCTCCTACATATTTTTTCTCTTTATATAACTGTTTTTATCGAATATTTTTTGTATTTCGATTATTATTTGTCATATTTTGGATTTTCTATAAAAATGTTTTGTAAACAAAAATTATGTATTTTGAATAATGGCGTATTTTGACTTCACTTTCCATTTTATAACTTATCGACTATATATATTCCTGTTTGATTTATTTATAAAGTTGATAAGCCAAATTCTTATTTTGTTGTACAAAATTGTTGTTGCTACTATTATTATTATTGCTACTTTTTTCGTTATTATTATTGGTATTGTTATTATTATTGTTATTTCTATTGCTGTTATTATTATTGTTTTCATTATCTTTATTGTTGTTATTATTTTTATTATTATTGTTACTGTTATTTTATTATTATTGATATATTTATTATTATTGCTATTATCACTATTATTATTATTATTGTTATTATTTTTTTAATGTTAATGTTATTATTTTTATTGCATTAATTTCATGAATATGTTGAATCCTATTCTGCCATGTATGTATTATCAGTATTGTTAATATTTTTATTTTATTTTATTATATTATTATTACCAGCATGATTATGACGATTTTGATTACTGTTATTATTATTGTTATTATTATTTTTGTTATTATTATTTTATTATTATGGTTATTATTATTTTTATTATTATTTTTACTATTATTTTTATTATTATTGTTATTATTATTCTATTATTATTGATATTATTATTTTAATTATTAATATTTGTTGTTATTATTATTTTTGTTAAAGCCCATTAGTTTTGATTTAATTATTTAAATTGAAGCCCAAACTTTATATTCATTTTGCATTATTGCTTATGTATATCTTAAGCCCATACTCTCTTTGATCCTGGTATCTCATTCTTGTCTTCCTGCTCGGTTTGTCGATTGGTGTCATGTGGCCTACAGCGACATATTTGTTGCTTGGGACATCACCATCGGAGTAGCGCAGCGGAAGCGTGGTGGGCCCATAACCCACAGGCCTAGGATTCTCTTGTTGTTTCTACTTCCCTGCATTGTTTGTTTTCCTCTATCCCTTGCATCCATCCTTATCCGTTGACTCATTTGCTTGGTTTAACTCTTCCTTGTCCATCCTTTCTTCGATTCCAGCTCTATCTATTTCTTAATCTCTTTGCTTTATCATCTTGCAAGTCTTTTGTTGTTTCTTCTTCATTTTTAATACCGGTTACTTCTTTCTTGCATTCCATCTTGCCATCATGCACCAATTCATTATTTGATTCAATTCATCCCTGTTCATTCTCTCTTTGATTCCAGTTCTATCTACTCCCTATCTTGCTTTATTATCTTGTGTTGCTTCTTTCCCTTTGATAATGTTTATTCTTTTTCATGCATTCCATTTGACCTCATTGTTATCAACCTCCTTCTTTTTCTGGTGTTATCAATGCTTTGTTCCTTTCCCTTTAACCGCTATTTTGTTACCCCCAGTTTGTTTTTGCCTTGTCCTATGTACCGCCTAAGCAAATTTCGAGGACGAAATTTTGTTGTAAGGTGGGTAGGATTTGTAACCCCAATTCTGCAAATACGTATTTTCATGAGTATTTTTCTGTATCTCGATATTTATAAATCGTTATTGGTTAAATTCGTTTTGAATTCATGTTAAAGCATTTTTCTAGACAATAGTTATAATTATTTCGAATAAACTTTGTTTCCATTTCTATTTGATCAACTATTTACATTTTAAACTCAAATCAAGAATATTATTTCTGTTTGGACTATTTCAACAAAATTCCTATTTTTATGTATTGATAATATCCTGATGATTGCTATTACTATTGTTAGTATTTTTATTGTCATTATTATAATTATTGATGTTATTATTAGTATTATTATTTTTATTGTCATGGTTGTTATTTCTATTCTTATTGTTAATATGGTTATCTATTATTATTATTATTATTATTATTATTGATTATTAAAACAAATCCGTTCTTCTTTAATATTGTATTTTTAACTATTTCAAATAATTTATGTAATGTGATACAAATTGTATTTTTATTATAAATTATATTATATCAGGTATCTTATTCCATGTATTGGGATTTATATTGATCAATTGTATTCATGCACAATGTATTTTTATTTATTGGGTCTAATACCCAATTACCCAATATACTTTTCCCCTATAAATACTCTAATCTCTATTATAATAAACTCTGATCAGTTTTTTTCCCTAACCCTCAGTCGCCTAACCCTTCTCCCCTGTTCAACCCCCCCCCCACCCCCCGTTACTGTTCATCCATCCATCCTGCTTCTCTCCCCTATTCCGCTTCAACCTATCCATCGCCCAAGCCCTCCGATCGCCATCTTCGACCTCTCACCCTCTCCTCGTCGCTCCTCATCATCACCGTCTCCATCTCCCCGTCCTCGTCGTCTTCGTCTCCTGCTCCCCCATTGCCGAACCTTCTTCGCTAAACCCATCTCCTTGCCGTCGTTCGTCTTCACCTTCTTCGTACACCCCCTCGCATCCACCGCAGATCCCCTCCGTCTCCATCATCATCGTCCAAGACCCGTTTAGCCCCGTCGTCGTCTTCCCCTGTTTTCGAGCGAAAATAGAGTCGCCGCCGTCAGCCCTGGTCATTGCATCGCTTCCCGACCGCAGCGCCGCTGTCGTCACTGCCGCCGCCTCGCCGTGGTGTCATCGCCGTTGTCTCGAGCTCAGCCAGCCATCACTGCCAGTTCTCCCGCTCTCTCTCTCTCTCTCTCTCTCTCTCTCTCTCTCTCGATAGGAAGGAGATGAAGGGTGAGTGGTCCGTTTCGCTGTTTGGTGTGTTGGGTTTTGGCGATCCGAACTCTGCTGTTTGGTGTTTCGCCTTGGATCCGGTGTGGAGTGGTTGGCTGATTGGTCACTTTGGTGTTTGGTGTTTTGTGTGAGGAGATCCTATCTTGCCATTTGCTGGGCTTGCTTTGCTGTTGTGCTGTTTCGGATTTGCACGTGACTCGCACGTGTTCTTGTGGATCGTTGCCCGAGATTCCAATCCCATCATTCTATATTATTTGAATCAGCAATTTAACAGGCAAATCTCTTTTGGAACTAGTATTTTATTTTGTTCAAGATTCCTTTGATCTCTGCAAGTAGATCCTGTCCTTTTCTTATCATGCTGTATTTGACAATTCCGTTAAGTTTATCGAGGGTTTATACGAGCTAACCCAACATACTCTTAACATTGTGCCGCTCTCTTTGATCTAAAACCTAGTCCTTATTGTTTCATTGCATATGCACATTACATGAAAATAACTAGATCCATGTTGTAGACCGTTGATGAATTGTATACATGTTAGATTACATTGATTTGATGATTTGATTACCATGCCTGTAAAATTACATCTTAGAACTGAAACGATTCATGTTAAACACCTATTGACACTTTGATTATTAATTTGCATGAAAAATATGATTGTATGAATTAATTATTGCCTATTCATGTCAAGATAATTTCTGGACTGCTAGATGTTTCATTTTGAATCAAATTTTCGATTATGTTGCTGTCATATTTTGAAACAACTTTCTAAACATGAAATTTAGCCGCAGATGTCTAGTTTACTGTCCTTTTTGCGGATTTGAATTCTGATGTGTAATCTGTTAGATATCATCATTTTAGTGCAGCTATGTCAGAATTTTCAGATCCATAAATGCATGCTTATCTTGCTTTTCTATAAATTATTTGACCATGTTAACAGTAAAATAAAAATCTGAAATAAATTAGGATGAACCTAGACATGTGTAGGAATGCCCCAGAGTTTTTATAGGTTTATTTAATGAGTTTTCTAACCCGAAACAAATAGGTGAACACAATTGATAACATGATGCCTGGACATAAAATCTGAATAGAATAGAGTTTTCACCATAGCTTCTGTATCTTTTATGTGCCTTATATATATTCTCTGGAACCGTGTGGAAGTCTAGTTTCTATAACTTTTGACGGATCTAGATTTGCTATTTTGTAGTAGTAGTGATCCATGTTTTAGTACAGCAAGGTCATGCTGAACTGATCATGTGATGTGTGTGTAATTGACTTGTTTGCTTCAAGCTTTGTCTGTAACGTATAGAATTAGTCACACTTAGTATCATACAACATTAACACTTTCTTGCATGCTCACATAGAATGAAAATAAACTAATAAAAAGCTGGGGTATTATGGGTAGACTTGGTAGTGAACAATCGGAGACTGTACTCGGTATGGATCCCTTGCTAGCTAATTCCTGAACATCCTGAAATCCCGAACATCCTGAAAATCCCAAAAATTTTGAACATCCTGATCATCCTGAACATCCCGTAAATTCTCGACTACTGTGTCGATTACACGAACCGAGAATTCACCATCAGTCTAAAACGTTCACTGTGTGTTTGCGCCGAACCTGTAGTATGGGATGCAGTAGTACGTGCATTATATAGGATAATAAAATAATTAATAACCTGCATACTTGATCCTGTATGGATCTTGACTCGACATCACGCATTACATGTGTGATTACTGTAGACCTTTGATATTGTTGTCTGCCTTTTGCTTTGTTCTTTAACTTTGATCATGTCCATTTTCTTTGATAGTCATGTTTCCTTTATCCTCTGTTTTTTCTCGACTTGCTGTCCCCGACTTGCTCTAAGGACACTCTGTTCTCTCTTTTTAGATCAAGTATTCACAGGTACAGAAGGAGCAATACTCGAAGAAATTAGTTAGCAAACTCTCTGAAGATCGGAGCTGGACTATTAAACTACTTAGCTATCTTTTGTTATTTGGTTATTGTATTTCTTTTTTCATACTTTGTATTCTTGGGCTTTTATGACCCAATGTTTGTTTTATCCTAGATGTTGGATTATTATTTGGTGAATTTATTTCATGATTATTTTGGAGTTTATTCTTTGTTTATGTGATTTGATTATATTCTTCCTACGTTGTTGTTTTCTCTTGTATATTGTTGAGTTAATCTGTTACAGCTTATGGATGATGTATAATCATTCACTGGCCTTCGTTACGTGGTCGTATTCCTGTATTTTGGGAAGCGGAGCGTGACAATGACAAAGCAAGATTATTATTGAAGACTAAGGGTTCAACTCCATGCTCTAGAAGGTTTGTTCTTCAAGTCGTTTAGTCAATTCTTTTGGGATACCTGCAATCTCAACATCTAAGGCTCGGGGGGGGGGGGGGGGGGGGAGTGAAAGCAGTGAAACAATAAACATGATAATGCAATACAATGAACTAGAACAATGTGATATGCACAATACAAATAAGGACAGTGGAATGCAAGTAAACTGTAAGTTAATGATAAGCAACGGTAACGGTAGAAATGCAGTGTTGAAGCTCGGTGTTAATCTTATGTCTATCAGCCTTTCATTAATCTATACAATGCAAGCAATCCTATGTCCCATACCACAGGTTTGGGTGCATACAATCAAGTGAGCATTTTGACTGTCGTGGCAGATCCTATAGGGTCATGTCCTAGGCAATGGTAATTAGTAAACGATATTCAGTAACAGTACAGTACACAATAGTTGGGATACTACAGTCAATAATCCACAATCAATCGATGAAACAGTTTTCAGTATCAGTATACGTACGGGAAACACGGGCCCCTTATATCTGTATGAGTAATCATTACGGGAAACATGGCCCTCTTCGAGTACAGTCTCCTATAGTACCCACTACTAGGTCGTTTTCTTTTTTAGCCCGGTTTGTCATTATTTTATTACAATGAATAATACATATGCAATTGATGGAGAGGTGTCAAGAAACAGTAACAATGTGGTACCAATGGTTGTGCAATGATCGGTATGTAGTGCAATTCATAGATGTAAAGTTAACACATTTATATGTCTAAAAGCATGAGAACACAATTCTGCACAGCCATACCTTGCTGTACAAAAACTAACTTTCCTACTCCAAAGGGAAACCAAATCAGAATCCATCAGAGGTTCTAGAAACTAGACTCTCTTCCGGTTCAGAAGCATATTCACACGATACATTTCGATTACAGTAATTATGTTTACTGGCTAGTTCTTTATGAGTCTACTATTCAGGCAGCAGCTCAACATAGAGTGATAACATGTATAACTCAACTAAAAACTTAACTAAAATTCTTACAAAAATTATAATTTGGTTTCTGACAGTGTTCATTAACATTCTTGTAAATTTGGAATTTTAATTCTTATATTAACCTACTATTTCGATCAGTTGAACATGGTGTGGCGACTATAAAGCAGTAATCTGAAACTACGATAGTACATTGGTAGAAACTGCATATTTTACAATCTATAAGGCGGATTTAGGATCCGTCAGATGTTCTAGAAACTAGACACAACTTTTTACAATTTCTATTTTATAAGTTTTAGATAATATCATCAGTAACTATGTCGAATTCTTGTTCTAATCTGGAGCAGACAGCAGTCCAGAACATATTATGTTGATTTTAACAATCTTTCAGCAAGTGTATAGTTTTATGGTTATATAGTTTTATGGTTAAAATTGAACATACAACTATATCTAGAAATCAACATGGTGTCTATTATTAACATTACGAATATTAGCACGTTTAACAATACTAAACTATGAATATAACCACATGATCAAATGCAAACACAATTCATTCAAATCCTTCTTTCTTTTATAGTTTCGTGTTTCTAGTTCGTGTTTGTGCATCATATGCATATAGGAACAGATTCTCATCTGTTCCAATGATATTCGGGTTGATGGAAATTGAACGAAATGATGAACAATGTATAGAATTTGAATTCAAACGGTATACGATGGCAACGAGTTGGGTTATTAACAAAAGGATGATCAACCTATGAAATTCAACGAAATACTTGTACAAAAGCAACGGGAGTGTGCAAGGGACGCTTGCCTTATGTGATGGTTATGATGACGACGTCGAAAGGAACAAGAGCGGCTACGACACGCGGTGGCGGCGGCTTGGCAACACACATCACAAGCAAGAGAAGCAAGGAGACTTCGGTGTAGGGCTGGGACGGGGTGGTGCTTGGGGGTTGGTTGTAACGCCCCGATTTCCATACACTGGGAAACCGTGACATAAGACAAAATCTTTTCCTTCAATTAGCCACAATACACAGAAAAACTAGAAAATTTAAAACTTTTTATTCAACACAAATTTAATACAAGTCTGAATGTTATAAAACTGCAATACATTGCATCAGTGTTAATAATGCCATACAAGCTCAAGTGCTACAAACTTTCAATAAGAATTACATCATAGTACAATGAATAATATATAACACTTGGTACTTTCACTTGGATGCTTCTCAACATAAATAAATTTACAACAGATGTTATAATTGAAATAAAGTCAACACTTTGCTTCTCCTGCCTTGAGTCCTCCTGAATCCTATACCTATAGTTTTGCAATCTAGTACTTATTGAAATGGGGACGTCAGTACATATACTGACGCTTTAAGGCTGATGACTAGCAGAGATTCTCAACTTTAAACAAACAGATTGATGAAAAGAGAAATATGTATATATATAATTGATGTGTCAATGTATGCTATGACTTAGACTCTAATGCAAGATTAACTAATGCAAGGATGCTCTTATTCTGATGCAAGCAAGACACTGAAACAGTATGCAGCCTATACTACATACGCCCCATATCAAGCTGTTTCTTCATATATAGGGATTTGAACTCGTGCCATGAAATCTACTCTTGTACTCAACCTATTTCTGAAGATACAACGTAACCGATGAGGTTGCCCTGAAATGGCCTAATCCCACAATTTGCAGTCATATAGTGGTGTCTCCGTTTGCCACTATTGCCCGACATACTGGACCTCATTCAAAAATCTGATGAACCTTCGGAGTTAACTACAACACATGTTAGCTCAAAGCATCCCCTGTGGCCCCTAGCAGATAGACCGTAGTCTATGACTTGTTCGCCTTTCTTGATATAGAGCATGATGGAGTTCCGTGGGTCCATCCCCTAGCTCCAACAGGATACTTCCCGCCCTTATCATGGCACTTCAGAAATCAACAAACGAGATACGGATCCCGTGCTTCCAACTCGTGAGAAAGTACAGACCGTATCCCTTTGATAGGAAGGGTACAACCAATAACACCACCTAGTGTTGGCTCATAGAACAAGTCGGATCATAAGGTATCACCCTTAATACCAACTCTTTTCCTTCGGCGAAAATGATAATAATTAAGGGTTAATAAGTAATAGCCATAAGTTACTACCCTAACGATGTCACTAACCCTAAACAATCCGAGGGATGAAACAGTACTAACACAATATGCTAGGTCTTAAGTTAGACTTTGCAAGATAACGCTACTAGGTGCTCAACTAGACTTACCAGAATTCCTAAGGATCTTGTTCATAGCCTATCGATCCAAGACCCTGGCAATACGAACGTATTTGCATGCTACTACCCTGAACCTGGATTCCGTCTACACTCATGGGCCACGATCAACCTAAATCGGTTAAGATCTGACGGTGCACAAGGGGTAACTCGTCCACAGTCCACGAGGAGTAAAATAAATACATGTTTTGATGGTCGATGGCTCCTAGGGCAATGATATCACCCTAGACGAGCACAACAACTGCGTACTAGCTAATAAGCTATATACGAGCAAACAAAATAACTTACATACGAGCCAACTAGCTAAGTATGAGCCAAACGAATTACGTACGAGCCAACTGGCTATGTATGCGACAAATGAATCATATAGAAGCAAGCATATAAGTCTTCTAACAACCTAGTAGCAAAATACCATGCTACTAGAAAAACTTGATCTTTTATATTTAGAAGCAACATAAGAATCTTATAATAGCCCAATATAAACATACTACTAATGAGAACTTGATCTTTTATACACAAAGGCAACATAAGAAGCCTTCTAACAGCCTAGAAGCAATTAAACATGCTACTCTTATCGGAATTCAACCAAATTGGACTTTTTTGAAAGGTGAAAACATCTAATACAAGTCTCTAGTTGAAAATTTTCTCAGATTAAGTCAATAAGAGGTAGAAAAACCTCGAAAAACCTAAACAGTAAGCTTCAGCTAAAAAGACCAGCTGCTGTGACTTTGTAAAGCTCATAGCTCCTACCCCGCTTATCGGAATTTAACCAAATAGGAAATTTTGGAAAGTAGAGAACCTCTACTACAACTCTCTTGTTGAAAACCATCTCAGATTCAGTCAATAAAAGGTACAAAAACTTCGAACAATCTAAACAGCGAAGCTTCAGCCAAACGGCTAGCTGCTGTGACTTGTAAAGGTCATAACTCTTACTCCACTTATCGAAATCTAACCAAATAAGACATTTTGGAAAGGTGAGAAACTCTACTACAACTCTCTAGTTGAAAACTTTTTGAAATTCAGTAAGTAATGTATAAAAAATTCGAACAGTCTAGACAGCGACTTCAGCCAAAAAGGCTAGCTGCTATCAATCTTATAAAAATCATAACTCCTACTCCGCTTATCAGAATCTAACAAAATTGGATATTTTGGAAAGTTTAGAACCTCTACTAAAACTCTCTAGTTGAAAACTTTTTCGGATTCCTACGGAACTAAAAATCCAACTCTTTAAACACCATACAAAGAACAACAAATACAGCCCAAAAGATGAAACTTCCAATGCTCATAACTTTTTCTATACTTGTCAGAATTTAACAAAATAGGACATTTTGGAAATGTGGGAACATATAATACAACTCTCTAGTTGACCACTTCCTCGGATTCCGCATGGAGCTCAAAATCCAGTCCTTTTAACACAATTCAAAACAACAAAAGCTGAAACTTGTAAAGGTCGTAACTTTTGCTATACTCATCGGAATCTAACAAAAATGGATATTTTGGAAAGGGGAGAATATCTACTACAACTTTCTAGTTGACCACTTTCTCAGTTTCCATATAGAGCTCAAAATCCAGCTCTTTGAACACAATTTAAAAACAACAAAAAGCACAGCAAAAGCTGAAACTTGTAAAGCTTATAACTTTTGCCATACTTCTCGGAATCTAGCAAAATTGGGCTTTTTGGAAAGGGGAGAATATCTACTACAACTTTCAAGTTGACCACTTTTTCAGATTCCTTATAGAGCTCAAAATCCAGCTCTTTGAACACAGCTCAAGAACAACAAAAAGCACGGCAAAAGCTGAAACTTGTAAAGCTCATAACTTTTGCTACACTTGTCGGAATCTAACAAAATTGGCCATTTTGGAAAGGGGAAGGCATCTACTACAACTCTCTAGTTGAACACTTTTTCAGCTTCAATCAATTAGAGGTGCAAAAATTTCGAACCATCCAGGCAGCAAGCTTCAGCCCAAAAGCTGGCGGCTGAGATTTATAAAGCTCATAACTTTTGCAGTACTTATTGGAATATAACAAAATTGGCCATTTGAGAGAGGGGAGAACATCTAATACAACTCTTTAGTTGGACACTTTTTCAGATTCCGTAAGTAACTCAAGTTTCCGCTCTTTAAACACATATCAAGATTAACCCAAAAAAACAGTAGTTTTTGCTTGATTGCTCGCTGTTATGGGAAATCAATTTATTTAGCCTAGTAAATTAACCCAAAAAATCTACAAAAATTAGAGCATGATAGTAACACATATGAGAACCTCACAACTTAATTTGGAGTTAAAATTTCAACTTTAGCACAAGTAATTAGTTATAACCGTCTAAACTACAAGACTGAATCTTTAGTTTGTTATTTTGTGTTCTACCACTTCAATCTTCATATGCTTTTTATTCAAGTCCATAAACATCATATGCACATGAAATTAGTCTAAGTTCTCTAATTTATTAACATAAAACAACAACAATAATAATAACAATAGAGTGAGAAACCCCCATCCAACTAGTGTAGGAAGGACTTGCTCTTCTCCTCCTTGCTCCTTGTTCTTGCTCCTCTTCAAGAACACAAAATGAATCCACTCGTTTTCTTTTGATTTTGATCTCACTTTCTTTTCTTTCTTCTCAAGTTCTTTTCTAAATAAAAACAAGTAAAAGAAGGAGAATGAGATGAGAAAGAGATGAAGAGACACAAAATGAATGAGGGATTTTGCCCTTCTTGTTTGGCCGGCCAAGGAGTGGAGGGGGGGGGGGGGGGGGGGTTTATAGGAGAGAAGGGGTTGGGTTTGTGGTTGAGAAGAGACCACCTGTTCTTCTCATTTGTGGCTCAAACAAATTTGAGATCAAATTGCAAATTTAAATTGCAATCAACACCCTACTCATTTCTAACCCTCCATTTGAACATGATTGATAAAAAATAAGAGACATTTTCCCAAAATCACTTACTACATGATTTCGTACAAATGTACGAAATCGATACGGTACATATACGTACATATATCTATCTATACAGATAATTTTTATTAGTTAAAACGAATAGTCTCTGCTAAAAAACATTTTAATTCTGAAATAATAGTAAAAATAATTTTATTACTGGCTCGAAAGATTTCAGTACCAATTTGATACAATACAGATGTATACAGATTGGTATATATATAAAGATAATGTTGATTAGTCGGGTAATATCCACCAAAAATATTCCCATTCTGAAAATAAAAATAAAATAATATTTTTTAATGTCAGAGCTGGATATTTCAGACATTTTCTCAAAAATGCATTCTACAGGATTTTGTACAAGTACATAAAACTGATACAATAAATATATATAATTACTTGTATTTATATACAGATAACTTTTTATTAGTAAAATGAAGTTTCCATAAAAATATTTTAATTTAAAAAATAATAATGAAAAAAATATAATATCCGACTGGGATATTACAATGGTCGCCGGTGGCGAGGCAACGGGGTGCTGTCGTCGGCGGCTCTGGGGATGGCGGCAGCAACGGGGCGCGAGTGGAGGCCTAGGCTCGAAGACGAGCGGCGGTGGTGGTTTGCGGCTTGGGTTGGAGGAAAGCAGGGTGAGTCGAGGGGAACTGGAAGTGCTGCGGGTGGAGTCGAGTGGTGATGGGAGAAGGTCGAAGACAGTGGCAGGTGGTTGGCAACCGGCGGTCTAGCGTCGAGACTTCAGTAGTGGAGTTGGGGTTGGCGATAGTGGGGAGGAGTGACGAGGGAAGAAGTTACGAGATGGTGGCTCGAGATGTGGGTGGCGGTGATGGTGGGTGAAGAAGTTTGGGTTAGGGGCGTCCGGTTCAGAACATGGGAGAGGAAGAAGATGAGAAGAGAGAGAGAGGGAATGTCGGGGAGAGAGAGAGTGCAAGGGGAGGGGGGTTAATATAATATGAATATATTAATAATATAGTTATATTATTATAATGAGAGGAATTAATAAGGAATTGATTTGTGGGGGAAGTTATGATTTTGTTTAATATGTTATAATTGGTTGCAATTAGAGTGGGAGTTATGCAGGTTATAGAAGGTGAGGGGTTTGGGAATTGTCATGAATTGTTTTGGGTTGAAGTGGGCTTGTGGGCTACACAAAAAATAGAGTAAATAATTGAGTTGGGCTTCCCAAATAAAATTTGTAGAATGGGCTAGGAAAAAATATAATAACAATTAAAATAGATTGGGCTAGAAATTGGAATGAGGGATTCTAGAAGAGACGAAGAGTTCTGGGTTTACAACCAAGATAATTATGAAAGCAAGAAGAAATGTAAAAATTCAAAATACAATAATACGGAAGTTCAAATACAGAATATTAAGAAATAAATACAAATCCGTATAATCGAAAATGGGGGTTACAAATCCTACCACCTAAAAAGAAATTCGTCCTCAAAATTCATACAGGTGGTTCGTAGGATAACCCAAAGAAATGCCTACTCGAAGATATGGGGAAACTTCTTCTGGATTTCTTCTTCGATCTCCCAAGTTGACTCACCCGGTGAGTGAGGATTCCATGAAACCCGAACAAGCTTGATGCCTTTATTCTTCAACAGCTTTTCTCATCTGTCCAGAATAGAGACTGGTCGGATGTCGTATGATAAGTCTGGCTGTACGGACAACTTTGAGTAGTCGATTGCATGGCTATCATGCCCGATGTACTTCCTGACTTGAGAGACGTGGAATACATCATGGACTCCTAATAATGTCGGTGGTAGGTGAATCTATAAGCTACCTCGCTCCACAATATTAAATGGGCCGATTAATCGGGGACTTGGCTTACCCCCACCTCCAAAACGGATAACGCTTCTCCATGGTGACACTTTGTGGAAGACATGATCCTCTACCTCAAACTCTAGAGGCCTTCGATGAATGTCTGCCCATTTTCTCTGCTTATCCTGAGCTGACTGTAAATGCTTCCAGATCTGAGCCACTGCGTCTACCGTCTTCGTAATCAATTCCGGCCCTAGAAGTTTCCTTTCATCGATATCATCCCAGCTGTAGTGCCCCGAATTTCCAATATAATATCTTAGAAATACGTGGCACAATTTCCTAGCATCCACCTCAATGTAATAGTAAACATAGCCAAAACACAAATAAAATTTTCAACTTTTATTACATTAATTCTTTACAAAGCACAGCAGAAAATTAAACACCTTGAATTACAATTCTATCTTTTACAACACATTCTTTTACAATTTACACAATCCACCTTATCATTCTACCACATGCATCCAAATCCCAAGCTATAGGTACCTACCTGTAAAACATGGGGTTAGAGATAACCCTAACCCCCCAAACTACAGGGGTCAGCCATAACGGTATGAGTGACATCAAAATAAATACAACATGAATAAAACATAAAAAATAAAGTCATAAACAACACATATAAGCTGTAGTAACAAATGGAAGATGAAATAACAATAAATAAAACATGAAAACATCAAGTGAAACTAAACTAAGTGTCAAGTGTAAGGAAACAGAAAACACACATGCATAAAACCAAGTCAAGAAAACACAAATGCAATATGATGACTCTCTAATGCATACTTGTTGTAACACCCTGGATTGTATTATTTATGCTTGTATGTATATGTATGTATATTGACTGTATGCGTGCAATTGATCGTAGTATTATGGGTCGATTTTGCTATCGTGGTGGATGGTTAGGACTACGGGATGGTTCTTGGGAGAGTTGCATTCAAAAGATGCACGAGAACGAGACGGACCGATACTAGTAAACTGCTAGTTTTCGGCACGACGCACATGCAAATATAACACGGTATGGTACTACAGTGAATATAGGTTGCGTGCGCTCGTTAAAACACGCGTATCACACTTGTTGAAGCTCGTTAAGGGTTATGTTGGGCAGCCAACTTAACGAACACAAAACCAATGGGCTTAAGCCATGGTTTTGGTCTACAAAACTACCTAGACCCTAAACCTACCCCCCCCCCCCCCCTGTCAAATCCGGCCTACCCTCCCATCACCTTCATTTTCCACTTCATTTTCTCCCTTTTGCTCTAAAAATTTCAGAAAGAGAAACACCACAAGAGAAGGAGGAGAGAAAGAAGAAGGAAGTGAAGAAGAAGGATCAAAAGGAGATTTCAAGAGAAGAAGCTTGAAGAAATTCCTTCTACTACTACAACCAAAGGTGATAACTTTCTCTAAACTTGAAATTCTTGTCTTTTAATTAATTATGGTTGCATGCATGTGTGCTAGAATGCATAGAATTTCTCTTCTAAAGGTTAGAAGTAGAAGTCAGAATTGAACTAGGAAAAACTGGTTCGGAGTACCATTTTCTGGATTTTTCCGAGAGCAATATATGATGAATTAGACCATAAAATTAAACAAGTTTGTTCATATATGTTTTAGGATCATTCATGATTTATTTCAGATTTTTCTATGATCATTTGATATGCTAATAAAATCGTGATATGGATATGTGTCGTAAGGCAGACTCAGAAAAAGGAAAACAGGATGGCTGATATTGTAGAAATTTTCGTGATTTATCGAACAATGATTTTGATCTGAAATTCTTACTCAATGTTCCTGAATGCATGTTGATTATCTAAAAAAATAGGTAAATTATTTGGATGATTTTAGAGGCATGAGCAAAATCTATCTATAACCAGTATCTGATATTGAATTAGAAAACATGATGGTTTCTGTGCTAACTTGCAAAAGCTATTACTCACTGTATAATTAGAATTTTGAATGAGGTCTTTTGCATGATGTTGGGTGTGGTGTCTAGTGTCACCACCATAAATTTTGTGTCAATTGGACAAGTGTGCAATTTACTGTGACTTTGTGATGGAGCATTGTGCTGTTTTCAGCCAGTTTTGATACTCTGTAAAGATTGGGAAATTGAGACCTGTTAGAGGCATATTTTGAGGATCGTGACTCAGGAGAGAGTTGTAGGGGACACCTAGACCTTTCCAACAAAACTAATTTGAGGCAATTCTAGTGAACGGTTGAATTATTATGATTTTTGTAAGACTAGACAGAGGACTAGAGTAGAGCTGTGTGCTCGGAATTGGAGAGACCAATTGTGTGAGTTGGTGTATCAATGATAGATGAGTGTGTTACGGTGACTTAATGGTATAATTTGGACTCATGACCAACTAGAGAGTTGTTGAGGACACCCACACCCTTCTACAGAATTTGAGTTTGTGTCGTTCTGATGAACGAGTAGGATTTTGTGTTAATGGTAAGGTGCAGCCCATGCACAGGAAGCACGCCGGTTGGAGCTTGAAAAGATATTTCGAGAACTTAGATGGTTGAATTTAAACTCGTGATCAACTAGGAAGTTGTAGCCTAGGATCGTACCTTTCCAGGTTGGGCCCATACACTCCAATCGGAGTTGTATCGATAAAGGGATGACCATTTTGAGATTCGGGAAGAAACCCGTAGGTCGCTTAGTCTGGGTTTGGACTAAGGGTTGAGTAAGCATTTTTCCCTTGTGTGTGAGCTGAGTCAGTGACTCGTGTCTAGGGATGGTTGATCTCTATTATTGAGGTTGTTGATTTCATCGAGTGGGATGTGTGACTCGAGTTAGTCACTAGGGTGAAGGATACCATGCACCTATCAAGCCTATATTATTAGACTTCTGCCGAGCGTAGGACGTCCGAGCATGCCAGTGAGTGGAGCTCACGGGGAAATTATATATTTACTGCCGGAGTAGCAGCAGGCGTAGGCCATTATGCTGGATGAGTCCAAGTCGGGAAAGTGGCGAACCGGACCGGTATCGCCAGGGGCTAGAGGTTGATAGGCAAGTGTGGAAGCAGTTAATTCTTACCCGAAATAATTAGATTAAGGTAGGGGTTAGAATGGTTTATTAAGGGGTTGGGAAATTGCATTAGTCCTAGTAAACCATAGTCGGTGTTGTATCTTCCAGTCGTAGGGATACGTTCTCGGCCGCTAACGGATTGCGTCCCCAGATCGTATCTCGATCTGTTGATTCCCAAAGTTCTGCCGAAGTAAGGTGCGGGAGGCCCAGAGGATTTGACCTTCCGTGGTGCTCACGTCCCTAAAGTGCGGGTTTTGTGTTTTGTGTTTTTTTGGTATATATCAGTTCATTACCCGATGAGGGGTGAACACGCATGCGTCAGTCCATGGGTGGACATGTGGAACCATGGGTCGTAAGGACCAGGTTCAACGCGGTTTTTAAGGAGGTCCGTGCGCGGGTACCAACTGGCGGTGACCACTTGGGCACTACAGGGCAGAATTAGACCGACCGCTGCAATCTCCTTGGGCGACGGACAATCTATTGGGAACTGGAGTGTGTACAAGAGTAGGATGGATGGCGAGGGTTCGAATCCCTAAATTGTGGAGAAAGACGGCTAGATTTGGGGGTGTATGTAGTATGGGATGCATTCGTACTCCAAAGTCTTGCTTGCATTAGAAGTTAGGCATGTGAGTTTGCTACATCTAGTCATAGGGTCTTGTCATAACACTGTACTAGAACCCTGAATCCACTAAACCCTTGTTTTGGCACACACTTTTCCTTTTTTGCATAAATAATTGGTTGTGATTGAATTTTAGAGGATCGCTGTTATCACCAGCTTTGCGTCAGTCGATGTACTGACGTTCCCCACCTTTTAGGCATCAGTTATGCCTTCCGAACAGGTGCAGAGATATCAGAGTCGCGCAGCAGAAGCCTGAAGCTGAGGTGCAAGTCCCGGGGGAGCCGATGTAACGCCCCGAATCCCAAATACACTGAATTCGAGATGTTCTACAGGATCTTTTCACTTTCTTTAGTACAATTTTACAGGGAAATAAAAACTTTTCATCATACATCAGAGTTTACATCATAATTACATCTTTCTTTTGCACAGCGGAAGTAAAATACAACAATTTGATATAAATACAACAGCATAATGTAATCTTTAAGCATCCATCCTCTTTAATCTTTAACATGATATTTACCTGCATATAAGACTGTGGGTACGTCAGTTTATTCAACCGACGAACATTATACACGGCCGTCCTCGCTTTGCCGGAAATAGTATAACTTAACATTTCATATTTAGCAAACACAAACTTGTCACAATTCAGACCAAAGGGACTACCCTATTGATGTCGTGTTGTGATTGTGCACTTAATCCTTAATGCAGTTAATTATGTTACATGACACTAATGCATACTTGTTCGGATTCTATGCATCCCATACTACATAGGTCCGAGGGCAAGCCCTTATTCGTTCTTCATCTTGATAGGGTTCAATCCCCCGTTATGTCTTAAACTACTACTGTAACTACGGTAGTGTCTTAGATGTCCTATGATCTATGAGCCCATGTCCAGGCAGCCTGGAGGGGAATCCCACGCACTGTCACGACGCATCGAGCAGGCAACCTATGGACAATTCAGCCTCCGCCATGGAACAATGGCACCACCCATAGCCACTCGAACATCCCACGAGCGTCGCCACCGGGACGATAATTCCGGAGTAGCGCCCACGCAATGTCTTGACGCATCAAGCAGGCAACCTGTGAATCGCTCTCACACCGCTATCCGTTGGCCCTCATACTCATGTTTTTCTTCTACTTTCATCACATCTCCACTATGTACTAGTCCTTAGTTTTATTTAAAAATCATGAACAAAATAATCACTAGAGTTAGCCTCTCCATCAACCGGACTTATTCATTTGTTTCATCATGACCAACCTTGGTCTAATTTCAATTCAATTCATTTTTCTCAATGCCGGGGAGACTTAGCTACTCTATTTCAAATTTCATTTCACAATCTTTAACTCCTGACAATTTCCATGTCGAGTTTTTATACTCATTCTTTTTCAATTCATGATTACACTTTATTCACAAGTCCACAATGAATACTTTTAATTCACGAGTTCATAATGAAAACAATTCATACTTATAGCCAACAATTTCTTTTCCTCTTTCATAAATCATGGTTTTAATTTCATAACCATACACGAATTAATACAACTTCATAAAATCACATTTCAACCTTCATATTTCATATCTTGCACAATACTCATAATGAAAATAAATAAAATCATGTCACGCCACAATCACTTATGCCAAGTACTTTATAATAGCCTATCTTTATAAGTTATAAAATCCACAAGTGTATATCTCATAACTCAAAGCTCCATTTATGCCTTTTATTCACAAACCATATTGTATTTCATTCTAAAAATACCCAATTCACTCTTAGAAAATTCCTTGTATTTTTATGAGAATTACCATATTTATTTCATAATTTTTGGACTTCAAAAACACCCAAAAAATTATTTTTCCCTATATGCCGAAGGCAAGAATCGAACCAGGCGCCGCACCAAGACAGCACAGAGCCCGACCGCTAGGCCGTTCGCCGAGCACGTCATAATAGCGACTGGGGTCTATTTATACCCTGAGTTCGCTGTTATAGTTTTTTAGGGAATTTAACCAAAAAGAAGTGTTCTGCTCGGATTCGAACTGAGCAACACAGAGAAGCCAACCGGCGTCCAAGACCACCTGAGCCACTGGCTCGGGTTGTCACAAACCCAATAAAAATTCTTATATGTTTTATTCGTACTGTTTTGATAATAACTCGACATTCAAATAGCCATAGTTGCTTATTGCTTTGATAAAATTTTCTAAAAACTTCCAGATTAGATCCTCAATCATATAAGTTCATACCAGTAAAATAAAACAATTTTTTTGGTACTAATGAAATGTAATTTCACATACAAAACCCAAAAATTATTTATTAAAATACATTATTGTATTTTTCGACATTGCCATATAATCAATCTACTAGTCTTTTTATTAAATAATTTCATGGAGAAAATTTACTGTTATTAGTTCTTAATTCAACCATCACATATGATTTCCATAGTCCACATTCATATCAACATGAAGGTCCATCTATCACAATTAACAAGTGTACATTATGTCTCTAATCATAATAACAACACTCTTAATTTAATTTAATCACTATCACAACTTCACAATAATAAACATGGGGTAATCTACACACAATTTAATCTTAACACTAGAGCCATATAAGTTAATCAATACATTTCAATCAATTCACATGCTAACTACTCAATTTAGGTGGGCTCTTCATAATATTTTTCATGCATCTTTAAGGGTGTAAAATTAGCATGGATCTACTTTAGAAATATAAAATGTTTTACCCACCTCAATTGGAGAGAAACACAAACAAAAGCAATCGAATCCTTGTAGATGAAAGCACCACCTCCTAGCCAAAAGCGCTCAAGCTCCAAGCCCCCAACCAATGCCGAATGCTTCCTCAAGCTCCAAACCGAAAGCTTCCTTGGTGATGCCGGCCACTCCAAGTAACAACACCCACACAATCTCTTATCTTTTATAACTCACACAATAATAATACTATAACTTAGAGATTATACTTTGCATATGAAAAATTTGCCATGAGAAGGGGGGTATTTATACTAAAAAATGAGGGGAATGGAGGGCCAAGATTGTCTTGGTGGTTGTTGGATGAAGGGTTTAGATCAAAGTAGAAGTTACAAGAACTACCCACTTCCTTGAAACTACCACCATGTTCTCCACACCCAAAATCAAAAACTCCCTCCAAAAGAATGATACCCGGCCATCCAAAGTGAGTGTGCATTGCACGTGTACGTGTAGTGCACGTGCATGCAACTAGGCCAAATTTGTACATTCTAAAATTGTATAAAAATAATTTTGTTTAAAAAAGTCTTCTACATGACAAGTTTAATTAAAATAAATTAATTCATGGGCTTTCTTTTTTTGGGCCAAAATAATTTTATAAAAATAATTAAAATAAAAAATGCTTTTGGGCTTTTTAAGAAAAGGCTTTTTAGTTAAATCAAATAAGGCTTTTAAAGAAGGCTTTTTGGACTAAAATAATTTGAGGAAAAATATATTTAAATATACACATCATGATAAAAATAATCCAAACAAAATATTGCACGTGCACACTACGTGCAAAATAAATAATTTTTCATTAATTGAAAAATCAGGGTATTACAGCCAATGGGCCGCTCAGCGAAGTTCCGCAAGTAATCAGTCGATTACCATTCCAGGAGGCAGCTGATAGCTTTACAAGAGGAGTCTGTAAATACTTGTAATAAGTTGTAATGAATTGATGTAATTTGTACTCCTTGTCTAAGAACAAGTTATCGGTTGTAATCAATGATGTAATGACTTATTTGGCGAATAAAAAAGTTTTTAAATTTCCATGTTATTACTGTGTTGAGATGCATTTGAAGGTAAAGATTCTGGAAGGTGTCACGGATGTCGGGTAATGGGTATTCGGGGCGCTACAGAGTTGATATCAGAGCTGACTTCAAATTGCAGTCTAACACGGTAGGAAATTAGACTTGAAGGCTAGATAAAATGATTCTAGTTGACAAATAGGATAATTATAAATCATGTGGTAGCGCTACAACTTATGATTATGATCATCCTTATATGTGGATCAGTCTCAGATTACTTCATTTTTACTAACATGCTTGGAGCAGTCAAGTCCAAATTGTGGCTAGCTGTTACCAGATATTAGTGGAGGCAAACAGAATAAGATGTGTCTGTGATTCCGAAACAAAACCTTGTTTATGTTTTGCAGATGGTGTTCGAAGATATCTTCATCCAGGATGGGTCAGTGGGTAAGCCAATGCCTACAAGGAAAACGATAACGATGGAGGAAGAAATGAAGAAAGTGTTACAATAGACCAAAGGTGAGGAGAACTCTCCTCCACTATTGCTAGACCCAACGGCAGAGCAGCAGAGGATAGCCATCGGGTATCTGGAAATGAAAAGGGCAAGGGAACGCAGGGACAAGGCAATCCACCGGGCCCAGCAGCAGATCAAATTTCATCAGGCACAGATGACACACCTGAAGAAAGAACGAAAGCAGCTTCAAGACGGTATGACACACCTTCAGAACCGCTGGTGGGGACTTTAGAAGGGTCCCAAGCCAAAAACTACTGGGAAAATCACCAAACCTTCTAAAGGAGAATACCCCAAAAGAACAATTGCGACTAAGAGTTGCTACAAATACGGGGAAGTCGGACACTACAAGTCGCGTTGCCCAACAGCGATCAAGGGTTGTTTCAACTGTAAGGAACTTGGGCATGTCAAGTCAAATTGCCCAGAATTACAAAGGGGATGCTCATCGAGCAAGTAACCGGATAAATGAGAAGGTGAAGATAATATGTGGACCTACTATATTTTGAGATCTTTTGGAAGCTGAAGAAGTAATGTTATCAAGTTTAAGTTGTATTTTGGGTTTATGAAGTTGGTGGACGATGTACTGTTGTAACAAGGACATATATATATATATATATATATATATATATATATATATAGAATTTTGGCAATAGTCTTGTTTGATAGTGGATGGACTCATTCTTTTGTGTCAAAATCTTTTTTGAGAAAATTAAGATGCACACAAAGGGCAATCCCAGAGTTAGCTTTGATGGTAGCTACGCCGTCAGGGGCAACCCTTACTACAGATCTATGTTATAGGGGATGTAAGCTCCAGATTAGCGGAGAAATCCCAAGCATCGATTTGTTGGAGTTGGGTTTTACCGGGACAGATGTCACTATTGGCATGGATTGGATGTCGAGACAAGGCAAGCATTGACTGCAAGGAGAAGAAGGTAATCATTTCAGCTGAAGGAGTGGAATTTGTATTCCACGGGGAGCAGAGATCGGAGGCAATGACTTTCGCAACTGCTAGTGAAGTACAGGTACCAGAAGAGGTGAGCTAGATACCAGTGGTGAGGAATTTTCCACTTGTATTCTTAAAGGATTTACCTGGAATTCCCCCACACCGTGATGTCGAGTTTTGCGTCACAATTCAACCAGGAAGCGCTCTAGTATCCAAAGCACCCTATCAAATGGCACCAGTAGAGCAAAATGAGATCAAGAAGCAGATTGAAGAGTATTTGCAGAAAGGATTTTTCAGACCAAGTGCATCGCCTTGGGGAGCACCAGTATTGCTGGTTAAGAAGAAGGACGGGTCATCCGGAGTGTGTATCGATTATCGGGAATTGAATAAAGTAACTATTCGGAATAAGTACCCAATTTCCAGGATCGACGATTTGTTCGATCAGCTTCAGGGTGCATCAGTATTTTCCAAGATTGATCTATGGTCTGGATATCATCAGGTACGAGTCAAGGAAGAGGATGTACCTAAGACAGCTTTCCGAACTCGACATGGACACTATGAGTTCTTGGTAATGCCGCTTGGAGTGACTAACGCTCTAGCAATTTTCAGTGACTTAATGAACAAAATTCCACGGCCGTTTGTCGACTCATTTGTCGTGGTCTTCATCGACGACATTTTGGTATATTCAAGGACGGAAGAGGATCATGCTGAACATCTAACAGCAGTCTTGAGCAAGTTACAAGAGCATCAGTTGTATGCCAAATTGTCTATGTGTGAGTTCTGGAAATCGGAAGTTGCATTCCTAGGCCATATCCTTTCTAAGGAGGGAGTGGCAACGGATCCTCAGAAGATAGAGGCGGTCAAGGAATGGTCACAACCAAAGATGGTGAAGGAAGTAAGGAGTTTTCTGGGTTTGACTGGATATTACCGAAGGTTTATCCAGAATTATGCAAGGATAGCTGTACCCCTTACAGCTTTGACCAAAAAGAACCAAAGTTTCGACTGGACGGAGAAGTGTGAAGAAAGTTTTCAGGAACTGAAGAACCATTTGATCTCCACACCTATATTGGTTTTACCTCAGGAAGACAAGGACTACGTCATCTACAGTGATGCATCATATTTGGGGTTCGGATGTGTGCTGATGCAGGAGGGCAAGGCTATAGTGTATGGTTCGAGACAGCTACGACCACACAAGAAGAACTATCCAACCCATGATTTGGAACTTGCAACGATAATTTTTGCTTTGAAATCATGGAGACATTATATCTACAGAGCAAAGGTGAAAATCTACACTGACCACAAGAGCTTAAAGTATATCTACCAACAGAAGGATCTCAACTTAAGGCAGAGGAGATGGTTGGAAGTACTCGAAGACATCAGGCCTGAGATTATATATCATCCAGGAAAAGCCAACGTGGTAGCAGACGCGCTCAGTAGGAAGAGAAGTGTGGCAACATTGATAGAAACCCGGAGGGAAATAGATGAAGAGATCAGGCAGGCAGGCATCGAAGTGGTTACACAACACATAAGTGCAGTTCTAGCACAGTTGGTGTTACGATCAAGCTTGGATGAGCGAGTGAAAGAGGCTCAGACCAAAGATCCAGAGATGGAAGACATGAAGAAGCATGTGCATGAAGAAAAATTGGCAGAATTCAGTATAAGAGAAAGTTCACTATGGTTTGGTAACCGACTATGTATACCAAAGGACGAGGAGTTGAGGGAAGACATCATGAAGGAAGCTCACCCCACATTACTCACAATTCACCCTAGAAGCACCAAGATGTATCGCGATGTGAAGCAGCACTATTGGTGGTCAGGGATAAAGCGAGATATAGCAGAGTTTGTCGCCAAATGTTTGACATGCCAACAAGTTAAGGCTGAAAACCAGAAACCAGTCAGGATACTTGATCATCAGGACAAGGTACTGAGAAACAAGGTTATCCCGATGGTCAAAGTTCTCTGGAAGAACCAGTTCGTGGAAGAAGCCACGTGGGAGTCGGAGAGCCGCATGAAGGCTTTATGTCTGGATTTATTTTAAGTATTTCGGGTTTATCTTCTTTTGTTTGTTGTTTTTCTTTCTCCCACTAAGGACGTTCTGGGGACAGAACGATTCTAAGGAGGGAGTGATGTAACACCACGGATTGTATTATGCTTGTATGTATATGTATGTATATTGACTGTATGCGTGCAATTGATTGTAGTATTATGGGTTGATTTTACTATCGTGGTGGATGGTTAGGGCTATGGGACGGTTCATGGGAGAGTTGCATTCAAAAGATGCACGAGAACGAGACGGACCGATACTAGTATAACCGCTAGTTTTCGGCACGACGCACATGCAAATATAACACGGTATGGTACTACAGTGAATATAGGTTGCGTGCGCTCGTTAAAACACGCGTCTCACACTCGTTGGAGCTCGTTAAGGGTTATGTTGGGCAGCCAACATAACAAACACAAAACCAATGGGCTTAAGCCATGGTTTTGGTCTACAAAACCACCTAGACCCTAAACCTACCCCCCCCCCCCCCCGTCAAATCTGGCCTACCCTCCCATCACCTTCATTTCCCACTTCATTTCCTCCATTTTTCTCTGGAAATTTCAGAAAGAGAACACCACAAGAGAAGGAGGAAAGAAAGAATTAGATGTGAAGTAGAAGGATCAAAAGGAGATTTCCAAGAGAAGAAGCTTGAAGAAACTCCTACTTCTACAACCAAAGGTGGGAAGTTTCTCTAAATATGAAATTCTTATCTTTTAATTAATTTTGGTTTCATGCATGTGTGCTAGAATGCACAGGATTGCTCTTCTAATGGTTAGAAGTAGAAGTCAGAATTGAACTAGGAAAAACTAGTTCGGAGTACCATTTTGTGGATTTTTCCGAGAGCACGATATGATGAATTAGACCATAAAATAAAAAGTGTTTGTTCATAAATGTGTTAGGATCATTCATGATTTATTTCAGATTTTTCTATGATCATTTGATATGCTAATAAAATCGTGAGATGGATATGTGTCGTAAGGCAGACTCAGAAAAAGAAAAACAGGATGGCTGATATTGTAGAAATTTTCGTGATTTATCGAACCATGATTTTGATCTGAAATTTTTACTCAATGTTCCTGAATACATGTTGATTACCTAAAAAAATAGGTAAATTATTTGGATGATTTTAGAGGCATGAGAAAAATCTATCTATAACCAGTATCTGATGTTGAATTAGAAAACATGATGGTTTCTGTGCTAACTTACAAAAGCTATTACTCACTGTATAATTAGAATTTTGAATGAGGTATTTTGTATAATGTTGGGTATGGTGTCTAGTGTCACCACCATAAATTTTGTGTCAATTGGACAAGTGTGCAATTTACTGTGACTTTGTGATGGAGCACTGTGCTGTTTTCAGCCAGTTTTGATACTCTGTAAAGATTGGGAAATTGAGACCTGTTAGAGGCATATTTTGAGGATCGTGACTCAGAAGAGAGTTGTAGGGGACACCTAGACCTTTCTAACAAAACTAATTTGAGCCAATTCCAGTGAACGGTTGAATTATTATGATTTTTGTAAGACTGGACAGAGGACTAGAGTAGAGCTGTGTGCTCGGAATTGGAGAGACCAATTGTGTGAGTTGGTATATCGATGATAGATGAGTGTGCTAGGGTGACTTAATGGTATAATTTGGACTCATGACCAACTAGAGAGTTGTTGAGGACACCCACACCCTTCTACAGAATTTGAGTTTGTGTCGTTCTGATGAACGAGTAGGATTTTGTGCTAATTGTAAGGTGCAGCCCGTGCGCAGGAAGCACGCCGGCTGGAGCTTGAAAAGCTATTTCGAGAACTTAGATGGTTGAATTTAAATTCGTGATCAACTAGGAAGTTGTAGCCTAGGATCATACCTTTCCAAGTTGGGCCCATACACTCCAATCGGAGTTGTATCGATAAAGGGATGACCATTTTGAGATTCGGGAAGAAACCCGTAGGTCGCTTAGTCTGTGTTTGGACTAAGGGTTGTGTAAGCATTTTTCCCTTGTGTGTGAGCTGAGTCAGTGACTCGTGTCTAGGGATGGTTGATCTCTGTTATTGAGGTTGTTGATTTCCCCTAGTGGGATGTTTGACTCGAGTTAGTCACTAGGGTAAAGGATACCCTGCACCTATCAAGCCTACATTATTAGACTTCTACCGAGCGTAGGACGTCCGAGCATGCCAGTGAGTGGAGCTCACGGGGCAATTATATATTTACTGCCGGAGTAGCAGCAGGTGAAGGCCATTATGCTGGACGAGTCCAAGTCGGGGAAGTGGCGAACCGGACCGGTATCACCAGGGGCCAGAGGTTGATAGGCAAGTGTGGAAGCAGTTAATTCTTACCCGAAATAATTAGATTAAGGTAGGGGTTAGAATGGTTTATTAAGGGGTTGGAAAATTGCATTAGTCCTGGTAAAACATAGTCGGTGTTGTATCTTCCAGTCGTAGGGATATGTTCTCGGCCGCTAACGGATTGCGTCCCCGGCTCGTATCTCGATCTGTTGATTCCGAAAGTTCTGCCGAAGTAAGGTGCGGGAGGCCCAGAGGATTTGACCTTCCGTGGTGCTCACGTCCCTAAAGCGCGGGTTTTGTGTTTTGTGTTTTTTTGGTATATATCAGTTCATTACCCGATGAGGGGTGAACACGCATGCGTCAGTCCATGGGTGGACATGTGGAACCAAGGGTCGTAAGGACCAGGTTCAACGCGGTTTCTAAGGAGGTCTGTGCGTGGGTACCAACTGGCGGTGACCATTTGGGCACTGCAGGGCAGAATTAGACCGACCGCTGCAATCTCCTTGGGCGACGGACAGTCTATTGGGAACTGGAGTATGTACAAGAGTAGGGTGCATGGCGAGGGTTCGAATCCCTAAATTGTGGAGAAAGACGGCTAGATTTGGGGGCGTATGTAGTATGGGATGTATTCGTGTTCCAAAGTCTTGCTTGCATTAGAAGTTAGGCATGTGAGTTTGCTGCATCTAGTCATAGGGTCATGTCATAACACTGCACTAGAACCCGGATCCACTAAACCCTTGTTTTGGCGTACACTTTTCCTTTTTTGCATAAATTATTGGTTGTTATTGAATTTTAGAGGATCGCTGTTATCACCAGCTTTTAGGTATCGGTTATGCCTTCCAAACAGGTGCAGAGATATCGGAGTCGCGCAGCAGAAGCCTGAAGCTGAGGAGCAAGTCCCGGGAGAGCCGATGGGCCGCTCAGCGAAGTTCTGCAAGTAATCAGTCGATTACCATTCCAGGAGGCAGCTGATAGCTTTACAAGAGGAGTATGTAAATACATGTAATAAGTTGTAATGAATTGATGTAATTTGTACTCCTTGTCCAAGAACAAGTTATCGGTTGTAATCACTGATGTAATAACTTATTTGGCGAATAAAAGAGTTTTTAAATTTCCATGTTATTACTGTGTTGAGATGCATTTGAAGGTAAAGATTCTGGAAGGTGTCACGGATGTCCGGTAACGGGGATTCGGGACGCTATACTTGTCGGATTCTATGCATTCCATACTACATAGGTCCGGTGCAAGCCCTTATCGTTGTCCACTTTGTAGGGTTCGATCCCACGTTATGCAACTATTCTACTACAATGACAACTATGAGGTTTAGACATTTTGCAAGTATCGGTTCTCGCCCTTGGAATACTTGCAACTATTCTACTACAATGACTACTATGAGGTTTAGACATTTTGCAAGTATCGGTTCTCGCCCTTGGAATACTGGAGGTCAATCCCACTCACGTGGATCATTCTGTGGCCTATTTCATCCATCATCCTGGAATACTGGGGCCTCACTCCGTAGGTCATCCTGGAACTTTCATTACACAAACTTCCCATGAGCGTCACACTCGTCCTTGGAATAATGTAGATGAATCCCACTCACGTTGGATCATTATGTGGCCTATTTCAGCCATCGTCATTTGCCCTCATTTCATCCTATCACAATTCTAGTGCATGTCCTTATATTTATTAAGTTAATTAATTAATTACGAATCTCTTAGAGTTGGTGTACCTTACCGGACTTAACTTAACTGATCAACAACAAAGCCACAACTGGCCAAACCACAAAATTTTAATTGCCGATAACTACGGTCCCACACACCCTCTAGAGACTCACAACTCAACCATCAACACAAAATCTTTCATTAAGACTCTCAATTCCATTATCAATTTGCTGATATTAATAAAAATTCTTAAAACAACAAATCCAAACTCTTTTAATATACTCACAAATTCCAGAATTGAAATAAAGTATTAAATCTAGTAAATATCTGAAAATCATATTTTGAAGTCGGAGAACATCACAAAACATCAATTTCTTCGAAAACCATATATCTTTCATTTAATAAAGTCATAAAACAAAATTTAAATTCTATTATAATCAAAAATTTAATTCTCTGTAAAATACTGTAATCTATAGTAAAAATATCATCTAAGATAGTAGATCAATAATCCATTCGAAGAAATAATCGTTTAAGAAAAAATGAAGAAAACTCAACAAAACCAATCAGCAAAACAGCTGACATTCGACTGCCAAAATCAGTTCAAAACGCGACGGTCGACCAACATGCAAAAATCCTAAAATCAATTAATTGACAGTCGACTATCAATTCATGTGTAAATTCTAGACAGTCGACCGACAATTCAAAAAAACCAACAGCTTTAATATTCGTGCACCATTTTACGGATACTTTGTTTATCTTTTGTAAAATCATAAATTTGAAAAACAAAAATCCTGATATGATTAAATACAACTTGTCTAACATACTGGAGTTTATAAAACTAATCCAAACCACATCGAATTCACAAAATAGCAAGTTTTCACTAAAACTTCTCAAAACAGTAAATACGAGTATATAAGTGAATATAGGTGTGTTTAAGCATTAGTAAAACATCAAGATTCATCAAATAGGAATAGTATAATGTTTCAAATCAATCCCAGTACTAAAATAATTCAAATCTCAATCGAAAAACTTCATAAAACCCAAAAATGCAACTTTCGGCCATATCCATCTAACCCGAAATAAAGAACAACTCCACCCCCATTCAAAACACGATCTCTTTTGATCCAAAACCCCTCTTGTAATTGATTAAACACACATACGGCCACTTACAATAGTTTGCCCATGAATATAGGTGAATACAACATGTATTAATCAAGTTCTTTTCATCCAAACATCAAAACAGAGTGTATGTCTATAAATACACAGTAAAGATCATTTTTTGTTCACTTTTGCAATAACATCATACAAACCCAATATATGTAATCAAATCAGCAATAATATGAAAGAAAGCAACCTACTCATTTATTAGGTTCTCAACAATCTCAAGTCATCTATTTAGGGTTTTTATCATCAATAACATAGTTTTCATAAAAAGATTCAATTTTTATTCATACATCCATCAAAATTCATTATATCATGATACAATCCCCTAACATACTTTCTAATAGATAAATCATCACATACAACATGCTTAGAACAGTATGAAAACAAATATATGTCACTCACCTTATTGAAGAATCAACCGAAATAATAAAGAGAATAAGAAAAGTCCTCCCTTTCGCAAGAAAACCATGATCCTCGCTTCGAAACTCCAAGAAATCAATAATAAAGAAAATCCTTTGTGTAATGCAGCAAAGAGACGGCTGCACCACTCCTTTAATCGGCCGGCAAAAGGTTATTAGGGTTTTGAATAGATTTTGCAAAATATCCCTTTTGAATAATCTTTACATATAAATCTTTATACTAAGAAATTAGATTTACCAATTAAATTTAGATTTAAAATCAAAATAACTGATCAAATCTTGGCCGGCACTGTTTATAAACCCAGAAAATGAAATTTGTAATTTTGCCTCTAAGTGGCAATTTTGCAAAAAGACATTTCTTTAAGAAATTTGCGAAATAACCCAAATCTATTAAAACAAAAGTACTCTTTAACTCTAAGTTGACTAGCCATCATGCTCATCCTAAAAGTCCAAAAAAATCTAGAGATTTTACTCCAAGTGGTAATTTTGCACAAAAGCCCCTCCTTTTGTAATATTTGCAAATATGCCAAATAAATATCAGAAAATTCATAAATAATACATACTAGTAAATAATAGGTTTCCCTAAAATAATTTCTGACTTTGAACTTTTCAAGAAAATATTTGCACGTGTAAAAAAAAAGAAGATAAATTTCACAAAAATGTTTATTAAATCACCAAAATACTTTTAATTCATTTATAAATATCAAAAACATTATTTAAAAATCTAGGGTGTTACACCAGCAGACTGGTGTTCTACACTTGCGACCGTAGAGTGCTTCGAATGGTGCTATCTATAGACTTGCCTGATAGTTGTTGTTGTACGAGAACTCTACCAAGTTTAGATGGTCTTCCAAAGAACCACCAAACTGGAAAACACATGACCTCAACATTTCTTCTAGATTCTAAATCGTACTTTTGGACTGTCTAATGTAAATATTTGTAAGTGTACAAAATCGCAACAAGTAGTATAGTTAAGTGAAAAGAGTGTCGAACCCACATGGACTAATTATTTTATTGAGTACCAAAATTACTAGATGAATCACTATTTGGATAATCAAAATTAATAAAGGATAAAACAACTAAATTAATTTAATATAAAGAAAACTAACTAAATTAATGAAGAGGCGACGTAAGATGAATTTATATTGTTTATTAATTGCAAAATCAATTCTAGGGCTTTTGACATGACCTATTTTATCCCACATAATTTATAATTCCATATGAATAAAAAGATTATTTTTTCAAGTTGTAGACCAAAATCCCCAAATTATTTAATGCTTTCTCTCGAACAACACCAAAAATACCTCCAACTAACAGTTTGTCATATCTCTATGCAAATTTAATTAATCGAAGACTCATTAAGTTTTGTGGATTTCTTAACGGTCACATTAATCGCGGTAAATCATCTCTAATATCGCTCAATTAATGGTGTTTAATTTTATAGTTCTAAATCACAAATTATCTTTCGGTCTCTCCATGATCCAATAAATCATACAAATGTCTGTCCACCAATTGTACGCATTGAGATCAAAAATCAAACACACAACCATGAAAAATAGAAACATAATATGGAATTAAAATTGTGTTCTCAAAACTATGTTACATCAAAGCCCTAGAAAAATAAATTTAGTTGATAATAAAATTGCAACTAACAAATACTGTCTTGGATTGCATTATAAAATTAGAGAAAAAAAAGATATAAAAAGGACTGCTTTTTAAAAAAAATTGCAAACCAAACACCCACGTAAAGCGAGTCAGCAAGTACAATCAACTATTCTCTCTCTCTCTGTCTGTCGTCTTGTCTCGAACATAGCGTGGAAGCCAGGCCACGTCAGCGCTGTCCCTGTTCTCAAAGTCCACGCCAAAACCTAATCAGTCTTCGTCCGGGCTTTCTCTCTTTCGTCTTGATCACGCGCCAAAGATCAGCACTTCAACCTATTCACGCCCCGCTTTCTTTTCTATCTTAATTTTTTTTTCCTTGTGGCTGGAGCCGCCACACACCAGCACACGTTCTCTGATGTTCACCTACACTTTATATAGGAAAACTTGTAATTTGGGTGAGGTTAGTATAAACTTTAGATTTAGTTAATTAAGAATTAATTAATTATAATATTTAGATTAAGATTAATCTATTAACCTAATTAACTAATATTTTTAAATCTTTCCTCATCCATCAATCCGTACTGTTCATTATATAATTCCATTCCAACCCCTAATTGATAATAATAATTTTCATTTTGCTTTTCACATGACAAAATTGTAAAATTCAAAATTCAACAAATCAACAAATATTAATCAATCAATCTGCTTGTTTTGTTTGTCAATTTTTACTGAAATATTCACCTTTTGCATCAAAATATCTTATTCCTTCAAAAATAATTAATTAACTGAAATATACGGAAATAAGATAATTTATTAACAAAATAAACGAATGCAAGCAATTTTTATAGGTAAATGAGTACAAATATTTATATAAAAATTAGACACATCACTGTAGTTCAACTTGCTTCCCAGACTCCCTTGAAGACTCTCCCAAAATTGAAATATGAATCCCGTATCCCTGTCTGATACAATAACGACAGGAACTCCATGTAGCCGTACAATCTCCAGCAAGTACTTCTCAGCCAAGCTCTCCGTGTACTGACCCACTCCAAATGGTATGAAATGAGCACTCTTCGTCAGGCGGTCCACAATTACCCATATAGCATTATGACCCTTGGGAATTCTCGGCAATGCTGTCACAAAATCGATGGTAATGTTCTCACATTTCCACTCCGAGAATGGAAGAGGTTGCAAAAGTCCAGCGGTCCTCTGATACTCTGCCTTCACTTGCTGACAGATTGGATACTGTGATACAAACTTCGCCACTTCCCTCTTCATACCATGCCACCAAAAGTGCCATTTCAGATCATTGTACATCTTCGTGCCACCAGGATGAATGGAATAGGGAGAGCGGTGTGCTTCTTCCAGTAGTTTCTGCCTAACTTCTCCCATGGGTACATACAGTCTAGATCCAAAACGAAGCGATCCATCTGCAAGAATGATCAATTCGCCCTTAAGCCAGCCAGCTTACACTAATATCTCTGAATTTCTATAATTTCTCATCACCAGCCTGGGCTTCTTTAATTTGCTCTACTATGAAGACTGCGACTGCAACATCATACATTGTTGAGCTGTACTGGGAAAAATCACTTCCAATTCCAGTCTCCTCATATCCTCCAATAGTTCTTTCTACTTAGTAAGGAGCATAGCTGCAGGTCTTTTGCTTAAAAGCATTAGGCACTAAGTTCACTTTACCCGGGTGGTACTGAAGATTGATATCATAGTCTACCATGAGTTCCAACCATCTTCTCTGCCTCATATTCAACTCTTTCTGCGTGAACACATACTTGAGACTTTTATCATCAGTGAAAATCTCAATCTTATCCCTAAGCAAATAGTGCCTCCATAGCTTCAACTCGAAGATGACGGCCGCGAGCTCAAGATCATGTGTGGGGTAGTTATGCTCATATGGCCTTAACTACCTAGATGCATAAGCGAAAACTCTACCAAACTGCATCAGAACTGCACCTAATCCTCTACCAGAAGCGTCATAGTGAATCACAAAGTCTCCTGAACTGTCGGGTACAGGCGCTGAGGTCAACTGATCTTTCAGCTTCATGAAAGCTTCTTCACAAGCTTCATCCCAAACAAATTTCTTTTCTTTCTTCGTCAAATTTGTTGGAGGTCCCAAAATTTTTGAGAAGTCTTGAACAAACTTTCGATAATAGCCTGCTAATCCGAGAAAACTTCACACTTCAGATGCTGACTTTGGTGTCGGTCAATCCTTGACTGCAGCAACATTCGACGGATCAACTGAAACTCCTTTGCCTGACACGATATGGCCCAAGAATGCAACACGGTCTAGCCAGAATTCACATTTACTGAGTTTCCCATATACTGGTTCTCTTTTAAAGTCTGTAAGACCATTCTGAAGTGCTCTGCATGGTCCTCCCTGCTCCAAGAATATACCAAAATGTCATCGATGAACACAACAAAGAATTTGTCTAGAAACAGCGAGAATACTTTGTTCATCAAACACATGAATACGCTTGGTGCATTAGTAACGCCGAATGGCATCACCAGGAATTCGTAATGACCATATCTTGTAGGGAAAGCAGTCTTCTGAATATCCTCGGCCTTCACTTTAACCAGATGATAGCCCGAACGAAGATCCAACATTGAGAAAATTGAGGCAACCCCAAGTTGATCTAACAGATCGTCAATTCTCGGCAGTGGGTATCGATTCTTCACAGTAACATTATTCAGCTCCCGATAATCAATACAAAGTCTGCGACTACCATCTTTCTTATTCACGAATAGAACCAGAGCTCCCCAAGGTGAAAAACTCGGTCTGATAAACCCCTTATCCAACAATTCTTGAACTTGCACCTTCAATTCGGCCAACTCAACTGGCGTCATGCAGTAGGGACTCTTTGATGTCGATGTGGTACCCAGTTGGACTTCGATACTGAACTCCACATCGCGATCTGGTGGTAGTCCGGGCAATTGCTCAGGGAAAACATCTAGGAAATCCCGCACAATCATAGGTGCAACTTCGCCATCAGTGCACGCCAAATTTAGTGCACCAGCCTCTGGGTTCACTGGGTTCTTGACACGCCTAAACGGTGTCTCACCAGCATGAAATTCGAACTGTCGTCACCCTGGAATCCTGAACACCACCTTCTTTTCTCGGAAATCAATCACAGCATGAGTAATTTCCTGCCAATCCATTCCAAGAATAACATCAAATCCTGAGTTGTTGATCACAATGAGATCTGCTTTTAAGCTCCTGCCACCGATCAACAAGGAACTCTTTTTGCATATTTTAGAACATATGACAACGCCTCCACCGGTTGTGATGTTCCAAGATGCTGGCATGTCATCATTTGGCAGTTGATGCCGAGCAACAAAGCGGGAAACAATGAAGGAATGGGTAGCACCGGAGTCAAACAGAATGTGGGTGGGGAAAGAATGTGCTAATATGATACCTAGTGGCCAAGGTTATGCGTGAACTATATGCAAGGTGTGGACAATGTAGATGATGCAAGAAGGAAACAAATAGTACAAGATAGTTGATCACAATTACTGCATAATACGTGCAATAACGCCTTCAACAACCTCAGCTTCCTCTGTAATCAGGTTGTAAGCCTGACCAGACCCCCAGTGTGGCCTCCTCTAGGAGCCATCCTCGTCTGGTTGAAAGCCTACCTCTGCAGTGGGAGCGGTGTGTAGCACCCCGAATTTCTAATATAATATCTTAGAAAATGCGTGGCACAATCCCAGCATCAACTTCAATGTAACAGTACACATAGCCCAAAAACACAAATAATTTTTATTCCAAACTTTTATTACAACAATCTTTTTCAAATGCAGCGGAAATATAAACACCTTGAATTAAAACATTCTTTTTACAATACTTCTTTTTACAATTGTTTTACACAAGGCTCTATTACATCAGTTTATCTCAAAACTATCTCAAGCATCCAAACCTCCAAACTCTAAGCAACAACCTGCAACACATGAGGCTAGAGATGATCCCTAACCCCCAAAACTGAAGGGGTCAGCCATAAATGGTGTGAGTGACATGATGTTTATATTTGCAAGTGTACAAAATCGCACAAGTAATATAGATAGGTGAGTAGAGTGTCGAACCCACAGGGACTAGATATTTTACTGAGTACCGATATCGCTAGATTAATCACTATTTGGAAGGTCGAATTTTATATGATAAAACACTAAATTAACTTAATCTACTTAAAACTAACTAAATTGGTGAAGAGGGAGAGGGCTGTGAAACAGTGAAGTTCTTGTAATTTGTTTAATGGTAAAATTAGTTCTAGGGCTATTGGTTCACCTCGTTTATCACACACACAAATTATAATTCCTTATAAATTAAAGATATTATTTTTCCCAATTGTCGACCAAAATCCTAAAGATATTAACCACTCTATCCACGTAACCTAAAAATTATTCTCAACTAATTCTTCGCCTATCCATCAAATTATTAATTGAGAAATTGCATTTCTTAACGGTCACGTCCTCCAATATACAGTTTTAATCTTTATTAATCACAAATAACCTGTTCGGTCTCTTTATGATTTGAAAAATCATACAAATGTCTATCCACCATGTTGTATGCATAAATAATAAAAATTAAAACACAACCAGGAAAAATAGAGTAATAATAAGGAATTAAAATTTGTGTTCTACAAAACTTGGCTACACCTTAGCCTCTAAAACAATAAATTTAGTTCATGTTCAATTTGTAATTAATAGAATTGTTTGGATTGCATCTAGAAAAATATAAAGAAGGAAAGGTACAAAAAGAAATACAAAAATTAATTCAAACCAGTCCTTTCTCTCTTCTCTGCCTCAAACACCGAAGCCAACAGATCGCCACATCAGCCGTCTCGAAAACTGCCCCACGCGTCAGCAGGAAACAGCCGAAGTCGCCTCTGAACGTTTGTCTCGAACCCCGTGCCGAGGTCAGAATGCGTCGCTGTCGAGCCGTCTGGAGCCGCTGTCGCCAGGTCACGTCAGCACTGATGGATGCTGTCGCTGTCTCCCCTGGTGCGTGGGTCCCGCCTGCAGCCTATGTCTCTCTCTCTCCCTTTTGTTTCTGAGTACTGGCACGCAAAAGAGAGAGGAACGAAGGAGTCGGAAGTCAAATCGCTTCGTTGGGTGCACTTCGAATACTACGCCAAAGAAGATAGCAGCCCTACTGCCCACACGTGCTGTTTTGCCTTGGAACTCGCACATGTTTTCTCTCTCTCTTACTTTCTTCTCTTATTTTTTTTTTTGAGTTATTGTATAGCCGTCACCTCTTGAGTTTCTTTCTCCTTCTTTGGCTTGTATTTATAGAGTAAGGGAATAAGATTTAGGGTTTGCACTTTTTGCAGAAAACCCCACTCTTTTCCTTTATTTCCTTCCTTTAATTGATCTGAATTTTTATTTCTTTCTCTTTCTTTCTTTTCTGCCCACCACGTGCTGCTGCATACACAAAATAATACCAGAATTTCGGATTTTTAAATAAAATAAATTAAATTAGTTTAAAATTAATTAAACTAACTTTCTATCATATTAGCGTATAAAAATCCTTTTAAAATTTATTTGTCGCAATTTTAACTCAACAAAACAATAAAATCGATAAATCAATTATTTTACTTTGTTTGTTGATTCTTTTTCACAATTCTTTACTTTTTGCATCAAAAATATTATTTCTTCAAAAATGATTAATTAAATGAAATAATATAGAAATAAGATGAATTATAGATAATATCAGCGAAAACAAGCCATTTTAATAGGTAAATGAGTACAAATATTTGTATATAAATTAGACACATCAAATACCCCCAAACTTAAGATTTTGCTTGTCCTCGATCAAAAAGTAGAATCATGAACAAGGGAATAATAATAGTAGGCTCAACCTATCACACCAAGAGATCTTATCATGCAAGCATCAAATTTTCAATTAAAAATATAAACAATTGCAAATAAAGTAAAACTAAGCATACCCACTTTCTCTAGTGCAATTATTTATTCATAATTCCCAACCCAATCACATTTGTCATGCAATTAATGTAATTGTTGTATGTGACAACTTAATCTGTGATTATCCCTTCTCTCTACTACAAACCGAGTAGCAAACTAGAGTTTTTTTTTTTTTTATTTTTTTTATTTTTTTTTTATTTTTTTTTAAGTTTCTTCTTTAAGTTGTCACTTGCCTTTTGACGCGAATGCAAAACATTTGTGATGAATTCACCCAGTTACTTAACAAGTCACAAACTTAAAGTGCTTTGCATACTCATATTTCAAGTTGTCGTTTTACGTAAAAGTAAACATTTGTGATGAACACCCCTAGTTACTAAGCAACTCAAAACATTGGAGTAGATTGACTTTATTCAGAATTTTTCTTTCTTTCTATTATTACTCTATTTACATAAACTCTGTTTAGGACTAGATCAAAGAGGATAATCACAAGAAAAAGCATCACATTTGTCTTTAATGTATAATAGCATGACTCACACAACTTTGTAAGGAATTTTGAAACTTAATAATCCTAAAGTAAATAAGTATGCTTAATATTGCTTTAAAAAAAAATTGTTTATTCCAAAAAAATTGTTTAATGCTTATCACAATAAAGAACTCAAAAGTGTAATGGTGAGCCTCATTATAATCTTTTTGTTTTCTTTTTCTTTTCAAAAATAATAAAAATAAATTTTTTTTGTAAACCTTCCCCCCAAACTTGAATATCACATTGTCCTCAATGGGAAAGGAAAAAGAAAAACAAAAAGAATACAAAAAGTTTAGAATTTCTCCCCTGGTTCGTCTTTAAATTTCTGCACGCGCAGTGTTCAGTGTTTTGGCGATATCTGGAGCTGTAAATGTCCAAATGGGCTGAATTTTTTTTTGCTGGAAAGCTAAGACAATAGTCTACAACTTCTCTTTGAATCACTTTTCCAGATTCTGACTTCATACTGCTCAAAAATAGCCATCAATGAAGGTGTTCAAAACAGCTCCGCCCGGCGACTTCCAAAATTTATGCAATCCTACAAGATAAAATCAAAAATTAAAATAAAATAAACTAAAAGTTAAATCAAAACTAAATGCAATAAAAGAAAACATGGGTTGCCTCCCAAGAAGCGCTAAGTTTTAAGTCTTCAGCCAGACTTTCTTCATCTTTTCATTATTGTTTGTCCTTCTCGATGTGCATGATTTCCTTGCCAACTTCATTTCCCATGTATGGCTTCAACCGTTGTCCATTCACCTTGAATGTCCCTTTTTTCTCATCATAAATTTCTATTGTGCCATATGGAAACACTCGTGTGACAACAAATGGACCCGTCCACCTAGATCGCAATTTTCCTGGAAAAAGTTTAAATCTTAAATTAAATAACAATACTTTCTCCCCTTCCTTGAATTCTCTTCTCAAAATATGCTTATCGTGCCATCGTTTAGTCTTTTCTTTGTAGATCTTGGCATTTTCATAAGCATCATTGCGAAACTCATCCATCTCATTTAGTTGCAATATTTTTTTCCGCCAGCATCTTTCATGTCAAAATTTAGTGTCTTTATTGCCCAATAAGCGCGATGCTCAAGTTCAACTGGTAAGTGACATGCTTTACCATACACCAATCTATATGGGGACATTCCAATTGGTGTTTTAAATGCCTTCCTATAGGCCCATAATGCATCATCCAATTTTCTTGCCCAATCCGTTCGTGCCATATTCACTGTTTTCTCAAGTATTCGCTTCAACTCTCTATTTGAAACCTCCACTTGGCCACTTGTTTGAGGATGATATGGTGTGGCCACATGATGAGTAACTCCATACTTAGCAAGTAAAGCATTAAATTGACGGTTGCAAAAATGTGTTCCTCCATCACTAATAATTGCCCTTGGAGCTCCAAATCGTGAGAAGATATTTTTTCTAATGAAGTCTACCACTACTCTTGCATCATATGTTGGTAGTGCAACAGCTTCCACCCACTTGGAGACATAATCTACAGCAACCAAAATATATTTATTAGAAAATGAGGATGGAAAAGGACCCATAAAATCTATCCCCCAAACATCAAATAATTCAATCACTAAAATATTATTTAGGGGCATCTCATGTTTCTTAGAAATATTTCCCACCCTTTGGCAATTATCACATAATTTAACAAAATTAAAAGCATCTTTAAAAATTGAGGGCCAAAAGAATCCTGATTGTAAGATTTTTGCTGCTGTTTTTGTTCCACTAAAATGGCCACCACATTCCAATGTATGACAATGTTTGAGTATACTTTCCATTTCCTCTTCAGGCACACATCCCCTTATTACTTGATCTGCACAATGGCGAAATAAGAAAGGTTCCTCCCAAAAATAATATTTCAAGTCAGAGAAAAATTTCTTCTGTTGTTTATAAGTAAAATCAGGAGGTAGAATTTTTGATACCAAATAATTTACTATGTCGGCATATCATGGAGTTTGTATCATCATTAAATACTCATCTGGAAATTCTTCATTGATTGGTGTAACCTGCAAATTTTGTTCATCTTTGGTTCAATGCGAGATAAATGATCAGCCACCACATTTTCCACACCCTTTTTGTCTTTTATTTCCACATCAAATTCTTGTAAAAGTAAAATCCAACGAAGCAATCGAGGTTTGGCTTCCTTCTTTGCAAGCAAGTATTTTAAGGATGAATGATCCGGGTACACAACCACCTTTGAACCTATCAAATAAGATCGAAATTTGTCAAAAGCATATACAACAGCTAATAATTTTTTTTCAGTAGTAGCATAATTAAGCTGTGCTTCTGTCAAAGTTCTACTTGCATAATAAATTGTGTGAAAAAATTTATCTTTTCTTTGCCCTAAAACAGCACCTATTGCCACATCACTAGCATCACACATTAATTCAAAAGGCATATTCCAATCTGGTGCAATCATAATAGGTGCTGAAATCAATTTATTTTTCAATGTTTCAAAAGCATGCAAGCAATCATGAGAAAAATTAAAAGGTGTGTCTTTATTTAAAAGTTTGCAAAGAGATTTAGTGATTAAAGAAAAATCTTTTATAAATCGCCGATAAAATCCTGCATGACCCAAGAAACTTCTCCTTTAACATTAGTTGGTGGTGGTAGCTTTTCAATGACATCAATTTTAGCACGATCCACTTCAATTCCCTTAAAGAAAACTTTGTGGCCTAACACAATCCCTTCTTTTACCATAAAATGACATTTCTCCCAATTTAGAATCAAATTTGTTTCCTCGCAACGCTGCAAAACCAAAGATAAGTTAGACAAACAATCATCAAATGAATTACCAAAAACTGAAAAATCATCCATAAAAATTTCAATAAATTTCTCAACCATATCCGAAAAAATGGACATCATGCAGCGTTGAAATGTGGCTGGGGCGTTACAAAGACCAAAAGGCATCCTTCTATATGCAAAAGTTCCATATGGGCAAGTAAAGGTTGTCTTTTCTTGATCTTCTGGTGCTATGGCAATTTGATTGTACCCCGAATACCCATCAAGAAAACAATAGTAAGAATGGCCTGCAAGTCTTTCAAGCATTTGGTCAATAAAAGGTAATGGAAAATGATCTTTTCTGGTTGCATCGTTTAGTCTTCGATAATCTATGCATACTCGCCATCCCGTGACTGTTCTTGTTGGTATTAGCTCATCATTATCATTTTTTACCACAGTTATTCCTCCTTTCTTTGGCACAACATATATAGGACTTACCCATGCACTATCTGAAATTGGATAAATGATACCTGCATCTAAAAGCTTCACTACCTCCTTATGCACCACTTCTTGCATTGATGGATTTAATCTTCGCTGTGGCTGCACAATAGGTTTAAAATCATCCTCCATTAGAATTTTATGCATGCAAATTGAAGGACTAATCCCTTTTATATTAGAAATATTCCATCCCAAGGCATTTTTATGTTTTCTCAAAACTCTCAACAATTTTTCTTCTTCAAAATTATTCAAAGAATCATTGATAATAACAGGAAAAGTGGAGTTTTGGCCTAAAAATGCGTACCTCAAACTCAATGGGAGTTGTTTAAGCTCAAGTTGTTGTGGTGATGAAAAAATGAGTGGTGTATCTTCCAAATTTTTATCACAAATCTCTTCATTTTCTAATTCAAGTGTTTCTGAATTTGTTAAGCATTCTTCTAAATGTAATTTAGCAATTTCATCCAAATGTGTTTCTTCCATGACTTCACTTACTAGAAAGCATGCATGAACTTCCGAGGGAAGCTCCATGGATTTAAATACATCAAATGTTACTTGTTCGTCATCAACCCTTAGAATAAGTTTACCTTGTTGCACATCAATCAATGTTCTCCCTGTTGCAAGAAAAGGTCTCCCCAAAATTAAAGGAATTTGTTCATCTTCCTCCATGTCAAGTACAATAAAATCAGCTGGAAATATGAATTTGTCAACTTTCACCAAAACATCTTCAATGATCCCTCTTGGATATTTGATTGACCTGTCCGCCAATTGCAAGGAAATTGTTGTAGGCTTTGCTTCTCCAATACCTAGTTTCCTGAAAATAGAATATGGCATGAGATTAATACTCGCTCCTAAATCGCATAGTGCTTTATGAAAAGAAGAATTTCTAATAGTGCAAGGAATTGTAAAACTCCCTGGTTTTTTAAGTTTAGGTGGAAGCTTCTTTTGCAAAATTGCACTACTTTCTTCAGTTAACATCACCATTTCATGCTCTTCTAGCTTCCTCTTGTTTGATAGAATGTTCTTAAAAAATTTAGCATATTTAGGCATTTGTTCTAAAGCTTCAATAAGAGGAATATTAATATGCAATTGCTTGAAAATATTTAAAATTTTTGCAAATTGATTATCAAGCTTATTCTTTTTAAGTCTTTGTGGAAAAGGAATAGGTTGATCATAAGGAGAATTTGTACAAGTGTTATAATTTAACTTCCCTGAAATGGTTTGGCTTGACTCTACTTTTTGCTGCGTTTGTTCTTCCATTGTTTGTTCATTCTCACATTGTTTTTCATCCACACCTTGTTCTACATTTTTGATTTGTGGCTGCCCAATTGTTGCCCCACTTCTAAGTGTTATTGTCTTCACATGCTCCTTTGGGTTTACAACTGTGTTGCTTGGTAAAGTTCCTGCAGCTCTTTCATTAAGAATATTAGAAATTTGACTAATTTGTACCTCGAGATTGTGGATGGAAGACGAAGTTGAATTTGCAATATTTTGAATTGCTTGATCTGTCTTTTGCATGTATTGCTTGAGCACTTCTTCTAATGCTGGCTTCTTTTCTTGTTGTTGAAAATTCTTTTGTGGTCTAGCTCTTCCTTGATTATTGTTCCAAGAAAAATTGGGGTGATTTCTCCATCCTGGATTGTATGTGCTTGCATAAGGGTTATTTTGCCTTTGAAAAATTGACACATAATTTGCTTGTTCTACATTTGATGGCACAAAAGGGTTCCCCACTTGGCAATCTGCACTAGAATGAGCTCCTGCACAATAATCACAAATGATATGAGATTGAATAGCATTAACATTCATATTCCCTTTTGCTTAGATAAAAAATCAATTTTTGCATTTAAATTAGAAATAGGGTCAAGTTCAAAAACTCCCGCCACTTTTCTTTGCAGTGTTCTCTCTGAGGACCACTGGTAATTATTAGATGCCATTTCTTCTAAAAGGTCATAAGCTGCTTCATGAGTCTTGCTCATTAAGGCACCTCCAGCTGCTGCATCTACCATGGATCGATTTGTAGCCCCCAAACCGTTATAGAATGTTTGCACTTGTAGCCATTTTGGAAGTTCATGATGAGGACACTTCCTTAATAGATCCTTGTACCTCTCCCATGCATCATATAATGACTCTGTCTCAAGTTGAGTGAATGTTGTGATGTCATGTCTTAATTTTGCTGTTTTTGCTGGGGGAAAGTACTTTGTCAAAAATTTTTGTGCTAAACCTTCCCAAGTTGTAATAGCTCCCTGTGGCAAAGAATTCAACCAAGCCTTTGCCCTATCTCTAAGTGAGAAAGGGAAAAGTCTAAGTCGAATAGCATCATTCGAAACTCCATTGTGTTTGAAGGTGTCACATATTTCGAGAAAGTTTGCGATGTGAATATTTGGATCATCATGTGCTAGTCCTCCAAATTGAACTGTTTGCTGAATCATCTGAATAATTGCGGGTTTGATTTCAAAATTGTTTGCTTCAATTACCGGCCTCTTTATGCTTGACTCATAAATTGAGGGCATAGCATAGTCTCTCAAAGGTCTGTTCTCATCGTTCCCCATGATAACGTGCGTGTATGTCCTGAAATATAAGTATCGAGAAAGAAAAAAAATAGAAAAACTAAAATAAGAAAAATAAATAAAAGTAAAAGTTAGTCAAAAGGAAAATAAAGATGTAAAATAATAATAAAATAAAAATAATTACAAAAAATCCAAACTAACAATAATCTAGCAATTTTCAATATCAATAAAAGAATAACTAGTCCCCGGCAGCGGCGCCAAAAACTTGATGTTGATATTTGCAAGTGTACAAAATCGCACAAGTAATATAGATAGGTGAGTAGAGTGTCGAACCCACAGGGACTAGATATTTTACTGAGTACCGATATCGCTAGATTAATCACTATTTGGAAGGTCGAATTTTATGTGATAAAACAACTAAATTAACTTAATCTACTTAAAACTAACTAAATTGGTGAAGAGGGAGAGGGCTGTGAAACAGTGAAGCTCTTGTAATTTGTTTAATGGTAAAATTAGTTCTAGGGCTCTTGGTTCACCTCGTTTATCACACACACAAATTATAATTCCTTATAAATTAAAGATATTATTTTTCCCAATTGTCGACCAAAATCCTAAAGATATTAACCACTCTATCCACGTAGTCTAAAAATTATTCTCAACTAATTCTTCGCCTATCCATCAAATTATTAATTGAGAAATTGGATTTCTTAACGGTCACATCCTCCAATATACGGTTTTAATCTTTATTAATCACAAATAACCTGTTCGGTCTCTTTATGATTTGAAAAATCATACAAATGTCTATCCACCATGTTGTATGCATAAATAATAAAAATTAAAACACAACCAGGAAAAATAGAGTAATAATAAGGAATTAAAATTTGTGTTCTACAAAACTTGGCTACACCTTAGCCTCTAAAACAATAAATTTAGTTCATGTTCAATTTGTAATTAATAGAATTGTTTGGATTGCATCTAGAAAAATATAGAGAAGGAAAGGTACAAAAAGAAATACAAAAATTAATTCAAACCAGTCCTTTCTCTCTTCTCTGCCTCAAACACCGAAGCCAACAGATCGGCACGTCAGCCGTCTCGAAAACTGCCCCACGCGTCAGCAGGAAACAGCTGAAGTCGCCTCTGAACGTTTGTCTCGAAACCCCGCGCCGAGGTCAGAATGAGTCGCTGTCGAGCCGTCTGGAGCCGCTGTCGCCAGGTCACGTCAGCACTGATGGATGCTGTCGCAGTCTCCCCTGGTGCGTGGGTCCCGCCTGCAGCCTATGTCTCTCTCTCCCCCTTTTGTTTCTGAGTACTAGCACGCAAAAGAGAGAGGAACGAAGGAGTCGGAAGTCAAATCGCTTCGTTGGGTGCACTTCGAATACTGCACCAAAGAAGACAGCAGCCCTACTGCCCACACGTGCTGTTTTGCCTTGGAATTCGCACACGCTTTCTCTCTCTCTTACTTTCTTCTCTCTTTTTTTTTTTTGAGTTATTGTACAGCCGTCACCTCTTGAGTTTCTTTCTCCTTCTTTGGCTTGTATTTATAGAGTACAGGAATAAGATTTAGGGTTTGCACTTTTTGCAGAAAACCCCACTCTTTTCCTTTATTTCCTTCCTTTAATTGATCTGAATTTTTATTTCTTTCTCTTTCTTTCTTTTCTGCCCACCACGTGCTGCTGCATACACAAAATAATACTAGAATTTAGGATTTTTAAATAAAATAAATTAAATTAGTTTAAAATTAATTAAACTAACTTTATATCATATTAGCGTATAAAAATCCTTTTAAAATTTATTTGTCCCAATTTTAACTCAACAAAACAATAAAATTGATAAATCAATTATTTTACTTTGTTTGTTGATTCTTTTTCACAATTCTTTACTTTTTGCATCAAAAATATTATTTCTTCAAAAATGATTAATTAAATGAAATAATATAGAAATAAGATGAATTATAGACAATATCAGTGAAAACAAGCCATTTTAATAGGTAAATGAGTACAAATATTTGTATATAAATTAGACACATCATGACATAAACAAGCAACAACATAAATAAACAATAAGCATGGATTCTTAAACAACATGTACTGAACGAGAGAAACATATACTAAACATGTATTGTGAAGTAAGAAATGACAGGAAAACATGAAAACATCAAGTGTAGCTTAACTAAGTGGTAGTTGCAGAAAACAGGAAAACACATGCATAAACCAAGTCAAGGAAACACAATTTCTATATGCTGACTCTCTAATGCGTACTTGTCGGAGTCTATGCATCCCATTCTACATAGGTCCGGTGCAAGCCCTTAACGTCTTCATGTAATAGGGTGCAATAGAAGAAAAAGGCACAAGTAGTATATACCCGACTATCAACCACAGATCGGATACCCGGTTATCAGTCACTCTCAACACCGCAGATCGGATACCCGGTTATCAATCACTCTCAGTGATTCTCAACACCACAGAGTATACCCAACCCCGGAGATCAATGACTCTCAACACTGCAGAATATACCCGACTATCAACCACAGATCGGATACCCGGTTATCAGTCACTCTCAACACCGCAGATCGGATACCCGGTTATCAATCACTCTCAGTGATTCTCAACACCGCAGAGTATACCCAACCCCGGAGATCAATGACTCTCAACACCGTAGAATATACCCGACTATCAACTACAGATCGGATACCCGGTTATCAGTCACTCTCAACACCGCAGATCGGATACCCGGTTATCAATCACTCTCAGTGATTCTCAACACCGCAGAGTATACCCAACCCCGGAGATCAATGACTCTCAACACCGCAGAATATACCCGACTATCAACCATAGATCGGATACCCGGTTATCAGTCACTCTCAACACCGCAGATCGGATACTCGGTTATCAATCACTCTCAGTGATTCTCAACACCGCAGAGTATACCCAACCCCGGTGATCAATGACTCTCAACACCGCAGAATAAACCCGACCCCCACTCAATTCCTAGAGACCCCAACAGGACCAAAACCCACTAATCCATCGTCAAACAATCAAAGGAGATATCTCTCTACTCAACAAAACCCAAATCTTTTTATAATTCCAGAATCCAAATACAACTATAAAATATATTGAAAACGTATGTTCTATAGAAGGATAACATTTACAAGGGTAGGTTATAAATCCCAAAACATTTAAAGAAATAGTCGTTTAAAGAACATCCAAACAGCTTAGAAAAGTATCAGTATCAGTTGACTGCAAAAGGTCACCAGTCGACTGTCCAGAGTGAAAACTAACATCTTTAAGAAGTAGGATCTAAGTGTCTACAGTCGACTGCAAAACTCACCAGTCGACTGTCCAGAGGAAAATCCAGTAATTTTAAGAAAATAAGTTAAGTATTATAAGATGACTTATAAAATGCATAAGTTGACTTACCAGAGAATATAAGTTGACTTATAAAAGTCATAAGTCGACTTACCAGAACATAAGTTGACTTACAAAAACATAAGTCGACTTACCAGAACACAAGTTAACTTACAAAAACATAAGTCGACTTACCAGAACATAAGTTGACTTACAAAAACATAAGTCGACTTACCAGAACATAAGTTGACTTACAAAATCATAAGTCAACTTACCAGAGAGAACTTCCAGAAATATTTAAGAAATATTCTAAGTGTTATATGTCGACTTAAAAGGGATTATAAGTCGACTTAAAAAGTCATAAGTCGACTTACCAGAGAAAAATCTACGATAACTTTGAAAAATAAATTCTAAGTGTGTCAGTCGACTGAAAAGGGTCTAAGTCAACTGTCCAGAGTGGACTTTCAAGAAACTAAAGATCATAGCAGCTGGGTTGTACCAGTCGACTGTCGGCCTACAGACTGCATAATTTTGGTTGTACATGATAATTGAAATTAGGGTTTTCCAAAAGCAATCATTGTTTACTAAAATAATTTGTATTTAGGTAAAATCGACAATCTCAAATAATCCTCATTATGAATACATTACTCAAATCATCCAATATCTCAAAACTTAATTCTCATGTTCTTAACTCCTAATTCTTCCATTAGGATTTCTGAATACTGAATTTTCTTCCACAACTCAAAACCAAAATCTGATTTGTAATCACAAGATCCAGATGTTCATCCATCCAATCCCTTATTATCACAACCATACTCAAATCTTAACATGTTTTCAAGTAATAAAATTTTATCAACCAAGATCTACTAAACGCTCATAGATTTCACATACATAATACAACAATAACCATCGCATCATGCTCATACGAAATACACTAAGTAAACATACATGTCAAACAAACAACAAAACAATCGTTCACATAAATCAAATCACAAAACAATGTTCATATCACTCACCTTAGAAATGAAAAGATCCGACAAGAAAGTCTCCCTTTTTGCGAGATCCAAAATCCTCCTCTTGATCCTCAAAAATCACAAAATATAATGTTGTGCAGCGAATGACGGCTGCACACCCACTTATATAGGCTGGAAATAATGATTTAGGGTTTTAGAAATGCATTTGCAAAATAGTCCTTCCAAAATATAACTTTACATATATAGCCCTATTTTTGGAAACTCAATAAAAATTATTTAAATTAGGATTTAAAAGTAAAATATACTCACTAATCTCAACCGGTACTGTTCAAAACATCCAGAAAATACATTTTACATTTTAACCCCTAAAAATGACAAATTTGCAAAAAGGTCTTTCTTTTCTCAAAATTTGCAAATAGATCCAATTAATTTCAGAAAAATCTAGAAAAATAATAAATAAATTCCAAATATTAAATAATGATTTTCCATAAAGAAAATTTGACTTTGAACTTCTCAAGAAAGTATTTGCACGTGTTTTGCACGTGTAAAAGATAACTCTTTAGAAAATATCTATTAAATCTCCAGAAAATTATTTTAATTCATTTTCAAATCTTTAAAATAATATTTAAAAATACGGAGTTATACACGGTGGTCCTCCCTGACCATGAGCCGATGCTCCCTGCTATGCTGGGCCTACGATTGGTGCATTGAACCTCTTTGGGCAGTCCCGGACCATATGGTCACTTGTTCCACATACAAGACACTGACGGTTGGGTACTCTGTAGTCCTTGTGTATATGTCCCTGTTTGAGGCAACAGTCACAAAATAGATTCGCCCTTGGGCTAGCAGGCGCGTAGGGCATTGTTCTAACCGGAGGGGTCGGAACTGGCCTCCGAATTGGTCCTCCAGTAGGCCGGACGGTAGTGGGGTACAACGTTGTTCGCTGAGCAGCACTCCTTCACTTCTGGGTCTGTTCTTGGATTCTAGCAGCATCAAGAACTGCAGCATAAGTGCGGTGCTGGTGGGCAACCAGACGGTCTTGAATGTACCATCAAGAACCTAAGGGCCCTATCTTCTTCATTCGCCACCTGGCAGATGCAAAGCGACTAAGCCGGGTGAACTCAGCAGCATACTCATCCACAGATCGTTTCCCCTGGATCAAGATGATATTTTGATTAATATAGTTACATGTGAAATAGGTAACAAATTTAATACTAAACACATCATCTGACCAACCTGCGTCATGGAGAGGAACTGTCTCTCCATTTTGATTCTAGTTAAGCGGGGGAAGAACTTTACCAAAAAGCACTCAATGAAGGTGGCCCAGGTAATAGGCCTCTCCAACCTCCCAGTCTCAGCCCTCCACCAGATGTGGGCAATTTTAGCTAGTTGGATGCTGACCACATCTACACGATCTACGTCGGAGATCCGTTCCACCGTACGGGTCAATCATTGCTCAGCCTCCAGCGGTGTTTCAGTGCCTGAGAACTTTTCTGGGTGCAGTCGCATGAAATCTGCCATCGTACCGGGTCTTGGCAGCAGTAGCCCTGGTGCTGGTCCAGCGACGGTGCAGTTAGCGGCCTCCAAGGCATCCCTCATCAGTTCATTGTGTTCCTGTTGCATATTCATCATTTGTTGCATCGTTTGGAAAATAGATTCATTTTCTGACTGCTTATTCCTGGATCGGGAAGTAGAAGAGCCACTACGAGCCATGGTCTGCATCATAATCAAATCGGGTTAGTGTCAAGATTATAAATTGGTTATTAGATACTCATGTGATTAACGTGGTTACACATTGTCGAGTTAAACGGGCTAGAGCCAAAACTTGGCTCTGATACTACTAAAAACCTGTCATGTCCCGCTTCCCAGAATACAGAAATACGGCCACGTGACTAAGGCCGAGTGGATGATATATACATCACCCATACGCTGTAACAGTTTAACTCAACAATATGAAATGTAATAACAACCACACATGCAATAAGATAATCACATAACATGAACAATCCATGAACTATCTCATACATAACCAACATCTGGAAATAAAATAACTTCGGGCCTCCAAAGCCCGGTATAATGTACGATAATAACAATACTGAAAATACAGTAAACATGACAATGCAAGATAATTATTGAAGACTAAGGGTTCAACTCCATGCTCTAATGGTCTGTTCTCCAAGTCATTTATTCAATTCCTCTGGGATACCTGCAATCTCAACATCTACGGTTGGGGGGGGGGTGGTGGTGGTGGTGGTGGATGTCCGTTAGAGCAAGCTCGGATAGCAGGTAGTGAAAGCAGTGAAACAATAAACATGATAATGCAATACAATGAGCTAAAACGATGTGATATGCACAATACAAATAAGGACAATGGAATGTAAGTAAAACTGTAATTTAATAATAAGCAACGGTAACGGTAGAAATGAAGTGTCAAAGCTTAGTGTTATTCTTATGTCTATTAGTCTTTCATTAATCTATCTAATGCACGTAATCATGTGTCCAGTACCATAGGTTCAGGTGCATACAATCAAGTGAGCATTTTGACTTTCGTGGTGGATTTGATAGGTTCATGTCCTCGGTATTTGTAATCAGTAAAAGGTAATCAGTAACAGTACAGTACACGATAGTTAGGATACTGCAGTCATTAATCCGCAATCAATCGGTGAAACAGTATTAAGTATCAGGTATCAGTATGGGAAACACGAGCCCGTTATATTAGTATCAGTTTTCATTGCAGGAAACACAACACCCTTCGAGTACAGTCTCCTATAGTACCCATTCCTAGGTCATTTCCCTTTTTACCCTGGCTTGTCATTATTTTATTACAATGAATAATGCATATGCAATTGATGGAGAGGTGTTAAGAAACAGTAACAATAAGGTACCAATGGTTGTGCAATGATCGGCATGTAATGCAATTCATAGATGTAAAGTTAACACATTTATATGTTTAAAAGCATGAGAACACAATTCTGCCTAACCCAACCATACCTTGTTGTACAAAAACTAACTTTTTTGCTACTACGGGAAAGCAAAGCAGAATCCGTCAGAGATTCTAGAAATTAGACTCTCTGCCGGTTCCGACGCATATTGACAAGATACATTTCGACTGCAGTAACTATGTTTACTGGCCAGTTCTTTATGAGTCTATTGTTCAGGCAACAACTCAACGTCAAGTAATAACATGTATAACTCAACTAAAAACTTAACTAAAATTCTTACAAAAATTATAATTTTGTTTCTGACAGTGTTCATTAACATTCTTGTAAATTTGGGATTTTAATTCTTATATTAACCTACTGTTTCGATCAGTTGAACATGTTATGGTGACTATAAAGCAGTAATTGGAAACTACAACAGTACAGTGGTAGAAACTGCATATTTTACAATCTATAAGGAGGATTGAGGATCCGTCAGATGTTATCGAAACTAGACACAACGTGCTACAACTTCTATTTAATAAGTTTTAGATAATATCATCAGTAACTATGTCGAATTCTTGTTCTAATCTGGAGCAGACAGTAGTCCACAACATAATAAGTAGATTTTAATAATCTTTCATTTGCAAGTGTATAGTTTATGGTTAAAATTGAACATACAACTACATCTAGAAATCAGCATGGTGTCTATTATTAACATGAAGAATATTAGCAATTTTAACAATATTAAACTATGAATATACCCACATGATCAAATGCAGACACAATTCATTCAAATCCTTCTTTCTTTTATAGTTTTGTGTTTCTAGTTCGTGTTTGTGCGTCATATGCATATAGGAACGAATTCTTATGTGTTTCTATAATATTCGGGTTGATGAAAATTGAATGAAATGATGAACAATGTATAGAATTCAAATTCAAACGGTATACGACGGCAACGAGTTGGGTTATTAACAAAAGGATGATCTACTTGCGATATTCAACGAAATACTTGTACAAGAGCAATGAGAGTATACAAGGGACGCTTGCCTTATGTGATGGTTCGATGACTACGGAGAAAGGAACAAGAGAGGCTATGACATGAGGTGGCAGCGGCTCAGCAACACACAACGCAAGCAAGAGCAGCAAGGGGACTTCGATGTAGGGCAGCGAAGGGGTGGTGCTTCGGGGTTGGTTTGCTGCTTGGGTTGGGGGAGAGCAGGGTGAGTCGAGGTGTAATACCCTCATATTTTATAATTTTAAAATAATCATTTTAAATTCTTTTATTGCTATCAGATATTATTATTGTTATTATTATGCATAAATATGCAATTTTATTTTATATAAATTCCTTAATTTATTCATTCATCCGGTGGAGTAAATTTTATTAGATTTTATTATGAAAAAGAATAATTGTAAGAGCATATAAATAATTGGAGAGTCAAGGAGGAGTTTATAATTAATTTTCCCTTTATTATTTACAACCTTAGCACTCCCTCTTCTTTCCCTCATTTCTGTCCAGCAAAGAAACCGACCTTCCTATTCTTCATTTCTTCATTTTAGGGTTTTTCCAAATCCTATAAATTCCTAGATATTTTAAGAAAATTTGATATGGCTTTACCGAATTGGAGGGTGCTCTTCAAACTTCCAGCATTGGTTTCTCGGATTGGCTTCTTGGAAGGTGAGAATTCATTTCATTAAATTGTATAGGGTTGTATGTTTCCAATTTTTGGCAAGAGAATTAGGGTAGTAGGGAGATTAGAAGATTATCTTCGTGTTAGAAGTGATTAATTCTCCATTTGATATCGTAGGAGTAAATTTGAAAAGAGTTAGGGTTTTGGGTTTGAAATTAAAAGAGTTTATGCTTGGAAATTGTTAGAGATTTGCAGTAGGAATTGTTGTAACTTAGGGGAAACAATTTAGAATAATTTTTGAAGGAATTTATAGGCTTAAAACCTAGTTAATAGAATTATGAGTGTGTGCATACATCGGGCATTCGATGAAATGCCTGTGAGAGATTAGAATGATTTTAATTGTTATTTATGAGTGATTTGAATATTTTAAACCCTAATCAGTGTTAAAACTTGGTAATTGGAAGAAGAAGCGAGTTTGGGAGAAATAGCGGAGAGCTTACACAGTCGGTCTTCCCGTTTCCTCAGGAAAGTATGATTTCTTTAATTTTATGTACATGAGGTGCTATGAAAAATTTTAAATTTATGGTTTGCTATGTGTGATGCGTAAAATGTATCAAGTATAGAAATTCATAAGTATGATACTCATATGGCTAAAAATAAGATTAAATTGGGACTGCCCAGATCGGGAATGAATCTTAAAGTCCTCAGGGGCAAAATGGTATTTTCCATAACAAACGGGTCCGAAATGGGGATTGGGTCCTTTTCCAAGGCCAATAACCCAAAATGGATCTGTCCTATTGGGTATGGATGGCGGCCCGTCAAAAACAAACCCAGGATATTTAGAGAGTAATTCAAATTCGTGGTTATCTATAAGAGGCAGTTTAAACCGCCTCTCTTATCTTGAAATGAGTTAAACTATCTTCCTTACCCAAAATTACCGGGACAGAGAGATAAATGATTATCTCTAAACTATCTCTAAAGGTGACAATAAATACCCCTCTCCCCCCACCATAAAGTGGTAATCAATATTTTTTTCACGAAGCGCTCTTTCATAATCTTCTAGATTACTGACTTGAGCTTCGGAGGGTTCGTCACCGGGATCCATCCCGGTGTTTGGAACTTTTTGCAGGTCGACAGCAGCAACGAGAAACAGTCAAACACTGGTAAGAAGTCAACATTTTTGCTTTTACTGTTTCTGTAAGAATTCACAAATCATCTATTTGCTCCCATACCGAAATTAGCATAAACAGATTGGTGCTGTCTGTGGGATGCAGAAAAAGCAATCCAATCGCACATCGCCGGTAAAGGTCGTTTCTGAGCCATGCCTCCAAAAGGAAAAGGGAAGGCAGCAGCATCCAGCCGAAGAGCCACTCCTCTTCCTCCTCCTCCACAACTCCCAGATCTTCCTCCTCAACCCGACCAACAAGTTCAGCAACCACAACCTGAACAGCTTCTTCCCAGGTTCAGAGGGGCTCCCGTCGAAGCCGTCAGGGACAACACTCCCACCATGACCACATCTCAGTCCACAATCCCTCAACTGACTCCATGGCCTCCCAAAGTCCTCTGGGGTCGGATCTCCGTCATGTAGTAGTTAGTCGTCAGTAGAGGGTAGACCTCCGAACTCGCTTGAATGAAAGGCGAGCTCTGGAGGAAGTCCCTCACCCTGAGCACCAAAGGGCCCCTAGAGTTCGGTCCCCCCGTAGGCCAAGGCCTAAGAGAACCCCCTCCCTGAGGAGGCGAAGAGAGTCCCCTCTACGTCGTCGGAGGAGAAGTCTTACTCCAATAAGTCGAGCTGCATCTAGGGACCGCCGAGCTGGAGGGGCACCAGTCACTCAAGCTGAGTTCCAAAGCTTCAAAGAAGATATCCTTCGAGCTCTCAATTTTGCCCCGAACCTGGAACAACGTGCACCTAGCCTTCGCCATGCCCCGAGTCATGAAGTGTGGACATAGCCCTCGCCATGCTCCGAGTCATGATCAGCGTGCACATAGCCCTCGCCATGCCCCGAGTCATGATCATCGTTCACCTAGCCCTCGCCATACCCCGAGTCATGACCAGTGTACACCTAGCCCTCGCCATACCACCACTCATGAAGGAGAGTCCCGCGGGTCGACTAGATCTGACCGGAGGGATGCGGTCAATTGCCGTCACCATGAGATAGAGAGGCGCCTCAGCAAGCTCGACCTGGAAGAAGAACAACGGGCGAGGAATTTTCACTCGAGCAGGCCTCCCTTCTCTAGGGCCATCATGGAATCCCTGGTCCCTGAGATCTTCAAGCTTCCTCAGTTCGAGTCGTACAATGGGGAGATAGACCTGGCTGATCATATTGAGAGTTTCGAAACCCTCATAATGATTCACCATGCCTCAGATGCACTTCTTTGTAAGACCTTCCCAGCCACATTGAAGGGGCCAGTGAGGGAGTGGTATTCCCGCGTATCTCCCAGTTCGATCTTTCATTCGATCAGTTCGAAGAACTCTTCCTCACTCACTTCGTCAGTAGCCGCAGAACAGAGAAGATGAGTGCATCCCTGTTGGCCCTCAACCAGAGGAAGGGAGAGTGCCTACAGGACTATGTCCGGTGCTTCACAGCTGAGGCTGGATCAATTGTCTCTCTTGATCAGTCAGTGGCCTCTGTAGCATTCCAACATAACATCAATCATGTCGATCTGAAAGCATCCCTCGCCAAGAAGCCACCTCGGGACTTCTCAGAGTTCTTGTTAAGAAGCGAGAAATATATCCGGGCAGAAGAAGCCCTCCACCCTCAGGACCAGAAGGAGCCCCTCTTTGGGAACAAGCAGAAGGGTCCAGAAGAAGAAGGTTTTAAGAAACTCTAGAAAGACAACAGCAGCCAGCTCCACCCTGCTCTCCGCTTCGAAAATTTTACTCCTCTAAATGCCAGTGTTTCGGTTATCCTCATGGAGGTCAGCAAAGAGGGCTTGCTTCAAGCTCCTCTGAAAATGAATAGACTTGGCAAGAAAAGGAACAGAGACAAGTGGTGCCTCTTCCATAGGGACCATGGCCACAACACAGATGATTGCCGAGTCCTGAAGGATGAAATTGAGGCCCTCATCCAACGAGGACAACTTGCCAAGTATGTGAGAAAGTATAGAGCTGATCCTCCACCGCCCTGGGGAGCCAATAAGCATAGCGAAAAGGCATCGGACTCCGAACCAAGGGCTGTTCTGCATTATATACACAGAGGGCCGATGGGGGAGAGTCTAACTCCTCCCGCGAAGCCTTCGTCCGGGAGGTCAACTCCGTAGAAAACTTCCCCCTCCCCCGAGTTTTGGTGTCCCAGTTACCTTCTCCGATAAAGACTTGGAAGACGTCCGAACGCCCCATTACGATGCACTTTTAATCAACCTTCAAATGGCCAATCATGAGGTACGACAGATTCTGGTAGATAACGAGAGCTCTGTTAACATCCTCTTCTTAGAAGCGTTCCAAGGTATTGGCCTATCCTGATACTGCCTCAAACCAGCAGGATACACTCTTACCGAATTCTCAGGGGCCCCGATTTCGACCGAAGGGGTGCTCACCCTGGATGTGACCGCGGGAAGACTCCTAACCAGCCGAACAAAAATAATGGACTTCATGGTAGTAGATGTGAAAGCCGCATACAACTCTCGGCAGACCAGGCCTTGCCACACTGCGTGCCGTCCCCTCCGCTTTCCATATGAAAATGAACTTCCCGACCCCAGCTGGGGTAGGAGAAGTCAAAGGAAATCAGGAAATGGCCCGAAGGTGCTATACTACGGCTATAGGAGGATCAGTTGTCTCCCTCGACTCGTTAGAGGTCCCTCAGATGGCCCGCCAGACTATCTCGGAACCAGTTGACGAGTTAGAAGATGTCCTGTTTTCCAAAAAGGACCCATCTAAGACCTTCTGAGTGAGCAGGGTCCTCCTGCAAATAGTCAAGAAACAGATCATCGAGTACATCAGAGACAGCAAAGACCTATTTGCGTGGACAGCAGCCGATGTGGCTGGTATTTCGGAAGACCTCATCACCCACTGTCTCAACTTCCGAAGCTAAACTCGTTCAACAAAAGTGTCGTAAGTTTGCTCCCGATCGCCAGGTAGCCATCAGAGAGGAGGTGGATGAACTCCTCGCGGCTTGCTTCATCCAAGAAGCCAACTATCCTGAGTCGCTCGCCAACGTAGTAATGGTAAAGAAGGCTACTGGAAAGTGGAGGTGTGTATTGACTTCACTGATTTAAACAAAGCTTGCCTGAAAGATCCGTTCCCTCTCCTTAGCATCGACGCTCTTACTGAAGCCACATCCGGTCAGTAGTTCCTAAGTTTCATGGATGCTTACTTCGGATATAACCAAATTAGAATGTTCCCTCCTGATATCCCGAAGACCTTTTTTGTGATCGACCAAGGCATGTATTGTTACCGAGTCATGCCCTTCGGGCTGAATAACGCTGGAGCTACCTACAAGAGCCTTGTCAACAAGGTCTTCCAAGAGCAGATCTGCAGAAATATGGAGGTTTACGTAGATGACATGCTGGTGAAGAGCCTCACCCAAGCAAACCATGCCCATGACTTAAAGGAAGCCTTCGGCAATGTACGGAGGCACAAGATGCGTCTTAATCCATCCAAATGTGCTTTCGGAGTATCGTCAAGCAAATTCCTGGGCTTCATGGTCAGCCACAGGGGGATAGAGGACAATCGCAAGAAAATCCGAGCTATTCTTGATATGCAACCTCCCTCCAGTGTTAAAGAGGTTCAGAGGCTCAAGGGTTACCTTGCAGCCATCGGACATTTCCTCTCTAAGTCAGGAGAGAAATGCCTTCCTTTTTTCAAAGCTCTTTGAGGACCTAAAAGTTTTGAATGGGGACAACCGCAACAAGAAGCCTTTGAACAGCTCAAAGCCTATCTAGTTAAGCCCCCGTTATTGAGCAAGCTCAAGCCTAGAGAACTACTATACCTCTATCTTGCAACTTCAGAACAGACCCTAAGTGCAGTTCTTGTAAGAGAAGAGAATAGAGCACAAAAGCCCATCTATTACATCAGTAAAGTCCTCCATGATGCCTGAACTCCACTACTCAAAAGTAGAGAAGATGGCTTATGCTATGATAATGGCTGCTCGCAAACTCTGACCTTACTTCCAAGTCCACTCCATCACCGTTCTCACTGATCAACTGCTGAAGCAGATATTGCACAACCAGAGAGCTCGGGAAGACTCATGAAATGGTCTATCGAGCTGAGCCAACATGATATAATTTACCAGCCACAAGCAGCCATCAAAGCCCAAGCCCTAGCTGAATTCATACTCGAAATTACAATTCCAGACCCTCTTGAGGAAGACTGAGACCCCCCGGTTCTAAAGCATCTACATTGACAGATCCTCATGCCTCGAGGGAAGCGGGGCAGGTGTTATTGTCATGCTCCGCTTTCCAAAAGTACGGAATACAAGCATGTGACATTAGCCCAGCGAATGACTTGCGTCATCCATAAGCTGTTACTGATTCAACTCAACAATATAAACAAGAAAGCGATACAACCACGCATGCAATAAAAGAAAAATCAGATGAATAACAATACTTGGAATATAAGCATGAAATAACCAAATATAATAATCTAACATCTAGAAACAATAATAACAATATTCGGGCCAAATGCCCACAATACAATGAAATAACAATGTTCAATAATTTAAGTCTCCATCACATAAACAATAAGATGCTATCAATTCCTTCACCATTGCTGTTCTCCCAACCCATCAGGTAATTCTCCTTGATTACCTGTAAGCTGTTCATATAAAAAGAGAATAATATATCCTTATAGCAAGTCTTGGACAGCAAGTAGATAAAAGCAGTGAAACAATGGCAATAACGATATAACAATGAATTCAATGAAACAATATGGTCGATAGCAATGAATGGTCGCAAAACGATAACGATGCAATATGCAATGACGATGATCAATAACAATAACAATAAACGATAACAATAATGTGAACAATAACTATAACACTGTTCAATAACGATGACAATATGCAATGATGATGTGATGACAATCTTAAGTCTATTATTCAATTTAGTACTAACTAATGCACATCCTATTGCGTCCCATTCCACAGGTTTGATGCATACAACAAATTTCGTTTAGACTAAGGTGGTAGATTTTGTAGATCATGTACTCGGCACGATGACAATAACGATAACAATAGTAACACGGGTCATTACCGCAATTTATTGCACAATGACGATAACAATATTAACACGGGCCATTCCGCAATTCATTGCACAATGACGATAACAATATTAACACGGGCCATTGCCGCAATTCCTTGCACAATGAATATAACAATATTTTGGGAACAAGGCCCCCACTTTCGAATACAGTCACTATATCATCAACTACTCTAGTCAGCCCTTAACCCCGACCTGATTAACAATTCTTTATTCAATCCATATGAAATAATTGTTGGCAATATTATGAAGCCAATAGGGAACAATAGGGACAATAATATCAATGGGGAAGTGATAAGACGATCAATAGGGAACACTAGGATGATGACAATACAACACTAAGATCATGCAATGTAATTCATACAATTCAATGTATCAAATACAACAATATAGATTCGATTATATTATCAAAATATGGAAACTCAATTCTGGACAGCAGTAGGTTATTGTACTAAAATTGGATTTTCCGCTGCTACAAAATGGCAAATGTGGATCCGTCAGAAGTTCTAGAAAGTTGACTCCTACCCGGTTCCAATGCATATTTAAAGTCAAAGTTCCGATAAAAATAGCTAGGTTAATTACAGGGTTCTTTACAGATTACTGATTCTGGCTGGTTATCAATGTCAATTAATTATTGTTATAAAATCAGTAAATATTCACTTTAAAAATGAGTAAAAATAATTATCATGACCATAAGCATGTTAACTATCAATCTGAAATTTATCATGGTAATATTTAATCATTAGTTCATCTGTTTAATCAGTTTAACATGATGTATTCATGAATGAGGAAATTCTGAAAATAAAATGCAGCAGTAGTAAAATGATCATAACTCATGCAATATAAGTCGGAATTCAATAATTTTTAGCGTTCTGGAAACTAGAAACATAGGGCTACATTTCATATTTAGAAATTTGTGGGTTTTGAAGATTGTATCTATGTCAAAACAGCCTAACAATGTTCATGTTGACAATAAATTATAGGGTCTCGATATATTTCATGAATAAAATGATCTAAACGTTATAGACGATGAGTTAGGGGTTGACAACTTAAATCACAGCAAGCTATGTCTATATGAACATGGTATTAAGATGAATAATATCCACAATCTTACCAATTAAAATCAACCAATACACCAACAACAATCATACGAACAATAAAACTAGCATACGATTCTATAATAATTCGTGTATGCCATGACATGATTCACAATATTAATCCCTACTCATATATACAATAAATAACTACATGAATGCATGCAAGATCTCTATAAATCGGGGATAAATAGACGGCACGAAGTCAAGATTACTATGTGGATTCGCTGGTGTAAATCCATAGTATCCCGACGATAGATAACGAAATACGATACACGGTAATCAATATAGATCTACTTGCGGAATTCAATAAATATTCTCGAATACGATACAATAACAATTTGAGAGTGAGATGACTTGCCTTTATAGACGATTAGATCCAAAGTAATTGAATAACGGGATTAGGATCCTGGGGTGACACGTGCACTCTATGTGTAAAAGAGATACACAGCAACACAGCAAGATCGATCAGTAACACAGCAACACAAGCACAAGGAGACATCGCAAGACGACGATTGGCAGTGCTTGCCGCTCGGGTGGGGCGCTGTTAGGGTCGACAGGGCTGGCTCGATGGAGATAGGGATGGTATTGGGGTGTTGGGGTGCTCGGGGTCGACTGGGTTGTGGAGGGACAACGGTCGACGAGGTTGAGCAGGAGAGAGGAGGGGCAGTCGAGGTTTGTGCAGGCAGTGACTAAAGGTGGTGGCGATGGGTTTGAGAAGCACAGAGGTAGGGGAAAAAGGTTGAAGAAGGGGTGACGACTGTGTATAGAGGTGATAGGTTAGATGATTAGGGTTAAGGGGAGAACTAGGGTTAAGTTGGGTTAATGGGTAGTGGGTTATAAGGTTAGGATCCAATAAGAAGGATTATAGGGATTTGGGTTCAATTAAGAAAGGCTATTGGGTTAGATTAATAGGATAAATATGTATCGAAAGATGAATGTGAACAAAAATAAATATACTCATGGCTAGGGGAAAAATCACGAATCAAATAAATAGAAAATTATCAACCCACAACAATAATAGGAATAAAATAGAAGGACAAATTTCATGGGATTCAAACTTCAAATTGAGAAATAAGATTCGAACAACATCTTGGAATCAAATGATAGCTAAAGAATAATATTAGAACTAATATTATTCGGTACAATAAATGAAATAAAATGAAATGTTATTGAATTACAAAAGAGAATTACAATGGAAATCAATAAAAAGGGAAAAAATCGAAAATGGGAGTTACAGTTATTCTAATGGGACCAGATGACTTCATCCTCCAGTACTCTCTCCGTATAAATTTTCGATCCTCCAACAACGAATGCGAGTACGAGGCCCTAATAGCCGTATTGCTCCTAGCTCGAAAGTAGGGGCTTGCCGTATGAAAGTATACAGTGACTCCCAGCTAGTAGTTAATCAGGTCCTTGGGGAATACGAGGCTAGAGATGATCGGATGGTTAAATATCTTGCCCGCGTCAAGCAGCTTCTAAGCACGTTCCAAGGTTCCGAAATTATCTGCATACCACGAGAGAAGAATGGGCAAGAAGATGCCTTGTCCAAGTTAGCCTCTTCGTCTTTTGAAGGACTTGATCATACTGTCCTTATTGAGGTTCTCCTCCATCCCAGCATCGAGGAAGCACATTATGAACTCATGATGATTCCTCCCCTACCACCCGGGGAGAATTGGATGAAACCATTGTTAAAATTCCTCGAGGGGGGCATACTCCCAACGGATCAGAAAGAAGCAAGAAAAATCCGAATAAGGGCAGAACGCTACACTATCACTGAAAGGGTCTTGTATAAGCGCTCATATACTCCAGTTGATGGCCGACCATATCTTTGGTGCTTATCCCCTGAAGAGGCCTAGTACGCCCTTAAGGAAGTCCATGAAGGAATTGGTGGTACCCATATCGGAGCAAGATCCCTCGCCCGAAAGATCCTCAATCATGGTTACTATTAGCCCACACTCATCAGAGTTGCTCAGCAACATGTTCGTCAATGTACTTCTTGTCAAAAGTTTGTGTCCATTAAACGGGCACCCCAAGCTGAGCTTCGTTCCTCATCCAGCCCAATCCCCTTCGCTATGTGGGGGATGGATCTCCTCGGACCCTTACCACCGGCTACCGGGCAAAGGAAATTTCTCATGATAGCAATTGACTATTTTACTAAGTGGATTGAAGCTGAACCACTTGCTACAATTACTGAGAACAAGGTCCAGCAGTTCCGATGGAGAAACATCAATTGCTGATTCGGTATTCCCCGTATCATAGTCACTGACAATGGAACACAGTTCACAGGGACAACCTTTCAGCAATTCTGCACCGACATGGGCATTCAGTAGCGATTCTCTTCTGTCTCCCACCCGCAAACCAATGTTCAAGCAGAAAACACAAATAAGCAAATCTTAACAGGCCTCTGCCGAAGGCTCGATAGAGCATCCGAAGGCTTGTGGGTCGAGCATTTCCCAAATGTGCTATGGTCCTACAGGACCAATAAGAGAACCCCTACAGGAGAATCTCCCTTCAACCTCACCTACGACTTTGAAGCTATTATTCCTCTTGAAGTTGGTCTACCCTCTCCTCGCCTGATCGCGTTCGACCGAGAAAAAAACTCAAACAGCCTCAAAGCCAATCTTGATCTCATAGATGAAATCCGTGAATGCTCATTTATGTGACAGCAAGCGTACAATAGCGAGTCGAAAAGTTCTACAATCGGAAAGTATGCCCTACCAATATGAAAGAAGGAGATCTAGTTTTGCGAAAACTAGAAATCTCATATCCTTGCAACAAGGGCAAACTCTCTCCGATTTGGGAAGGACCATACAGGATCTCTAAAGTGGTTCATCCAGGAACTTACCGACTTGCAGATCCAGGGGGGCAGGATCTACCGAGAACTTGGAATGCGGAGCACCTGATGAAGTACCGAGAGGGTGTTCAAACACCGCTCAAAGCAACTTCTGCATAAAGCATTTCTTAATTTCTTTCTTTCACTTAGTTGTATTCTCTATGTAATGAAAGCTTGCAGTTTAAATGCAGCCACTTAGTTCTCTTTTATAAAAGCACTTTACTTTTGCAAAAAGCTACTGTCAAAGCCGATTGTTTTGCCTCAAAACGTACACTCTAAATACGAAAACTCCCAAACAACAAGTTCATAGTCCAACACTTGGTTTGACGCCGCTTTAGCCACTTGTAAGCAAGCAAGTGCAAAGCAGCTCGCCATTCAGAATTTCTCCCACAACTGTTGAAACTCTTAAATGACAAGTTCGGAGTCCAACACTTGGTTCGACGCCACTTCAACCACTTGCAAATGAGAAAGTGCAAAGCAGCTCGCCATTCGGAATCGCTTCCATAACTATTGAAACTCTTAAACGACAAAGTTCGGAGTCCAGCACTTGGTTCGACGCCGCTTTAGCCACTTGCAAAAAGCAGCTCACCATTCGGAATAGCTCCCACAACTATTGGAACTCTTAAACGAAAAGTTCGGAGTCAAACACTTGATTCGACGCTGCTTTGGTCACTTGCAAATGAGCAAGTGCAAAGAAGCTCGTCATTCGGAATTGCTCCCACAACTGTTGAAACTCTTAAACGACAAGTTCGGAGTCCAGCACTTGTGTAACCCCTATTTTCCATTTTCTATATGTTTGGGTGTATTTTTCTTTTTCGTGTATTTATTCATATTGTATCTCTTTCGAACAGTGTATTGGATCTTCATTTTCAATATATTCATCTTTGATTTGTCGTCTTTTATTTGATCTTCTTATCAATTGTCTCCTATTATTTTATCTCTGTTTGATCGAGCTTGTATTTTTTATCCTCATTATTCAAATTGTTCGTACCTTATTTTGTTTATCCATTTTGTTACCATCTCATTATTTTGGATCATCTTATTTTTATTTGGATCTATTCATACCCAAAACCCTATTAAATCTTTTTAATTAAACCCTAATCCATTTAAACCCTATTGGATCCATTCAAAACCCGTTTTCTACCCCGAACCCGTCAGCTCCCCAAAACCCTAACTAACCTATATATATATATATATATATATATATATATCCATGTTCTCAACCCTATTCATCAAACCTAGCCGCTCACCTAAACCCTGCTCTCCCGACCTCCTTCCTCCCACCTCCTGTGTAGCACCCCAAATTCCTAACATAGGAACTCGTAACACACTCCAGAATCTTCCTTCAAATGAGTCACAACACAAAAAAAATCACAGGAAATTAAAAACTTTTATTACATCAAATTGTTATTACAATGTCCACTGATTATAACAATTACAATTAATTGTTACAACAAGAATGTACAACAGAATTTGGACAATAACTTTCACTTGGATGCTTTCCCCTGCTAGAGCTTTCCCGTGCTCCCAACTCGGCAGTCCTGCACTGCTAACTGTGGACACGTCAATTGATTACAACTGACGAAATGCTATACCCGGCTATCCTCTCTACGCCATAGTATAACGGTTCCAACCTTAACAAACACAAATATTTGATGCAAAGAAAAAGTGATGTCAAACAAGTATCGGTGTATGCCATGGCCTAAACTAATGCACACACTAAGCACACAATGCTCCTAACGCTAATGCATGCTTGGCTGAAAAATATGCATCCCATACTACACACCCCACAACCAAACAACGTTCTTCAATTTAATGGGGCTCGATCCCCAGCTATGCATCCTAACCTTGTGCTCTCCCCTGTTTCTAATTCTAGTGATGGTGAGGCTACAGGCCCCTGTTGTGAATCTAGTCACTACTGTCAATAGTGGTGTCCAATCCTCATGTTTTATCCACTATGTCTGGGATCCCAGTCGCAGGCTTACCCTGCGTGAATCTAATTAAATCGGCTTACCTGATATGTTGCTGTATCTACGTCTCCCCGGACCTCACCAAAAGCCAATATATGGGCACAAGGGCTCGATTACCGAGTGATTAGAGCAACTCCTGATAGAGTCTAGCTCTATGGGACATCGTCTAATCCATCTGTCAACATTGATCGACAAAGGACCTGACGAATATAGGGTTTCCCCAACTCCGCTATCTCGTCCTTACACTAGAATAGAATTTGCAGTCGAGACGACGTCAATACTCCAAACCTCCTCAAAGGTTCTTACGGATCATAAAGGCAATTATGCCGAGACAGCGGAGCCCCCAACAGAGTGTCACCGCTCCCAGGGCAGCTCGGCATCCCTGTCCGCATTAAACAAACCTAGGATTCGGTCGGGAGCGATGACGCCATGCGTCCCCATGACGGGGGAACACCCTTGCTAGTGCCTGTCCTTACATTCAAACAAGACTCAATCTAGTCCAACCAAAGTATCAAGGCTACCCCACTCTAAGATTAAAAGTTATGGTTGAATTCAAGACTTGTTTTATTGACCGACTACTCGGACCATCACTCTAGACAACTCTAATTCTTTTAGTTAGGCGATCTATCTACCATTTCCAAATTCCTAACTCGATAATCTACTTACTTGCCATGATCAACTAGTTCAATTCTATTAGTAGACTCTCCCTAGTTAGTCACCTTTATCAAAATAGATCTCAACCCATTTCACACTAAGACTCAACTAGCCCTCTAGTCCGTCCCAAGATTTGACCCACCTCGGCCCACACTTGGCACGAACCCCCAGCGAATCGTCCCCATCGATTGCCGCAACCACATCGACGCTTGGAGTTTGATTACAACCTCGGCCCGACCAACAAATAGATTTCTCCTGAACTTAACGCTCCACGGTCCTTGACAGGTAGTAGCGCCAAACACAACCCATGGAATCCATCCATGTACGGCAAGTACGTCGGTTCACGAGTCATCTCCTCCAATGCGTTCGATGTACATTCTACCCGTCCAGATTTGTCAATAAGACTAAATCTTAGGTTTTCAACATAACCAATGTATCTCAATAAGGTACATTACACTAGGAGTAAGTCCTAACGTACGAATACCCAAAAAGGGGTTCTAAGAGTCCTAAAAACAACAATTTAAGTTTCCAAACAGCAAGCACACGCTTGGCGTTCATGTCAAAACGGAGTTATTCCCAGTCCCGTTCCCTTGAAGAATCGCGATCGGTCGCTCCCCATGCTTCTACTCAAAGTAGAGAACAAGTACAGGCACATAATGGACATGAATCTCATCCCAAAGTGGTCTACAATAATACTCCTAATGTCCAATACAATTTCCACTTCAAACATTGAACACCGTGTCTATATTGGGGTCTACAAGCAACTATGGATTACTCTTAGCAAGAAACTTTAGATCACTTAAGTCCTAACTCATACTCACATTCATGACATGTTTCTTGATCTCAAACAACAACTCTAAGCTAGTAAAGTACAAGTTCAAACTCATTTCTATGAACATGGTGCAAACCAGTGAGCTCTACGTTTCACTGTGTTTCTGTCATCACTTGCAAAAATTATATAAAATCGAATACTTGTCCAAATCAGGATTTATTGGTCATTCCGGGAAGTTATATATGTCTACTAAAAGTTTCTAGTTATAAGAGTCTTCAGATAAGGTCGTTTAGACACTCTTATGGGTCCATCTTTAACAAGTATACAGACCTCCTGAACAATTGATCAGATCAACACAGTCATGGGATAAAATCTATTTAAAATATCATATGGTGTCAGATCATCATCAAATTTTAGAATCTAGTTCCTGACACATGATGTTACAACACTTCCAAAAATCAAGTGACTCTACCTAGTAGATTTCCAATTATGTCCCTTTGAATGTCATTCAAAAACAGGGCAGTAACAACAGCAGTTCTGTTTACTAAAATCTCTAGTTCAGTTTGCAAGATTTTATTGACATAGCTACATTGGTCCATTTCTCATGAAATTTGAAACATAGGTCTTAGATACATCCAAATGACATAGTAAAATTTTAGATCAATCCCATAAGCATGCAGTAAAATACAAGTCATTCTTTCCACAACAATAATAATAAAAACTGCTTCTTTCTATTCTGACCAACATACAAGTTCGTAATTTATTTTAATAGCAGAAAAAATCAAAAAAATTTAGAAAGATTACTGAAGGTGTACGACACCTATATGATCATCTTCTAAAAATTTCAGATCAAAATACCAAGTAGTATTCATGCAATGAGCTACGGACTGACAACAAAAATTTAATCTTTTAACAGGATTTTCTAGTTTGGACTACTTATCACAAAACAAGTTGTTAAAGTTCATTCTTAGGCATGCATGTCATTTTTCGGTCATCACAAACCTCATTCATGCATAAAAACAACCATAAGGTTAGAAACACCCACCTTGATAAGTTTGATGGAAAAGAGAGATCCTACAAGCTCCTAGCTCCTTAATTTGCCTTCTTGCTCCTTGGTTCCTCCTCATTGTCTTCTCTTCTTCTCCTTGGCTTCTCTCCTTCCAAATCAGTAGCTAGGGTGTAGAGAGTAAGGTTTAGAGGTGTAGTAAATAGTTTAATTGTAGGGAAAGATGAGAAATGGAGCTAGAATGAGATGAGGGTGTTTTAATAGAGGATGGGGAATGAATGTGGATGGATTTTTTAGAGAGGAGGGAGGGAGAAAGTGAGAGGGCTGCATTGGGGGAGAATGGAGGCAGAGTGTAGGAGTGGAGAAGAACTCATCATGAGACAATTTGAGTTCAAAAAACCCTAACCCTTGCTCACTTTTCCCTCCTTTTCTCATGTAATATTTGGGCTTCATTTTTTTTTGTACAAGTCATATCACACTACAAGTGTGTGTACATGGTTCAATGGTAAAAAGAACATGGTTAGAGACCATGTTTATCTCATGGTGAGTCTAGTTGAAGCTTATGAGTTCATTTCATACTAAAAGCTTCAAAAAGAAAAATAAATAAATAACTAGCATTTTAGTGCTTAACAAATCATACATATATTCGTTTGAAAATCCGGGTTGTTACATCACTCCCTCCTTAGAATAGTTCTGTCCTCAGAACTACGCTTAGTTGGAAAGCAAACAAGAGTTAATTAAATAACTCGAGAAATATATTTTCTCATACAGGGTTCACAATCCCCTGCTACACAAGCCATTGTCATGATAGCTACCAAGAGTTGATCATTCTGCGAGTACTGGCTCCCATCCCGAAAAAGTCAACCTCACTTCGAGGATTGTCCTGGGGCCTATTTCATCCCTCGTCCCGAAAATCCTAGCGATCAAACACCAGTTGTGGAATGCGCTTTCTTCCCAACATACTGGAGGTCAATCCCATTCCACAAAACATTCTGGGGCTTCATCACACGAACTCCTCGTGAGTGTTGCTCTCGTCCCGAAATAGTGGAGATCAATCCCACTCCATAGAACATTCTGGGGCCTATTTCATTTCTCGTCCAGAATACTGGGGAATATCTCACTCCGTGGATCATTATGGTGCCTCCCAACTCACGATCGTTCTTGCTTCATCATATCTTCCTGCTTTAGATCTTGAAATTCCATTGTCTTTTCTTCTTTTAAGTATGGGGGGAAATAATGTTGCTTAAACTCGTCTAGGAAGTCCTCCCCATTCTGTGGGTCCTCTTCCCGTTCTTAATTTCACAGATTTCCTCCATTGCCTTCCTTTGTACCTCGTGAATTCTAGTCTCAACACTGAGTCTCGATGTGGCCTTGTCGTTCTTCCTCGACTTTGTGCTGTGACTCGCCCTCATTTGTCGTTCGACAGCAGACTTGCTACCTGCACACCAAGTTATGAATTTGTTTTCTTGACATACAGTTGCATATTTGCCCTTCAATATTCAGTTGCAAGTTTGCCTTTTGGACCTTCGATTGCAGACTTGCCCTCCGATATCCTGTTGCAAGTTTGCCTTCTGGACCATTGGTTGTAGACTTGCCCTCCCATGTCCAGTTGCAGGTTTGCCTTCTGGACCTTCGGCTACAGATTTGCCTTCCGATATCCAGTTGCAGGTTTGCCTCCCTGACTGTAACACCCTATTTTGTACGGTACCTGAAGATATGCATATGTATATGTATATTGTTAGTATGCGTGTAATTGATTGTAGTATTATGGGTCGATTTTTCCATCGTGGTGGATGGTCAGGGTTACGGGACGGTTTTTGGGAGAGTTGCATTCCAAAGATGCACGGGAACGAGACAGACCGATACTAGTATAACTACTAGTTTTCGGCACGACGCACATGCAAATATAACACGGTATGGTACTACAGTGAATATAGATTGCGTGCGCTCGTTAAAACACACGTCTCACACTCGTTGGAGCTCGTTAAGAGTTATGTTGGGCAGCCAACACACCTAACACAAAACCAATGGGTTAGCCATGGTTTTGGGGCCTACAAAACCACCTATAGTCTAACCTACCCCCCCCCCCCCCCCCCCCTTTTGTCAAATCCGGCCCACACCTCCATCACCCCTCATTTTCCACTTCATTTCTCCCATTTGCTCTGGAATTTTCAGAAGAGAACACCCCAAGAGAAGGAGGAGAGAAAAGAAGAAGGAAGGAAAGGAGAAGGACCAAGAAGGAGATTTCCAAGAGGAGCTTGAAGAGATTCCCTCTACTACTACAACCTGAGGTGGGAAGTTTCTCTAAACTTGAAATTCTTGTCTCTTAATTAAATTTGGTTGCATGCATGTGTGTTAGAATGCATAGGATTGCTTTTCAAAAGTTAGAAGTAGAAATCAGAATGGAACTAGCGAAAGCTGGTTCGGAGTGCCATGTTGTGGATTTTGTCGAGAGCACAATATGTTGAATTAGACCACAAAATTAAAATATTTTGTTCATTTATGTGTTAGGATCATCCATGATTTACTTCAGTTTTTTTTTAGATCATTTGTTATGCTAATAAAATTGAGAAATTGATGTGTCGTAAGGCAGACTCAGGAAAAGAAAAACAGAATGTTTGATATTGTAGGAATTTTCGTAATTTATTGAAGCATGATTTTGATCTGATATTTTTACTCATTATTCCTGAATGCATTTTGATTATCTAAAAAAGTCAGTAAATTATTTGGATGATTTTAGAGGCATGAGAAAAATCTATCTATGATCAGTATCTGAGGTTGAATTAAGAAAACTGGATGGTTTTGGAGATAACTTGCAGTAGCTATTACTCACTGAATAATTAGAATTTTGATATGAGGTCTTTTGCATAATGGTGGGTATGATGTCTAGTGTCACCACCATAAATTTTGTGTTAATTGGACAAGTGTGCCTCATGCCTCGAGGGAAGCGGGGCAGGTGTTATTGTCATGCTCCGCTTTCCAAAAGTACGGAATACAAGCATGTGACATTAGCCCAGCGAATGACTTGCGTCATCCATAAGCTGTTACTGATTCAACTCAACAATATAAACAAGAAAGCGATACAACCACGCATGCAATAAAAGAAAAATCAGATGAATAACAATACTTGGAATATAAGCATGAAATAACCAAATATAATAATCTAACATCTAGAAACAATAATAACAATATTCGGGCCAAATGCCCACAATACAATGAAATAACAATGTTCAATAATTTAAGTCTCCATCACATAAACAATAAGATGCTATCAATTCCTTCACCATTGCTGTTCTCCCAACCCATCAGGTAATTCTCCTTGATTACCTGTAAGCTGTTCATATAAAAAGAGAATAATATATCCTTATAGCAAGTCTTGGACAGCAAGTAGATAAAAGCAGTGAAACAATGGCAATAACGATATAACAATGAATTCAATGAAACAATATGGTCGATAGCAATGAATGGTCGCAAAACGATAACGATGCAATATGCAATGACGATGATCAATAACAATAACAATAAACGATAACAATAATGTGAACAATAACTATAACACTGTTCAATAACGATGACAATATGCAATGATGATGTGATGACAATCTTAAGTCTATTATTCAATTTAGTACTAACTAATGCACATCCTATTGCGTCCCATTCCACAGGTTTGATGCATACAACAAATTTCGTTTAGACTAAGGTGGTACATTTTGTAGATCATGTACTCGGCACGATGACAATAACGATAACAATAGTAACACGGGTCATTACCGCAATTTATTGCACAATGACGATAACAATATTAACACGGGCCATTCCGCAATTCATTGCACAATGACGATAACAATATTAACACGGGCCATTGCCGCAATTCCTTGCACAATGAATATAACAATATTTTGGGAACAAGGCCCCCACTTTCGAATACAGTCACTATATCATCAACTACTCTAGTCAGCCCTTAACCCCGACCTGATTAACAATTCTTTATTCAATCCATATGAAATAATTGTTGGCAATATTATGAAGCCAATAGGGAACAATAGGGACAATAATATCAATGGGGAAGTGATAAAACGATCAATAGGGAACACTAGGATGATGACAATACAACACTAAGATCATGCAATGTAATTCATACAATTCAATGTATCAAATACAACAATATAGATTCGATTATATTATCAAAATATGGAAACTCAATTCTGGACAGCAGTAGGTTATTGTACTAAAATTGGATTTTTTGCTGCTACAAAATGGCAAATGTGGATCCGTCAGAAGTTCTAGAAAGTTGACTCCTACCCGGTTCTAATGCATATTTAAAGTCAAAGTTCTGATAAAAATAGCTAGGTTAATTACAGGGTTCTTTACAGATTACTGATTCTGGCTGGTTATCAATGTCAATTAATTATTGTTATAAAATCAGTAAATATTCACTTTAAAAATGAGTAAAAATAATTATCATGACCATAAGCATGTTAACTATCAATCTGAAATTTATCATGGCAATATTTAATCATTAGTTCATCTATTTAATCAGTTTAACATGATGTATTCATGAATGAGGAAATTCTGAAAATAAAATGCAGCAGTAGTAAAATGATCATAACTCATGCAATATAAGTCGGAATTCAATAATTTTTAGCGTTCTGGAAACTAGAAACATAGGGCTACATTTCATATTTAGAAATTTGTGGGTTTTGAAGATTGTATCTATGTCAAAACAGCCTAACAATGTTCATGTTGACAATAAATTATAGGGTCTCGATATATTTCATGAATAAAATGATCTAAACGTTATAGACGATGAGTTAGGGGTTGACAACTTAAATCACAGCAAGCTATGTCTATATGAACATGGTATTAAGATGAATAATATCCACAATCTTACCAATTAAAATCAACCAATACACCAACAACAATCATACGAACAATAAAACTAGCATACGATTCTATAATAATTCGTGTATGCCATGACATGATTCACAATATTAATCCCTACTCATATATACAATAAATAACTACATGAATGCATGCAAGATCTCTATAAATCGGGGATAAATAGACGGCACGAAGTCAAGATTACTATGTGGATTCGCTGGTGTAAATCCATAGTATCCCGACGATAGATAACGAAATACGATACACGGTAATCAATATAGATCTACTTGCGGAATTCAATAAATATTCTCGAATACGATACAATAACAATTTGAGAGTGAGATGACTTGCCTTTATAGACGATTAGATCCAAAGTAATTGAATAACGGGATTAGGATCCTGGGGTGACACGTGCACTCTATGTGTAAAAGAGATACACAGCAACACAGCAAGATCGATCAGTAACACAGCAACACAAGCACAAGGAGACATCGCAAGATGACGATTGGCAGTGCTTGCCGCTCGGGTGGGGCGCTGTTAGGGTCGACAGGGCTGGCTCGATGGAGATAGGGATGGTATTGGGGTGTTGGGGTGCTCGGGGTCGACTGGGTTGTGGAGGGACAACGGTCGACGAGGTTGAGCAGGAGAGAGGAGGGGCAGTCGAGGTTTGTGCAGGCAGTGACTAAAGGTGGTGGCGATGGGTTTGAGAAGCACAGAGGTAGGGGAAAAAGGTTGAAGAAGGGGTGACGACTGTGTATAGAGGTGATAGGTTAGATGATTAGGGTTAAGGGGAGAATTAGGGTTAAGTTGGGTTAATGGGTAGTGGGTTATAAGGTTAGGATCCAATAAGAAGGATTATAGGGATTTGGGTTCAATTAAGAAAGGCTATTGGGTTAGATTAATAGGATAAATATGTATCGAAAGATGAATGTGAACAAAAATAAATATACTCATGGCTAGGGGAAAAATCACGAATCAAATAAATAGAAAATTATCAACCCACAACAATAATAGGAATAAAATAGAAGGACAAATTTCATGGGATTCAAACTTCAAATTGAGAAATAAGATTCGAACAACATCTTGGAATCAAATGATAGCTAAAGAATAATATTAGAACTAATATTATTCGGTACAATAAATGAAATAAAATGAAATGTTATTGAATTACAAAAGAGAATTACAATGGAAATCAATAAAAAGGGAAAAAATCGAAAATGGGAGTTACAGTTATTCTAATGGGACCAGATGACTTCATCCTCCAGTACTCTCTCCGTATAAATTTTCGATCCTCCAACAACGAATGCGAGTACGAGGCCCTAATAGCCGTATTGCTCCTAGCTCGAAAGTAGGGGCTTGCCGTATGAAAGTATACAGTGACTCCCAGCTAGTAGTTAATCAGGTCCTTGGGGAATACGAGGCTAGAGATGATCGGATGGTTAAATATCTTGCCCGCGTCAAGCAGCTTCTAAGCACGTTCCAAGGTTCCGAAATTATCTGCATACCACGAGAGAAGAATGGGCAAGAAGATGCCTTGTCCAAGTTAGCCTCTTCGTCTTTTGAAGGACTTGATCATACTGTCCTTATTGAGGTTCTCCTCCATCCCAGCATCGAGGAAGCACATTATGAACTCATGATGATTCCTCCCCTACCACCCGGGGAGAATTGGATGAAACCATTGTTAAAATTCCTCGAGGGGGGCATACTCCCAACGGATCAGAAAGAAGCAAGAAAAATCCGAATAAGGGCAGAACGCTACACTATCACTGAAAGGGTCTTGTATAAGCGCTCATATACTCCAGTTGATGGCCGACCATATCTTTGGTGCTTATCCCCTGAAGAGGCCTAGTACGCCCTTAAGGAAGTCCATGAAGGAATTGGTGGTACCCATATCGGAGCAAGATCCCTCGCCCGAAAGATCCTCAATCATGGTTACTATTAGCCCACACTCATCAGAGTTGCTCAGCAACATGTTCGTCAATGTACTTCTTGTCAAAAGTTTGTGTCCATTAAACGGGCACCCCAAGCTGAGCTTCGTTCCTCATCCAGCCCAATCCCCTTCGCTATGTGGGGGATGGATCTCCTCGGACCCTTACCACCGGCTACCGGGCAAAGGAAATTTCTCATGATAGCAATTGACTATTTTACTAAGTGGATTGAAGCTGAACCACTTGCTACAATTACTGAGAACAAGGTCCAGCAGTTCCGATGGAGAAACATCAATTGCTGATTCGGTATTCCCCGTATCATAGTCACTGACAATGGAACACAGTTCACAGGGACAACCTTTCAGCAATTCTGCACCGACATGGGCATTCAGTAGCGATTCTCTTCTGTCTCCCACCCGCAAACCAATGTTCAAGCAGAAAACACAAATAAGCAAATCTTAACAGGCCTCTGCCGAAGGCTCGATAGAGCATCCGAAGGCTTGTGGGTCGAGCATTTCCCAAATGTGCTATGGTCCTACAGGACCAATAAGAGAACCCCTACAGGAGAATCTCCCTTCAACCTCACCTACGACTTTGAAGCTATTATTCCTCTTGAAGTTGGTCTACCCTCTCCTCGCCTGATCGCGTTCGACCGAGAAAAAAACTCAAACAGCCTCAAAGCCAATCTTGATCTCATAGATGAAATCCGTGAATGCTCATTTATGTGACAGCAAGCGTACAATAGCGAGTCGAAAAGTTCTACAATCGGAAAGTATGCCCTACCAATATGAAAGAAGGAGATCTAGTTTTGCGAAAACTAGAAATCTCATATCCTTGCAACAAGGGCAAACTCTCTCCGATTTGGGAAGGACCATACAGGATCTCTAAAGTGGTTCATCCAGGAACTTACCGACTTGCAGATCCAGGGGGGCAGGATCTACCGAGAACTTGGAATGCGGAGCACCTGATGAAGTACCGAGAGGGTGTTCAAACACCGCTCAAAGCAACTTCTGCATAAAGCATTTCTTAATTTCTTTCTTTCACTTAGTTGTATTCTCTATGTAATGAAAGCTTGCAGTTTAAATGCAGCCACTTAGTTCTCTTTTATAAAAGCACTTTACTTTTGCAAAAAGCTACTGTCAAAGCCGATTGTTTTGCCTCAAAACGTACACTCTAAATACGAAAACTCCCAAACAACAAGTTCATAGTCCAACACTTGGTTTGACGCCGCTTTAGCCACTTGTAAGCAAGCAAGTGCAAAGCAGCTCGCCATTCAGAATTTCTCCCACAACTGTTGAAACTCTTAAATGACAAGTTCGGAGTCCAACACTTGGTTCGACGCCACTTCAACCACTTGCAAATGAGAAAGTGCAAAGCAGCTCGCCATTCGGAATCGCTTCCATAACTATTGAAACTCTTAAACGACAAAGTTCGGAGTCCAGCACTTGGTTCGACGCCGCTTTAGCCACTTGCAAAAAGCAGCTCACCATTCGGAATAGCTCCCACAACTATTGGAACTCTTAAACGAAAAGTTCGGAGTCAAACACTTGATTCGACGCTGCTTTGGTCACTTGCAAATGAGCAAGTGCAAAGAAGCTCGTCATTCGGAATTGCTCCCACAACTGTTGAAACTCTTAAACGACAAGTTCGGAGTCCAGCACTTGTGTAACCCCTATTTTCCATTTTCTATATGTTTGGGTGTATTTTTCTTTTTCGTGTATTTATTCATATTGTATCTCTTTCGAACAGTGTATTGGATCTTCATTTTCAATATATTCATCTTTGATTTGTCGTCTTTTATTTGATCTTCTTATCAATTGTCTCCTATTATTTTATCTCTGTTTGATCGAGCTTGTATTTTTTATCCTCATTATTCAAATTGTTCGTACCTTATTTTGTTTATCCATTTTGTTACCATCTCATTATTTTGGATCATCTTATTTTTATTTGGATCTATTCATACCCAAAACCCTATTAAATCTTTTTAATTAAACCCTAATCCATTTAAACCCTATTGGATCCATTCAAAACCCGTTTTCTACCCCGAACCCGTCAGCTCCCCAAAACCCTAACTAACCTATATATATATATATATATATATATATATATATATATCCATGTTCTCAACCCTATTCATCAAACCTAGCCGCTCACCTAAACCCTGCTCTCCCGACCTCCTTCCTCCCACCTCCTGTGTAGCACCCCAAATTCCTAACATAGGAACTCGTAACACACTCCAGAATCTTCCTTCAAATGAGTCACAACACAAAAAAAATCACAGGAAATTAAAAACTTTTATTACATCAAATTGTTATTACAATGTCCACTGATTATAACAATTACAATTAATTGTTACAACAAGAATGTACAACAGAATTTGGACAATAACTTTCACTTGGATGCTTTCCCCTGCTAGAGCTTTCCCGTGCTCCCAACTCGGCAGTCCTGCACTGCTAACTGTGGACACGTCAATTGATTACAACTGACGAAATGCTATACCCGGCTATCCTCTCTACGCCATAGTATAACGGTTCCAACCTTAACAAACACAAATATTTGATGCAAAGAAAAAGTGATGTCAAACAAGTATCGGTGTATGCCATGGCCTAAACTAATGCACACACTAAGCACACAATGCTCCTAACGCTAATGCATGCTTGGCTGAAAAATATGCATCCCATACTACACACCCCACAACCAAACAACGTTCTTCAATTTAATGGGGCTCGATCCCCAGCTATGCATCCTAACCTTGTGCTCTCCCCTGTTTCTAATTCTAGTGATGGTGAGGCTACAGGCCCCTGTTGTGAATCTAGTCACTACTGTCAATAGTGGTGTCCAATCCTCATGTTTTATCCACTATGTCTGGGATCCCAGTCGCAGGCTTACCCTGCGTGAATCTAATTAAATCGGCTTACCTGATATGTTGCTGTATCTACGTCTCCCCGGACCTCACCAAAAGCCAATATATGGGCACAAGGGCTCGATTACCGAGTGATTAGAGCAACTCCTGATAGAGTCTAGCTCTATGGGACATCGTCTAATCCATCTGTCAACATTGATCGACAAAGGACCTGACGAATATAGGGTTTCCCCAACTCCGCTATCTCGTCCTTACACTAGAATAGAATTTGCAGTCGAGACGACGTCAATACTCCAAACCTCCTCAAAGGTTCTTACGGATCATAAAGGCAATTATGCCGAGACAGCGGAGCCCCTAACAGAGTGTCACCGCTCCCAGGGCAGCTCGGCATCCCTGTCCGCATTAAACAAACCTAGGATTCGGTCGGGAGCGATGACGCCATGCGTCCCCATGACGGGGGAACACCCTTGCTAGTGCCTGTCCTTACATTCAAACAAGACTCAATCTAGTCCAACCAAAGTATCAAGGCTACCCCACTCTAAGATTAAAAGTTATGGTTGAATTCAAGACTTGTTTTATTGACCGACTACTCGGACCATCACTCTAGACAACTCTAATTCTTTTAGTTAGGCGATCTATCTACCATTTCCAAATTCCTAACTCGATAATCTACTTACTTGCCATGATCAACTAGTTCAATTCTATTAGTAGACTCTCCCTAGTTAGTCACCTTTATCAAAATAGATCTCAACCCATTTCACACTAAGACTCAACTAGCCCTCTAGTCCGTCCCAAGATTTGACCCACCTCGGCCCACACTTGGCACGAACCCCCAGCGAATCGTCCCCATCGATTGCCGCAACCACATCGACGCTTGGAGTTTGATTACAACCTCGGCCCGACCAACAAATAGATTTCTCCTGAACTTAACGCTCCACGGTCCTTGACAGGTAGTAGCGCCAAACACAACCCATGGAATCCATCCATGTACGGCAAGTACGTCGGTTCACGAGTCATCTCCTCCAATGCGTTCGATGTACATTCTACCCGTCCAGATTTGTCAATAAGACTAAATCTTAGGTTTTCAACATAACCAATGTATCTCAATAAGGTACATTACACTAGGAGTAAGTCCTAACGTACGAATACCCAAAAAGGGGTTCTAAGAGTCCTAAAAACAACAATTTAAGTTTCCAAACAGCAAGCACACGCTTGGCGTTCATGTCAAAACGGAGTTATTCCCAGTCCCGTTCCCTTGAAGAATCGCGATCGGTCGCTCCCCATGCTTCTACTCAAAGTAGAGAACAAGTACAGGCACATAATGGACATGAATCTCATCCCAAAGTGGTCTACAATAATACTCCTAATGTCCAATACAATTTCCACTTCAAACATTGAACACCGTGTCTATATTGGGGTCTACAAGCAACTATGGATTACTCTTAGCAAGAAACTTTAGATCACTTAAGTCCTAACTCATACTCACATTCATGACATGTTTCTTGATCTCAAACAACAACTCTAAGCTAGTAAAGTACAAGTTCAAACTCATTTCTATGAACATGGTGCAAACCAGTGAGCTCTACGTTTCACTGTGTTTCTGTCATCACTTGCAAAAATTATATAAAATCGAATACTTGTCCAAATCAAGATTTATTGGTCATTCCGGGAAGTTATATATGTCTACTAAAAGTTTCTAGTTATAAGAGTCTTCAGATAAGGTCGTTTAGACACTCTTATGGGTCCATCTTTAACAAGTATACAGACCTCCTGAACAATTGATCAGATCAACACAGTCATGGGATAAAATCTATTTAAAATATCATATGGTGTCAGATCATCATCAAATTTTAGAATCTAGTTCCTGACACATGATGTTACAACACTTCCAAAAATCAAGTGACTCTACCTAGTAGATTTCCAATTATGTCCTTTTGAATGTCATTCAAAAACATGGCAGTAACAACAGCAGTTCTGTTTACTAAAATCTCTAGTTCAGTTTGCAAGATTTTATTGACATAGCTACATTGGTCCATTTCTCATGAAATTTGAAACATAGGTCTTAGATACATCCAAATGACATAGTAAAATTTTAGATCAATCCCATAAGCATGCAGTAAAATACAAGTCATTCTTTCCACAACAGTAATAATAAAAACTGCTTCTTTCTATTCTGACCAACATACAAGTTCGTAATTTATTTTAATAGCAGAAAAAATCAAAAAAATTTAGAAAGATTACTGAAGGTGTACGACACCTATATGATCATCTTCTAAAAATTTCAGATCAAAATACCAAGTAGTATTCATGCAATGAGCTACGGACTGACAACAAAAATTTAATCTTTTAACAGGATTTTCTGGTTTGGACTACTTATCACAAAACAAGTTGTTAAAGTTCATTCTTAGGCATGCATGTCATTTTTCGGTCATCACAAACCTCATTCATGCATAAAAACAACCATAAGGTTAGAAACACCCACCTTGATAAGTTTGATGGAAAAGAGAGATCCTACAAGCTCCTAGCTCCTTAATTTGCCTTCTTGCTCCTTGGTTCCTCCTCATTGTCTTCTCTTCTTCTCCTTGGCTTCTCTCCTTCCAAATCAGTAGCTAGGGTGTAGAGAGTAAGGTTTAGAGGTGTAGTAAATAGTTTAATTGTAGGGAAAGATGAGAAATGGAGCTAGAATGAGATGAGGGTGTTTTAATAGAGGATGGGGAATGAATGTGGATGGATTTTTTAGAGAGGAGGGAGGGAGAAAGTGAGAGGGCTGCATTGGGGGAGAATGGAGGCAGAGTGTAGGAGTGGAGAAGAACTCATCATGAGACAATTTGAGTTCAAAAAACCCTAACCCTTGCTCACTTTTCCCTCCTTTTCTCATGTAATATTTGGGCTTCATTTTTTTTTGTACAAGTCATATCACACTACAAGTGTGTGTACATGGTTCAATGGTAAAAAGAACATGGTTAGAGACCATGTTTATCTCATGGTGAGTCTAGTTGAAGCTTATGAGTTCATTTCATACTAAAAGCTTCAAAAAGAAAAATAAATAAATAACTAGCATTTTAGTGCTTAACAAATCATACATATATTCGTTTGAAAATCCGGGTTGTTACATCACTCCCTCCTTAGAATAGTTCTGTCCTCAGAACTACGCTTAGTTGGAAAGCAAACAAGAGTTAATTAAATAACTCGAGAAATATATTTTCTCATACAGGGTTCACAATCCCCTGCTACACAAGCCATTGTCATGATAGCTACCAAGAGTTGATCATTCTGCGAGTACTGGCTCCCATCCCGAAAAAGTCAACCTCACTTCGAGGATTGTCCTGGGGCCTATTTCATCCCTCGTCCCGAAAATCCTAGCGATCAAACACCAGTTGTGGAATGCGCTTTCTTCCCAACATACTGGAGGTCAATCCCATTCCACAAAACATTCTGGGGCTTCATCACACGAACTCCTCGTGAGTGTTGCTCTCGTCCCGAAATAGTGGAGATCAATCCCACTCCATAGAACATTCTGGGGCCTATTTCATTTCTCGTCCAGAATACTGGGGAATATCTCACTCCGTGGATCATTATGGTGCCTCCCAACTCACGATCGTTCTTGCTTCATCATATCTTCCTGCTTTAGATCTTGAAATTCCATTGTCTTTTCTTCTTTTAAGTATGGGGGGAAATAATGTTGCTTAAACTCGTCTAGGAAGTCCTCCCCATTCTGTGGGTCCTCTTCCCGTTCTTAATTTCACAGATTTCCTCCATTGCCTTCCTTTGTACCTCGTGAATTCTAGTCTCAACACTGAGTCTCGATGTGGCCTTGTCGTTCTTCCTCGACTTTGTGCTGTGACTCGCCCTCATTTGTCGTTCGACAGCAGACTTGCTACCTGCACACCAAGTTATGAATTTGTTTTCTTGACATACAGTTGCATATTTGCCCTTCAATATTCAGTTGCAAGTTTGCCTTTTGGACCTTCGATTGCAGACTTGCCCTCCGATATCCTGTTGCAAGTTTGCCTTCTGGACCATTGGTTGTAGACTTGCCCTCCCATGTCCAGTTGCAGGTTTGCCTTCTGGACCTTCGGCTACAGATTTGCCTTCCGATATCCAGTTGCAGGTTTGCCTCCCTGACTGTAACACCCTATTTTGTACGGTACCTGAAGATATGCATATGTATATGTATATTGTTAGTATGCGTGTAATTGATTGTAGTATTATGGGTCGATTTTTCCATCGTGGTGGATGGTCAGGGTTACGGGACGGTTTTTGGGAGAGTTGCATTCCAAAGATGCACGGGAACGAGACAGACCGATACTAGTATAACTACTAGTTTTCGGCACGACGCACATGCAAATATAACACGGTATGGTACTACAGTGAATATAGATTGCGTGCGCTCGTTAAAACACACGTCTCACACTCGTTGGAGCTCGTTAAGAGTTATGTTGGGCAGCCAACACACCTAACACAAAACCAATGGGTTAGCCATGGTTTTGGGGCCTACAAAACCACCTATAGTCTAACCTACCCCCCCCCCCCCCCTTTTGTCAAATCCGGCCCACACCTCCATCACCCCTCATTTTCCACTTCATTTCTCCCATTTGCTCTGGAATTTTCAGAAGAGAACACCCCAAGAGAAGGAGGAGAGAAAAGAAGAAGGAAGGAAAGGAGAAGGACCAAGAAGGAGATTTCCAAGAGGAGCTTGAAGAGATTCCCTCTACTACTACAACCTGAGGTGGGAAGTTTCTCTAAACTTGAAATTCTTGTCTCTTAATTAAATTTGGTTGCATGCATGTGTGTTAGAATGCATAGGATTGCTTTTCAAAAGTTAGAAGTAGAAATCAGAATGGAACTAGCGAAAGCTGGTTCGGAGTGCCATGTTGTGGATTTTGTCGAGAGCACAATATGTTGAATTAGACCACAAAATTAAAATATTTTGTTCATTTATGTGTTAGGATCATCCATGATTTACTTCAGTTTTTTTTTAGATCATTTGTTATGCTAATAAAATTGAGAAATTGATGTGTCGTAAGGCAGACTCAGGAAAAGAAAAACAGAATGTTTGATATTGTAGGAATTTTCGTAATTTATTGAAGCATGATTTTGATCTGATATTTTTACTCATTATTCCTGAATGCATTTTGATTATCTAAAAAAGTCAGTAAATTATTTGGATGATTTTAGAGGCATGAGAAAAATCTATCTATGATCAGTATCTGAGGTTGAATTAAGAAAACTGGATGGTTTTGGAGATAACTTGCAGTAGCTATTACTCACTGAATAATTAGAATTTTGATATGAGGTCTTTTGCATAATGGTGGGTATGATGTCTAGTGTCACCACCATAAATTTTGTGTTAATTGGACAAGTGTGCCTCATGCCTCGAGGGAAGCGGGGCAGGTGTTATTGTCATGCTCCGCTTTCCAAAAGTACGGAATACAAGCATGTGACATTAGCCCAGCGAATGACTTGCGTCATCCATAAGCTGTTACTGATTCAACTCAACAATATAAACAAGAAAGCGATACAACCACGCATGCAATAAAAGAAAAATCAGATGAATAACAATACTTGGAATATAAGCATGAAATAACCAAATATAATAATCTAACATCTAGAAACAATAATAACAATATTCGGGCCAAATGCCCACAATACAATGAAATAACAATGTTCAATAATTTAAGTCTCCATCACATAAACAATAAGATGCTATCAATTCCTTCACCATTGCTGTTCTCCCAACCCATCAGGTAATTCTCCTTGATTACCTGTAAGCTGTTCATATAAAAAGAGAATAATATATCCTTATAGCAAGTCTTGGACAGCAAGTAGATAAAAGCAGTGAAACAATGGCAATAACGATATAACAATGAATTCAATGAAACAATATGGTCGATAGCAATGAATGGTCGCAAAACGATAACGATGCAATATGCAATGACGATGATCAATAACAATAACAATAAACGATAACAATAATGTGAACAATAACTATAACACTGTTCAATAACGATGACAATATGCAATGATGATGTGATGACAATCTTAAGTCTATTATTCAATTTAGTACTAACTAATGCACATCCTATTGCGTCCCATTCCACAGGTTTGATGCATACAACAAATTTCGTTTAGACTAAGGTGGTACATTTTGTAGATCATGTACTCGGCACGATGACAATAACGATAACAATAGTAACACGGGTCATTACCGCAATTTATTGCACAATGACGATAACAATATTAACACGGGCCATTCCGCAATTCATTGCACAATGACGATAACAATATTAACACGGGCCATTGCCGCAATTCCTTGCACAATGAATATAACAATATTTTGGGAACAAGGCCCCCACTTTCGAATACAGTCACTATATCATCAACTACTCTAGTCAGCCCTTAACCCCGACCTGATTAACAATTCTTTATTCAATCCATATGAAATAATTGTTGGCAATATTATGAAGCCAATAGGGAACAATAGGGACAATAATATCAATGGGGAAGTGATAAAACGATCAATAGGGAACACTAGGATGATGACAATACAACACTAAGATCATGCAATGTAATTCATACAATTCAATGTATCAAATACAACAATATAGATTCGATTATATTATCAAAATATGGAAACTCAATTCTGGACAGCAGTAGGTTATTGTACTAAAATTGGATTTTTTGCTGCTACAAAATGGCAAATGTGGATCCGTCAGAAGTTCTAGAAAGTTGACTCCTACCCGGTTCTAATGCATATTTAAAGTCAAAGTTCTGATAAAAATAGCTAGGTTAATTACAGGGTTCTTTACAAATTACTGATTCTGGCTGGTTATCAATGTCAATTAATTATTGTTATAAAATCAGTAAATATTCACTTTAAAAATGAGTAAAAATAATTATCATGACCATAAGCATGTTAACTATCAATCTGAAATTTATCATGGCAATATTTAATCATTAGTTCATCTATTTAATCAGTTTAACATGATGTATTCATGAATGAGGAAATTCTGAAAATAAAATGCAGCAGTAGTAAAATGATCATAACTCATGCAATATAAGTCGGAATTCAATAATTTTTAGCGTTCTGGAAACTAGAAACATAGGGCTACATTTCATATTTAGAAATTTGTGGGTTTTGAAGATTGTATCTATGTCAAAATAGCCTAACAATGTTCATGTTGACAATAAATTATAGGGTCTCGATATATTTCATGAATAAAATGATCTAAACGTTATAGACGATGAGTTAGGGGTTGACAACTTAAATCACAGCAAGCTATGTCTATATGAACATGGTATTAAGATGAATAATATCCACAATCTTACCAATTAAAATCAACCCATACACCAACAACAATCATACGAACAATAAAACTAGCATACGATTCTATAATAATTCGTGTATGCCATGACATGATTCACAATATTAATCCCTACTCATATATACAATAAATAACTACATGAATGCATGCAAGATCTCTATAAATCGGGGATAAATAGACGGCACGAAGTCAAGATTACTATGTGGATTCGCTGGTGTAAATCCATAGTATCCCGACGATAGATAACGAAATACGATACACGGTAATCAATATAGATCTACTTGCGGAATTCAATAAATATTCTCGAATACGATACAATAACAATTTGAGAGTGAGATGACTTGCCTTTATAGACGATTAGATCCAAAGTAATTGAATAACGGGATTAGGATCCTGGGGTGACACGTGCACTCTATGTGTAAAAGAGATACACAGCAACACAGCAAGATCGATCAGTAACACAGCAACACAAGCACAAGGAGACATCGCAAGATGACGATTGGCAGTGCTTGCCGCTCGGGTGGGGCGCTGTTAGGGTCGACAGGGCTGGCTCGATGGAGATAGGGATGGTATTGGGGTGTTGGGGTGCTCGGGGTCGACTGGGTTGTGGAGGGACAACGGTCGACGAGGTTGAGCAGGAGAGAGGAGGGGCAGTCGAGGTTTGTGCAGGCAGTGACTAAAGGTGGTGGCGATGGGTTTGAGAAGCACAGAGGTAGGGGAAAAAGGTTGAAGAAGGGGTGACGACTGTGTATAGAGGTGATAGGTTAGATGATTAGGGTTAAGGGGAGAATTAGGGTTAAGTTGGGTTAATGGGTAGTGGGTTATAAGGTTAGGATCCAATAAGAAGGATTATAGGGATTTGGGTTCAATTAAGAAAGGCTATTGGGTTAGATTAATAGGATAAATATGTATCGAAAGATGAATGTGAACAAAAATAAATATACTCATGGCTAGGGGAAAAATCACGAATCAAATAAATAGAAAATTATCAACCCACAACAATAATAGGAATAAAATAGAAGGACAAATTTCATGGGATTCAAACTTCAAATTGAGAAATAAGATTCGAACAACATCTTGGAATCAAATGATAGCTAAAGAATAATATTAGAACTAATATTATTCGGTACAATAAATGAAATAAAATGAAATGTTATTGAATTACAAAAGAGAATTACAATGGAAATCAATAAAAAGGGAAAAAATCGAAAATGGGAGTTACAGTTATTCTAATGGGACCAGATGACTTCATCCTCCAGTACTCTCTCCGTATAAATTTTCGATCCTCCAACAACGAATGCGAGTACGAGGCCCTAATAGCCGTATTGCTCCTAGCTCGAAAGTAGGGGCTTGCCGTATGAAAGTATACAGTGACTCCCAGCTAGTAGTTAATCAGGTCCTTGGGGAATACGAGGCTAGAGATGATCGGATGGTTAAATATCTTGCCCGCGTCAAGCAGCTTCTAAGCACGTTCCAAGGTTCCGAAATTATCTGCATACCACGAGAGAAGAATGGGCAAGAAGATGCCTTGTCCAAGTTAGCCTCTTCGTCTTTTGAAGGACTTGATCATACTGTCCTTATTGAGGTTCTCCTCCATCCCAGCATCGAGGAAGCACATTATGAACTCATGATGATTCCTCCCCTACCACCCGGGGAGAATTGGATGAAACCATTGTTAAAATTCCTCGAGGGGGGCATACTCCCAACGGATCAGAAAGAAGCAAGAAAAATCCGAATAAGGGCAGAACGCTACACTATCACTGAAAGGGTCTTGTATAAGCGCTCATATACTCCAGTTGATGGCCGACCATATCTTTGGTGCTTATCCCCTGAAGAGGCCTAGTACGCCCTTAAGGAAGTCCATGAAGGAATTGGTGGTACCCATATCGGAGCAAGATCCCTCGCCCGAAAGATCCTCAATCATGGTTACTATTAGCCCACACTCATCAGAGTTGCTCAGCAACATGTTCGTCAATGTACTTCTTGTCAAAAGTTTGTGTCCATTAAACGGGCACCCCAAGCTGAGCTTCGTTCCTCATCCAGCCCAATCCCCTTCGCTATGTGGGGGATGGATCTCCTCGGACCCTTACCACCGGCTACCGGGCAAAGGAAATTTCTCATGATAGCAATTGACTATTTTACTAAGTGGATTGAAGCTGAACCACTTGCTACAATTACTGAGAACAAGGTCCAGCAGTTCCGATGGAGAAACATCAATTGCTGATTCGGTATTCCCCGTATCATAGTCACTGACAATGGAACACAGTTCACAGGGACAACCTTTCAGCAATTCTGCACCGACATGGGCATTCAGTAGCGATTCTCTTCTGTCTCCCACCCGCAAACCAATGTTCAAGCAGAAAACACAAATAAGCAAATCTTAACAGGCCTCTGCCGAAGGCTCGATAGAGCATCCGAAGGCTTGTGGGTCGAGCATTTCCCAAATGTGCTATGGTCCTACAGGACCAATAAGAGAACCCCTACAGGAGAATCTCCCTTCAACCTCACCTACGACTTTGAAGCTATTATTCCTCTTGAAGTTGGTCTACCCTCTCCTCGCCTGATCGCGTTCGACCGAGAAAAAAACTCAAACAGCCTCAAAGCCAATCTTGATCTCATAGATGAAATCCGTGAATGCTCATTTATGTGACAGCAAGCGTACAATAGCGAGTCGAAAAGTTCTACAATCGGAAAGTATGCCCTACCAATATGAAAGAAGGAGATCTAGTTTTGCGAAAACTAGAAATCTCATATCCTTGCAACAAGGGCAAACTCTCTCCGATTTGGGAAGGACCATACAGGATCTCTAAAGTGGTTCATCCAGGAACTTACCGACTTGCAGATCCAGGGGGGCAGGATCTACCGAGAACTTGGAATGCGGAGCACCTGATGAAGTACCGAGAGGGTGTTCAAACACCGCTCAAAGCAACTTCTGCATAAAGCATTTCTTAATTTCTTTCTTTCACTTAGTTGTATTCTCTATGTAATGAAAGCTTGCAGTTTAAATGCAGCCACTTAGTTCTCTTTTATAAAAGCACTTTACTTTTGCAAAAAGCTACTGTCAAAGCCGATTGTTTTGCCTCAAAACGTACACTCTAAATACGAAAACTCCCAAACAACAAGTTCATAGTCCAACACTTGGTTTGACGCCGCTTTAGCCACTTGTAAGCAAGCAAGTGCAAAGCAGCTCGCCATTCAGAATTTCTCCCACAACTGTTGAAACTCTTAAATGACAAGTTCGGAGTCCAACACTTGGTTCGACGCCACTTCAACCACTTGCAAATGAGAAAGTGCAAAGCAGCTCGCCATTCGGAATCGCTTCCATAACTATTGAAACTCTTAAACGACAAAGTTCGGAGTCCAGCACTTGGTTCGACGCCGCTTTAGCCACTTGCAAAAAGCAGCTCACCATTCGGAATAGCTCCCACAACTATTGGAACTCTTAAACGAAAAGTTCGGAGTCAAACACTTGATTCGACGCTGCTTTGGTCACTTGCAAATGAGCAAGTGCAAAGAAGCTCGTCATTCGGAATTGCTCCCACAACTGTTGAAACTCTTAAACGACAAGTTCGGAGTCCAGCACTTGTGTAACCCCTATTTTCCATTTTCTATATGTTTGGGTGTATTTTTCTTTTTCGTGTATTTATTCATATTGTATCTCTTTCGAACAGTGTATTGGATCTTCATTTTCAATATATTCATCTTTGATTTGTCGTCTTTTATTTGATCTTCTTATCAATTGTCTCCTATTATTTTATCTCTGTTTGATCGAGCTTGTATTTTTTATCCTCATTATTCAAATTGTTCGTACCTTATTTTGTTTATCCATTTTGTTACCATCTCATTATTTTGGATCATCTTATTTTTATTTGGATCTATTCATACCCAAAACCCTATTAAATCTTTTTAATTAAACCCTAATCCATTTAAACCCTATTGGATCCATTCAAAACCCGTTTTCTACCCCGAACCCGTCAGCTCCCCAAAACCCTAACTAACCTATATATATATATATATATATATATATATATATATCCATGTTCTCAACCCTATTCATCAAACCTAGCCGCTCACCTAAACCCTGCTCTCCCGACCTCCTTCCTCCCACCTCCTGTGTAGCACCCCAAATTCCTAACATAGGAACTCGTAACACACTCCAGAATCTTCCTTCAAATGAGTCACAACACAAAAAAAATCACAGGAAATTAAAAACTTTTATTACATCAAATTGTTATTACAATGTCCACTGATTATAACAATTACAATTAATTGTTACAACAAGAATGTACAACAGAATTTGGACAATAACTTTCACTTGGATGCTTTCCCCTGCTAGAGCTTTCCCGTGCTCCCAACTCGGCAGTCCTGCACTGCTAACTGTGGACACGTCAATTGATTACAACTGACGAAATGCTATACCCGGCTATCCTCTCTACGCCATAGTATAACGGTTCCAACCTTAACAAACACAAATATTTGATGCAAAGAAAAAGTGATGTCAAACAAGTATCGGTGTATGCCATGGCCTAAACTAATGCACACACTAAGCACACAATGCTCCTAACGCTAATGCATGCTTGGCTGAAAAATATGCATCCCATACTACACACCCCACAACCAAACAACGTTCTTCAATTTAATGGGGCTCGATCCCCAGCTATGCATCCTAACCTTGTGCTCTCCCCTGTTTCTAATTCTAGTGATGGTGAGGCTACAGGCCCCTGTTGTGAATCTAGTCACTACTGTCAATAGTGGTGTCCAATCCTCATGTTTTATCCACTATGTCTGGGATCCCAGTCGCAGGCTTACCCTGCGTGAATCTAATTAAATCGGCTTACCTGATATGTTGCTGTATCTACGTCTCCCCGGACCTCACCAAAAGCCAATATATGGGCACAAGGGCTCGATTACCGAGTGATTAGAGCAACTCCTGATAGAGTCTAGCTCTATGGGACATCGTCTAATCCATCTGTCAACATTGATCGACAAAGGACCTGACGAATATAGGGTTTCCCCAACTCCGCTATCTCGTCCTTACACTAGAATAGAATTTGCAGTCGAGACGACGTCAATACTCCAAACCTCCTCAAAGGTTCTTACGGATCATAAAGGCAATTATGCCGAGACAGCGGAGCCCCTAACAGAGTGTCACCGCTCCCAGGGCAGCTCGGCATCCCTGTCCGCATTAAACAAACCTAGGATTCGGTCGGGAGCGATGACGCCATGCGTCCCCATGACGGGGGAACACCCTTGCTAGTGCCTGTCCTTACATTCAAACAAGACTCAATCTAGTCCAACCAAAGTATCAAGGCTACCCCACTCTAAGATTAAAAGTTATGGTTGAATTCAAGACTTGTTTTATTGACCGACTACTCGGACCATCACTCTAGACAACTCTAATTCTTTTAGTTAGGCGATCTATCTACCATTTCCAAATTCCTAACTCGATAATCTACTTACTTGCCATGATCAACTAGTTCAATTCTATTAGTAGACTCTCCCTAGTTAGTCACCTTTATCAAAATAGATCTCAACCCATTTCACACTAAGACTCAACTAGCCCTCTAGTCCGTCCCAAGATTTGACCCACCTCGGCCCACACTTGGCACGAACCCCCAGCGAATCGTCCCCATCGATTGCCGCAACCACATCGACGCTTGGAGTTTGATTACAACCTCGGCCCGACCAACAAATAGATTTCTCCTGAACTTAACGCTCCACGGTCCTTGATAGGTAGTAGCGCCAAACACAACCCATGGAATCCATCCATGTACGGCAAGTACGTCGGTTCACGAGTCATCTCCTCCAATGCGTTCGATGTACATTCTACCCGTCCAGATTTGTCAATAAGACTAAATCTTAGGTTTTCAACATAACCAATGTATCTCAATAAGGTACATTACACTAGGAGTAAGTCCTAACGTACGAATACCCAAAAAGGGGTTCTAAGAGTCCTAAAAACAACAATTTAAGTTTCCAAACAGCAAGCACACGCTTGGCGTTCATGTCAAAACGGAGTTATTCCCAGTCCCGTTCCCTTGAAGAATCGCGATCGGTCGCTCCCCATGCTTCTACTCAAAGTAGAGAACAAGTACAGGCACATAATGGACATGAATCTCATCCCAAAGTGGTCTACAATAATACTCCTAATGTCCAATACAATTTCCACTTCAAACATTGAACACCGTGTCTATATTGGGGTCTACAAGCAACTATGGATTACTCTTAGCAAGAAACTTTAGATCACTTAAGTCCTAACTCATACTCACATTCATGACATGTTTCTTGATCTCAAACAACAACTCTAAGCTAGTAAAGTACAAGTTCAAACTCATTTCTATGAACATGGTGCAAACCAGTGAGCTCTACGTTTCACTGTGTTTCTGTCATCACTTGCAAAAATTATATAAAATCGAATACTTGTCCAAATCAAGATTTATTGGTCATTCCGGGAAGTTATATATGTCTACTAAAAGTTTCTAGTTATAAGAGTCTTCAGATAAGGTCGTTTAGACACTCTTATGGGTCCATCTTTAACAAGTATACAGACCTCCTGAACAATTGATCAGATCAACACAGTCATGGGATAAAATCTATTTAAAATATCATATGGTGTCAGATCATCATCAAATTTTAGAATCTAGTTCCTGACACATGATGTTACAACACTTCCAAAAATCAAGTGACTCTACCTAGTAGATTTCCAATTATGTCCTTTTGAATGTCATTCAAAAACATGGCAGTAACAACAGCAGTTCTGTTTACTAAAATCTCTAGTTCAGTTTGCAAGATTTTATTGACATAGCTACATTGGTCCATTTCTCATGAAATTTGAAACATAGGTCTTAGATACATCCAAATGACATAGTAAAATTTTAGATCAATCCCATAAGCATGCAGTAAAATACAAGTCATTCTTTCCACAACAGTAATAATAAAAACTGCTTCTTTCTATTCTGACCAACATACAAGTTCGTAATTTATTTTAATAGCAGAAAAAATCAAAAAAATTTAGAAAGATTACTGAAGGTGTACGACACCTATATGATCATCTTCTAAAAATTTCAGATCAAAATACCAAGTAGTATTCATGCAATGAGCTACGGACTGACAACAAAAATTTAATCTTTTAACAGGATTTTCTGGTTTGGACTACTTATCACAAAACAAGTTGTTAAAGTTCATTCTTAGGCATGCATGTCATTTTTCGGTCATCACAAACCTCATTCATGCATAAAAACAACCATAAGGTTAGAAACACCCACCTTGATAAGTTTGATGGAAAAGAGAGATCCTACAAGCTCCTAGCTCCTTAATTTGCCTTCTTGCTCCTTGGTTCCTCCTCATTGTCTTCTCTTCTTCTCCTTGGCTTCTCTCCTTCCAAATCAGTAGCTAGGGTGTAGAGAGTAAGGTTTAGAGGTGTAGAAAATAGTTTAATTGTAGGGAAAGATGAGAAATGGAGCTAGAATGAGATGAGGGTGTTTTAATAGAGGATGGGGAATGAATGTGGATGGATTTTTTAGAGAGGGGGAAGGGAGAAAGTGAGAGGGCTGCATTGGGGGAGAATGGAGGCAGAGTGTAGGAGTGGAGAAGAACTCATCATGAGACAATTTGAGTTCAAAAAACCCTAACCCTTGTTCACTTTTCCCTCCTTTTCTCATGTAATATTTGGGCTTCATTTTTTTTTGTACAAGTCATATCACACTACAAGTGTGTGTACATGGCTCAATGGTAAAAAGAACATGGTTAGAGACCATGTTTATCTCATGGTGAGTCTAGTTGAAGCTTATGAGTTCATTTCATACTAAAAGCTTCAAAAAGAAAAATAAATAAATAACTAGCATTTTAGTGCTTAACAAATCATACATATATTCGTATGAAAATCCGAGTTGTTACATCACTCCCTCCTTAGAATAGTTCTGTCCTCAGAACTACGCTTAGTTGGAAAGCAAACAAGAGTTAATTAAATAACTCGAGAAATATATTTTCTCATACAGGGTTCACAATCCCCTGCTACACAAGCCATCGTCATGATAGCTACCAAGAGTTGATCATTCTGCGAGTACTGGCTCCCATCCCAAAAAAGTCAACCTCACTTCGAGGATTGTCCTGGGGCCTATTTCATCCCTCGTCCCGAAAATCCTAGCGATCAAACACCAGTTGTGGAATGCACTTTCTTCCCAACATACTGGAGGTCAATCCCATTCCACAAAACATTCTGGGGCTTCATCACACGAACTCCTCGTGAGTGTTGCTCTCGTCCCGAAATAGTGGAGATCAATCCCACTCCATAGAACATTCTGGGGCCTATTTCATTTCTCGTCCAGAATACTGGGGAATATCTCACTCCGTGGATCATTATGGTGCCTCCCAACTCACGATCGTTCTTGCTTCATCATATCTTCCTGCTTTAGATCTTGAAATTCCATTGTCTTTTCTTCTTTTAAGTATGGGGGGAAATAATGTTGCTTAAACTCGTCTAGGAAGTCCTCCCCATTCTGTGGGTCCTCTTCCCGTTCTTAATTTCACAGATTTCCTCCATTGCCTTCCTTTGTACCTCGTGAATTCTAGTCTCAACACTGAGTCTCGATGTGGCCTTGTCGTTCTTCCTCGACTTTGTGCTGTGACTCGCCCTCATTTGTCGTTCGACAGCAGACTTGCTACCTGCACACCAAGTTATGAATTTGTTTTCTTGACATACAGTTGCATATTTGCCCTTCAATATTCAGTTGCAAGTTTGCCTTTTGGACCTTCGATTGCAGACTTGCCCTCCGATATCCTGTTGCAAGTTTGCCTTCTGGACCATTGGTTGTAGACTTGCCCTCCCATGTCCAGTTGCAGGTTTGCCTTCTGGACCTTCGGCTACAGATTTGCCTTCCGATATCCAGTTGCAGGTTTGCCTCCCTGACTGTAACACCCCTATTTTGTACGGTACCTGAAGATATGCATATGTATATGTATATTGTTAGTATGCGTGTAATTGATTGTAGTATTATGGGTCGATTTTTCCATCGTGGTGGATGGTCAGGGTTACGGGACGGTTTTTGGGAGAGTTGCATTCCAAAGATGCACGGGAACGAGACAGACCGATACTAGTATAACTACTAGTTTTCGGCACGACGCACATGCAAATATAACACGGTATGGTACTACAGTGAATATAGATTGCGTGCGCTCGTTAAAACACACGTCTCACACTCGTTGGAGCTCGTTAAGAGTTATGTTGGGCAGCCAACACACCTAACACAAAACCAATGGGTTAGCCATGGTTTTGGGGCCTACAAAACCACCTATAGTCTAACCTACCCCCCCCCCCCCCTTTTGTCAAATCCGGCCCACACCTCCATCACCCCTCATTTTCCACTTCATTTCTCCCATTTGCTCTGGAATTTTCAGAAGAGAACACCCCAAGAGAAGGAGGAGAGAAAAGAAGAAGGAAGGAAAGGAGAAGGACCAAGAAGGAGATTTCCAAGAGGAAGCTTGAAGAGATTCCCTCTACTACTACAACCTGAGGTGGGAAGTTTCTCTAAACTTGAAATTCTTGTCTCTTAATTAAATTTGGTTGCATGCATGTGTGTTAGAATGCATAGGATTGCTTTTCAAAAGTTAGAAGTAGAAATCAGAATGGAACTAGCGAAAGCTGGTTCGGAGTGCCATGTTGTGGATTTTGTCGAGAGCACAATATGTTGAATTAGACCACAAAATTAAAATATTTTGTTCATTTATGTGTTAGGATCATCCATGATTTACTTCAGTTTTTTTTTAGATCATTTGTTATGCTAATAAAATTGAGAAATGGATGTGTCGTAAGGCAGACTCAGGAAAAGAAAAACAGAATGGTTGATATTGTAGGAATTTTCGTAATTTATTGAAGCATGATTTTGATCTGATATTTTTACTCATTATTCCTGAATGCATTTTGATTATCTAAAAAAGTCAGTAAATTATTTGGATGATTTTAGAGGCATGAGAAAAATCTATCTATGATCAGTATCTGAGGTTGAATTAAGAAAACTGGATGGTTTTGGAGATAACTTGCAGTAGCTATTACTCACTGAATAATTAGAATTTTGATATGAGGTCTTTTGCATAATGGTGGGTATGATGTCTAGTGTCACCACCATAAATTTTGTGTTAATTGGACAAGTGTGCAATTTACTATGATTTTGTGATAGAGCACTGTGCTGTTTTCAGCCAGTTTTGACACTCTGTAAAGATTGGAGAATTGAGACCTACTAGAGGCATATTTTGAGGATCATGAACCAGGAGAGAGTTATAGGGGACACCTAGACCTTTCCAACAAGACTAGTTTGAGGCAAATCCAGTAAACGGTTGAATTATTATGATTTTTGTAAGACTGGACAGAGGACTAGAGTAGAGCTGTGTGCTCTGAATTGGAGAGACCAATTGTGTAATGGGTGTATTGATGATAGAAGAGTGTGTTAGGGTGACTTAAGGGTGTAATTTGTACTCATGACCAACTAGAGAGTTGTTAAGGACACCCACACCCTTCTACCGAAATTGAGTTGTGTCGTTCTGATGAACGAGTAGGATTTTGTGTTAATGGTGAGGTGCAGCCCGTGCGCAGGAAGCACGCAGGCTGGAGCTTGAGAAGATATGTCGAGGACTTAGTTGAATCTAAGCTCGTGATCAACTAGGTAGTTGTAGCCTAGGATCGTACCTTTCCAGGTTGGGTCATGCACTCCATCGGAGTTGTATCAATAGAGTTATGACCATTTTGAGATTCGGGCAGAAACCCGTAGGTTGCTTAGTCTGGATTAGGACTAAGGATCGTGGAAACATTTTTCCCTTGTGTGTGAGCCAAGTCGGTGACACGTGGCTAGGGATGGTTGAATCTCCGTTATTGAGGTTGTTGATTCCCCCGAGTGGGATGTGTGACTCGAGTTAGTCACTAGGGTAAATGATACCCTACACCTATCAAGCCTATATTATTAGACTTCTGTCGAGCGTAGGACGTCCGAGCATTCCTGTGGGTGGAGCTCACGGGGCAATTTTATATTTATAGCCGGGGTAGCGGCAGGCGTAGGCCATTTTGCCGGACGAGTCCAAGTCGGGGAAGTGGCGAACCGGACCGGTGTCGCAAGGGGCCAGAGGTTGATAGGCAAGTGTGGAAGCAGTTAATTCTTACCCGAATGATTAGAGTAAGGTAGGGGTTAGAATGGTTTATTAGGGGGTTGGGAAATTGCATTAGTCCTAGTAAGCCATAGTCGGTGTTGTATCTTCCAGTCTTAGGGATACATTCTCGGCCGCTCATGGATTGAGTCCCCGGCTCGTACTCGATCTGTTGATTCCCAAAGTTTGCCGGAGTAAGGCGCGGGAGGCCCGAAGGAATTGACCTTCCGTGGTGCTCACGTCCCTAAAGCGTGGGTTTGTGTTTTTGTGTTTGGAATATATTTGTTCATAACCCGGGCCAGGGGTGAACACGCATGCGAGAGTTCATGAATGGACATGTGGAACCAAGGGTCATAAGGACCAGGTTCAACGCGGTTTCTAAGGAGGTCCGTACGCGGGTACCAACTGGCAGTGACCACTTGGGCACTGCAGGGTGGAATATGACCGACCGCTGCAATCTCTTTGGGTGACGGACAGTTTATTGGGAACTGGATGGGTACATGTGTAGGATGCATGGCGAGGGATTGAACCCTACAATCAGGAGAGGCGAACTCCTTGGAAGGTATGTAGTATGGGATGCATACATTTCCATCGAAGTTGATTTTGGGAAAGTATGTAGTATGGGATGCATACGTCCCAACTAAATTGCATTAGAGTAGATGCATCATGTGCATTCTTGTTCGTGCATTAGATTAGGCTATGCTTGGTGCTTAGACGCATGTAGTATGGGATGCATGCGGATCTAGATTTCCAAGTTTTGCTTGCTTTAGAATAGGCTTGTGATTGGTGCATTTAGTGGTTAGGTCATGGCATACACGAGCACCATATAATTGTGGATGCACATTTCCCTTTTCCATTCAAGATGGGTTGTGATTGAATTTTAGAGGATCTTTGTTATCACCAGCTTTGCGTCAGTCGAAGTACTGACGTTCCCCACCTGTTAGGTATCGCCTTCTACCTTTCGAGCAGGTGCAGAGATATCAGAGTAGCGCAGCAGAAGACTCAAGCCGAGGAGCAAGTCCCAGGAAAGCAAATTGACTGTTTAGCGGAGCTTCGGCCGTGAGCCGTCGACTGCCATTCAGAGAGAGAGAAGTTGTTAACTTTACAGAAAGGATTGATGTATGTTGTAATAAGATGTACTGAGTTTATGTAATTTGTATTCTTGTCAAGAACAAGACATTGGTTGTAATCAATGATGTAATAACTCATTTGGCAATAAAAAGTTTTTAAATTTCTATGTTATTACTGTGTTGAGATGCATTTGAAGACAAAGATTCTGGGGAGTGTCACGGATATCCGGTAATGGGGATCCGGGGCGCTACAGAAGTGGTATTAGAGCTGACTTCAATTTGTAATCTAATACAGTCGGAAATTTGACTAAAATGCCAAATGGCTGGGTTTAGTTTGGATTGCAGGAAGGTCAAAACCATGATTGTTTCATTTTACCGTATGTTTGTGATCTTCCCTACATCCAAAACTAACCCTGTGTGTTTTCTTTCCTTGAAGGGTGTCTAGGAAGAATCAGAAACAGTAACCGTAGAATGGCTGAGGGCGAAGGCAATAGGACCAACGGCACAAACTTCAATGTTGAAGCGGAGTTTACCCGTGTATACCAAATGATGGGAGCATTTGTGGAAGCTAGTAGAAACCAAGCACCGCCACAGGGAACACTAGGAGTCGCTACCCCAGCAGACCCGATAAGAATGGTGGAATCGTTCTAGAAGATGAAACCGCCAGTTTTCGAAGGACAGGTCGACCCCACAGCTGCTGACGACTGGATACGTCAGGTAGAGATAGTGTTTGAAGTACTAGTGACTCCCGAAGATAGCAAGGTTCGTCTGGCCACAATTCTGCTGGAGAAGGATGCCGGAGTTTGGTGGCAGTCCGTGAAGCGTGGTCTCGGAGAGGGACAGATCACTTGGGAAGATTTCCTTGAGGAATTCCGACAGCACTATTTTCCTTTGGATGTGCAAGAAGAGAAAGCAATGGAGTTCCATAGCTTGAAGCAAGGAAATATAACCATCAGGGAATACGAGACAAAGTTTTCTCAGCTGTCACGATATGCACCGGAGATGGTCCAGGAGGAAGCAAAGAAGGCCCAAAGGTTTGAGCAAGGACTTAGGCCTGGGCTGAGGTCAAGGATGGTTCCGTTAGGCATTCGCCGATTCGACAAGCTAGTAAAGCGAGCTACGGTAACAGAAATGGATATGAGGCAGAGTCAAGGCGAGGCTGAGACGAAGGAGAGGAGGAAGAAACATATTCACACCAATGACCAAGACAAGCGGGACTCAACTCACAAGTCCAGAAAGCTTAATACCAGTAAGGGGACCAACCAGACGGTGGTGTGTTACTTTTGTAAAGAACCAGGTCATTTCAAAAGTCAATGCCCGAAAAGAGCCCAGACAAGCACTTGCTACAATTGTGGAGAAGCCGGGCACAAGAAATCAGATTGTCCACGACTGCAAGGGAAACCCAATGACCAGTTACTAAAGGTGACTGATAAAGGGAAGAAGCCTGTTCGTCAGGGACGAACCTCAGCTTAACTGGGAAGAAGTATGTAATAGTAAGGGCTATCATAGTCGATAAATAGTAAAATGTTTTGTTGGTTGCATTTTTGCAAGATATGGATGATGAACTTGTACTATGTTTTGTAGCATGATATTATGACTATTATAAAGCATGAAAGTTTGGGTAGTTGGTCGTCTCGTCTTATACTTATTTTGTTAAGTGTTTGGGATAAGGCATAAGGCTGAAATATTTGCCTTCACCTTGGTGAGCCTCGTTTTCTTCTAAGGAGGGAGTGGTCACCGACCCTCTAGAAGTGCAAACCGAGAGCTGGAAGATGTGCTGAGAACTTGACTCGGGCACTAGAAGGAGATATGATGAACCGAGAACGATCGTGAGTATGGAGGCTCCAGAATGGTCCGCGGAGGGAGATATTCCCAGCATTCTAGACGAGGGATGAAGTAGGCCCCAGAGTGTTCTATAGAGAGGGATTGATCTCCAGTATTTCGGGACGAGAGCGATACTCATGGGGAGTTCGTGTGGTGAGGTCGGCTCCATAATGATCCATGGAGTGAGACATTCCTCAGTATTCCAGACGAGGGATGAAATAGGCCCCTGAATGATCTGTGGAGTAGGATTGGTCTCCAGTATTCCAGGGACGAGAGCGACGCTCATGAGAAAGATTGTGTGATGTTGGCTCCAGAATGATCCAGGGAGTGAGATATTCCCCAGTATTCCAGACGTGGGATGAAATAGGTCCCAGAATGATCTGTGGAGTGGGATTGATCTCCATTATTCTAGGGACGAGAGCAATGTTCACGGGCAGGCTAGTGGGACATTGGGTCCAGAATGATCTAAGGAGTGAGATATTCCCCAGTATTCCAGACGAGGGATGAAATAGGCCCCAGAATGATCTGTGGAGAGGGATTGATCTCCAGTATTCCGAGGACGAGAGTAATACCCACAAGGGAAATTCAAGGATGAGTAAGGGCTCCAGAATGATCCAAGGAGTGAGATGTTCCCTAGCATTCCAAATGAGGGATGAAATAGGTCCCAGAGTGTTCTGTGGAGTGGGAATGATCTCCAGTATTTCGAGGACGAGAGCGATACTCATGGGAAAGTCGTGCATGACGTTGGCTCCAGAATGATCCACGGAGTGAGAAGTTCCCCAGCATTCCAGGCGAGGGATGAAATAGGACCCAGAGTGTTCTGTGGAGTGGGAATGATCTCCAGTAGTCCTAGGACGAAAGCGATGTGCACGGGAAGGTCGTGTATGACGTTGACTCCAGAGTGATCCATGGAGTGAGGAATTCCTCAGTTTTCAGGCGAGGGATGAAATATGCCCCAGAATGATCTGTGGAGTAGGAATTGGTCTCCAGTATTCCAGGGACGAGAGCAGCATACCCAAATAGGTTAGTGGGACATTGGCTCCATAATGATCCGCGGATTGAGAAGTTCCTCAGTATTCCAGACAAGGGATGAAGTAGGTCCCATAGTGATCTGTGGAGTAGGAATTGGTCTCCAGTATTCCGAGGACGAGAGTAGTACCCACAAAGAAATTCAAGGTTGAATAAGGGGGCTCCCAATGATCCGCGAAGAGGGATATTCCCCAGCATTCCAGACGAGGGATGAAATAGGCCCCAGAGTGTTCTATGGAGTGGGAATGATCTTCAGTAGTTCGGGATGAGAGCAAAACTCATGAGGAGTTCGTGTGATGAGGGCTCCAGAATAATTCGTAGAGCGAGATATTCCCCGGTATTCCCGGAACGTGGGACGCAATAGACCCCAGGGAGTTCTATGGAGAGGAATTGATCTCTAGTAGTCCAGGACGAGAGCAACACACCCCAAAGTGATTCATCCCCAGTACTGTGGATACGGGATGCGGTATGCCCCAAAATGATCCACATGATGAGATTGGTCTCCAGGATAGAGGAGTGTGTTGAGCATGTGAGGCGTGGGAGCCGGAGAGCCGCATGAAGGCCTTATATCCGGATTTATTTTGAATGTTTTCTATTTCGTTTTTTGTTTTTTCTTTCTCCCATTAAGGACGTTCTGGAGACAGAACGATTCTAAGGAGGGAGTGATATAACACTCTGTTTTGTACGGTACCTGAAGATATGCATATGTGTATGTATATTGTTAGTATGCGTGCAATTGATTGTAGTATTATGGGTCGATTTTGCCATCATGGTGGATGGTTAGGGTTACGGGACGGTTTTTGGGAGAGTTGCATTCCAAAGATGTACAGGGAACGAGACGGACCGATACTAGTATAACTGCTAGTTTACGGCACGACGCACATGCAAATATAACACGGTATGGTATTACAATGAATATAGGTTGCGTGCGCTCGTTAAAACACGCGTCTCAGACTCGTTGGAGCTCGTTAAGAGTTATGTTGGGCAGCCAACACACCTAACACAAAACCAATGGGCTAGCCATGGTTTTGGGGCCTAAAAAACCACCTATAGTCTAACCTACCCCCCCCCCCCCCCCCCTGTCAAATCCGGCCCACACCTCCATCACCCCTCACTTTCCACTTCATTTCTCCCATTTGCTCTGGAATTTTCAGAAGAGAACACCCCAAGAGAAGGAGGAGAGAAAAGAAGAAGGAAGGAAAGGAGAAGGACCAAGAAGGAGATTTCCAAGAGGAGCTTGAAGAGATTCCCTCTACTACTACAACCTGAGGTGGGAAGTTTCTCTGAACTTGAAATTCTTGTCTCTTAATTAAATTTGGTTGCATGCATGTGTGTAAGAATGCATAGGATTGCTTTTCAAAAGTTAGAAGTAGAAATCAGAATGGAACTAGAGAAAGCTGGTTCGGAGTGGCATGTTGTGGATTTTTCCGAAGCACAATATGTTGAATTAGACCACAAAATTAAAAGGGTTTGTTCATTTATGTGTTAGGATCATCCATAATTTATTTTAGATTTTTTTAGATCATTTGTTACGCTAATAAAATTAAGAAATAGATATGTGTCGTAAGGCAGACTCAGGAAAAGAAAAACAGAATGGTTGATAATATAGGAATTTTCGTAATTTATTGAAGTATGATTTTGATCTGATATTTTTACTCATTATTCCTGAATGCATTTTGATTATCTAAAAAAATCAGTAAATTTTTTGGATGAATTTAGAGGCATGAGAAAAATCTATCTATGATCAGTATCTGAGGTTGAATTAAGAAAACTGGATGGTTTCTGAGATAACTTGCAGTAGCTATTACTCACTGAATAGTTAGAATTTTGACATGAGGTCTTTTTCATAATGGTGGGTATGATGTCTAGTGTCACCAACATAAATTTTGTATCAATTGGACAAGTGTGCAATTTACTGTGATTTTGTGATAGAGCACTGTGCTGTTTTCAGCCAGTTTTGATACTCTGTAAAGATTGGGGAATTGAGACCTGCTAGAGGCATATTTTGAGGATCATGACCCAGTAGAGAGTTGTAGGGGACACCTAGACATTTCCAAAAAAACTAGTTTGAGGCAAATCCAGTAAACGGTTGAATTATTATGATTTTTGTAAGACTGGACAGAGGACTAGAGTAGAGCTATGTGCTCTGAATTGGAGAGACCAATTGTGTAATGGGTGCATTGATGATAGATGAGTGTGTTAGGGTGACTTAAGGGTATAATTTGTACTCATGACCAACTAGAGAGTTGTTGAGGACACCCACACCCTTCTACCGAAATTGAGTTGTGTCGTTCTGATAAACGAGTAGGATTTTGTGTTAATGGTGAGGTGCAGCCTGTGCGCAGGAAGCACGCAGGCTGGAGCTTGAGAAGATATGTCGATGACTTAGATGGTTGAATCTAAGCTCGTGATCAACTAGGTAGTTTTAGCCTATTATCGTACATTTCCAGGTTGGGTCATGCACTCCATCGGAGTTGTATACATAGAGTTATGACCATTTTGAGATTCGGGCAGAAACCCGTAGGTTGCTTAGTCTGGATTAGAACTAAGGATTGTGGAAACATTTTTCCCTTGTGTGTGAGCCGAGTTGGTGACTCGTGGCTAGGGATGGTTGAATCTCTGTTATTGAGGTTGTTGATTTCCCCGAGTGGGATGTGTGACTCGAGTTAGTCACTAGGGTAAAAGATACCCTGCACCTATCAAGCCTATATTATTAGACTTCTGCCGAGCGTAGGACGTCCGAGCATGCCAGTGGGTGGAGCTCACGGGGCAATTTTATATTTATAGCCGGGGTAGCGGCAGGCGTAGGCCATTTTTCTAGACAAGTCCAAGTCGGGGAAGTGGCGAACCGGACCGGTGTCACCAGGGGCCAGAGGTTGACTGGCAAGTGTGGAAGTAGTTAATTCTTACCCGAATGATTAGAGTAAGGTAGGGGATAGAATGGTTTATTAGGGGGTTGGGAAATTACATTAGTCCTAGTAAGCCATAGTCGGTGTTGTATCTTCCAGTCGTAAGGATACGTTCTCGGCCGCTCATGGATTGAGTCCCCGGCTCGTATCTCGATCTGTTGATTTCCAAAGTTTGCCGGAGTAAGGCGCGGGAGGCCCAAAGGAATTGACCTTCCGTGGTGCTCACGTTCCAAAAGCGCGGGTTTGTGTTTTTGTGTTTGGTATATATTTGTTCATAACCCGGGCCAGGGGTGAACACGCATGCGAGAGTCCATGAATGGACATGTGAAACCAAGGGTCGTAAGGACCAGGTTCAACGCGGTTTCTAAGGAGGTCCGTGCGCGGGTACCAACTGGCGGTGACCACTTGGGCACTGCAGGGCGGAATATGACCGACCGCTGCAATCTCCTTGGGTGACGGACAGTCTATTTGGAACTGGATGGGTACATGGGTAGGATGCATGGCGAGGGATTGAACCCTACAATCAGGAGAGGCAAACTCCTTGGAAGGTATGTAGTATGGGATGCATACATTTCCATCGAAGTTGATTTTGGGAAAGTATGTAGTATGGGATGCATACGTCCCAACTAAATTGCATTAGAGTAGGTGCATCGTGTGAATTCTTGTTCGTGCATTAGATTAGGGTATGCTTGGGTCTTAGACTCATGTAGTATGGGATGCATGCGGATCTAGATTTCCAAGTTTTGCTTGCTTTAGAATAGGCTTGTGATTGGTGCATTTAGTGGTTAGGTCATGGCATACACGAGCACCACATAATTTAGGATGCACCTTTCCCTTTTCCATTCAAGATGGATTGTGATTTAATTTTAGAGGATCGCTGTTATCACCAGCTTTGCGTCAGTCGAATTACTGACGTTTCCCACCTTTTAGGTATCGACTTCTACCTTTCGAGCAGGTGCAGAGATATCAGAGTAGCGCAGCAGAAGACTCAAGCCGAGGAGCAAGTCCCAGGAAAGCAAATTGACTGTTCAGCGAAGCTTCGGCAGTGAGCCGTCGACTGCCATTCAGAGAGAGAGAAGTTGTTAACTTTACAGAAAGGAGTGATGTATGTTGTAATAAGATGTACTGAGTTTATGTTATTTGTATTCTTGTCAAGAACAAGACATTGGTTGTAATCAATGATGTAATAACTCATTTGGCAATAAAAAGTTTTTAAATTTCCATGTTATTACTGTGTTGAGATGCATTTGAAGGCAAAGATTCTGGGGAGTGTCACGGATATCCGGTAATGGGGATCCGGGGCGCTACACTGACATCTTGCTAGTATTCCAAATGAGTTTAATCCCCAATCAAAAGACAAAATGGTCCACTATGGATCCTCTATGCTAGTGATAGCATCGCAGTTCCCTGTATCTCCTTCAGTTCCTTAAAAATTGTTTTGCACTTGTCAGTCCATTCAAACTGCTTGTCCTTCCTGGTCAAAGTTGTGACTTGTACCGCAATCTTGGCATAATCCTGAATGAACTTCCTGTAGTACCCAGTTAGACCCAAAAAGCTCCTTACTTCCTTCACTTTCCTTGGCTGAGGCCAATCCTTCACGGCTTTTATCTTTTGTGGGTCAGTGGCCACTCCCTCCTTAGAAAGGACATGGTCGAGGAAAGCTACTTCCGACTTCCAGAATTCGCACTTGGAAAGCTTCGTGTACAACTCTTGCTTTTGAAGCTTGCTCAGTACTGAAGACAAATACTCGGCATGATCCTCCTCGATTTTTGAGTACACCAAAATGTCGTCTATGAAGACCACCACAAATGAGTCGATGAATGACCATAGGACTCGATTCATCAAATCCATGAAGATGGCTGAAGCATTGGTCACTCCAAATGGCATCACCAGAAACTCATAGTGCCCATGTCGTGTCCTGAAAGCTGTCTTTGGTATGTCTTCCTCCTTGAAACAGTTCTGATGGTAACCCGGTCGTAGATCAGTCTTTGAGAACACTGCGACTCCTTGTAGCTGATCGAACAAGTCATCGATCCTGGGAATTGGATATTTGTTTTGGACTGTGACTTTGTTCAATTTCCGATGGTTAATACACATCCTTGATGACCCGTCCTTCTTCTTGACCAATAGTACCGGTGCTCCTCAAGGGGAGGCACTAGGCCTGATGAGTCCCTTCTGTAGCAATTCCTCTATTTGCTTCTTGACTTCATTCTGTTTCACCGGTGCCATACGATACGGCATCTTCGATACAGGCACGCTGCCAGGCTGGATCATGATACTGAACTCTACATTTCTTGGTGGGGGGTAATCCCGATAACTCTTCCAAACATACGAGTGGAAAGTCTCGTACAATGGGTATCCCCTTGACTTCCTTTGGCACCTTACTCCTGGCTGTAGCAGCCAGAATACTTCTATTTTTCTTCTTCCATTGAAACACAATCTCCGATTTCTCGGGTATGGTTAAGGCTACCTTCTTCCCTTTACAGTCGATATTTGCCTTGCACCTTGACATCCAATCTATCCCGATTATCACATCAGCTCCCACCAAACCCAACTCCATCATGTCTATATTCAAGGTTTCTCCTCCAACTTGAATCTTACAGTCCTTGTAACATACATCGGTAGTGAGAGTTGCCCCTGATGGTGTAGCTACCATTAGGGTTAACTTAGGGGTTGACTCCTGGGTGTGACTTAACTTCTTCGAAAAAGACTTCGATGCAAAAGAATGGGAGGATCCACTATCAAACAAAACATTGGCTTCTATTCCATTGATTTCCAAACAGACTGTTACAAAAGGAGTTACAATTCTTTCAACTTCCTTTTTCCAAGGTTCAAAATACAAAGCCAAGAATAAAAGTTACATCCCATTCATACCCAAAATCACTCCTTCATCTTCTCCAGCGTCTTCTTCTGTGAGTGCAAAGACGCATCCCTGTCGAAAGGGCTTCTTCCCCTTGTTGTTGGTCTCAGGGTGGGGGTAATTGCATTTTTCTTCCTTCGCGGCTGGGGGCAGTCTATTCTATAGTGCCCTGCCTTTCCACAATTGTAACAGGTGACGGGAGTTAGCTGCAACCTCTGCTTCGGGCACTGGTTCCTCGTATGTCTTGCATCTCCACATCCGTAGCACCTTACCATCCTGCTTGCACCATTGTTTACCTTTTGAAATTTTAGGCTCCCTCGTTCCTAAAATTGGCGGTTGGCATCGGTCGCTTCGCGGCATTCCAAGTTCCTGTCCTGCCTTGGGTGGTGGTTCTGGTTCATGTCCTGCTCAGTTACTGCCACCCTTCTCACGAGCTTGTCGAACCTCGGAATGCATAGGGGACCACTCTCGATCTCAGTGTAGGCTTAACGTCCCTGCTCAAATCTCTTCGCCTTCTTCACTTCATCTTGCACCATCTCGGGGGCATAGCGGGACAGTTGAGTAAACTTGGTATCGTACTCCCTGACGGTCATGTTCCCTTGTCATAGATTATGAATTCCATCGCCTTCTCTTCTTAAACGTCCAACGAAAAGTAGTTCTGTCGAAATTCCACCAGAAAGTCATCCCACGTGATTGGTCCTTCGCCCAGTCCATGCTTGATGGACTACCACCAAACACCAGCGTCCTTCTCCAGGAGGATCGTTGCGAGTCTCACCTTGCTTCCTTCAGGGGTCCCCAACACTTTGAAGACGGTTTCCACCTGGCGGATCCAGTCGTCCGCAGCTGTAGGGTCTGCCTGACCCTCAAAAACTGGTGGCTTCATCCTTTTAAAGGACTCCACCATCTTTACTGGGTCAGGGACAACATTTCCCACATAAATAACCGGGGCCACGGGTTGCGGCACGAAATTTCGTTGCGCCTCCATGAAGGTGGCCATCACCTGAAACATGCGAGTGAACTCTGTCTCGACATTTAGGTCTACATTATTGGCCCCAACTCCATTTCTGGATCTGCCTCCACTACGAGTTCTCCTCGACATATAGATAAAGAAAATTAATACAGGGTGTCTAGGGTGATAAATATCATGACCGCAACAAACAACCACAGTCTAGATCCATATAAATCAAAACATCATGCCCAAATCATTCATTAATAGCACCCTTAGTAGGTTCATTCATTAATAGCACCCTGGAGTTGGGAAGTCTAAGCAGCAGCGGCTGATACTACTGTACCGTTTCCATTGGTCCACCCATTCGAGCCTGCGGCATCAAAGCTTGGCATCTGCAAGAGAAAATATGGGAATAAGCTCAGATATAGAAAATTATAAAGCATATTGTAAAACTGAAGTATCAATATGAATTATAATCATCTATTATCTGACTAAACCCAACTCTCGCATCGCATCCAAGTCTAATCTCCTGTGGTGATAGACTACAATTTGAAGTAAGCTCTGATACCATTCCTGTAGCGCCCCGAATATCTAACATAGGAACTCATGACACACTCCAAGATTTTCCTTCAAATGAGTCACAACACAACAAAATTCACAGGAAATTAAAAACTTTTATTACATCAAATTGTTATTACAATGTCCAATGATTACAACAATTACAATTAATTGTTACAACAAGAATGTACAATAGAATTTGGACAGTAATTTTCACTGGGATGTTATCCCCTGCTAGAGCTTTCCCGTGCTCCCAACTCGGCAGTCCTGTATTGATAATTGTGGGCACGTCAGTTGATTACAACTGACGAAATGCTATACCCGGCTATCCTCTCTACGCCATAGTATAACGGTTCCAACCTCAACAAACACAAATATTTGATGCAAAGAAAAAGTGATGTCAAACAAGTGTCGATGTATGCCATGGCCTAAACTAAGGCACACACTATGCACACAATGCTCCTAAAGCTAATGCACGCTTGGTTGAAAAATATGCATCCCATACTACACACCCCCAACCAAACGACGTTCATCAATTTAATGGGGCTTGATCCCCCGCTATGCATCATAACCTTGTGCTCTCTCCTGTTTCTCATTCCAGTGATGGTGAGGCTGCAGGCCCCTAGTGTGAATCCAGTCACTGCTGTCAATTGTGGTGTCCAATCCTCATGTTTTATCCACTATGCTCGGGATCTCAGTCGCAGGCTTACCATGTGTGACTGTAATTAAATCGACTTACCCGATATGTTGCTGTATCTACGTCACCCTGGACCTCACCAAAAGTCGATATAAGGTCACAAGGGCTCTATTACCAAGTGATTAGAGCAACTCCCAATAGGGTATAACTATCCAGGACATCGTCTAACCCGGCTGTCCACATTGATCGACAAAAGACCTGACGGATATAGGGTTTTCCCTACTCCGCTACATTCGTCCTTACAGTAGAATAGAACTTACAGTAGAGACGACATCAACACTCCAAACCTTCTCAAAGGTTGTTACAGATCATAAAGGCATTTCTGCCTAGACAGCGAAGCCCCCAACAGAGTGTCACTGCTCCTAGGGCAGCTCGGAGTCCCTGTCTGCATTAAACGAACCTAGGATTCGGTCGGGGGCAATGACGCCAAGTGTCCCCCTGACAGGCAAACATCCACGCTAGTGCATGTCTTTACATTCAAACATGACTCGATCTAGTCCTACCAAAGTATCAAGGCTACCCCACTCTAAGATTAAAGGTTAAGGTTGAATTCAAGACTTGTTTTATCAACCGACTACTCGAACCATCACTCTAGCCAACTCTAATTCTTTTAGTTAGACGATCTATCTACCATTTCCAAATCCCCAACTCGATAATCAACTTGCTTGCCATGATCAACTAGTTCAATTCCATTAGTAGACTCTCCGTAGTTAGTCACCTTTTACCAAAATAGATCTCAACCCATTTCACACTAGGACTCAACTAGCCCTCTAGTCCGGCCTAAGATTTGACCTGCCTTAGCCCACACTTGGCACGAACCCCCGGCGAATCGTCCCCATCGATTGCCGCAACCACATTGACGCTTGGAGTTTGATTGCAACCTCGGCCCGACCAACAAATAACTTTCCACTGAACTTAACAGTCCACGGTCCTTGACAGGTGGTAGCTCCAAACACAACCCATGGAATCCATCCATGTAAGGCAAGTACGTCGGTGCACGAGTCATCTCCTCCAACGCGTTCGATGTACATTCTACCCGTCCAGATTTGTCAATAAGACTAAATCTTAGGGTTTCAACTTAACCAATGTATCCCAACAAGGTACACTACACTAGGAGTAAGTCCTAACCCACGAATACCCAAAAAGGGGTTCTAAGAGTCCTAAAAACAGCAATTTAAGTTTTCAAACAGCAAGCACACACTTGGCATTCATGCCAAAACGGAGTTATTCCCGGTCCCGTTCCCTTGAGGAATCGCAATCGGTCGTTCCCCATGCTTCTACTCAAAGTAGACAGCAAGTACAAGCACACAATGGGCATGAATCTCATTCCAAAGTGGTCTACAATAATACCCCCAACGTCCAATACAATTTTCACTTCAAACATTGAACATCGTGTCATATTGGGGTCTACAAGAAACTATGGGCTACTCTTAGGAAGAAACTTTAGATCATGTAAGTCCTAACTCATACTCACATTCATGACATGTTTCTTGACCTCAAACAACAACTCTAAGCTTGTGAAGTACAAGTTCAAACCCATTTCTAAGAACATGGTGCAAACCAGTGAGCTCTATGTTTCACTATGTTTCTGTCATCACTTGCAAAAATTATATAAAATAGAATACTTTTCCAAATAAGGATTTATTGGTCATTCCAGAATGTCCTATGTGTCTACTAAAAGTTCCTAGTTATAAGGCCCTTCAGATAAGGTCGTTTAGACACTCTTACGGGTCCATCTTTAACAAGTATGCAGACTTCCAGAACAATAGATCAGATCAACACAGTCATGGGATAAAATCTATTTAAAATACCATGTGGTGTCAGATCATCATGAAATTTTAGAATCTAGTTCCTAAGACATGATGTTACCACACTTCCAAAAATCAAGTGATTCTATAAAGTAGATTTCTAGTTATGTCCTTTTAAATTTCATCCAAAAAACAGGGCAATAACAACAGCAGTTATGTTTACTAAAATCTCTTGTTCAGTTTGCATGATTTTATTGACATAGCTACAATGGTCCAATTCTCATGAAATTTGAAACATAGATCTTAGATACATCCAAATGACATACTAAAATTTTAGATCAATCCCATAAGCATGTAGTGAGATACAAGTCATTCTTTCCACAACAGTAACAATAAAAACTGCTTCTTTCTATTCTAACCACCATGCAAGTTCATAATTTATTTTAATATCAGGAAAAATCACAAAAAATCTAGAAAAATTACTGAAGGTGTACGACACCTATATGATCATCCTCTAAAAATTTCAGATCAAAATACCAAGTAGTATTCATGCAATGAGCTACGGACTGGCAATGAAAATTCAGTCTTTTAACAGGATTTTCTAGTTTGGACTACTTAGCAAAAAATGAGTTGTTAAAGTTCATTCTTAGGCATGCATGTCATTTTTCTGTCATCACAAACATCATTCAAGCATAAAAACAACCATAAGGTTAGAAACACACACCTTGATGAGTTTGATGGAAAAGAGAGATCCTACAAGCTCCTAGCTCCTTGATTTGCCTTCTTGCTCCTTGGTTCCTCCTCATTGTCTTCTCTTCTTCTCCTTAGCTTCTCTTCTTCTCCTTGGCTTCTCTCCTTCCAAATCAGTAGCTAGGGTGTAGAGATTAAGGTTTTGAGGTGTAGAAGATGGCTTAATTGTAGGGAAAGATGAGAAATGGAGCTAGGATGAGATGAGGGTGTTCTAATAGAGGATGGGGAATGAATGTGGATGGATTTTTGAGAGATGGGGGAGGGAGAAAGTGAGAGGGATGTATTGGGGGAGAATGGAGGTGGAGTGTAGGAGTGGAGAAGAACTCATCATGAGACAATTTGAGTTCAAAAAACCCTAACCCTTGTTCTCTTTTCCTTCCTTGTCTCATGTAATCTTTGGGCTTCATTTTTTTTGTACAAGTCATGTCACACTACAAGTGTGTGATCATGGCTCAATGGTCAAAAGAACGTGGTTAGAGCCCATGTTTAGCTCATGGTGAGTCTAGTTAAAGCTTATGAGTTAATTTCATACTAGAAGCTTGAAAAAGAAAAATAAATAAATAACTAGCATTTTAGTGCTTAATAAATCATACATATATTCATATGAAAATCTGGGTTGTTACATCCTGCACCCTCGCGACCCAACAGCCCCCTGCGCCGACTCGACTTCCCTCCTGCTCGCGCCCCCGTGCTCCTCCTTCCTGTCGAGCCGCCAGCAGCCAGCTAGCTCCACCCGCAGGCACAGCAACCCTTCTGGTTCCCTCCTGCTCGCTCTCCCGTCTCCTCCCGAAGCTGGCACCAGCACCCACTCCCAGTCGCGACAGCACCTCGACAACCAGCGAAGCCCCTACAGCAACCCCATCATCACCGTGCTCCCCTGTACCCTGCCGTACCCCGATAGTAGCAAACGGCAGCACCGCCGGTCCCCCTGGCCCGCCGTCGTCTCGCCGCTTCATTCGCTTGCCATTGCCTTCTCTCGACACAATGCACTCCCTCTGCTGCCCTATCTTGTGTACTTGTGTTGGTTCTCGAGTTGTGCGTTCGTAGTTCGTTGTGTTCCTGGTTCGTGACTCGTTGTTCGTTGAGTTCGTACCCCGATAATCCGTTCCCGTTATTCTTTATTGATCGTCATTTCCGTCGTCGACTATAAGGCAAGTAACTTGTATTTCTTTTGTTGTATAATACAAGTACTAAATACCGCATGTAGTGTAGCTTTTGTTCCTAGAGTCAATTCCCATGAAATCCCTTGTTTGATCTTGTCTCTATGTGTTGATCCATCCGTAGTAGTCCCGTACACACGACATGAAATAACATAGATATAATAGATTCTTGATGTATACATGCTTGTTGTTCGTGATTTATTTTTTTTTGATGAATTGGATAGAGCCAAAAGGCTCCAGCCATCACAAAAATTTATTAATCAATAAAAACAGTTAATGTACAAGCAAATAATCACTGGCTTTACAAGTTGTAAAACAGAAAATAAGCATACAAAACGGAAATCAAAAAATGGCTGACTAAACCAGCAAAACAGGGAACTGCGCAAGAACAGAAGCAGCACTCCGATCGGACAGGATAAACAAAAAACTTAGTGAAAGCCAAGCCAACTTGTCGCACCCGAGACGGACCAGGACCTAAGCCACTGAGCCATGAAACCGGATTCCGAAACTTCCCACTCGAAGACATCCAACTCCGCTAGTGGTCCATGAGAACTATAGCGGCACAATGGAGGAAACGCACAGTCTAAGAGAAGAGCAGGCTCCCGCAGAGAGACACAATCACCACGCAACAGGAAACAGGCACAAACAAGAAGGGGGCCTTAAACTCAGACTACACGACTCAAAAAAGCTGAAGGCCAGGAAAACGGGGTCCAAAGTCGGCTCAACAAACCATGAAACACTCTAGAAGCGCAAAAAGGATAAGCCTGTCTGCCCAGACTGAGGAAGGCAAGGAGGACGACAGCTCAACTGTGCACAAGCTGGAGAGACGATACGAAAGCTGCTTTCCTAGCAAGAATACGAGCACTCACATGTATCTGTACTTTATTGAAGACTTTCTTGTTGTATTTCTGCTTAATGGGGGGCAGAGTTACCTTCACCAAAGGGGACGAAATTGCATCCGGGGCAGGCAAGGAATCTTCATCTTTGATGAAGCAAGACGAGGGAAAGAGAAAATTGAGGGAAAAGGGGTGCAGGAAAATCCTCACCCCCGAGAAGAGATGATGTATCCAAGATTGAAACCCTAAAACTTGATACATCGAAAAGATGCATCCCGAGAAATGTAGGGAAAACGTAGGAAGATTGGGCGAGGAGATCAACATAGAACAAGGATAATGATAGACTAAAGACGGAACCTTAAAATCAATAAATGCATTGGCAGTTGGCCCCTGAGGGACCGAAGAGCTGCGATGCAGGGCGAGCCCCATCGCACTGCAGCGCCAAGAGTGGCGCGAGGCAAAGGATTTAAACAATCCTTCATTATAACTTGAATTCAAGATTAACGAAGATGCCGCTGAAGCAGTAAGTGGACGAGCCTTGTTAACACCCAATCGGGGGAAGGAGATAAGTTTCATATAAACCTTAAGATCCTTAAAGCGGTTAGCAATATTAGGAGGCTGAAGAGTAGCCCTCGAATCACATAACACTGAGGAGGTGAAGAGGGGAGCCTAGCTGGACTGGAAACAATCACTGAGGATTCTAACTCCTTTCCAGAATGAATACTAAACTTCTTAGATGCGCAAACATGAAGTCTGCGCTTTAAGAGAGGATAGTTAAGAAATGAGAGAAGTTTGGTCGGTAATGGAAAGCCTCTGGGAAATCCAAGGAGTTCTTGGAGGGGAAAGCATCGACTGCGTGAGTGACCAAACTTCTCACAGAAGAGGCACCTCATTTTGTTCACGCACTCACGTTTAAAGTGCCCTGGAAGAAGACACCTGTAACAGGACAGTAGAGGGTCGGTCCTACCGTGAGAAGGAGAAATGATGGAGCAAGGAGAGCTCAAGGAACGATAGGTATTACCCAAGAGCGGAGAAGATAAGTTGTTATTCAAAACCCGAGCCGTCACTAAACTGTTAAGTCTAGCTTCAGACTCGGTGAGCTCCATGACTGAAACCAACGCAATTAATACCTTAATACAATCACCAACAAGAAAGAAGGCAATAGACAATAGTACCAGAGGCACTATAGAGCCAACTTCACCAGCACACCACAACCGTCGAAACAACCCAGAGCAGTACTAAATGGTGCCACAACACCCACAAATTAGAGAGAGAAAGGATGGGAGAAAAATTGGATAAGAGAAGAAACACTTAAAAAGAACAGAAATTGCTCCAACTGAAGCTCAGGGAGAGATGAGCTACAGGGGAAAGAGAAGATAACCAGTGCTGGTGGTTAATAGAGAATACGCAAAATCCCCAGGGAGGGGGAATAGAAATGCAATCTAGACGAGAGAATAAATAGAGAATAAAGAATAGCAAAGCAGTCACACCAGAAACATGTAGACGCACTCGGCGTCTAACCAATAGAATCCACAACCTCACTAAGGATCCAGAATGTGATCAGACGCAATTAGCGAGAGGAGAAGATCCAAAGGATGGGGAAGAGAAAATCAGTGATGTCGAGGGTCTCGAACGCTCACCAAGTTGTCAACGAAAACACAACTAAAACACCAAAGGGCGATCGGTGCCCAACAAACTGAACCACAACCACACTAGCAGAAATCGAGAAGCTAAAGATCTACTTACAGTGATGGGATATCTCGAAAACGAAAAAAAGAAGGGCACACACCCACCGAAGGCGCCGCACAAGAGAGAGGGAGAACGAACGAACGAGAGCGGCTGCGGAGGATGAGAACACGATACAGACTTCCGAGGTACGGACGGCGCTAAGACGGGAGAAGCCTACCTCAAACTGGAAGCAGGGGGAGAAAAGCGGCCGGCGCACCAGGGGGGAGGGGGGGTTCGATCGCGCTAGCTGGGAGAAGGAGGGAGAGGGCAAGTAGAGGGATCAGGCGCGAGCTGAAAAGGGTTTGAAGCTCTTGGAGAGACGAACAATTTTAATGAAGGTGATAGAGGGGGGGGGGGAGAGAGGATTTGCCAGATCTGAGCTTAGAAGCGCGATGGAGGAGGTGACAAACTCAGTATCTTGCGTGCTTGATGTGTTGTTCGTGATTTCTTGCGTGCTTGATGTGTTATTCGTAGTATAACTTGTTGTAGACGTGTTAAACACCCTATACCATGTTGCTTGTACATCTAGTATACCATATTTGGTATTTTATTATGATTTGGATGTGTTACATGTGAAGTAGTTGATTTTATGCTTCAAGAATATTTCTGTCTTTTCTGTTACCCCGTTTTTGTTTAGTATTTTAAACCTTATTAAGGCCAGTATATGAAAATTATGAATTATAGAGAATTTTGTCTACTTTCCAGATTTTTTGATAGATCTCAGTTTTGATTTCTGAGTTGCAAGTTATTGCTGTTTTACTACAGATGTGTAGAAAATTCTAGATTCTGTTTTTATATGAATTCTGTATGACTAGTTATTTTTATACTGATGTTAAAGATAATATTTTGCTCCAATATTTTGTTGAGTATAACTAGACTTGATTGGGATTAACCCCTAATTTTTGTGGATTTAATTAATAACTTTTATAAACTATTCTATACTTGCAAACAACCACTATGCTTACAGAATTTTCAAGCTGTTCAGTAAAGACCCTTAATTTTGACCTGACTCTATTTGCTGTTTATAAAAAATTTGTGAATATGAATTGTATCCTACTGTATCTATTTTATCACCCTTTTGACGGATCTGGATTTTGATTTATATTTTGCAATCTATTGCTGTTTTAGTACTGCGGTGTTTATGATTTCAGATTTACAAATCTTCTACATCTTGCTTCTTTCTGACTATGTTGGAAAATTATGAAACTTTATGTTCTGCTACTAAACATACTAAGGAATACCCCAGATTTTTCTTGTATTTAACCAGTAAGTTTTGATACCGTTTTCCTGTTTATGAATACAAACTTCTGATTTCTGGTTGAACATGTTTTCTGGATACAAATCTGTTTTGAGTCATGTTTTTGTAAAATACCATATGACTTATATATATTTGCTGGATTCGGCCGAGAGTCTATTTTCTAGATCTTCTAACGGATCAAAGTTTGAATGTTTGTGGCAACGGGAATCACAGATTTAGTGCAACACTGTCTTGATGTCCTGAACTAAAATTTTCGTTGTCTTACTCTTTTATGTGGTCTATTACCTGTACATGTTTATCTTCCAACCTGAACCTGTTACTTGTTTATACCATGTTATTCTTTCACTGTTTTGTGCACGTATATGCCTGTTTGATAATAATAACAAATAACCAAGCCAGGGTTTAAAGGGAAAGATCTAATAGTGGAAAATACAGAAACGTGTACTCAGAAGGGGATCAGTAGATCCTATTGGTTACTTGGAGATTGATTACATGACACTTGGAGCTTTAATTATGATACATGACACTTGCACACTTGACACAGGATACTTGGAGCTTGATATTTGGTATTTGGAGCTTGATTACTTGGAGCTTGTCCCTGAGTACACTACCCTCTATGATCCACTATAAAATCTAAAACGAAATTATTTGAATGTAGCAACCATGTGGTAAAAAACTGGGACACATGAAGTGCTACCTAGATAGGATTAGATACAAGACTTGAACATGATCACTTGACACTGGCCACTTGCTACTTGCTACTTATACATGATACTTGATTCTTGACACTTGTTACTTGTTACTCGTTTACATGAAACTCGGTTACTTGACACTTGTTACATACCACTTGTACTCGTTCATCTTACCATGCTAGTTGTCTCTGTTTCTTGACTTAGAGTTAGTTACTCTATTTTGTTGTTACATCCATTCCAAGCTATACTTGCTTCCGCTGTTACTCTCTATCTTTTTATCTTTCTAGTACTTGTGCCTGCACTACAAGCGGCCCGTAACTTGCATTGATGGGCATTTTGTTTCTTTTTCCGTTTTCCTGCAATTTGTTAAATTACAGATTATGGTGATCAGCTGTCCGATGGAGTAGGTGATCTAAAATTCTAGTTGGCTGGAGCTCTTGCTATATTTATTTATTTCTTATTGCTTATCTTGAATAATTGTACTTGGTTACATGGATTCTTTTGTATTGGGCTTTGGGTCCCAGACTTGTGCTTTTATTCCAGACATGAATATTTGAAATTCAGTATTCTTGCTTCTTGTTTCAAGTAATCTTGTTGACTATCTTCATTCAGTTATGCATGCGTGTTTGACTATTTCTCTTATATATTTTCTATTTATACTTGTACTCGTTGTAAAGATCCTGACAGCTTATGAATGGTGAAGGACATTCGCTAGACTTAGTCACGTATCCGTATTCCGTATCTCCTTTTGGAAAACCGGGCGTGACAACTTGGTTCAACGCCGCATTAGCCACTTGCAAACGAGCAAGTGCAAAGCAGCTCACCATTCGGAATTCGACGCCACATTAGCCCCTTGCAAACGAGCAAGTGCAAAGCAGCTCACCATTCGGAATTGCTCCCACAGCTGTTGAAACTCTTAAACAACCAGATCGGAGTCCAACACTTGGTTCGACGCCGCTTTAGCCACTCGCAAACGAGTAAGTGTAAAGTAGCTCGCCATTCGGAATTGCTCCTACAAGTGTTGAAAACTACTAAACAAAACTCGCAACATCCCAGTTGTTCAGCAAGAGGAAGTAGCACTTAAATACTTGGTGGAATTTTTATTCCAAACAAAAACTGATTACAAGGTTAGAAAGGAACAATCGCTACAAACAACGCTTAAGAACTAAGAATATCTTATTCCACATCAAGAAATTGGGGTTACAAGTCTTATTGGGACCAAAACTCCTACAAAACTACAAAGAAAAACCTAAACTCTTTCTAGGAAGAGGGATGCTCTTGTTTAGCAATACATGCAGCCGAAGAGCTCTGTGCCATTCTCTCGTTCCCTCTAAAGAGATCTCTAGACCCGCGAGCCGAGTCGTACCATCTAGGCCCATTGGCCAAGTGGCTCCCCCAACCGATGCCCTGCTCGATGAACCGGCCACGCCACTCTGAGGATCTCCGAGATTCCTCGGTGTTTCCAGCAAGTGAAGAGCAAGCTCGAAGAAAGATTTGCCCTGAGCGCGCTCTTCCCGAAAGCATGAAGTGCTCCTCACATTGCCTCCTTCGGAGAGCCGCTGTAAACGAGGGTTCTCCGCCTCTAACTCGACGAGCCACTCTTTGAGGGAGTCATCCGTCACTTTAAACTTCAAACGAGGCACCCCTGCCCATACTTCCCCCTTGCGAGAGCTCAAAGATAGTCCTCCGAAGATGGGCCGCCTATAAACTCTTCTCAAGCACCGCATTTTCCAACTCGTCCCTTTCAGATGTCACCAAAAATAGAGAATGACAAAGGAATTTAAGTCTCGAAGCTTTGCCTGCAGCCATTGAAGGACAAACCTCCTCACCCACGGGGGCACGTCTTGAAGAATCACTTCATCGCGCCTCGTCTCGAGGTCTCGGCGAGTCAAGACCCTCCTTAGATGGCCAAGCTCCACCTCCGCTTTATAGAGCCTCTCCCGAGACTGAGTGAGTCCCAACTCGGTAATGCGGAGCTTGGTGCGAAGCTGCGATGCCTCACAGCCCTGGGAAAGTTGCGTGTGGTTTACAGAGATCTGCCAACCAAAGAAAGAAGCGTAAATTACTTTAAGTTCAGGTAGAGCTACAAGATAGTTCTAAGTCTAAGTGGAGCTACAAGATAGTTCCAAGTTCAAGTAGAGCTATAAGATAGTTCTAAGTCTAAGTGGAGCTACAAGATAGATCCAAGTTCAAGTAGAGCTATAAGATAGTTCTAAGTCTAAGTGGAGCTACAAGATAGATCCAAGTTTAAGTAGAGCTACAAGATAGTTCTATGTCCAAGATGAGTTACAAGATAGTTATAAGTCTAAGTGGAGCTGCAAGATAGTTTTAAAAGTTCAAGTATCAGAAGCTGTAAGATAGCTCTAAGTCTCACTCCTATACATGATAACTGTGCCCAAAAAGAGTTTTTTCATTACTGAAGTAAAGATACAAAAGCGGTGGCCAGTCCGCTATTTGGCATTAGTACAAAAGACTTAGACTAAAAAAGGGAAAATTTACAATGGAGTCAAGGGCCGGCCGTTCTGTCCGCCACTTGAACCTCGATGGCAATCACCAAAGGCAAAGGCCCTTCGGGTGGATCTGCCTCTGCATCGCTGCCCTCGTCCACTTCCTCTCCATCCTCTTCACTGTCCTTTTCTCCACCTTTCTCGACGACGTCGTCAAACCCGGGAACTGGATCTCGGAATAGACGGAACCCAGTACAGTCGAAATCAGGCAATTTTGCCTTGACGTCGGATAGGGCATGGGCGTAGGCCTTCGCCATATTCATGAGCAAGAACCCCTGGGCCTTCTCCATCGATTGGGCTCGGCCTCCTTCGTCGCGACTATCTTCGCAATAGTGATCGCTTCCTCCCTCTCTTTCGTGGCGAGCTCTCCTAGCCCTATCAGCCTGAGCTCTCCCATTATTGAGATTCAACTCCTTCTCATGTTCGACCATCTGCTGCATCAAATGGCCAAAGTGGCAAGTGATCTGTGGGAGAAGAAGGAACTCAGCCATTCGAGCTAGAAAAACACCAACACTTAGACAATTTTTTTCTTCCCCAAAGACATTAGAGAACTTACCGACATGGTGGCTCAAGAAATTTCGAGCGCGTCTTCACCAACGGTCCCTGCCTCCATAGCAGCCTTGTCCTTCGGCATGGCGAGATGGTGAACCGCTTGCATACAAGCGAACGAGTTGCCAAGAAATCTGTCGAGCTTCCTGACTTGCCAATCAGGAATGAAGATCTTCTTGTTGTAACACCCCATTTTTTAAAAACTATTCCTTATTCAAATGACTTCTAACATAATCTATTACTTATCTACATCAAGTCTTACTTAGAAAAATACTCATAGATTTTTATTATAATTTTTGGTAGAGTTTCCCCTGAAATATTATCCCTTTTATAGATTTTTCTTACGGAAATCTGCAAACAATTACAAAAATCAAGGTACTTGTAATATATATCAATCCTCCCCAGGCCAATTCATTCAACAACACACAGGCAATAATATATGGGGCCCTGGGGGGCATAATTCCTTATAATATGCAAGATACAATTTAAAAATCATAAATTCTTTTGAAAACATATATGAGTTTTAGAAAAACATTAGAAAAACCTTTCAAAACCAACCACGAACCCAGTACTCCACAACGAGGTGGGTATGGGCCTCCATACTTCATCTCAGCACTATAGATATATTACCTCTTACAATTATACACACAATCCTCCATAATACAATATAATACATCATTCTACTCCCACTTCTACATATAATAAATACATATATATATCCCATCTACTACGAACAAAATATAACTACCAAATCTCAAAAACTATCTCACCTTGCTGCTATCAAAACCTGCAGGAGAGTTATGGTCGTCCACCCTCAAGGAGGGACTCCCCTAACCCCCAGAAAACAACACGGGTTAGCCATGTCTGGTGTGAGTATAATTTACTAGTTCAGTAATAAATTAAACTTTATAAGGAAAATAGAAAGAACTTACGAATATCATGATAATAAAGTTCAACCTGAAATCCAAATATAAAACAACATAAAAGTGACTTTATACTAAAGTACCATTCTGAATCTGCATCCATCTACATATCCATATCTACTCTCACTACCTTGAAATTGTGCCTCGGCGGGTAGTTCCCACCATTTCCAAGGAAATAGTGGGCGGGTAGTTCCGTGACACAATTCCAAGGCATATCAACTTATATCAACTCATATCACAACTTATCTTTAGTTTTGAAATCATTCCCATATTCATCACATAATACACTTCACTATTATCACACAATACATTTCACTTTGTGCTTCACACTAATATCACATTTATCTTATTTTTCATTCACATACTATTTTATCATACATACACACTTTCTTTACTTCGCATACTCTTTTCCATACCACAATGTCTTCGAGTTATTCACATTAATTTTTACATACACGATTCTTTCATGGTTATACCCACACACACCACATCATATTAATTCACATAGATAATTCTTTCACTTTATACTCAGATACATAACACTATATTAATTCACATATATAATTCCTTCCCTTTTCATATTTAATCATATAACACAAATGTTCATCTTTTCATAAATATCTTCATATCACAATTTCTTTATTTTCATGTATAATCACATATTGAAATTAACTCATTTTTTTATACTTATTTAACCACATACTTCATTTACCATTCATTTTCATTGCATAATATCACACTCATTCAATCTTATAACATCTTCATATATATCCTCATCACATAACTTCATTTATTCAATCATATATTATCACATACATTTTCCTCGCATCTCAACACATGCATTCATTTTCATCGCATATCCTCCCATGTATTTAATCTCATGATATCACATTCACATCACATATCATCACATTCATTCAATCTCATAATATCGCAGTCGTTCAATCTTATAATATCAAATTCATCCATTCTCAAAATATCACATTTATCCATATTTTATAACATCTAGTAACACATTAACCTTCCTTCTCATTATATGTTACAATTTACCTTCTTTTCATTCTAATATCATCATACAACTTATTTTAATTTTCATTCTTATTTTGTCATATACTTTACTTTATAATTCATTCTCATCCCATCATATAACTTATGTTACTTCTCATTCTTATCGATAATATATCTTACTTTCATTTTCATTTACATCTCATAATATAATTTACTTTAACTTTCCTTCTTATAAGGTAATACACTATAACGCCCTAAATTCCTATCCAAGGAACTCGTGACATTACTCCAGGATCTTCCTTCAAATGAGTCACAACACACAAAAATCACCAGAAATTAAAAACTTTTATTACATCAATGTTATTACAATATCTAGTTAAGTTACAACAATTACAAATAATAATATTACATCAATTTTACAATAAATGGACAATGTCTTAAATTGGATGCTTTAATAACCTTGAGTCTCTCGCGCCTCTAATACAGTGGATGGTCCTGCAACTGAAGAGTGGGCACGTCAGTTGAATACAACTGACGCAATGCTATATACGGCTATCCTCTCTATACCATAATACAGTGATTCCAAACCTCAACAATTAACCTTGATGATAAAGAAAATATGAGCAAACACAAGTGTCGGTGTATGACATGACCTAGAAACTAATGCACACTCAATGCACAGATGCTCTTAGTCTAATGCACGCTTGGTTGGAGAGATATGCATCCCATACTACACATTCCCTAAACAAACGATGTTCTCCACATTATTGGGGTTCGATCCCCCGCCATGCAACTTATCTTGTGCTCTATCCTGTCTCGAACAATAGTGAGAAGAGATTGCAGTCACCGCAGTCACCGCAGTCACTACAGTCAATAGTAGTGTCAAGGTAACCCCCTTTTTGTTTCCCACTATGACCGGAGGTAGTCGTGCGATCTCTCTTTTCCGATGCTACCATTAAAATGTCAATATGATAGAAAGCTCCCCTTTCCGAACCTCTTTAAAAAACTGTAATACGGGCATAAGGCATCACGGTACCCCCGCTAGCCAAGGATACTAGAGTTCCATGTACGAAGCTTCACTTTAAGTCCCTGCCCGCGTTGAACAACATAGGACATGGTGGACTCTAAGGGTTTCCCCTCTTCTCCGCTAGCTCTTGTCCTTACATTAAGTCGAACTTGCAGTCGAGACGACATCGCCCCGCCAGTCCTCTCCTACTCGAAGCCTACGAGTCGCGGAGCCTTACTCCTACTCGGAGTCTTGTTCGGCGCTCCCGCCCATGTTAAACGGAACTTAGGACCTGTCCAGGCGTGACGACGCCATGCGGCCAACTGACAGGCAAACACGACACCGACTAGTGTCTGTCCTTACACACATGAAGACTCGACCTACCTATGTCGCTACCCAACATAGGTGGTGTCAAAGGATGCCCACGACTAAGGCCACAACTAGAGAATAGGGTTAACTCTACCACTATTTTGAGTTATTATCATTACTACTATTTTACCTGATTCTATTGGCACTAATTAATGTTCTAATCCATTTTATTAATTTGTACTTAGTAACATTAGGCGATCTAGATCTATAACCACAACTCGACCCATCCTAGGTCACATTTTGGGTTAATGAATTAAGGGTTTGACTCACGGAATAACCTTATCAAATTACCCAAATTATAGTTATTAACTTACTAGGCGATCTAGTTCTACTCGACTAATCAATTAGTTAGGCGATCTGTGAACTAGCCTCACACCTCACTTAGATGTCACAACTAGACATTTTATAACCACTAGTTAAGTTCTAGTTCATTCTAACTTATTTATTTGATCTTAACCTAACCCTCACTATGGTCCAACTGGGCTCTCGAGCCCGGCCTACTACATGGGCCCAAAAAGACTGGCGAATCGACTACGTCGATCACCACCGTCCGTCATGTTTGGAGTCGCATGCCACCTCGGCCCGAACATGACGCTGCTCCCGCTAATCATCGCGCTCCATGTCCTCCTGTCAAATGGTAGCTCTTACAATGCTGGATTCCCCTCCTTAAACGGCAAGCACGTCGGCGCCTGAGTCGGCGCCCCAACACGTACGGGGGTCACGAGTCTCTAAACTACCCACACAAAACTCACATGAACGGACTTGAATTCGAGGGTCTCTGTAACCCCCATTCCCGTAAATACATATTTTCTAAATATTTTCTGTATTTCGATTATTGATAAATTTATTTTGTGTTAAATTCGTTCTGAGATTTTCTATTAAAATATATTCCAATCGAAAATTATATTATTTCGAATGATGGTGTATTTTAAACTTGTTTTATAATCTTAATTTATCGATTAGTTATATTTGAGCCCAAATCATATATATTATTATTATTCGATTATTTTAATAAAAATTGTTAAACCCGAATAATTATTTTATAGTATGATTTTATTATTTTTATAATCATTACTATTAATTGTTATTCCTTGATTATTTAATTAAAGTAGATTTAAAGAATTATTTTGTTTTCGTACTTGATCTAATTTTCTTGGCGAATTCTGATTTATTTTCAAGCCAATTTATATTTATTGTATTAATTATTTATTCATTTGGATTTAAATTTTTTTCATGAAATTATTTATTTTTCTTAAATGAACTATTTTCTTGTTAATCCTATTTTTTGTTCTTTTATTGAATTGTGGGTATTTTTATTTAAACCCTATTGATTTTGACAAATCTATTAATTAAACCCTAAACCCTAATTTCACATGTTCTTGACCCAAAACCACTTTTATTGGACCCTAAACCACTAACCCAATACCCTAATTGTACCCTATAAATACAATCCTAGTACAAACCCTAAAAATTGTACAATTCTAAAACCCTAGCCGCTTATTCTCTCTCCTCTCTCCTCTCTCCCCTCTCCTCTGTTCTCTCTCTTCCGCTAGTTTTTTCCCGCCAAAAACCCCCAGTAACTACCGATCATCTTCTCCGGCGTGACCACCAACTCAGTGCGTCGCCTCCTCGTCGACATGCCACCTGAACACCCCGAAACCCCCCAGTCCTCTTCCTCTTCCGTTTCGCTCAGCACCTGAACCCAAAGCCGACACTGCTTTCCTGTTTAGCTCGCTCGCTCGATGAACTACCGCAACCCTGTGCCTCGCCATCACGTCGCTCAGCCCTCGCTGTTCGCGCCACCACCGTGGTCGACGCTCCTGATCTCTACCACTGTGGTTGCTGCAGTCTCTGTTGCAGTGTTGTCTCTTTGCTATTGTAATATCCCGGACGGATATTACCATATATAAATTATTATATTATTATTATTATTTTATTATTATTATGTTTTAATTCCAAAATTAGAATATTTTGGCTGATTTTCACCCGGTTTGTCCATAGACATTATCTGTATCCAGATATTGGTCAGTATACATCCGTATTGTATCAAATTGATACCGTGATCTTCTGAATTGATAATAAAATTTATTTTATTATTATTTCCAAGATTTAATTATTTTTATGCGGATTATGCAAAGATTTTTCGGTATACGGACATATATGCGCACGTACGAGTAGTATGTCGATTAGTGCATTATACGAATTGTGTGTTGTGTATTTTTGGACTAGGTGTTTATCTTGTTATAACAACCTAATTAGAGGGTTAGGGTTTGATTAGGAGGCTTAATCTAGGGTTTTTGTATGCATGAGAAGCCTAAGTAAAAACCCTTACTAGAAAACTTCTCCTCCACATCAACCTCCACCACATAACACCTCCCTCCACCTCACCCCTATTCTCCCTAAGGTATGGCCGGCCCATATAATAAGGAGGTGCCTTTTTGCACTTGTGTGCATGCACATTTGCACTTTCCCCCATTCTCTCCACCTATAAATACCCCTTCATTCTCCTCCTTCTCTCATTTTAGAAAACAAAAGAAAGAAAGAAAGAAAGAAAGAAAGGAAAAGAAAGAGAGAACAAATAACTTGAGAGTTTTGTTTTGTAGGTTATTAGAAGACTTCTAAAAAGAAAGCTAGGGGAAGGAGAAGGATTAGCAAGCTAGTTCTTCCAAAAAAAAAAAGGGATAAGGTGGGGGTTTCTTCACTTTGATTCATTGTTTGTTTGTTTGTTTGTTTGTTTGTTTGTTGTTTGTTGTTTGACTTCTTCTTCTACCTTCTTGTTTTGTTTTATTTTTTTTGGGTTGTTCTTATGGATGAGGGTGTGTATGTTGTAGTAAATAAAAGTAGTAAAGTAGTAGTAGTAACTAATAAATTTATAAAGATCATAGCTTTATTATTGAAGTTGTTGTTTGTATGTTATTGGACTAAAGAAATTCACATATTGCATAATGTTGGACATACAACCATGGTTGGTTGTAGGACTTGATTCACATAAGCATATGAACATTCATTTTACAACCATTGTGGGTTGTAGGACTCTTTATGAAACTTGGACTAATAAGAACATAAGTTCTAATAAAAAGATATTTCCTTGTAAACACTAGTTGTAGAAATAATTAAAAAGATCTTTCTTTTATTTTAATCACTAGTTGTAATTAACTAAAAAGATCTTTCTTTTATTTTTAATCACTAGTTGTAATTAATTAAAAAGATCTTTCTTTTATCACTAGTGGTAATTAATTAAAAAGATCTTTCTTTCATTTTTAATCACTAGTTGTAGTTAATTAAAAAGACCTTTCTTTTTATTTTAAGCACTAGTTGTAGCTAATTAAAAAGATCTTTTCTTTTATTCTAATCACTAGTTGTAGTTAATTAAAAAGATCTTCTCTTTTTATTTTGATCACTAGTTGTAGAAATGATAAAAAGATCTTCCTTTTCTTTTAATCACTAGTTGTAGTTAATTAAAGAGATCTTTCTTTTGTAAAGTAAAGTAAAAGAAATAAAAAAAATAATCTTTTCTTTATCACTAGTAATAAATAAGATTAGTAAGCAACTAAGTAGTAGTAAGCTAAAATAATAAGCAGTAGTATGTAATAAAATGAAGTAGTAGTAGCATGTATGTTGATTAATAAGGTAGTAGTAAAAGTAGTAAGTTGTATGTTGTGATTTTTTTTATGAGAATGAAGTAGTAGTAATAGTAGTAAGTTGTATGTTGTGATTTTGATGAGAATGAAGTAGTAGTAATAGTAGTAAGTTGTATGTTGTAGTAGTAGTAGTAGATAATTATGTTTTGATTAAAATAGGAGGAGTAGTAGTAGTAAAATGTTGTAGGATTGCTTCTAAAAATATTTAGAAGCCATATTTATGCTACTTATGTTGAAGGATCTGTTCTAAAAATGTTTAGAAGCCATTTCCATGCTACTAATATTGTAGGATTACTTCTAAAAATGTTTAGAAGCCATTTCCATGCTACTAATATTGGAGGATTACTTCTTAAAATGTTTAGAAGCCACTTTTATGCTACTAATGTTGTAGGGTTACTTCTAAAAATGTTTAGAAGCCATTTCCATGCTACTAATATTGTAGGATTACTTCTAAAAAATGTTTAGAAGCCATTTTTATGCTACTAATGTTGTAGGATTACTTCTAAAAATATTTAGAAGCCATATTCATGCTTCACATGTTGTAGGATCATTTCTAAAAATATTTAGAAGCCTTATTCATGCTTCACATATTGTAGGATCACTTCTAAAAATATTTAGAAGCCATATTCATGCTACTAATATTGTAGGATCACTTCTAAAAAATGTTTAGAAGCCATATTCATGCTTAGTTAGTTGTAGGATTACCTCTAAAAATATCCTACCATGTTTCCATGCTTAGATAGTTGTAGGATATCTTCTAAAAATATTCCTTCATGTTTTATGTTTAGATAATTGTAGGATGTATTCTAAGAATATCCTATCATGCTTTTATACTTAAAAGGTTGTAGGATGTTTTCTAAAGAAGTTCTATCATGCTTATGTTTAGAAAATTGTAGGATTATTTCTAAAACATATCCCATCATGCTTTATGGTTAACAAGGTTGTAGGATTTCTTCTCAAAATATCCTACCATGTTTCATGCTTAGTTAGTTGTAGGAGTGATTCTAAAAATATCTAGCATGCTTAATGATGTTAGGATGTTGTGGGACAAATTCTAGGGTTTCCTACCATGCTTAGATTCACTCATTTGTGCCTAACAACGTTGTAGGATTCATCCCTAAAGTTTCCTATCATGTTTAATAATTTATTGATGATTAGAGTATTGTAGGATTCATCCTAGGAATTTCCTACCATGGTTAGTAGTTATTTATGCTTAATGAAGATTCATGCTAGATAAGTGGTAGAAGAATTGTATACCATGCTAGTTTAATTGTAGGTAAAGAGATATACCATGCTAGTTTTAATTGTAGGCAAGATCTATGCCATGCTAGCTTAATTGTAAGTAAGTTGTATGTCATGCTAGTTTAGATTGTGAGTAAGTTGTATACCATGCTAAGTTATATGAATACTCATGTTTACATGGTACCCATGCTTAGATAAGTGTTGTTCATGCCATGTTAGTAGATGATCATGACTCATGCTAAGTAAGTAGGCATCATGCTAATTATTAATCATGTTAAGTTAAGGATGTCCATACTATGATGTTCATGCTTAGAATAAAGAAACTACCCATGGCTAGTTGTAGTGATTTATGTTGGGTTCTATACCATGCTAGAGTAATGCTTGCTTAGAATGTTGTAGGAGTAGTGTTAGAACTACCTACTATGCCTTGGAGTATTGCTTGTTCATACTAGTTGGGTTGTGGGGGTTAGTCGGGATAAGTAGTAAGCTTTCATGATCAATTCGTAACCTACGATTGACTATAGTAGACTTTATGTCTAGGTCGTAAGTGATTTTCATGCTTGAGCTCGATGTAAGCATAAGCATTAATCACATTCATACATAGGAATATCATGGTGGTTGTGTTATATAATTAAATTGTCATAGGAAGATGCTTGTAATTGTATGCCATACTTAAGGCGCTATAGGTTGAAGTAATAAGGATTGGGAAGACCACTAGGGATAGTTAGTCCGGTAAAGGCCGTTTTGTCGCCTTCGGTTCTTCCCTAGTACAATACCAATCATAGACTACTAGTAGATCCTACTGTTGCTTCTAATAATAGAAGATTAAGTTTGTTAGTAAGCACGTTTGGTTGCTTCTAGGATTGATTACCTGTATGGTTGTTTGCACACGGTTGTGCTCGTACGTGGCTCGACCGGCCCGTATGTAGCTGTGGGTCTCATACGTAGCTTAGTCGGCTCGTATGTAGGTGGTTGTCTCGTACGCGGTCCCGACCGGCTCGTGCGTAGCTGTTGGTCTCATATGCGGCTTATTTGGCTGGTATGTACGTGGTTATCTCCTACGGGGCCCGCCTGGCTCGTAGGTAGTTATCGTTTCATACGTAGCTTATCGGCTCGTATGTGGTTGTTACTCCTGTAAAGCTTGTTAGCTAGTACACAGTTCGTTGCGCTCGTCTAGGGTGATGTTACCACCCTAAGGGCTATCGACCATCAAGACATATGTTCTTACCCTAAGGATCTGTGGAGGAGTCACTCCTTGTGTACCGTCGAATCTTAACCAGGGTAGGTTAGTCGAGGACCGGAGTATAGACAGAATCCAAGTCTAGGGAAGCGGCGTGCATGTATATTCGCACGGCCAAAGTCTTGGATCGATGAGCCACGAACTGGGTCCTGAGGGATTCTGGTAAGTCTAGGTTGAGCGGCCTAGTGGAGTTATCTTGCGAAGCCTAATTTAAGGCCTAGCATGTTGAGTTTATAATGTTGTCACCCCTAGGATTGTTCGAGTCAGGGACATCATTAGGATAGTGACTTACAAGGATCAGTTTATTTAAACACTTTTGCCGGGAGAGAGGAGTCAGTAGGTAGGGGGCCCCTTACACTAACTCGTCCCTTGAGGCAGATCATAGGTGGTGTACTGGGTTGTACCTTCCCGTCAAAGGGATACGTACGGTGCCGTCTCACAAGTTGAGGATACGGGTTGCGTATCTCGCGCTGTTAATTCCTGAAGTACCGTGGCTAGGGGTGCCACAGGATGCATTGTGCAGTCCTGCGCTTGCGATACCCCAGAGGGTGCCACAGGGTAGGCTTTGCGCTACCCTGCGCTTGCGAAACCCTATAGTGTGATTTTTGGAATGACACCCGATACATTGGGTTCGTCTAATTTGAGTGAGGTCCGGTTAGCCGGGTCGCGGTGGCGAACATAGACACCACGAGCGAAATGCAACAGTGGCACATGACCACATCTGCAGCCTCGCGAGTCACGTGTAGTTGTCAGGAACAGGTTGTGTGCAATTAGAATTCATAACGCGTGTTCAATCCCTATATATGGAGAAACGGCTTGAGATGGAGCCGCATGTAGTATGGGCTGCATGTTGCTTTCGGAGACTTGCTGACATTAGAATAAGAAGCATCCTAGTTCTACCTTCCCGTCAAAGGGATACGTACGGTGCCATCTCACAGGTTGAGGACACGGGTTGCGTATCTCGCGCTGTTAATTCCTGAACTGCCGTGGGTGGGTGTCAGGAACGGGTTGTGTACAATTAGAACTCATAATGCGGTTTCAAATCCCTGACATTAGAATAGGGAGTGTCCTAGCTCTATTTTAAGTATCGCATTAGAGTCTAGTCATAGCACTCACAAACACTTAAACTACACCAACACTATTGCTATATTTTGTATATTGTTTGGAAGATTCGCTGCTATATGATCAGCCTTTAAGCGTCAGTGAATACTGACGTCCCCACTTCCATAGGTACTGGATCGCCGAAGTACAAAGGCGAGATTCAAGAGGACTCAAGGCAAGGAAAGCAAGGAGTCAGTATTAAGTTTAGTTCCGTTGCAAAATATGTATTGATTCTGTATTAGTTAAGAGGTACTCTGATGTAAGATGTTGAAGGTTGTAATACTTAGAAATGTAAAGGCAATATTGTAACTCCATTGTAAAGTATTACAGTTGTACAGTATTCAGACTTGTAACACATTGTGTATTGAATAAAAAGTTTTAAATTCTCCTGTTTTTCTGTGTATTGTGACTAATTGAAGAAAAGGTCTTGGCTCGTGTCACGGTTTCCCAGTGTCGGGAATCGGGGCGCTACAGAGTGGTATCAGAGCTAACTTCAATTTACAGTCCAACACAGCAGGAAAATTAAACTTGGATGCCTTTAGGAGTCGGGTCTTAGTTAGTTATAGGCAATTGTAATTCGTATTGTTGTTCCTTTCAACTTATGTTTTATGATTTTCCTATATCTGGACTAATTCCAGTATGTATATTTTAGGATGGTATTCGAAGATTTCCTAACCGAGGGTGTATTGATAGAGTAGAATGAGCAAATTACCGGAGGAAATCCTAGAAATCAGAAGTAATGTCCATAGGTCATGTCCTATTCTAAGGAGGGAGTAGACACCGAATTGCAAATATCGGGTACTTTGGAGAACTAGTTCGTGGATGAGCCACTTGGGAGCCGGAAAGCAGCATAAGCTTTCTTTCCCCGAGTTATTAGGGTATGGATGTTTTGCCTGTTTTCCTAACTTAACGTAGTTCTGAGGACAGAACTATTCTAAGGAGGGAGTATTGTAATATCACGGACGGATATTACCATATATAAATTATTATTATTATTATTATTATGTTTTAATTCCAAAATTAGAATATTTTGGTGATTTTCACCCGGTTTGTCCATAGACATTATCTGTATCCAGATATTGGTCAGTATACATCCGTATTGTATCAAATTGATACCGTGATCTTCCGAATTGATAATAAAATTTATTTTATTATTATTTCCAAGATTTAATTATTTTTATGCGGATTATGCGAAGATTTTCCGGTATACGGACATATATGCGCACGTACGAGTAGTATGTCGATTAGTGCATTATACGAATTGTGTGTTGTGTATTTTTGGACTAGGTGTTTATCTTGTTATAACAACCTAATTAGAGGGTTAGGGTTGGATTAGGAGGCTTAATCTAGGGTTTTTGTATGCATGAGAAGCCTAAGTAAAAACCCTTACTAGAAAACTTCTCCTCCACATCAACCTCCACCACATAACACCTCCCTCCACCTCACCCCTATTCTCCCTAAGGTATGGCCGGCCCATATAATAAGGAGGGGCCTTTTTGCACTTGTGTGCATGCACATTTGCACTTTCCCCCATTCTCTCCACCTATAAATACCCCTTCATTCTCCTCCTTCTCTCATTTTAGAAAACAAAAGAAAGAAAGAAAGAAAGAAAGTAAAAGAAAGAGAGAACAAATAACTTGAGAGTTTTGTTTTGTAGGTTATTAGAAGACTTCTAAAAAGAAAGCTAGGGGAAGGAGAAGGATTAGCAAGCTAGTTCTTCCAAAAAAAAAAAGGGATAAGGTGGGGGTTTCTTCACTTTGATTCATTGTTTGTTTGTTTGTTTGTTTGTTTGTTTGTTGTTTGTTGTTTGACTTCTTCTTCTACCTTCTTGTTTTGTTTTATTTTTTTTGGGTTGTTCTTATGGATGAGGGTGTGTATGTTGTAGTAAATAAAAGTAGTAAAGTAGTAGTAGTAACTAATAAATTTATAAAGATCATAGCTTTATTATTGAAGTTGTTGTTTGTATGTTATTGGACTAAAGAAATTCACATATTGCATAATGTTGGACATACAACCATGGTTGGTTGTAGGACTTGATTCACATAAGCATATGAACATTCATTTTACAACCATTGTGGGTTGTAGGACTCTTTATGAAACTTGGACTAATAAGAACATAAGTTCTAATAAAAAGATATTTCCTTGTAAACACTAGTTGTAGAATTAATTAAAAAGATCTTTCTTTTATTTTAATCACTAGTTGTAATTAACTAAAAAGATCTTTCTTTTATTTTTAATCACTAGTTGTAATTAATTAAAAAGATCTTTCTTTTATCACTAGTGGTAATTAATTAAAATAAGTTAAGTAATTTTAAGAAATCCAGTAATTTTAAGAAAATAAGTTAAGTATTATAAGTTGACTTATAAAAAGCATAAGTTGACTTACTAGAGAATATAAGTTGACTTATAAAAGTCATAAGTCGACTTACCAAAACATAAGTTGACTTACAAAAACATAAGTCGACTTACCAGAACACAAGTTGACTTACAAAAATATAAGTCGACTTACCAGAACATAAGTTGACTTACAAAAACATAAGTCGACTTACCAGAACATAAGTTGACTTACAAAAACATAAGTCGACTTACCAGAGAGAACTTCCAGAAATCTTTAAGAAATATTCTAAGTGTTATAAGTCGACTTGCAAAGTCATAAGTCGACTTAAAAGGGATTATAAGTCGACTTAAAAAGTCATAAGTCGACTTACCAGAGAAAAATCTACGATAACTTTGAAAATTAAATTCTAAGTGTGCCAGTCGACTGAAAAGGGTCTAAGTCGACTGTCCAGAGTGGACTTTCAAGAAACTAAAGATCATAGCAGCTGGGTCGTACCAGTCGACTGAAAGGTCTGTCAGTCGACTGTCGGCCTACAGACTGCATAATTTTGGTTGTACATGATAATCGAAATTAGGGTTTTCCAAAAGCAATCATTGTTTACTAAAATAATTTGTATTTAGGTAAAATCTACAATCTCAAATAATCCTCATTATGAATACATTACTCAAATCATCCAATATCTCAAAACTTAATTCTCATGTTCTTAACTCCTAATTCTTCCATTAGGATTTCTCAATACTGAATTTTCTTCCACAACTCAAAACCAAAATCTGATTTGTAATCACAAGATCCAGATGTTCATCCATCCAATCCCTTATTATAACAACCATACTCAAATCTTAACATGTTTTCAAGTAATAAAAATTTATCAACCAAGATCTACTAAACGCTCATAGATTTCACATACATAATACAACAATAACCATCGCATCATGCTCATACGAAATACACTAAGTAAACATACATTTCAAACAAATAACAAAACAATCGTTCACATAAATCAAATCACAAAACAAAGTTGATATCACTCACCTTAGAAATGAAAAGATCCGACAAGAAAGTCCCTTTTTGCGAGATCCAAAATCCTCCTCTTGATCCTCAAAAATCACAAAATATAATGTTGTACAGCGAATGACGGCTGCACACCCACTTATATAGGCCGGAAATAATGATTTAGGGTTTTAGAAACGCATTTGTAAAATAGTCCTTCCAAAATATAACTTTACATATATATAGCTCTATTCTTGGAAACTCAATAAAAATCATTTAAATTAGGATTTAAAAGTATAATATACTCACTAATCTCAATCGGTACTGTTCAAAATGTCCAGAAAATACATTTTACATTTTAACCCCTAAAAATGACAAATTTGCAAAAAGGTCCTTCTTTTCTCAAAATTTGCAAATAGATCCAATTAATTTCAGAAAAATCTAGAAAAATAATAAATAAATTCCAAATATTAAATAATGATTTTCATAAAGAAAATTTGACTTTGAACTTCTCAAGAAAGTATTTGCACGTGTTTTGCACGTGTAAAAGATAACTCTTTAGAAAATATCTATTAAATCTCCAGAAAATTATTTTAATTCATTTTCAAATCTTTAAAATAATATTTGAAAATATGGGGTTCTACACGGTGGTACTCCCTGATTTGAGGATTGAGGTTATGATGTGGACCCTCGAAAGATTGTTGATTATATTTTGAGTTATAAGACTCTAGAGGTTGGATGGGAACCTAGCATGCCGGAAAATGAGATTTTGTGGGATTTTAGCCAGTGGGGCTTTTGTTGTTGATGTTTTAAAAGATAAGTTTAGTAGGGTACACCAACTCTAGCGGGAATTGTGACTTAACTAATAATAATAAACCTAAGGATTGACACTAGTTGGAGTTGTGATGAAATGAGAGCAAATGTGAGTATGAGGGCCTCAGGTTGATCTACGGTGTGAGATAATCTCCAGAATTATCGAGGTGTGAGTGAAATAGTCTCCAGAATTACCTGCGGTGTGGGACTGATCTCCGGAATTATCAGGATCGAGGCGACGCTCACGGGACGTCGTGTTTGGTGAGGCACCATTGCTTGCGGTGTGGGTATTCTCGAAAATTTCCAGGTGTGAGTGAAATAGTTTCAAGAATTATCTGTGAATAGAGATTGACCTCCGAAATTATCGGGGCATGCTCTAGGTACATGCAGAATATCTAAATCTCGTTGTAGTCACCGTAGTAGGATTAGTTGCATAACGAGGGATTAAACCCTATAAAATGGGGAACGATAAGGGCTTGCACCGGACCTATGTAGAGTGGGATGCATAGAATCCGACAAGTATGCATTAGTAATCATCATGTGCATTTGTATTGTTCTTGACTTGTATTATGCATGCTTGTTTTCTATTTTCTTCATTCATTATTTATGCTTCATTCATTATTATTTCATGTTCCATCTGTTATTATTGTGTTAATGTGTTTTACTTGTTGACTTATGATTTTATTCTTTATGTTTCCATTTAAGTTTGTATTTCCTTTGAATATCACTCACACTGTTATGGCTGATCCCTGTAGTTTTGGAGGTTAGGGTTATCTCTAGCCTCATGTTTTACAGGTAGGTACCATTAGCATGGAGTTGGGAGCATGTGCTAGATTAGTAAATGTTTATGCATATCTTGTAAAAGGACTAATTGTAAAAAGAAAATTGTAATGTAAAGTGTTTAAATCCGCTGTGCTTTGTAAGAGAGTTGATGTAATAAAAAGTTTTAATTTTCCCTGTATTTTGTTGCTATATTTATGATTACAATTGAAGTTGATTCTGGAATTTGTGCCACGTATTTCTAATTTTATTTATTGGAAATTCAGTGATTCCAAAAACAACCCCGGCACATTGAAGAGCACGCAAAAATCTGTCAAAATCCCAAAACAAATCGAAGCCTGAAGTGGAGAAGGAGGGTCGATTGAACATCATAAGATTTGGGGGTAAATGGGTTTAGACCGAAGGAGGGGGAAAGGTCTGATCGATAGATTGAAAGGAAAATGAGGAATGGGTAGGGGAAATTTTTAATAAAAATGGAAAATTTAATATAAACCCCTCAAGGGCTCACTCATTATTTATATACCCTAATAGTGCTATTCTTCGTAATAAAATCTAATAAAACCCACTCCACAAGGTAAATAAATAAATTAATGAGTATAAATAAAATAAAATTTCATATCAATTCATAACAATAACAATAACAATAATATATACTCATAATAAAAAATAAAACGATTATTTTGAAATTATGAAATAGAGGAGTGTTACACTAAATATATCTCCTTTATAATTTCTCCTTTAGAACATAATTTCTTCTTTATAATATAATTCTCCTTATATCATAAGTATATATAACTCAATTAATTTCATAAGCATATACACGCCATTAATATCATTCATATGAATACACAACACCATAATTTACTCCATATAATACTTATAAATTTCTACGATACGTTTTACGCATCTCTACTCGATACACTTTACAAATTACACATAGCAATTATGGTTTAAAATTTATCATAGCACATCATATATATCAAATAAAATAAACCATACTCACCTGAGGAAACGCAAAGACCGACTGTGTAAGCTCTCCGCTTTCCCTTCCTATTACAAAGTTTTAACACTAATTAAGATTAAAAATATCCAAATCACTCATAAAATTATTCTAATCCCTCACAGGCATTTCATTGAATGTCTAGGCGTGCACACGATACATGCACGCATTCTGATTGTTCCTAAATGGGTTTTATGCCCATAAAATCTTTCAAAAATTATTCTAAATTATTCCCCATAACTCATAGGGATTTCTGTTATCAATTTGCATCATCTACCATTCCTATTATCTTTTAATTGCTAAGCCAACACTCTAATTATTTTCCAATTTAATTTCTATCTCTAAATTGCAAAATCTATCACTTCTACTATGAAGAGAATTGCCTATTCTCCTTGCTACACCATTTCACAGCAAACAATTTACACATAATACAATCACATACAATTTAAATAAAATCCAACTCACCGTAGGGTTGATGATATCAAAGCCAACACCGCAGGGTTGAAGAGCACCCTCCAAATAGCTAAAACCCTAAAATTAATTTGGAAATAGGCGAAGGTTGGATGTGATGTAAAACCTTAGAATTGGGTTTCGACAAAGTCAGGTTTCGGTCAGGCTTAGATTGGGATCTGACGAAAAGAAGGGGAAGAAAGACGAAAGTGCTTTGATAAGTAAAATAAAAATGGAAGATTATTTTTAGGCCCCTCCTAGACCAAACATTTATTCTAAGGCCCTCCTAGTTCAAGTTTTGCAATAAACTTCTACCACCCTAAATCTAAGTAACTCTGGAATATAAAGGGAAATAAAATTGCATATTTATGCATCACTGTCATAGAAATCAAAATAATTACTCGAAAGATAAATATAAACGAATAATTTGATGTTATAAAATAAACAGATGTTACACTTGTGCTCCTCGGTTAGGAACACCTCAGCTTCGGCAATGAGAGGAAGGACCTCTAGTGCAAGAGCTTCCGACTGTGGGAATCCCCCGCATCGATGGAAGCAGATGGCGCAGCAGACAGTGTCGGCTGCTGCGGCAGCGACCGCCTTCGGCTTCGAAGAAGAGATCTTTGTGACAGTCCTCTTCCTCTTCTTACCAGCAGGGGCCTGGCGCCCAAGACTCCGCGCTTCGAGAGCAGAACCTCGTAGTCCATTGATTCTGCATAAAGGAAAATACGTCAAAGATAAGAACAAATAAAATTAGGCTAAGTCGTGAGCATAAGAAACTAAGCTAAAAAAAACAAAAAGCGTACTAGGGTTGATTAGGCTAAGACCCCCCCGTAAAGCGCCTCCTCCGTCAGGTCCTTCCAATCAAACTTCGGCCGATCAAGGAGCGTTTGGACCATCTTGGTCTCCTTAGGGCTCAAAATGGGGCCCTCCTTCACCCACCTCGAAACCTCCTCGACCCAAGCGGTCAGAATGTTCCACGGCTCTCGACTTCGGATGAGAAAGAACATATCCCTCCAATTTTTGATCGAATCGGGGTTATTGACGAGCTTTACCCCATGCCTCGAAGATAGATAAAATCTGAACTCCGTCTTGTGCTGTTGATGGATCCGGTAAAAAGTCTGCAGCACACTGAGTAGGGGCTCGATGTTCGCCACTTGAAAATGGAGGACGTACCCATTGACATGCCTTCGATTGTTCGACATATATTGGACGCGGCTGATTCGGTACCACCGAAATACTTCAGCGACAAAGGGATGGAGCAAAAGCCGAGCACCTACTAAGAATGCGTCAATAGGCCAAAAGCACATGTCTACTAGCATCGGCGAGTTGGCCTTCACCTCGGGCCCATGCACCATCAGATCAAATTCTTTTGGGATCATAAAACACTCCCGAATTGAATTTAAATCTTCTTCGTTCAAAATGGAAATCGTGTCGTCGACCTCTGAGGTCTCCAGAGTCGTGTTCTCCTCGAAATCCCGTGTTCGGCCGTGTATGATGCGCTCGGCCAAGTTGTCCGGTAGTTCCCGAACGCGTGAAGCCCTGTCAGAGGCTCGGGCAGTCTGCAGCACTCACCAATTCCTCGTTCTCTCTCGATAATGGTATCCACCACCACCAAAAAAGCCACTACTACGTAGGATCTTTACTGGAGGTCTCTTGGCTCAAAGTGACCCTAGACATTCTCTAAAGTAAATAAAATTATTTACGAGTTACCTTGATTTGACTGCTACGGAAGGAAAAATCACCGGAGGTAGAAAATCTTCACCGAAACCTCTCACAAGAAGATGAAAGTCGCCTGAGTAAAAACTTAGAGAATGAGAAAATGAGTTGGGGGAAGGAGTTTTATAGAGAGAGGGGGTAGTTGGAACGCCCCCCAAGGTTAAAAGGCCCCCAAAACACAAAAGCCTGGCCCATTTAGTGAAAGACGACAAAAAAGTTGGATAACCTAAAGGTCGTTGACTGGTCAAATGGTCAACGGTCAAATTCTCCACGTGTCGCTCTCTCAAAGTCTCCCTGGACCTCGACAACTTTCGCCGAGCGCTTTTAGCATCGATGCCGTGAATGGAGAAATGACGTTGAGTGGTCAACGATCAACAGTCAAAATCTCCACGTGTCGCTTTCTCGAAGTCTCCTAGACCTAGACAACTCTCGCTGGGCACTCTTGGCATCAACTTCGTGAATGGAGAAATGGCGTTGATTGGTCAATGGTCAACGGTCAAAATCTCCACGTGTCACTCTCTCGAAGTCTCCCTTGACCTCGACAACTCTCGCCGAGCGCACTTGGCACCGACATTGTGAATGGAGAAATGGTGTTGACTGGTCAACGGTCAACTGTCAAAATCCCCACGTGTCGCTCTCTCGAAGTCTCCCTGGACCTCGGCAACTCTCGCCGAGCGCTCTTGGCACCGACATCATGAATGGAGAAATGACGATGACTGGTCAACGATCAACGGTCAAAATCTCCACGTGTCGATCTCTCGAAGTCTCCCTTGACCTCGGCATCTCTCACCAAGCTCTCTTGGCACCGATGTCGTGAACGGAGAAATGGCATTAACTGGTCAATGGTCAACGGTCAAAATCTCCACGTATCGCTCTCTCGAAGACTCCCTGGACCTCGGCAACTCTCGCTGAGCGCTGTTGGCACCAGCGTCGTGAATGGAGAAATGGCGTTGATTGGTAAACGGTCAACGGTCAACGGTAAAAATCTCCACGTGTCGATCTTTTGAAGTCTTCCTGGACCTCGGTAGCTCTTGCCAAGCGCTCTTGGCATCGACGCCATGAATGGAGAAATGGTGTTGACTGGTCAACAGTCAAGGGTCAAAATCTCCACGTGTCTCTCTCTCGAAGACTTCCTAGACATCGGCAGCTCTCGCCGAGTGCTTTTGTCACCGACCTCCATCTGAGCATTAAAACAGCTGACTGGTCAAGCATCGCCAACCGTCTGTTTGCTTCAAAAAGCGTGCATCGATAATCAACGGTCCAAATTTTTCCACGCATCAGTATGCCGAGGTGACGATAGGGGTCGGCAATGGAGTCGAACACTCTTGTCACCGACCTCCATAGGAGCATTATGCCATTGACAGGTCAAACACAACCAGCGGTATGTTCGCTTCAAAAAGCGTGCTTTGATATGATCAACGGTCCAGCTCTTGTCACGTCGAAATTCATATGATTAAATCCATTTTTCTATTTATTAAATCGAATTAATTATTTAAAAACTCAAAAAATGATTAAAAAATCCAAAAATAATCAAAAAGTTCTAAAAATAATTATAAATTCAGAAAAAATGTTTTTTTTAATTTTTCTGAAATTGTTAATTAGAACATTTAATTAAGATTTTTTCAGAAATTAATTGTTACTTCGCAAATTTAATAAATAATTCAGAAAATAGTTGAAAAATTGAAAAAAACATCGAAAAATTCAGAGAATTCTACAACCAAATTTGAGTGTTATACAAGCTTAAATGAGGCATCACTAAACCTAGTGTGAGGTTTTAACACACCTGAGAACTCCGATACAATCTTGTAAGCCATTAAAATAAGAAAACTACTCCTCAAATCATGTTGAACTCAGTCTTTAGGAGTGGGAGGCTCGTTATATGGTTAAAACTAGGATTAAATCTGGACCACCCAAGTCGGGCCCGAATCTTGAAGCCCTCAATAGCAAAACGGTAATTTCCAATGCAAACAAGTCTGAAATGGGGATTGGGTCCTATTCCAAGCCCAATTACCCAGAAACGGATCCGTCCTATTGGGTATGGATGACGGCCCGTCACAAACCAGCCCGGGATATTTAGAAAGTAATTCAAATTCGTGGTTATCTATAAGAGGCAATTTAAACCGCCTCTCTTATCCTGAAATGATTTAAACTCTCTTCCTTATCCAAAAACACCAGGACATAGAGATAGATGATTATCTCTAAACTATCTTTAAAGGCGACTATAAATATCCTTTCTCCTACCATAAAGAGGTAATCAATATTTTTTTCGAATAGCACTCTTTCATAATCTTCTTGATTACTGACTTGAGCGTCGGAGGGTTCGTCACTGGGATTCATCCCGGTGTTTCGAACTTTTGCAGGTCGAAGACAGCGGCGAGAAATAGTCAAACGCCAGTAAGAAGTCAACAGGTTCGCTTTTACTGTTTTCGTAAGAAATCACAAATCATTTGTTTGCTCCCACACTGAAATTAGTAGCAATAGATACGGAGTAGAACTATGGGGTATAAGAAATTAGTATACATGTATGAGAATGTGTTGATGCTTGTTTGTATATATATATATATGATACGGGGTTGTAATATTTAGATTTAGGGAGTTATACTGAAAGTGATATATGTATGTGTATGTATGATATGTGATGACATGACTATTGTGATGAGATAAAAAGCATGGTGCGTGTATGATGTGTGATTATGTGATGTGTTAATATAAAGGAAATAATGGCGAGGTGTATATACGATATGTAAAAATATGATGTGATAATATGATGAAATGAATGATATGGTGTATGTGTGATATGCGAGTGATAAAATGGAAATGTTATGTGATATGAAAATGGCATGGAGTGTGTGTGTGATGTGTGGGTGATAAATGAGAATTTTATATGATAATTGATGAGATTAATGACTCGGTAAATGTATGATATGCAGATGTTAACTTTGAAATTTTATATGATAATGAATAAACAGTATAGTGTATGCATATTATGTGATAAAAGATAAGAAAAATAACATGGTATATGTCGGTTATGTGATTATATATATTGAGATAAAATGATGAGATGATATGTGATAATATGATGGGATCAAATATATGAGATATACTTATAACGGAAATGTAAAGGAGAAATTTTATTTTAAGGCGAAATTATAAGGAGATCATTTTATTATTTTCAGTGCCGCACAATCTCCCAGGGGTTTGGGCTAGACCCCATAGGCCCGGAATATACCTAGGAACATGAGTTATAGATACCCCAAATTACATTTGGGATGAGAGCAGGTACCGTTTGATGGACTTGGGAGTGCAGATACCCCAGGATGGACCTGGGATGAGTTTTTGTTTCTCTCGCTGGTATAAGGCCAGGAGGAAGACGTAGCCTCGGATGCATACGACCTATGTGGCAGTAATCCGCGTATTATATTTATTTTTTACTAGCCTTCTGGCTTTTAGTCTTGGTTTGACATGTGCGCAACCGTACTTTAAATCCAGCCCACTAATCATATTTTTGTAGGACACCTGGATCTGGGTGAGATGGTGGGTTAGCGAGATTGAAATGTAGGGGGGGCACATTGATCCCTATGTTGTACGAGGAGGTCAGTTGTGTGGGCACTGAAAGGAGAAAATATAAATGTGTATATATGTACTGGAGGAATATATTTATATGTGAAGATACTGATGTTATGATACACTACAGAGACTATTTATACTACAGGAGATATGAATATATTACGGGAGATATATGTATATATATGTGTGACAATACCTATATGGTTCAAAGGTTGATTATAAATATGAGATATATATAGTAAAATAACCATATAGTTGGAGTTATCTAATTACTGTATATGGATGGAGTTGTACATTCATTTGTGTGATTTAAATGATGTGTATATTTATATGAAATTAATGGAGTGATGTACGTTTATGTTGTTGGAATTATATGGTTATCCTTATAAAATTATATCGGCGAGACGAGTTAAGTATGAAGAGAAGAAAAGAAATAAAAATTAAAGTAAATTGTATATTACCCAAGTTATCGGCTTGGGATGAACATTAAAGTAAAATTGTAATATGAAATGAGAATTAATATTAAAGTAAGTTGTATTATGCGGATGAGTATAAAAAGTAAAGTAAGAAGTACCTTGTAAATGAAAAAGTAAAGTACAGAAAGTGTACTATGAGAATGAAGAGTAAGTAAGATGTATGATGAGATGAAAATGATTATAAAAGTTAAATTTTGTTTATCAGTGCCTACAAGAATCCTGGGTGTTTGGGCTAAACCTCCTAATATTCAAGTACCGGCTTAGGGTGCGGTGTTTATTACCCAAACTATGTTTGGGGTGCGGTGTATTCCCTCGTTGGCATGGGCTAGGAGGAAGACGTAGTCTCAGACGTGCAAGACCCTTGGTGGGCAGTGGTCTGCGTGTTCACTGGGCTAGCGGCTTCAGTATTTGGGATGATGTGGGGCACTGGTCGAAAAATTAAATAAATGGGTAAATATGAAATGAGTATGAGAAAGTAATGAGAAAGTAAAGAAAGTGTATGATATGAATTAGCATGAAAAGTAAAGCAAATGTGTTATGAAATGAATATGATAAGTAAAGGAATTGTGTTGTGGGAATGAATATCATAAGTAAAGAAAATGTGTTTTGAGTATGTGAATGAATATGATAAGTAAAGAAATTAGGTTATGAGAATAAAAATGAAAAATAAAGAAAATGTGTTATGTAGTATAAGAATGAAAAGTAAAGGAAGCTGTATTATGAGAATGAAAAATTGAAGTAAATGGTAATTTGTGATGAGAATGGATATTAAAATAAAAACATTATATAACATGGGTTGGGTACGCCTTGTAATTGTGTGAAGGAACTACTCGCCCGCTATTTCGATGGAAATGGCAAGAACTATCTGCCTAGGCACAACTCCGAGGTGGATCGGTGAGGTATTGATATGGAAGTTGTATTGTGAGATAAGAATGAAAAGTAAAGTAAACTGTACTATGAAATGAGATGGAGAAATTAAAGCAAGTATATTATGAGATGAGAATGAAGAATAAAATAAGTTATATTATAAAATGAAAATGAGAAGTAAAGTAAGTAGTATGTGGAGATGAGAATGAAAAGTAAAGTAAAGTGTATTATAAAATGAGAATGAGAATTAAAGTAAGTGATATGGTGAAATGAAAATAAAAGGCAAAGTAAGTGGTATTATAAAGATGAAAATAAAAAGCAAAGTAAGTTGTATTAGAAAAATGAAAATGAAATGTAAAGTGAGCTGTAATATGAGATGTGAATGAATATGAAAGTAAAATATATTATATGATAAAATTAAGAAGTAAATTAAGTCGTATGATGAGATGAGAATGAAATATAAAGCAAGTATATGATAAAATGAGAATGTAAATTAAAGTAAGAGGTATGATGAAATAAGAAATTTTTTAAAAAAAAGTAAAATGTAATATAAAAGGTGAATGAATGTTAATGTGTTATGAGATATCATGAGACGAAAATGAAAATGAATATAGTATAAGATGAGAAGGAATATTAAAGTAAAAGAAAAAATGTAATATGAGTTTGGTATGCCTTGAAATTGTGTCGGAAAACTACCTGCCGAGGCACAACTTCCAGGTAGACTGAGTAGATGTTGAAATGATAGATTGGTTGAAAACTAGAAAGTTACTTTTTGTGTAATATCTAGTTTTCTTTTATTATATTTTTGTGTTAAATCTCAGGTTATATTCCGGGCCTATGGGGTCTAGCCCAAACCCCTGGGAGATTGTGCGGCACTGAAAATAATAAAATGATCTCCTTATAATTTCGCCTTAAAATAAAATTTCTCCTTTACATTTTCATTATAAGTATATCTCATATATTTGATCCCATCATATTATCACATATCATCTCATCATTTTATCTCAATATATATAATCACATAACCGACATATACCATGTTATTTTTCTTATCTTTTATCACATAATATGCATACACTATACTGTTTATTCATTATCATATAAAATTTCAAAGTTAACATCTGCATATCATACATTTACCGAGTCATTAATCTCATCAATTATCATATAAAATTCTCATTTATCACCCACACATCACACACACACTCCATGCCATTTTCATATCACATAACATTTCCATTTTATCACTCGCATATCACACATACACCATATCATTCATTTCATCATATTATCACATCATATTTTTACATATCGTATATACACCTCGCCATTATTTCCTTCATATTAACACATCACATAATCACACATCATACACGCACCATGCTTTTTATCTCAGCACAATAGTCATGTCATCACATATCATACATACACATACATATATCACTTTCAGTATAGCTCCCTAAATCTAAATATTACAACCCCGTATCATATATATATATATATACAAACAAGCATCAACACATTCTCATACATGTATACTAATTTCTTATACCCCATAGTTCTACTCCGTATCTATTTAAATATCATCATGATAGTAAGTTCTTTAAATTTCTTTCTTATTATTTATTTAAGTAACTAATCTTTTAGATTATACTCACACCAGTTTTGGCTGACCCCTATTGTGTTTGGGGGGTCAGAGGAGTCCCTTCCTGAAGGTGGACGTCCTTAGACCCTTTTGCAGGAATTGAGTAGCAGCGAGGTGAGACATGTGGCTTCTTTAATTTGTCGTGTTATTTTCTCAGGAATTAATAAGTTTGTATATGTAGATATTATTAAACTTCTATTAGTTAAAGTTTTATTTAAATATGGGTAGAGTATAGAATTCGTGTATTTGTATTTTAGAAAATTATGTATGTATCTATATGAGATGGTGATATATAGTGATGAGATAAGTATGTTAAAATCTGTAGCCGCCTCGTTGTGGAGTATTGGGGTCTGTGTGTTGGTTTTGACGGTTTTTCTAAAAATCTATTATGTTTTCAACTGATGGTTTTTAATTTGTATCTTGCATATTATGATGAGATATTCCCCAGAGCCTTATGTATGTGTTGTCTGTGTGTTGTTGCTTGGATTGTCCTGGAGAGGATTGATATTAAATGCCAGTGTTGTGATATATTTAATTATTAGTAGGATTCCGTAAGGAATTGCTGCAAAAGGGCTAATATTTCAGGGGAGACTTTGCCAAAATTTTAATTGAAATCCATGTAGATTATTCTAATTAAGAAACAGTATAAAGAAAAAAAGGTGAAATTTTGGGGATGTGACACGAGGGGCACTGGAGGTGCTGCGGGTGGAGTCGAGCGGTGATGGGAAGAGGTCGAAGACAGTGGCAGGTGGTCGGCGATTGGCGGTGCAGTGTCGGGGCGTCAGTGGTGGAGTTGGGGTTGGCGATAGTGGGGAGGAGTGTCGAGGGGAGAGGTTGCGAGATGGTAGTTCGTGATGAGGGTAGCAGTGATGGTGGGTGATGAAGTTTAGGTTAGGGGCGTCCACGGTTCAGAACAGGGGAGAAGAAGAAGATGAGAAGAGGGAGAGAGGGAATGTCGGGGAGAGAGAGTGCAGGGTGGGGGGGGGGTTAATATAATATGAATATATTAATAATTTAGTTATATTATTATAATGAGAGGAATTAATAAGGAATTGATTTGTGGGGGTAAGTTATGATTTGTTTAATATGATTGGTTGCAATTAGAGTGGGAGTTATGCAGGTTATAGAAGGTGAAGGGTTTGGGAATTGACACGAATTGTTTTGGGTTGAAGTGGGCCTGTGGGCTACACAAAAAAATATAGTAAATAATTGAGTTGGGCAACTCAAATAAAATTTGTAGAATGGGCAAGGAAAAAATATAATAGCAATTAAAATAGATTGGGCTAGAAATTGGAATGAGGGATTCTAGAAGAGTCTAAGAGTTCAATATGGGCTTACAACCAAGTTAATTATGAAAGCAAGAAGAAATGTAGAAAATAAAAATACAATAATACGGAAATAAAATACAGAATATTAAGAAATAAATACAAATCCATATAATCAGAAATGGGGGTTACAATTATATTCACAAAATAATATTGTAGTATCAATGGTATACCATGTATAGCCATCAAAAAAGAATAATCACCTAATGTGTGATTCTCTCGCCCGACTCTTTCTATGGATAACAGTCACCTTCCATAGAAATAACACATCGGAAAGCATGAATTATCATGACTAGTGATTTACTTGGGACCAAAATCAAACACTCAAATTAGCACTTTTTAAATATATAGTTATAATTATAATTCATACTTTTGCTCTCATTTCTCTATTTTCAAATGGAGAAAGGGAAGAGAGGTAGATCCATTAGTATAATATATTGTTATAGTAAGTTGTGATTTTGATCAGAAACAAATAATTAACCAAAAAAATACCCAAAAAAGAAAAAAAAAATTGTTAACCTTTGATGATATGCAATCCAAATCATTCAATCCCTTCCATTCTCATTATCATGATCCATTTTTATTTATTTATATAAATCGTGACCAATTCAATTACACATGTCATTGAAAATGGTATGCACAACTACAGGTCATGCACGCGTGAAAATTAATCTAACTAATTTATTTATTAAATCATCAAATCTGTATATAATTAATTCTATACTAAGAACCCAAACTCATTCAAAATATTAACAGCAAAACCACCAAAAAGACCTAAAATTACAGGCGAACCTCATGTAATGGAACAATATTTGGATGCTTTAGCAACTTCAAGGTCACAATCTCTGTCTTTATTTCCAAATTACCAAATAAAAAATGCTCCTCAACTGAACAAGAACAGAAAAGATATCTTCTTAGAATGCCCCTACTGTTTCAAAACATGTTCGTCAATTTTGAGTGACAAAAACCGTTTCCAATCGAGAATCTTGATGCCGAAGGGCTGGCCAGAGTCCACGTAGGGGGGCAAATTTGACCTTGTTAACACTGCCCTCTGCCAAAGTTCTGAGGAGGGCGGCATGCGGCGACTGGTAGGCAAGCGGCATGAGTATGGTAGGATTTGGATTTTGAGAGCGAGAGACGAAGAGATTGGGGAGAGGGTTTGTGGTTTTTGTTTTTGTTTTTATTTTTTTCTTTTATAAAAACATGCAGATTGCACGTGTTAATCTAGATGGGAATTTCTACATTTTCTCTTTGATTCAAAGACTGGGATTTTTTTTTGATTGCGTAAAAAATCAAAGCTCAAAAGAGTAAGCCACTTCTTCTTCCTCTTTGATTCTTGGTATATACTTGCATTTCTCGATTTTTCCACCATAAAGTTCATGTCTTTAAGGTTCTGGTCCATTCAAAACCCCATCTCTACAAATGGGTTTGCAGATTTATGGGTTTTCATCTAAAAATTTGATTTTGGAGATGGGTTTTGGTTGTTTTTGAATTTGGTTGCGTGAATGAAAATGAGTATGTATTTGCTTCATTTAGTATGTGTATTTTTGGGTAGAAAAAATCTAGGTTGCATTTGGTTTGTTATTTTGAAAACAGTTTTCTAAAAACAGTTTTATGAAAATGAGAGTGTAAAAGCTGTTTGGTAGTAATTTTTATGAAAACAGTTTTTTTAAAAATAAGAGTATAATGTATGTATAGGTTTGGTTGTATGTATATACTGTATTCAGTATATATACTCTGATAAATACATGTTGTATACATATACATACATACTGATATATAATAATATAAAATATTTTATTATAATAAACATATTTAATAATATACATATATATTAATAATATATAATAATTATAATAATATATATGTAATAATAATATATTCAAATTATATATTAAACAATTTATTATAATAATAATAAATTATATAATAATATATATAATAATATATAATAGTAATATATAATTGTAGCTACTGATTTTGGTGTGGGAGCAAACAGATGAATTTGTGGATTCTTGGAGAAAACAATAAAGCAAACCTGTTGACCTTCACCGATGTGTTAACTTGGTCTCTTGCCGCTGCTGCGAACCTGCAAAAAGTGCGAGATACCTGGATGGATCTGATGAACCCAATAATATTCACATTTAGGAGCAATAATCTTAGTGCAATTAGACATTTAAATGCTCTATATGTGTTATTTTACTCTTCTTTTCTCTTTTCCACAGGAAACAACCAAAAGTAGCAAAACGAAGCAGATTCCAGACTAATACAGACTGAGAGGATGATATACAGGGAACTGCAGAGCAACAGTCGACTGTCTCTTCACCAGTCGACCGGACAGAGAGATTGACGGGGCTCGGCACAGTCGACTTCTCCAACATCAGTCGACTTGACTGATGAATCATGAAGCCACAGATGTCTCGGTGCAGTCGACTTACATCCAACACCAGTCGACTGGTATGCGGCGGAGTCAAAAGATAAGAACAGTGAAGATTCATTCTCATCCAAATACGAAGCAAGATTTAGTTATCCAAACCCAGGTTATATGTGAATAACAACTTCTCCAACGAATCAAAGCTAGAGACAGGGGATTGGCGAGAGCACGTGGTTAGCAGAAAAGGAAGAAAAGAAGAAAAGAGAAAGAAATAAAACGCCAATCAAATAAGGAAATAAATAAATTAAAGAAGAGGACTTTTCTGAAAAAAGGTAAAAACCCTAATTCTCCTGCCGCATTCTATAAATATCAAGAAGGAGAACGAAGGGAGGGAGGGGACGGAATCACAGAATTTCTGAATCATCAAATCACCAAGAGGATTATTCTAGCAGCATCGAAGAAGAAGGAGATCGAGTACGCTGAAGCAACAAGCAAGTCGACTGAGTGACAGCAGTCGACTGAGTGACAGCAGTCGACTTCTCAGACCGAACTACATCAGTTTATTTCTTCTCTTTCTAGTTTTTTTTATTTTCATCATGTATTCGAAACTGTTAGTCAATAAAAGTTGTATTATGAGGAACTAATTTCATAGTTGGGTAGATTGAGACCGTAGTTATGTAATGCTTATATTCTTCTGAATACTATTCTGTTACTTATTGATTGAACCTGTGAGTATTGGTATAGATTTATAATATACAAACTTGTTCAGAAGTTCTAAGAGCAGTCGACTGAGAGTGACAGCAAGTCGACTGTCATACAGAACCTGAGATTATCAAGTTTGCATATTATAAATCTGAATTTGTTATATGAGTATAGAGACGACCCGTATCTCGTGCTCATAGCTTGTAACACAGGAATCTTTAGGGGTTCTTGGTTTAATCAACTTGAGGGATCTAGATCTGATACCAATTTCTAGAACTTCGAGTGTTTGTTCGTTTCCATTGTTCTTATGCTTTCTTTAAGTGCAACTCAGTAGATACCATTCTAAATACTTAAGGAAAGAAACGAATTAGAGTAGATACCATGCCTAATTCTTGGCCTAGGGAAACATTAACTTTAAGGAGTAGATACCATGCCCTTAAAGGAACGAACATGAGTAATTAGAATAGAGAAGAAGGTGACTTGGCATTATTAACTATAGGTGGAAATCAAAACCCAACTACTTAATAGATATTTGTGATTCAGAACCACTTGATATAGTTTTTAATTTCTCCTTTTTCTTTAGAACAATTCTTTACGATTCTTATTTCTGTTTTATTGGTTAGTAAGTTAATTTCTACAATCTCTGTGGGATCGACCCTTGCTTTTCACTATGCTTCTATAAACGATTCGTACACTTGCGAGATTTTAATTTGTGTCTAGTTTATCTATTTATTTAGATCACCTAGATTGCACAACAAGTTTTTGGCGCCGTTGCCGGGGATTATTAGTATTTTAACTTACAAATCAGTAAATCTTTTATTTTATTTTATTTTATTTTCTTTTATTAATAAATATTTTCTCTTCTAGGTTACAGGATCTTGGTGGATGCACGGAAGGCGATCACTTCGTCCAGAGCTACTACCTATTGACGCGGAAACAGAACGCACTCTGCACAGACTAGGTCGGCTGTCTGCGACCAACCAGTCGACTGCTACAAGGAACCAGGCGACTGCACAGAGACCCAATTCACAAGCAACAATGGCTGAGGAGATACCAAATCGAGTACCAATGCATGATAAATTCACGCCTAAGAATATTGAGCAACTTTCCTGCATTGCTTATCAACCTAATGTCACAGAGAATATGCATCTCTCTCCCTAACTACTTAGCATGGTTCCCCACTTTAGTGGCAAACCAGACGAGGAGCCTCACCTCCATCTGCAAGACTTCTTTGATCTTTGCAGGACACAAAGCGTCCAAGGGCTTACCCCTGAACAAATCAGGTTAATCTTGTTTCCATTTTCTTTAAAACTTAATACTAAATTGTGGTATAATTCTTTGGAACCAGGATCAATTAATTCATGGGAGCAATTGGCAACAAAATTCTTGAAAGAATTCTTTCCAGCCCAGAAAACCAAACAACTGAAAAGGGAGATTCAACTCTTCCAACAAAAAGATGGAGATTTATTCTTCGAAGCATGGAAGGATTTCAAGAACAAGCTTCTCAAATGTCCTACTCACAATATGCCTAAAGATGATCAGGTACAAGCATTTTATGAGGGTTTAAATGATACTAACAAGGCAATTGTGGATTCAGCTTGCAACGGGATCTTGATGAGAAAAAGTGGTGAGGAGGCCATCGAATTATTTGAAGAACTAAGCGAGAACTCACAACAATTCTCAACAAGAGGAAGAGGCATTTCTAAAAAACAGGGAGTTTACGAAATTTCTGGTAGTAATAACATACAATTAGAAATGGTGAACATGAACAAAAAAATTGATATGCTTGTTAATGCAATGACAACAATGGGCAGTGTCAAAAATCTAACAAAAGAAATTTGTGCAATTTGTTCTCATTATGATCATACAACTGACACATGTCTCATGTCTTCTTTCACAGATCAGGAGCATGCAAACTATGTGGGACAAGGAGTGTTTCCACCAAAGAACAACCCATTCTCGAACACATACAACCCAGGGTGGAGGAACCATCCAAATTTAGCATGAATGACCAAATCGGGGTGTACTAGGTCTTGGCGTGGGTTTTGAGCGCTGTGAACAGTACCCATTGGTCATGTGTTCGAGTCTTGGGAGGCTCTGCCTTTTTCCAAAACATGACTTTTTATGGAATAACAGTAGACAAATATTTAAGGAACTGGAAGGGGTCTTCTTCACAAAACTGAATTGGCTCACTGGTTGGGCTTGCGGTTGGCTAGCTGTTGACCTCGGGTTCAATCCCGGCCTTGCACAGAAATGTGCATTTAATTTTGTTTTCAGAGATTTTCAAGTTTTAAAATTGGGAAAATTTTATAGAAATGTTTTAGAATGTTATTAGAACCCTAGAAATAATTTCACACTATTCTAAGATATATTTTGGGAATTAAAGGTCATATTGACCTTAAATAATGTATTAGAGGAACTTGTGAATTACATGGATATTAATCCATTGAATTAAGAAAATGGTTGAGATTGATTATAATGGAATAAAAATAAAATTATGAGATTGGAATACGGAATTTCTAGCCGTTCTAATCTTAATGAATTTCCATTAAGAAATGTATTTAGAATATAGAAATGCACGACAAGGTTCTATTAACTAAAAAGACATTGAATATTGTTAAAGTGAATAGTTTGGGGTTATCTACAAGGATTTTAATTGATTCAATCATCTTTGAACGTTGAAGTTGCTTACTTCATGGTTGAAAAACCTAAGAAAATGAATAAAGAAAAAAAATATGAATAATGAATAAGTTATTCATATTTTGAGACGGTTGTTGTTCTAGATTGAGCGAAACCCAGAATATCGGTAGTTGTGATATATAAAATTTGAGAAGTAACCAGTGTGGGTTGACTTTCTCTTGAGGAGTAGCCAGTTTGGGCTAACTCTCTTAGTGTTATGTTTAAGCCCGGTGGGTAAGCGAACTCTAGGTCTTAATAACTATAATTTAAACTTAAGGACAAAAAGTAGTTGGAGATATGAAGAAACAAGAGCAAACGTGAGTTATGGACTCCAGAATGATCCACGGAGTGAGGCAGTCCCCAGTATTCCGGGAAGATAGATGAAATATGCCACAGAATGATCCACAGAGAGGGATTAATCCCCACTATTCCGGAGTGAGAACAAATACTTGCAAAGTGTCGAAATCTTGTAGTAATCATAGTAGTAGGTGGCATGGTGGGAATTTAACCCTACAATGTGAAGTATGTAGATGCAAGGCCGAGATGCGTAGAATCTGAACAAGTACGCATTAGTCTCATTGTAGCGTAAAATCTGCAATAGGCATTAGGTTCATATCATACACTGATATGTTTAGGTGTAACCCCTATTTTTCCAAAAATGTATTTCTTTTTTGGTATTTTCTGTATTTAAAATTTTCACAAATTATTTTTTTTCGGTTTTCAAATTCTTTTGTCAAATTGTATTATTATATCTCCTATTAAAATACGTTTTCGATCAATAACTTTATTTGCAAATATATTATGTGATTATTATATCGTAATACGATTCTTTTTTTTTTGTTTTGTTATTATTACTCTTATTATTATTATTGTTATTAGTATTATGGTTATTATTGATATTTTGACTAGTTATTAAAAATCCACTTTTATCTTCTAACTGTATTTGTAGTATTTTAAATAAATTATGTTTTTGTAATGCAAATTGCATTTTTATTATGAACAATATTTTTATTGGGTAATTTATTTTTCCTATTGATTTTCTTTTTTTTTAAAACCCTATTACCCCTAATACCAATACCCATTACCTTAAAACCCCTACCCACTTCCCAATCCGTTAAACCCATCAGTATTAGCTAACCTATTAATTACCTATTATAATCCTATACCCCTTACTTAATTACTACACCTACCTTTAAAACTATCCTAATCAGTTATCTCCAAACCAACCTATTTCCTTATAACCACACCTACCTTTAAATCCTTCCTATATACCTACTTTCTAATTTAAAACCCTACCAAAACCTTCCATATCCCTCCTGTCCTCTACCGTGAGCATTTTTTTTCCCTACCCGGTTTGCACCCAAACACCAAACCGACACACTTCTTTTTTTATTTCTTGTAGCCGTCTATTGTGTGCCCCCTCCTTCAACCCTAATATACTTATTCATCCTTATATATATTTCTTGTAGCCGTCTTGCTTGCATATATTTTTCCCTAGCCATTGCGCCGTGCTTCATCTCTTTTGCTTCCTCTCCATCCGCCGTCTCGCGCTCTCTTGCTCTTGGAATTTTCTTGCGCGTGTGGATCGTTCGTGAGTTCGTGGATTTTCGTTCGTAGGTTTTGCTCCTATTTTTGAGTTTGTCGTTCTTCATCTCCAAATTAAGACAAGTAACTTGTACTCCAATTCATTTGTTTGATACAAGTCAAAAAGTTCACCTATAGTGTAGCTGGGTCTAGAGACAACTCGTGTTTGTGTTTTTCTTGATGGATTTTATCTCTATTGTAATAATTTTGTCATAGATGACTCATGACATCAATCTTGAGATGTGATAACATAGGATTTGCCCAAATCTTGATTTTGAGTCATGTATGTGAATATTTGTGTGAATTGATGTTTGGATTGAGACTCATGTGAAATAATAGGTGTGGACATGCTAATAATCCTAAACCATGATGTTTAGATGTTTGGTAAGTTGTATTTCAAGTTTGGATGTTTTTGGATCAATATTCTTGAAGTTATGATGTTTTTGTTTTGAAGTGTGAAATCTGTATTTTCTGAACGTTCTGTGTTGTTTGCTGTTTTTATCCATGCTACAGTCAGTATCTTGATTCCTGTATAAAAGATGAATTTTAGATAATTTTGTCTATTTTCGAACCCCACTGGTTTTGCTTGATTTGGAATTCGTATGACTGAGTTATGGCTGTTTTAGCACAGAGGTGTCGATCTATTCCAGATTCAGTTTTTGGTTAATTTTGTTAACAAACTATTTTCAAGAACTATTCTACACATATTGTCTTGATCCAATATTTTGATCAGTGTTTCTATATGAAGTTAGGGACTACCCAGATTTTTGAAGAATTTTAAAGACAAGTTTTATGTGGTGTTTCATGCTCGTTTCTAAAATCTACTCATGCTGTATTTTGCTTACTATTCAGTAAAGAATCCTATTTTCACTATGATTACCTATACTGTATGAAAATTCTTTGTGAAATGTGAAAGTTAGTCAAATCTATCTATTTTCATATCCCTTTGGCTGGAATTGGATTTCGATTCACTGGTTGTGAGATATCTTAATTTTCGTACAGCAGTGCTGAGATTTCCAGATTCGTTAAATTATGTTTTCTCGATGCTTTCGTATTTTTGATAACTGATCTATTCTTACTGGAATATTATGAAACTTTATATTTTGATTCTAGACATATAGGGGAATACCCCAGATTTTTCGTGGAATTATTTGAGAGGTTTTGATGTTGTTTTTCTGACTGAGAATTCGTTTTTCTGATTTCTGACTGAACATGTTTTCTGTCTTCGAACTTGTTTTGAGTTAAGATGTGGTGAATTACTATATGACTTAATTATACTCGTTGGATTCGTGTGGATGTCTAGTTTTCAGATCTTCGACGGATCAAGATTTACATTTCTGTAGTGACGGGAATCACTGTTTTAGTACTGATCTGTCGTGCTGTCCTGATTATAAACATACACTGTTTTGCTCGTTTATGTGACTGTATATCATCTATGACCGGTTATTTGTTTTCCTGAACCTAATACTGATTATACCATGTTAGTTTGACACTATTTTGTACGCATCATGTATATTTGATAACCATAATAAATGTAATCAAGCCGGGGTTTCTTAAGGGAAAATCTAGTAGTGGAAAATATGGAAACGTGTACTTGAAAGGGAACTAGTGTTCCATACTGTTACTGTTACAGTTACTGTTTTCTGACCCTATCTACATTACTTCTTATGTAAGAAGGTGTAGAGTAGAAGAGAATCATTAGGTTCTGACTGTTACTGTTACTGCTACTGTTACTGATACCTGAGTAAACTGCCCCATCATGGTCCACGATAAAATCTAAAAGCGAAACTATTTGTTGTAACAACCATGTTGTATGGGCGGCATGAAGTGCTACTTAGTTAGTAATACACACAAGACTGTAAGAACATAAAACTAATACTGTTAGACTGATACTGTTGGACTGAGACTGTTAAACTGATACTGTTAGACTGATATTGATGTACTGTTATCATGATTCACTGATATGAGCTTACTGTTACTAGACACTGTAAGTTACCATATGTAACGCCCCGAATCCCAAATACACTGAATTCGAGATGTTCTACAGGATCTTTTCACTTTCTTTAGTACAATTTTACAGGGAAATTAAAACTTTTCATCATATATCAGAGATTACATCAATGTTACACGTTTTTCTTTTGCACAGCGGAAGTAAAATACAACAATCAAATACAAGTACAACAGCATGATATAATCTTTAAGCATCCATTCTTCTTTAATCTTTAACAAGTCATTTACCTGCATATAAGACTGTGGGTACGTCAGTTTATTCAACCGACGAACATTATACACGGCCATCCTCTCTATGCCGGAAATAGTATAACTCAACTTTTCATATTTAACAAACACAAACTTGTCACATTCAAACTAAAGGGACTACCCTATTGATGTCGTGTTGTGATTGTGCACTTAATCCTTAATGCATTTATTTATGTTACATGACACTAATGCGCACTTGTTCGGATTCTATGCATCCCATACTACATAGGTCCGAGGGCAAGCCCTTATTCGTTCTTCATCTTTATAGGGTTCAATCCCCTGTTATGAATTAATCTACTACTGTAATTACGGTAAGTATCCTAGATGTTATCTGACCTACGAACTCATGTCTAGGCACTCTGGAGTAGTATCCTCACCCAGACGCATCATGGAAATTCCTCGGATACGCTCTCACCATAAACATGACACCACTCGTAGTCATCAAACATCCCACGAGCGTCGCCACTGGGACGGTACTCTGGAACAGTATCCTCACCCAGACTCATCATGGGAATTCCTGGGATACGCTCTCGCCGCTACCCATGGCCCTCATACTCAGTGTTTTTCTCCTACTTTCATTACATCTTCACTATGCACTAGTCCTTAGTTTTATTAAAAATCATGAACAAAATTAATCTCTAGAGTTAGCCTCTCCATCAACCGGACTTATTCATTCATTTCATCTTGACCAACCTTGGTCTAATTTCACTTTATTTCATTTCTCGATGCCGGGGAGACTTAGTTACTCTATTTCAAATTTCATTTCACAATCTCCAATTTATACAATTTCCATGTCGAGTTCTCAAACTCACATGTACATTCTCTTTCAATTCATGATTTCACTTTGTTCACTAGTCCATCATTACACAGAATTTGCATATACTTACCAATTGTCACATCATGATAATTCTACATTACTAAACAATGTACACATTTCATGTTATTCCACGAATGAGAAAATACTTGCATCATGTCATAAACCACATTTCTTTTTGCCAAATTAATACTTGAAGTTCCCATTCACTTCTTTTGTCAAATTATAATCACATAGCAATAATCTATATAAACTCATATGTCAATCTATGCATTTTTAACTACAACCCTAGTTAAATTCATTCAAATAATACTCAAGTCATCCCTATAAAATTCCTTATATTTTTCTGAGAATTACCATATTTTTTTCACATTTTTTGGACATCAAAAACTCCCAAAAAAATATTTTTTTTCATCTTGCCTATAGCAAGATTCGAACCAGGCACAACACTGACACAGCACAGAGCACGGGCCGCTAACGATATAAAGGGGGTGTACAGAGTATTTGTTACTCTGGCTCGGTAAGTTATGGCCTTACAAAAATGTGAAAAGTTTTTGCAGCCACAGGGATTCGATCCGTTCAGACCAGAGAAGCCAACGCCCACAGTGACCGCCTGAGCTACTAGCTCAGGTTGTCACAGTCCGTACTAAAATCTTTTTGAGTCGATTAGCCACTGTTTATCAAAAATACTCGATGTTCAATTAAGCTTGGTTTCTCATTGCTTTTATAAAAAAAAATACTGAAAATCTCCAGATTAATCCCCATTCATATAAAGTTCATACCAGTAAGAAAAGAATAATTTTTTGTACTAATAAAGTATATTTTTCACACACAAATCCGAGAGTTATTTATTAAACTACTATATATTGTATTTTCGACATTGCCAAATAATTGATCTACTAATCTTTTTATTCAAGGATTTCATTCTGATAATTTACTGTTATTAATCCTTAATTCAACCGATACATATGTTTGTGATAGTCCATATCCATATCAACATAAAGGTCTATTCATCACAAATCAACTACTAATTTTATGAGTAGTACTTTCATTTAATCTACCTATGTCACAATGAAAAATACTCACTTATCAATTGCATAAATCACATCTCAACCATTCAAGTAATTCATTTTTCTTCAAAATAAGGTGTACTCTTTCTTAATAAGTTCCATGTTTCAACTTCACAATTAACAAGCATTCTTATTCATGGATCATGTCTCAAATCATACTAACAACATTCTTAAATAAATTTAATCACCATCATAACTTCATACTAATAATCATGAGGCATTCTACACACAATTCAATTTTAATACTAGAGCCATATACACATTAATCACCACATTTCAAACAATTCATATACTAACTACTCAATTAAAGTGGACTCTTATTAGTATTTTTCATGCATCTTTTGATAGTTGAAACTAGCATGGATCTATATTAGAAATATGAAATGTTTAGCCACCTTGAATGGAGAGAACTAAACAACACAAGCCTTGCAAATGAAAGCACCTCCTCCTAGCCAAAGCGCGCACAAGCTCCAAGCCTCCTAGCCAAAGCCGAATGCTTCCTTAGCCCAACCGAATGTTTCTCCTCCTTTGTGATGCCGGCCACTCCAAGGAAACAAAACCCACACAACTCTCTATCTTTTATGACTCACACTATTACAACAATAATACTATAGCTTGGAAATATAATTTTGCATATCCAAATAGCCATGAGAGGGGGGGGGGGGGGGGGGTATTTATACTAAAAAAGAGGTGAGATGGAGGGCCAAGATTGCTTTGGTGGTTGTAGAATGAAGGGTCTAGATTAAGGTAGGAGTTAGAAAAACTACCCACAACTAAGAAACTACCTCCATGATCACCATGCTTAATTTTGAAAATCCCTCCAAAAAGAATGAATCCCGGCCTCCTTCTAGGGTGTGCATAGCACGTGTACGTGTAGTGCACGTGCATGCAACTAGGCCAAATTTGTACATTTTAATTTTTGTACAAAAATAAATTAGTTAAAAAAAAGTCTTCTACATGACAAGTTTAATAAAATAGATTAATTCATGAGCTTTCTTTTTGGGCCAAAATAGTTTATAAAAATAAATAAAATAAAATACATTTGGGCTTTTAAGAAAAAGGGCTTTTCGTTAAATTAAAATAAGGCTTTAAAGAAAGGCTTTTTGTACAAAATAATTTGAGAACACTTAATTAAATATTTATACACATCATTATAAAAATAATTCAACCCAAAATATTGCACGTGCACACTACGTGCAAAAATAAATAATTTTTCATTAATTGAAAAATCAGTGTATTACAGCACTCCCTCCTTAGAATAGTTCCGTCCCCGGAACTACAATCAAGAGCGAGAAAAACAGACAATACAATACAGCAACAAAAAGAACAAAAAGATACAAAAATACAATCAAGCAAAAAACTCAGGATAGTCCTTCAACATCCTCTCCTCAGATTCCCAAGTAGCCTCTTCAACCAAGTGGTTTCTCCAGACTACCTTGACCATCGGTATCGTCTTATTCCTCAAGACTTTCTCTCGACGATCAACAATCTCAACAGGAGACTCGATGTAATTCAGGTCTAACTGCAAACCTTCCGGCACTTCAGGCAAATGATGACTCGGGTCTGGAATATAACCTCTCAGCATAGACACATGAAAGACATTGTGCACCTGAGATAACTCTTCCGGTAATTCAAGCCGGTAAGCAGTTTTCCCGATCCTTTTCAATATCTTATACTGGCCTATAAACCTCGGGGCTAACTTCCCGCCTTTGCCAAAACGAACCACACCTTTACTGGGCGATACCTTCAGAAAGACAAAGTCACCAACCTCAAACTCATGGTCCCTTCTCTGGTTGTATGCATAGCTTTTCTGCCTGCTCTGAGCTTCCACCAACCTTTTCCTGATCAGATCAATCTTCTCAGAAGTTAGCTGCACAAGCTCAGGACCAAACAACTGACGCTCCCCAACTTCATACCAACAAACAGGGGTCCTGCACTTCCTGCCATACAAAGCTTCGTACGCCGCCATCCCAATGCTAGCCTAAAAACTGTTGTTGTAGGCAAACTCCACCAAAGGTAAATGCCTTTCCCAACTGCCTCCAAAATCTAGTATACAACACCGAAGCATATCCTCAAGAATACGATTGACTCTCTCAGTCTGCCCATCGGTCTGCGGATGAAAAGCAGTGCTGAAATCTGTTTTGGTACCCAAAGCTGCCTGAAGACTCCTCCAGAAATGCGAAGTAAACCGCGCATCTCGATCAGACACAATAGTTGACAGAACGCCATGAAGTCGGAAAATCTCACCAACATACATCTCAGCCAACTTGTCCATCGAAGCAGTGAGTTTCATCGCCAAAAAGTGAGCGAACTTGGTAAGTCGATCGACTATGACCCAAATCGCATCATTGCCTTTAGAACTCTTAGGCAATCCCGTGATGAAATCCATACTGATGTTATCCCACTTCCATTCCGGAATAGGTAACGGCTGTAATAGACCTCCGGGTCTCTGATTTTCGGCTTTGACTTGCTGACAAACCTCACACTTCGTGACAAATTCAGCCACATCCCGCTTCAAACCTGACCACCAGAAATGCTGCTTGATATCCTTATACATCTTAGTACTCCCAGGATGTACAGACAAAAGAGTAGCATGCGCCTCCTGAAGAATACTCTCCTTCAGGTCCGCCTGATTTGGAACGCATAGCCTATCTCCGAACCACAACACTCCATCCCTGATTTGAAATCCGGGCAACCTGCCAGCACCAACCTACTCCTTCATCTCCAAGATATCAGCGTCAACCTCCTGACTTGCAATGATCCTTGTATTCAGTGTAGGCTGAAGCCTCAACTGAGCCAAAGATGCTCCCAATCCTTGCAAGACAACCTCAATACCTGCTCGATCCAACTCCTCAATCAGATGCCTCTGAGTTGTAATCAAACTGGCCAAACTGCTCTTGCGACTAAGTGCATCAGCAACAACATTAGCCTTTCCAGGATGATACTTGATCTCAGGTCGCATATCCTCGAGCACTTCCAACCATCTCCGCTGCCTCAGATTGAGATCCCTCTGCTGATATATATACTTCAAGCTCTTGTGGTCCGTGTACATATTCAACTTCTCACCGTACACGTAGTGCCTCCATTGCTTCAGGGCAAAGATAATCGCAGCCAATTCCAGATCATGAGTCGGGTAATTCTTCTCATGCGGTCGTAGTTGCCTAGACCCATAAGCGATTACTCTTCCTTCTTGCATTAAGACACAACCAAGCCCCCGATGTGAAGCATCGCTATAGACATCATACTCAACGCCTGCTCTAGGCAAAGCCAAGATAGGTGCAGTAGTCAGTCTATCTTTCAACTCCTGAAAACTCGCCTCACATTGCTCAGTCCACTTGAAGCTCACATTCTTCTTGGTCAGTCCAGTAAGCGGTACAGCTATCTGAGCATAACCTTGAATGAATCTCCTGTAGTATCCAGTCATCCCAAGGAAACTTCTGACTTCCTTCACTGTAGTAGGCCTAGCCCAATCTCTCACTGCCTCTATCTTCTGAGGGTCAGTTGCCACTCCCTCCTTAGAAAGGATGTGACCTAGGAATGCCACTTCAGATTTCCAGAAATCACACTTGGATAACTTGGCATACAACTTCTGCTCTTCCAACTTCTGCAAAACTGCTGCCAGATGCTCGGTGTGCTCCTCCTCAGACTTGGAGTACACGAGAAAATCGTCGATAAACACCACGACGAAAGAATCAATGAATGGCCTCAGAACTCTGTTCATCAAGTCCATGAAGATTGCGGGTGCATTCGTCACTCCGAATGGCATAACTAAGAATTCGTAATGCCCATGCCGAGTTCTAAATGCAGTTTTGTGCACATCTTCAGCTTTCACTCGAACTTGGTGGTAACCTGATCGAAGATCTATTTTGGAGAATACAGCTGCTCCTTGTAGACGATCGAACAAGTCATCAATTCGAGGAATAGGATACTTATTCTGAACAGTGACCTTATTCAGCTCTCGGTAATCGATGCACATTCTCATCGATCCATCCTTCTTCTTTACCAAAAGCACTGGTGCTCCCCAAGGTGACGCACTAGGTTGAATAAAGCCTTTCTCCAACAGTTCCTCAATCTGCCGTTTAACCTCATCCTGTTCCACTGGAGCCATCCTATACGGTGCCTTAGAAATGGGTGCACTTCCCGGTTGAACAGTGATGCTGAACTCTACATCACGATGCGGAGGTAACCCAGGAAAATCTTCCAAGAACACAGTCGGATAGTCCCGAACCACAGGAATCCCTTGCACTTCCACAGGAGTCTCTTCCTTGCGGATAGTTGCCACCAGCTTAGAACACTTCTTCTTCCCTTGGAACGTGACTTCAGGTCCACCTGGAGCCTTCACTGTCACCGTCTTGGTCTTACACTCGATGCTCGCACTGTACACCGACATCCAATCAATGCCAATGATAACATCGACTCCCAAGATAGTCAGCTCGATCAGATCAATGCCAAAGATTCGATCTCCAATCACAATCTCGCAATCAGCATAATACCGGTCAGTGGTTAAAGTTTTCCCTGATGGAGTAGCTACTGCTAAGATCTTGCCTGGAAAAATCTTCGGTTCAACTCCCAATAATTTAGCAAACTTAGGAGACACAAAAGTATGAGAGGATCCAGTATCGAACAATACGACAGCTTTCATTCCATTAAGATATAGTTCGCCTGTTACATAATACACACCATTACATAACAGTCTCACTAAACACGGGAAAAGAAATGACAAGAACTCTAAACACCAGCCCTCGTACCAGAGATGACCTGATCTGCCTCCTCAGCATCAGCTTCCATCAAGGCAAATACTCGCCCTGATTGGTACGGCCTCTTCCCAGTCTGCTGCGTTGGTGCGCTGCTATTTCCACTTTGTAGTTTGGGACAGTGAGATTTGTAATGCCCCGTTTCACCACAGTTGTAGCAAGTCACCGCAGAGGGTCTCACCACATTGTTTCCAGGTCCTCCAACTACACCAATAGCGTTCGCCCCTGTCGGTTTGAACTTCTGTGCAGATGGTTGCCCTCTGAAACTCCCCGAATGTGCAGGCCTCTTACCAGACTGCCAGTTGTTCCTCCTGTTCTGAACAACATGGAACTGCTCCATATCTGCCTCCGTCGCTGCCGCCCTCTTGACCAGCTTATCGAATCGCCTGATACCAAGAGGTATCATACGAGATCTCAAGCTAGGCCTCAGACCATGCTCGAACTTGCGAGCTTTCTTGGCCTCATCCATCACCAGCTCTGGAGCATACCTGGAGAGCTGAGTGAACTTGGTCTCATACGCTCTCACCGACATGCTGCCTTGCTGAAGCGACAGAAATTCCATCGCCTTCTTCTCCTGGACGTCGGAGGGGAAATAATGACTGCGGAATTCTTCCAGAAATTCCTCCCAGCCAAGCAACAGACCTCCCATGGTCCTCTTCATGGATTGCCACCAAACTGTCGCATCCTTCTCCAGCTGCAAAGTCGCCAACTTGACCTTGCTACCCTCCGGGGTCTCCAACACCTCAAAGATCGTATCCACTTGCCGTATCCAGTTGTCAGCCGCATCTGGGTCTGACTTTCCCTTGAATACAGGTGGTTTCATTCTCTTGAACGATTCCACCAGCTTAATCGCCTCGGGCACTGGATTTACCGGCCCCCTTGCTTGGTTCTGAGCCACTGCATTCAGCGTCTGGTAGACTCTTGCAAGCTCAGTCTCCAGATCCAATCCTTCCCCATTCCTAGCTCCTCTTCTCGACATATTCTGATGCAAAAGATCCGTCAAATTCGAAGTATATGACAAGAATTTAAACCAACTTCCATTTCATTGAATTCCAAAGTTTATACATTCGAATTTAAAAACATTTTTGACATCGGAATGGAAAGAAACAGAAGCTACAACAATCTAACTCCTACGGGTCCTCTTCGCTGCTCGAAGTTCTTCCCGCAGTTCATCAACCTCATCCTTCAGCACATCAGTTAGGTTCTTTTTCTTCTCAAGTTCCCAAATCCGATGGCTAAGAACAGAATAGTCGGCCTTCCGCTTCTCCAGCTGAGCCTCCAACAATCCAACTCTCTCCTTCAGGGTTGCCACTTGCCTCTGAAGAGAAGTCACAAGACCACTTGGAACTGGTACTTCTTCTTCATCAGAAGAAGAATCATCAGATGAATTCGGAGGTGGGATGATCTCTCGGGATTCAGGCCATTCTTCACCGTCAGAATCAGCTTGCCCTGGATAGTACTCGTCCTCGGAATCAGCCTGTCCAGGATGGTACTCTTCCTCAATGATATGCCAGTCATCGCCTCCAGCAGGGTCGAAGTGATTAGCCATCGTAGAATAGAGAGGAAGAAGCATAAATCTTAGAGCAACACAAATGTAAGTCACTTACATTTAAATCTCTAGACTCAAGCACACACTCCAATGTCCACTTCTAGGGTGTCGTTCCCTATAAATTTGTACAAGTGTGAAAGTGTAGAAAGTGTGGCTCTGATACCACTCTGTAACGCCCCGAATCCCAAATACACTGAATTCGAGATGTTCTACAGGATCTTTTCACTTTCTTTAGTATAATTTTACAGAGAAATTAAAACTTTTCAACATACATCAGAGATTACATCAATGTTACACTTTTTCTTTTGCACAGCGGAAGTAAAATACAACAATTAAATACAAGTACAACAGCATGATATAATCTTTAAGCATCCATTCTTCTTTAATCTTTAACAAGTCATTTACCTGCATATAAGACTGTGGGTACGTCAGTTTATTCAACCGACGAACATTATACACGGCCATCCTCTCTATGCCGGAAATAGTATAACTCAACTTTTCATATTTAACAAACACAAACTTGTCACATTCAAACTAAAGGGACTACCCTATTGATGTCGTGTTGTGATTGTGCACTTAATCCTTAATGCATTTATTTATGTTATATGACACTAATGCGCACTTGTTCGGATTCTATGCATCCCATACTACATAGGTCCGAGGGCAAGCCCTTATTCGTTCTTCATCTTTATAGGGTTCAATCCCCCGTTATGAATTAATCTACTACTGTAATTACGGTAAGTATCCTAGATGTTATCTGACCTACGAACTCATGTCTAGGCACTCTGGAGTAGTATCCTCACCCAGACGCATCATGGGAATTCCTGGGATACGCTCTCACCATAAACATGACACCACCCGTAGTCTTCAAACATCCCACGAGCGTTGCCACTGGGACGGTACTCTGGAACAGTATCCTCACCTAGACTCACCATGGGAATTCCTGGGATACGCTCTCGCCGCTACCCATGGCCCTCATACTCAGTGTTTTTCTCCTACTTTCATTACATCTTTACTATGCACTAGTCCTTAGTTTTATTAAAAATCATGAACAAAATTAATCTCCAGAGTTAGCCTCTCCATCAACCGGACTTATTCATTCATTTCATCTTGACCAACCTTGGTCTAATTTCACTTTATTTCATTTCTCGATGCCGGGGAGACTTAGCTACTCTATTTCAAATTTCATTTCACAATCTCCAATTTATACAATTTCCATGTCGAGTTCTCAAACTCACATGTACATTCTCTTTCAATTCATGATTTCACTTTGTTCACTAGTCCATCATTACACAGAATTTGCATATACTTACCAATTGTCACATCATGATAATTCTACATTACTAAACAATGTACACATTTCATGTTATTCCACGAATGAGAAAATACTTGCATCATGTCATAAACCACATTTCTTTTTGTCAAATTAATACTTGAAGTTCCCATTCACTTCTTTTGTCAAATTATAATCACATAGCAATAATCTATATAAACTCATATGTCAATCTATGCATTTTTAACTACAACCCTAGTTAAATTCATTCAAATAATACTCAAGTCATCCCTATAAAATTCCTTATATTTTTCTGAGAATTACCATATTTTTTTCACATTTTTTGGACATCAAAAACTCCCAAAAAAATATCTTTTTTCATCTTGCCTATAGTAAGATTCGAACCAGGCACAACACCGAAACAGCACAGAGCACGGGCCGCTAGGCCAGTTGCCGCTAACGATATAAAGGGGGTGTACAGAGTATTTGTTACTCTGGCTCGGTAAGTTATGGCCTTACAAAAATGTGAAAAGTTTTTGCAGCCACAGGGATTCGATCCGTTCAGACCAGAGAAGCCAACGCCCACAGTGACCGCCTGAGCTACTAGCTCAGGTTGTCACAGTCCGTACTAAAATCTTTTTGAGTCGATTAGCCACTGTTTATCAAAAATACTCGATGTTCAATTAAGCTTGGTTTCTCATTGCTTTTATAAAAAAAATACTGAAAATCTCCAGAATAATCCCCATTCATATAAAGTTCATACCAGTAAGAAAAGAATAATTTTTTGTACTAATAAAGTATATTTTTCACACACAAATCCGAGAGTTATTTATTAAACTACTATATATTGTATTTTCGGCATTGCCAAATAATTGATCTACTAATCTTTTTATTCAAGGATTTCATTGTGATAATTTACTGTTATTAATCCTTAATTCAACCGATACATATGTTTGTGATAGTCCATATCCATATCAACATAAAGGTCTATTCATCACAAATCAACTACTAATTTTATGAGTAGTACTTTCATTTAATCTACCTATGTCACAATGAAAAATACTCACTTATCAATTGCATAAATCACATCTCAACCATTCAAGTAATTCATTTTTCTTCAAAATAAGGTGTACACTTTCTTAATAAGTTCCATGTTTCAACTTCACAATTAACAAGCATTCTTATTCATGCATCATGTCTCAAATCATACTAACAACATTCTTAAATAAATTTAATCACCATCATAACTTCATACTAATAATCACGAGGCATTCTACACACAATTCAATTTTAATACTAGAGCCATATACACATTAATCACCACATTTCAAACAATTCATATACTAACTACTCAATTAAAGTGGACTCTTATTAGTATTTTTCATGCATCTTTTGATAGTTGAAACTAGCATGGATCTATATTAGAAATATGAAATGTTTACCCACCTTGAATGGAGAGAACTAAACAACACAAGCCTTGCAAATGAAAGCACCTCCTCCTAGCCAAAGCGCGCACAAGCTCCAAGCCTCCTAGCCAAAGCCGAATGCTTCCTTAGCCCAACCGAATGTTTCTCCTCCTTTGTGATGCCGGCCACTCCAAGAAAACAAAATCCGCACAACTCTCTATCTTTTATGACTCACACTATTACAACAATAATACTATAGCTTGGAAATATAATTTTGCATATCCAAATAGCCATGAGAGGGGGGGGGGGGGGTATTTATACTAAAAAAGAGGTGAGATGGAGGGCCAAGATTGCTTTGGTGGTTGTAGAATGAAGGGTCTAGATTAAGGTAGGAGTTAGAAAAACTACCCACAACTAAGAAACTACCTCCATGATCACCATGCTTAATTTTGAAAATCCCTCCAAAAAGAATGAATCCCGGCCTCCTTCTAGGGTGTGCATAGCACGTGTACGTGTAGTGCACGTGCATGCAACTAGGCCAAATTTGTACATTTTAATTTTTGTACAAAAATAAATTAGTTAAAAAAAAGTCTTCTACATGACAAGTTTAATAAAATAGATTAATTCATGGGCTTTCTTTTTGGGCCAAAATAGTTTATAAAAATAAATAAAATAAAATACATTTGGGCTTTTAAGAAAAAGGGCTTTTCGTTAAATTAAAATAAGGCTTTAAAGAAAGGCTTCTTGTACAAAATAATTTGAGAACACTTAATTAAATATTTATACACATCATTATAAAAATAATTCAACCCAAAATATTGCACGTGCACACTACGTGCAAAAATAAATAATTTTTCATTAATTGAAAAATCAGGGTATTACACCATATGACACTGCCTTTGACATAAAACAACTGTACTGTTAGTATACCATGCTAGTTGACTTCCATACTATTAGTTTGTTTCCCCATATGCTTGTATCCTACTGTTGCCGCTAAATTCGATGTGGGGGCAAACAGATGGAATTTGTGGATTCTTGGGAAACTTTGAATAGGAAATCTGTTACCTGTTCCGCCAGAGTTTGACCGTCACTCCCTGCCGTACACCTGCAAAAAGTGCGAGACACCGGGGTTGTTCCCGGCGACACACCCTCCGACGCTCAAGTCAGTAATCAGATGTGATTATGAAAGAGCGTAAAAACTGGCAAAAGATTGATTACCTCATAATGGAGATTGATGGGGAGTATTTATAGGCATCTTAGGGGATCAAATTAGGCATGTAATTCCTGTGTATAGATAAGGAATGTAATCCCTAATTCCCAGTGAAAGGATAGATATGAATCAGGGCCGTTGATTAGGATTAATCAGAAACCCTAATCTATCCTAATGGACCGGGTTCGCTGCGGGTTGAAACCCGCACCTAGTTGGGGTGGACCTGTTCGTGGGTTATTGGATCTTTGAGGGAGAGATCCAGTACCCTGCTTCAGGCCCAACAATAGGTAAAATTACCATTTTACCCCTAAGCTTTAAGATTCGTTTCTGATTTGGACGGTTCTGATTTAACCCCCGTTTTTTAGCCATATCACGAGCCCCCAACTCCCGAAGACTGAGCTTGATCAGCCTTTGAGGAGTAGTTTTACTGTTTTAATGGCTAGCGGAGTTGTATCGGAGTCCAAATGGAAGGTTTTGAATCTTTGCAGGGGGTAGTATGGTTATTTTTTGAGTTGGTTGCGTTCCAAGTTGATCTGGAGCTCTTCTGGTTATTTGGTGATTTTTACCTACCTTTTCGTAATATTTACTTAATTTTTGCGAAGTGTCGATTCGTCGTTCGGGGGTCTTAATAAATGGTCCTAAGCGATAATTATCCACTCGGGGGTTCAAAAATATTTTCCCGATTTTATAATTATTTCCTAGGATTTTTAACTAATTTTCCCGAATTTTTAATCATTTTTTCGCAATTTTTTAAGTAAATAAAATGATTTTAATAAATAAAATACCAAATTATTGCGTGGCGCGATCTGAACCGTTGATCTCGAGCGAGCGCGAAATTCTAGAAAATCGGACTGACGAAGTCGCTCGGTAGTATTTTTCTCGCTTTTGTGGGTTGGATGGGCACTTGCTCGGAATCCGAGCGAAGTGGCTCGGCTCTTCCTCCGCGCAAGTGGCTCGGATCGCCAGTCGCTCGGCTCGAAATACCGAGCAACATGGAGCGATCTGGGCCGTTGGATCTTGATGCGAATCTTGAGACTGGCGCGGTTCCTAAGAAAACACTATCTTGTCGTTTAGTGGACGTGGCGCAATCTGGATCGTCGATCATTTGAGGTGCGAATTTCGTGATGATCCAACGGTCGGGGACGCTCGGCGGCAATTTTCTTCACTTTCGAGCGTCGGATGGGCACTTGCTCGGAATCCGAGCGATATAGCTCGATTTTACCCTCGGGCAAGTGGCTCGAATCGTCTGTCACTCGGATCCGAGCGACGTGGAGCGATCTGAGCCGTCGGATCTTGGCGCGAATCTCGATGCGGGCTCAGTTTTCAAGAAAACACTATCTTGTCGTGTAGTGGCGCTGGCAAGATCTGAGCCGTCTGATCGAAAACCAGCGTGAATCTTGAGGAGAAAGTTGTTTTTCTCGATTTCGTAGCTCGGATTGGCACTTGCTCGGAATCCGAGCGATATGGCTCGGATCGCCTGTCGCTCGGCTGTTCGATCCGAGGGACGTGGGGCGATCTCAGCCGTTGGATGTTGGCGCAGATCTCGAGGCAGGCACGGTCCCCAAGAAAACACTATCTTGTCATTTAGTGACGCTGGCATGATCTGGGCCATCTGATCGAAATCTAGCGCGAATCTTGAGGAGAAAGTGGTTTTTCTCCATTTCGTAGCTCGGATTGGCACTTGCTCGGGATCCGAGCGATATAGCTCAGTTTTACCCTCGCGCAAGTGGCTCGGATCGTCTGTCATTCAGTTCGGAATGCTGAGCGATATGGAGCGATCTGAGCCGTCAGATCTTGTCGCGAATCTCGATGCGGGCTCAGTTTCCAAGAAAACACTATCTTGTCGTGTAGTGGTGCTGGCAAGATCTGAGCCGTCTGATCGAAATCCAGTGCGAATCTTGAGGAGAAAGTTGTTTTTTCCGTTTCGTAGCTCGGATTGGCAATTGCTCGGAATCCGAGCGATATGGCTCGGATCGCCTGTCGCTCGGCTGTTCGATCCGAGGGACGTGGGGCGATCTCAGCCGTTGGATCTTGGCGCAGATCTCAAGGTAGGCACGGTCCCCAAGAAAACACTATCTTGTCGTTTAGTGACGCTGGCATGATCTGGGCCGTCTGATCGAAATCTAGCGCGAATCTTGAGGAGAAAGTGGTTTTTCTCCATTTCGTAGCTCGGATTGGCACTTTCTCGGAATTCGAGCGATATAGCTCGGATTGCCTGTTGCTCGGCTGTTCGATCCGAGGGACGTGGGGCGATCTCAGTCGTTGGATGTTGGCGCAGATCTCGAGGCAGGCACGGTCCCCAAGAAAACACTATCTTGTCGTTTAGTGACGCTGGCATGATCTGGGCCGTTCGATCGAAATCTAGCGCGAATCTTAAGGAGAAAGTGGTTTTCTCCATTTCGTAGCTCGGATTGGCACTTGCTCGGAATCCGAGCGATATGGCTCGGATCGCCTGTTGCTCGGTTGTTCGATCCGAGGGACGTGGGGCGATCTCAGCCATTGGATGTTGGCGCAGATCTCGAGGCAGGCACGGTCCCCAAGAAAACACTATCTTGTTGTTTAGTGACGCTGGCATGATCTGGGCCGTCTGATCGAAATCTAGCGCGAATCTTGACGAGAAAGTGGTTTTTCTCCATTTCGTAGCTCGGATTGGCACTTGCTCAGAATCCGAGCGATATGGCTCGGATCGCCTGTCGCTCGGCTATTCGATCCGAGGGACATGGGGCGATCTCAGCCGTTGGATGTTAGCGCAGATCTCGAGGCAGGCACGGTTCCCAAGAAAACACTATCTTGTCGTTTAGTGACACTGGCATGATCTGGGCCGTCTGATCGAAATCTAGCACGAATCTTGAGGAGAAAGTGGTTTTTCTCCATTTCGTGGTTCGGATTGGCACTTGCTCGGAATCGGAGCGATACGGCTCGGATCGCCTGTCGCTCGGCTGTTCGATCCGAGGGATATGGGGCGATCTCAGCCGTTGGATGTGGAGTGCCGAGCAGCCTTACTTAGGGGGTCGAAACGTCGCTCCCTTTGCCATCAGTCGTCTCTCTTCATTACTTAGCCGTTTGGGCTTTTGTAACGGTTCATGGGAGACCCAAGAGTCGCGCCTTTACGTTACAAAGCCCAAGAGGCGCCGTTTTCACTATAAGTTTTCACCCCCTCAACACTTCACCTCATTTCTCACTTTCACTTTCTCACTCTTGATTTTTACTTGCAAGCGAGGCTGTTAGCTCTCGAGCGGCGCTGCTAGCTGTCGCGGCCAGGCATTTTATTCTCCGATGATCTTTCCGGCCGTAATAGTCACTTCAAGGTCAGTCCCCTCTCCCCATCTTTGTAAAAATGGTTAAGTTATCTTCCACGGACGAGACCCCCTCCTTGGACATAGGCGTCAGTCGAGTGGTCAGGCCGAGCAAAGATAAAGGGAAGAAGGTCGTGGAGCCGACCGAAGGGACTTTGGTTCGGCCTGAACATAGTCGGGGAGGTTGCCGAGCCACTCCAGGAAGTTGAGGCCCGGTCTAACAAGGGCAAGGGTGTGGAAACCATTATTGAGCATCCGAAGAGAGCAGGGGAACTGGGTCGGCAGCCGAGCGTTCTGTCCAGCGTCGGCGGTGTGCGGAGCTACACTGGAGAACTGTTGGAGAAGGTGACGCAGGGCACAGCCCAATCAATCGAGGAAAACGAGCCGAGGGAAACCTCCGAGGTGGATCATATCTCTTCGGTGCTGACTGAGGCGGATCTGCTCCGGATCCGGAGTTGGTTCCAAATCCCAGCAAAGTACGAACTTTTGCTCCCCGGCCCCGGCTTCCGAGCGTGCACCTCGTCCTCGGCAGATATTTGTGTTTTTCCCGCCGACTCACTGAATGCCGGACTTCGTCTGCCGCTGCACCCTTTCGTGGTGCAGGTGCTGCAGTGGTACGGCCTGTGTCCGGCTCATCTGATGCCGAACACGTGGCGGCATGTGATGGCATTTGTTCTTCAGTGCCAGGAGGTCGGTGCCGAGCCGAACATGTTCGTCCTTCGGAGTCTCTACCGACCTTGCCAACTTAGCAAGAACGAGCAGAGGTTCTACCTCTCACCGAGGAAGGGCGTGAAGTTGATTGAAAACCCGGACTCGATCAAGCACTGGAAGGAAAAGTACTTCCTCGTCCGAGCTCCTGAGCCGTGGGCGATACCGACGGTGTGGTTGAGGGAAGGTCTTCCGAAACGTGTGAAGAAAGAGCCCGTGCTCAGCAATGAGGAAGCCGAGGTCGTGGAGAAGTTGCTCGGACTTCCGACCTTCAGCTGGAAGGACATTACGGAGGAGGCATTGTTCCGAGGGGGTCTCATTCCGATCGACCTCAGTAGGCCTCTTCTGTACTAGTTTTTTCTTTGAAGTTTTTTTTTTTTTTTTTTTTTTTGAAAATTTTTCTAACTCCCTTCGCCCGGTTTGTGCAGAATCTTCCGGCATGGATTACAAAGGCTTGATGGCGAAGGCCCGAGCGGCAAGGGAGCAGGAGACGAGGAAGAGGAAGAGGACCTGTGTCCGAACCTCAAGGCGACCGAGCGCCCGGTTATTGAGGCTTCTCAGGCCGAGACCGAGAAAGAGCTCGTCGAGCCGACCGTCTTACCAACCTCGGATGTGCTGACCCTGCCGGCGCAAACGAATGCTCTGGGGTCTTCCGGCGTAGCGTTCAATATCGGTGCGCTGTTGGCTCTCGACGTTCCGCCACTTACTACCGAGGCAGAGCGAATTTTGACCGAAGAGCACAAGCGCATCTTCGTCCCCGACTGGAGGGTGATGAAGGTCGACGGGTTCTTGGGGGACGGAAACATTTGTATGCAAGCGGTGAAACACCTGCCGACCCCCGAAGACCGAACGGCGTTGAAGGCTCGTGAAGTTGGTGAAGCTGCGATGCAGATCGCTCGGAAATACTATGTCGGTAAGTAGTGAATTACTTTCTTGAAAATTTTTCCAAGTTTTTGTGCTCGTTTTTGACAGCTTCACATATTGCCTGTAGACCCTCTGCCACTTCAACCACTTGCTCGAGGAATTTGAGAGCAAGGAGAAGGAGATGACAATTCTGAACGACTGTGAACGGTCGGAACGGTCCAGAGCAGTGAGGGAGCTGGAGGACCGAGCAGCTGCGTTCTACATCGCTCGAGGCCGAAGTCGGCAGCTTGAAAGCTCAGCTTGCCGAGGCGCTGAGGAGCTCGGCCGCCGAAGCCTCCAAGGTCGAGGCCCTTGAGAAGGAGAGGGCTCGGCTTGAAAGGGAACTGTCTGAGGCTCGGAAGGCGACGGAAGAAGCCCTGAACGAGCAAGCTTTGAAGGTGGCAGCCGCAGAGAAGGCGGTCCGGGATGAGGCCGAAGCTCACATGCTGTCGAACATGGAGGAGGCCTATGGCCGAGCCCTGAAACACATCGTCTCTCGGAACCCCGGGTTTGACGTCTCGGAGGACTATTTCTACGACTCCGTGGTGGGCGAGGAAGAGATGCCCCTGTCCATGCTTGTGCCAAGGCCGGAGGGCGAGAATGCCGAGGACGAGGATGGTGCTGGTCGTGCAATTGTAACCGTGCCGACCGTTGACGAGGTCGACCCTTGACTTTGTCGTCTTCTGCTCTGTTTTTTTTTTTTTTTTTTTTTTGTAATGCCTAACTGCGGACTGGCCACCGCCTTTTGTAAACTCTTGGATTTCAATGAAAACTTTGGTGGGGTTTTGGCTGAGGATTATGAAACTTTTACAAAAATGTTTAACTCTTTTTGCTCGGATTGCGTCCTTAAATGTCGAAGATTTCTCTTGATATTTCTCCACTTTTCAGGTTGAGTTTGGTCCAATTACTGAGGTCTCCTACCTCCGCACTGAGTTAGAGAAAAAGAAGAAGGCTCTTTCTCGCAATCAGAACAAAGCGTTTTATGACTTCTTGAATTTGGAAGAAATCAAAGCGACAGCAAGAGGGTATTTAAGCGAGTTAAGGCAACTGCGGAAGCAGTCGCGAAAGACGCCTCTCGAAGGCGAGGTAGAGTTGATCCGTAAGGGTCTCTTTGATGTCGAAGCAAGAAACAGTGAGCTGCTGGCGGAGATTTGTCAATTGGAGGTGCTGGTGAAAGAACACTCAGCCGAAGAAGAGGAGTTAGCTTCGAAGGTGGGGATGTTGATGTCCGAGCGCGACGAGTTGTTGGCCAGAATCGACAAATTAAGGAGGATCACGATCGATAGAGGTATCAAAGTGACTCATCTTCGTCGCGTAGTGGCCGATAATACTACTGTCGCAGGCTCGTCTAAACTTCCTCGTCTCAAAACATCGGCGGCGGACGAGATCCTGAGAGATAGGATCATCGAGCTGGAGGAGGAGATCGCTTTCGCTAAAACCTCAGCCTGTAAGGGCCAATGTTCGGAGCACGTCCTGCACTCGTGAGGAGAGCGAAAGAGGAATCACTTTCTATGAACTTGCAACTCGCTTGCCTGCTGTTAGGCGAAGCCCAGCAGATGCTCAGAGTGCCGTAGCTATTTTATCCAGTGGGGCCTCAGGTTGGGGCCACCGCTAGAACTAGCGATGAAGGGGGATCTCGCTTTGTAGGTCTAGAGTCGAGCTCAGAAGTGAGGCGACGTCGCCCTCGCATGTCTCTGAACCGAAGCGTTCCCCTTCCAAAGAAGCACTGAATAAGTTGTATTATGCTCTTCAAACTATTGTAAAAACCTTGTCGTAGTGTCGGCTTGGTCCGGGCCCTTAATAAAAAAGTTCATTTTGTTTCCGATGTTTGAGTGCTGTGATGGCCGACAAATTGATAAGTATAACTTCTCCAACTTTTGACAACTACTCAAAATCAGAAGCAAATCTTCCTTCATATGGGTGACCCACTCCTAGCTCGCTTAAGAGCGGGCTTTGCGGAGCTGAGCCGAACCACGTTTTGGACTCGTCGTTGGAGTAGTTCAACGGTTGTGGGAGCAATTCCGAATGGCGAACTACTTCTAGTTTGCTTAGGAGCGAACTTGCGAAGTAGAATCGAGCCAACTGTTGAACTCCGAACCATCGTTAGAGTAATTCAACGGTTGTGGGAGCAATTCCGAATGGCGAACTACTTCTAGCTCGCTTAGGAGCGAACTTGCGAAGTAGAATCGGGCCAAGTGTTGGACTCCGAACCATCGTTAGAGTAATTCAACGGTTGTGGGAGCAATTCCGAATGGCGAACTACTTCTACCTCGCTTAGGAGCGAACTTGCGAAGTAGAATCGAGCCAAGTGTTGGACTCCGAACCATCGTTAGAGTAATTCAACGGTTGTGGGAGCAATTCTGAATGGCGAACTACTTCTAGCTTGCTTAGGAGCGAACTTGCGAAGTAGAATCGAGCCAAGTGTTGGACTCCGAACCATCCTTAGGGTGAAGAAAAAAAGCAGAGAGATGTAAACAATTTTTACAAGAGTAAAATATGAAAAAGCTTTCTTTATTGATGACTAGTGGTCGGCTACTTCTAAAGTTGCAAGTCGTTATTACACGAGAGAAATAAAAGAAAAACAGTACAAGTGATAGGAGAGGAATGGTTTGACATCCTAAAAATACTTAGAGAGGCGTTGAGGCTCTCTCTTGGTATTTTAGAAGATGGTCGGCATTCCAGGTCCTGGGGATCTCTCTGCCCTCGAGCTCTTCTAGTCTGTATGTCCCGAGCCGAATTTCTTTGGCGATCTTATAGGGTCCCTCCCAATTTGGAGCCAATTTGCTTTTCTATCCTGGGAACGAGATGGCTACCTTTCTGAGGACAAGGTCCCCTTCTTTGAGGTCGGTAGGACGGACTCTCTTATTGTATGCCAACTCTATCCTCCTTCGGTAGCTTTGCTGTCGGATGGCAGCTCTTTCTCAGATCTCATCTATCAGGTCCAGATTTGCTCGGAGCTTTCTGGCATTTTGTTCTTCTTCATAGGCCATTAGACGAGGAGAGGGTATACCAACTTCTAGGGGAATCATAGCCTTGGACCCATAGGTGAGATTGAAGGGAGTGGGGGTCCGTTTTGTGGTGCGGTAGTTCCACAGCATGTTGGGGAGCTGATCGACCCATAAGCCTTTGGAACATTTATCCAACCTCTTCTTTATGCCGGAGAGGATCTGTCGGTTAGCATTTTCGACTTGGCCATTCGACTGGGGATGGGAAACGGAGGAGAATCGGTGTTGGATGGCTAGGTCTTCACATAGAGCTCGAAAGGCAGCCCCGGTGAACTGGGTTCTGTTGTCTGTTATGAGGACCCGAGGGACGCCGAATCGGCAGATTACGCTCTTCCAAAAGAACTAGACTACCTTGTTCTCGGTGATCGTGGCCAAGGGCTCGGCCTCTATCCATTTTGAAAAGTAGTCGATTGCCACGACTAAGAATTTAAACTGGCCGGGAGCTGGTGGGAATGGCCCTAGTAAATCCATCCCCCACATTGCGAAGGAGATTGGACTTGATAGGGAAGTGAGTGGAGCTTGTGGGAGGCGTCGGATGTTGGAGTACTTCTGGCAAGAGCCGCATTGCCAAACGTGTAGTTCGGCGTCTTGCAGGAGAGTGGGCCAGAAATATCCGTAGTTCAACACTCTGCGGGCTAGGGACCTGGACCCTGAATACGCCCTGCCGATGCCCTCGTGAAGTTCTTGCAGGGCGTATTCGGCCTGCTCTGGGGAAAGGCATCTCAGATAAGGCCTGCCGTCTACCTGTGTGAAGGAACGCTTGTAAAGGATACCCCCGATGAGTGTGTATCGCTCTGCTCAGGTTCTTACCCTCCGAGCTTCCTTAGGATTTTCGGGGAGGAGACCATCCCGTAAGAATTCGACGAGGGGTTTCATCCAGTTATCTTCAAGCAAAACAGGCAGTGACTCCATTGAGTCGGAGTTTTCATCCTCTATACTTGGCTTTAGAAGGACCTCTATCAAGACGGTCTGCTCAAGACCTTGGATGGAGGAAGAGGCTAGCTTGGATAGGGCATCGGCCTGGGCGTTTTCTTCTCGAGGGATTCGTTCAATGAGGGCTTCTTCAAACAAGGCCATGAGGCTCCTGACCTTGGCTAAGTACTTAACCATCTGGTCGTCACGTGCTTCATACCCGCCTAGGACCTGATTTACGACCAGCTGAGAGTCGCTAAAGATCCGGAGGCGTTGTGCCCCTGTATTGCGGGTCATCCCAAGGCCGGCTATAAGTGCCTCGTATTCTGCTTCGTTGTTAGAGGCCTTGAAGTTTATACGGATGGAGTATTGGAGGATGAAGTCATCTGGGCCTACCAGAATGACCCCGGCTCCGCTTCCCTCGTTACAGGACGATCCATCCACATAAACCGACCAGATAGGTGGTCCCTTCACTGCTTGGCTAAACTCGGGGATGGTACTTTCAACTATAAACTCTGCTAGGGCCTGAGCCTTGATCGCGGTCCGAGGTTGATATGCTATATCATGCTGACTCAGCTCGACAGACCACTTCATAAGGCGACCCGAGGTCTCTGGCTTGTGGAGTACTTGCTTCAATGGTTGGTCGGTAAGGACGACCACCGAAAGGGACTGAAAATACGGGCAAAGTTTTCTTGCGGCCATCACTAGGGCATAAGCCATCTTTTCTATTCTCGGATAGCGGAGCTCGGCATCCCGAAGTACCTTGCTCACATAGTAGATGGGCTTTTGAGCCCGGTCTTCTTCCCTTACTAAAACGGTACTGAGGGTCTGCTCGGAGGCTGCCAGGTAGAGGTAGAGGGGTTCACCAGGAATTGGTTTGCTGAGGAGGGGAGGATTGACGAGGTACGCTTTGAGCTGGTCAAACGACTCCTGTTGCTGTTGACCCCATTCGAAACCTTTAGCCCCCCTGAGGGCCTTAAAGAACGGGAGGCATTTCTCCCCGGACTTCGAGAGAAAACGCCCTATGGCGGCTAGGCGGCCTGTTAATCTCTGAACTTCCTTAACATTCTTGGGAGGGGTCATGTCTAATATGGCCTTGATTTTCTCAGGGTTAGCTTCAATTCCTCGCTGGCTGACCATGAAGCCGAGGAACTTTCCTGACGAGACTCCGAACGCACACTTGTTCGGATTGAGTCTCATGTTGTGCTTTCTCAGAACATCAAATGCCTCCTGGAGGTTGGTCACATGATCGGCACCTCGGATGCTTTTTACAAGCATGTCGTCAACATACACCTCCATATTACGGCCGATTTGAGCTTGGAAAATCTTGTTGATGAGGCGTTGGTATGTGGTGCCTGCTTTTTTTCAAACCGAGGGGCATAAACCTGTAGCAATAGAGGCCCTGGTCGGTCACAAATGAGGTCTTCGGGATATCCGGGGGGAACATCTGGATTTGATTGTAGCCTAAGAAGGCATCCATGAAGCTGAGGAGTTCATGACCCGAGGTGGCATCAATCAAAGTGTCTATACTCGCAAGAGGGAAAGGGTCCTTGGGGCAAGCCTTGTTGAGATCGGTAAAATCGATACAAATCCTCCAAGTTCCATTAGACTTCTTCAGCATTACTATATTTGACAACCACTCGGGATAGTTTACCTCCTGTATGAACCGGGCCTTCAAGAGCTTATCCACCTCCTCTTTTATAGCTAGTTGGGGCTCGGGGGCGAACTTGCGCCTCTTCTGTTGGGCGGGTTTAGATCTCGGGGCAACACTGAGGTGGTGGACTAAGAGTTCTTCGAAAATACCAGGCATGTCTGCAGCTGATCAAGCAAAGAGGTCTCGATTCCTTCGGATGCACTGGACTATGTCGGAGCATAGGGCGGATGGGAGGGTCTTCCTAACAAAGAACTTTCGGGTTGGATCCTGCTCAGAAAAGAGCACTTCCTCAAATTCATCCACCGGCTCGGACGTTGGTCGGGCAACATCTTGGGGGGTTTCCAGAGTTTCTAGGGAGAGGACTGGACCGAGGGTAGAAGTCATGTAGCACTTACGGGCCGTTTCCTGATTACCCCTTACTTCCTCTACTCCGGCCCGGGTGGGGAATTTCATCTTGAGATGGTACGCCGAAGGAACGGCTTCTAGAGCTGCTAGACCGGGTCGGCCTAGGATGACATTGTAAGCTGCAGGGACATCCACAACCATAAAATCCATCGACTCCGTTCGGGTAGTGGGAGTTTTGCCAGCAGTTATGTCGAGGGTGATCACCCCATCAATAGTCACTGGCACTCCCGTGAACCCATGGAGCGTGTAACCGGCGGGCTTGAGTCTATCTCGGGAGAGTTTGAGGCCTTTAAAAGCGGCGAGGAAGAGGATGTTAACGGAGCTGCCATTGTCCACTAGGATCCTCTCCACTTTGAAGTTTGCCATGTGAAGGTTGATGACGAGTGCGTCACAGTGAGGGGCTCGGACGCCCTCGAGGTCTTCATCTGAAAATGTGACGGGCACTCCGAGGCCTTTAGGGGGAGGGGTGGCACGGACCGAATTGACTTCTCTTATAAATGCCTTTCGAGAGGAGTTGGAGGAGCCCCCCATTGGGCCCCCATGGATGAGGTATAGGACACGCTACTCTTCGAAGTCGAGCGTTTCATCGCGCTCTGGACGCTTGTTAGCCCCCCGAGGCGGGGGAGGAAGGTCGGCTCGGTCCTTTCTCACGAATCTGGTCAGCTGCCCCCTCTAGATGAGGGCTTCTATCTCATTCTTCAAGGCCCGACAATCATTGGTGTCGTGGCCATGGTTCCGGTGATAGCGGCACCACTTTTCTTTATCCTTCTTTTAGCCGGGGGTGTTCATTTTTGGTGCAGGAGGTATCACCCCCTTCTTCTCAACTTCCATGAGAATTGTGGAGATATTGGCGTTAAGGGGAGTAAATTTTTCAAATCTGGGTGGAGGTCGGCGCTGGCCGGCGTTATCCTTCTGAAGCTTCTTGGCCTCTTCCTCTTCTGTTCCTTTTCTCTTAAACCCAGAGGAAGACCCCTCCAAGTTGGGGCGGTGCTCTGCTTCTTCGGCCCGAATATACTTTTCGCTCCGGAGGAGGAGGTCAGAGAAGTTCTGTGGGGGTTTCTTGGCGAGGGAGGAGCGGAGGTTGGAGTTGAGGACATTGGATTGAAAAGCTGCTGCAGCGACCAACTGGTCGAGGGATGCTATAGACCTAGCTTCAGCTGTGAACCTCTTCACATAGTCTCTTAACTTCTCTCCCTTCTTCTGGTGGAGGTACAGTAGCGAGATGCTGGTCTTCTAAGTTCGGCGACTACTTACGAAGTGGGTGACGAAGAGGGTCTCAAATTGCTCGAAGGAGAATATTGAGGATGGGGCAAGGCGAGAGTACCATTCTCGAGCTGGACCCTTGAGAGTTGCGGGGAAGGTCTTGCATAGCAGGGAATCGGAAGTTTGATGGATGAGCATGAGGGTCTTGAAGCTTTCGATGTGATCAACGGGGTCAGTCTCCCCAGAGTAAGTCTCGAATTGAGGAGGCTTAAAGCCGATCGGTACGGGTGCATCCATTATGGTTCGGAAAAAAGGAGGTCTACTGGGACGGAGGGTTCTTCCTCTAAGCTCTTCTTCTCGGCCTAACTGTCCCAAGCGCCTCTCCATCTCATGGAGACGGCGATAGACTGCATCATCCCTTCTACGGTAATCCGGGGAGCCTCTAGATTCGTCTCCGTACGAGGGAGAGCGGGGGCTACAACGACGGTAGCTCCTAGAACGGCGAGGACTAGGAATGTAGCGGGGGTTGCTAGGAGCTTGTGGAGGAGTTAGGGACCGTTGGTGAGGACTTCGGATCTGAGGAGGAGTGGGAATCCTTGGGGCATTGGTGTTATTGGGTCGGAGGTTGAGAGCTTGTAGGACGGTTGCCTGGAACTGCTGGAACTCGGCACGGGTGATGGGTGCCTCATTGTTCCTAGGATGTTGCCGACCGGCGGGGGAATGTGGCCTTCTTCCGCCCCCGTCGGATAGGGGACCTTCGGTAGTCTCGGCGATGAGGGGATCGCTCATCCGGACGTTGTTGGCGGGAGGCTCCCTCTCGAGCCTGCTTTTCATCCAGACGGTGGCGAAGATCCACATCTTTGGGCCGATCGGGGACTTTTTGTTCGAAGTCGGAAGCTCGGGGATTGTGAGAGGCCATAGAGTCCGTAGAGGCATTGTGGATAGAGACATGGTCCTGGTGGAGAGGTTGTTTCTGCGGGTTGGGGCCCTTAGGAGGTGGTTGATTCTGAGGAGGAGGCAGGTCCTATTGGAGTGGGTCTTCCACGGGAGGAGGGAGTTGCCCCTGCTGCGGAGCGGGCTGGATGGGAAATTCTTGTTGCTGATCGGGGTTGGGTCCTCGGTTGGACCCCCTGGATCTTACCTTCCTAGGAGGCATGGCAGGAGAAGATCTGTTTCACGGGAAGAGGGTAGGCAGCTATTCGTTAGTTTCCCACAGACGGCGCTAATCTGTTGCCGCTAAATTCGGTGTGGAGGCAAACAGATGGAATTTGTGGATTCTTGGGAAACTTTGAATAGGAAACCTGTTACCTGTTCCACCGGAGTTTGACCATCGCTCCCGCCGTACACCTGCAAAAAGTGCGAGACACCGGAGTTGTTCCCGGCGACGCACCCTCCGACGCTCAAGTCAGTAATCAGAAGTGATTATGAAAGAGCGTAAAAACTGGCAAAAGATTGATTACCTCTTAATGGAGATGGATGGGGGGGTATTTATAGGCGTCTTAGGGGATCAAATTAGGAATGTAATTCCTATGTATAGATAAGGAATGTAATCCCTAATTCCCAGTGAAAGGATAGATATGAATCAGGGCCGTTGATTAGGATTAATCAGAAACCCTAATTCTATCCTAATGGACCGGGTTCGCTGCGGGTTGAAACCCGCACCCAGTTGGGGTGGACCCGTTCGTGGGTTATTGGATCTTTGAGGGAGAGATCCAGTACCCGCTTCAGGCCCAACAATAGGTAAAATTACCATTTTACTCCTAAGCTTTAAGATTCGTTCCTGATTTGGACGGTTCTGATTTAACCCCGTTTCTTAGCCATATCACCTACATTATTTGTGACCCACGACTTGCAATTGACGGGTACTTGTTTTCTTTTTTTCTCCTTTTCCTGCAAATTTACTATTGCAAATCAGGATGGTCAGCTGCCAGAAGGGATTAGCGAGATGATGTTTTAGTGCTGGAGATTTCTGCTTTATTATTTTTTTTTTTTATTGTTTCTTGAACATTGAATAAGTGTACTTGGTTTATTGGATATTATTTGTATTTGGGCGATGTGACACAGGATATTGTTTTCTCCAAACTCTGATTTATTTGAGAATATTGTATTTGGTTTCACGTAAATTTCTGTTGGTAATTTGTTTCAATTATGAATGAATGGTTGTGCCTTTTACTTCCGACTCTAATAAATTCTGTGATGTGTTGTAAAGATTCTGAAACAGCTTAAGGATGATGAAAATTATTCGCTGAGCTTTTGTTACGTATCTGTATTTCATATTCCTTATTGGGAAGCGGGGCGTGACATTAGGATAGTCACATTTTCTCTATTTGCATTCAAGTTTGTGATTGCTAAGAGAATGAGATCGCTGTATTATAGCATTGTGTCAGTTGTATGCAACTGACGTGCCCATAGTTTTCTAGCTGCAGGATTTGACTTGGTATGGACTTAAAGTCACTATGATAAGGAGTTTCAAGATTAAAGAATTCTTATTATTGTAAATTGTATTGTACTCATTGTAATTCCACTGTGTTGTTGTAAGGAACAAGTTGTAATAAAAAAAGTTTTAAATTCATTGTAAAATTGTACGAATTTGAAGTAAAATATCCTGTTGAGCTACGAATTACATGTATTTAGAATTCGGGGCATTACAATCACAACCACACAAGAATAAATAACCACATAAACAATGAATAAACTCCAAAAGGTCCACGAAATAAATTCATAACATAATATCCAACATGTAATATCCCGATCGGATATTTTATTTGTATTATTATTATTTTTAAAATTAAAATATTTCCCATAGAAATTACTCGGTTTTACTAATAAAAACTTATATATATATATATAAGTATATATAAGTAAGTATATATATGTATTGTATCGGTTTTCTGCACTTGTACAAAATCCTGTAAAATGCATTTTGAGAAAATGTCTATAATATCCTGGGCTGATATTAAAAATTATTATTTTATTATTATTTTATTTTTCTTTTCAGAATTGAAATATTTTTGATGGATATTACCCGGTTTACTAATAAACATTATTTATATATCTGTATATATATCTGTATTGTATCAAATTGGTACAGATCTCTTCCGAGCCGGTAATAAAATTATTTTTATTATTATTTCTGAATTAAAATATTTTTGGTAGAGATTACTCGTTTTAACGAATAAAAATTATTTGTACATATATATTTATATACGTATATGTACTGTATCAATTTCGTACGTTTGTACGAAATCATGTAGTATGTGATTTTGGGAAAATACCTCTTATTCTTGATCAATCATGATCAAATGGAGGGTTCGGATTGGATTAGGGTGTGATTCCAATTTAAAATTTGCAAATTGATTTCAAATTGTTTTAACCATGAGAATGAAAACACTTGGGTTCTTCTCATCCACAAAGCTCACCCGTCCTCTCCTATAACCCCCCCCCCCCCCTACCTCCTATGGCCGGCCAAAACACAAATGGGCAAAGAGCCCCTTCATTTTGGTGTTCCTCCATTTCCTTCTCATCTCATTCTCTTATATTTTTTTCTACTCCTTCTACTTGTTTTATTTTTAGAAAAAAATTGAGAAGAATAGAAAAGAAAAAGAGATCTAAATTAAAAGAAAGAATGGGTTCATTTTCATGAGGTTGTTCTTAAGAGGAGGAGCAAGAACAAGGAGCAAGAACAAGGAGGAGAAGAACTAGCAAGTCCTTTCTACATTTTTGGGTGGTGGTTTCTAAACTCATTGTTATTGTTTTGTTGTTTTTATTTGCTTGTTATGTGGACAAATAGAACTACTTTCATGTGCATATTGAAGAACATGGACTAGAATAAATGACAGATAAAGATTGAAGGGATAGAACTTAACAAGAACCCTAAAAACCCAATCTTACAACTAGTATGTTGTTTTAATGCTTAGGAATTAATTACTTGTGCTTAAAGTTAAAATCTTGAGCCCAAATTAATTTGAGAGCTTCTTATATGTGTTACTACCATGATCTAATTTTTGAAGATTATTTGGGGTTAATTTGATAGGTCAAATAAATGTTTCCCCCAAAACAACGAGCTTTCAAGCAAATCACTATTTTGTTTGATTTTTTGCATGTGTTTAAAGAGCTGGATTTTGAGCTCCACAAGGAATCTGAGAAAGTTGTTAACTAAAAAGTTGTAGTAGATGTTCTTTCCTTTCCAAAAAGTCTAGTTTTGTTAGATTCCGATAAGTATAGCAAAAGTTATGAGTATTACAAGTTTTAGCATTTGCTGTCCTTTCTGTTGTTCTTAAAATGTGTTCAAAGAGCTAGATCTTGAGCTCTATAAGGAATCTGAGAAAGTTGTTAACTAGAAAGTTGTAGTAGATGTTATCCCCTTTCCAGAAATCCCAACTTTGCTAGATTTCGATAAGTATAGCAAAAGTTATGAGGTTTACAAATTTCTGCTTTTGCTGTCCTTTTTGTTGTTCCTAAATTGTGTTCAAAGAGCTGGATTTTGAGCTCTATAAGGAACCCGAGAAAGTTGTTAACTAGAAAGTTGTATTAGATGTTCTCCCCTTTCCAGAAAGCCCAATTTTGTTAGATTCCGATAAGTATAGTAAAAGTTGTGAGCTTTACAAGTTTCAGCTTTTGCTGTTCTTTTTGTTGTTCTTGAATTTTATTCAAAGAGCTGGATTTTGAGCTCTATAAGGAAGCTGAAAAAGTAGTCAACTAGAAAGTTGTAGTAGATATTCTCCCCTATCGAAAATGTCCAATTTTGTTAGATTCCGACATGTATAGCCAAAGTTGTGACCTTTACAAGTTTCAGCTTTGTGTTGTCTTTTATTGTTCTTGAATTTTGCAAAGAGTAGGGATTTGAATTCTATAAGGATTCTTAAAAAGTGGTCAACAAGAAAGTTGTCGTAGATATTCTCCCCTTTCCAAAATGTCCAATTTTTCTAGATTCCGACAAGTATAGCAAAAGTTGTGACCTTTACAAGTTTTAGCTTTGTACTGTCTTTTGTTGTTCTTGAATTTTCTTCAAAGAGCAGGGATTTGAATTCTATAAGAAATTTGAAAAAAGTGGTTCACTAGAAAGTTGTAGTATATGTTCTCCTCTTTCCAAAATATCCAATTTTGTTAGATTCGGACAAGTATAACAAAAGTTGTGACCTTTACAAGTTTCAACTTTGCGCCGTCTTTTGTTGTTCTTGAATTTTGTTCAAAGAGCAGGGATTTGAATTCCATAAGAAATCTGAGAAAGTTGTTAACTAGGAAGTTGTATTAGATGTTCTTGGCTTCTCAAAATATCCTATTTTGTTAGTTTCCGATAAGCGGAGTAGGAGTTATGACCTTTACAAGTCACAACAGCTAGCTTTTTTGGCCTGAAGCTCGCTGTTTAGGTTGTTCGATGTTTTTCTACCTCTTATTGACTGAATCTGAGAAATTTGTCAACTAGAGAGTTGTATTATAGATTGTCACCTTTCTAAAATGTCCAATTTCGTTAGATTCCGATAAGCGGAGTAGGAGTTCTGACCTTTACAAGTCACAGCAGCTGTCCTTAATTGGCTAAAGCTCGCTGTTTGGATTGTTCGAAGTTTTTGTACCTCTTATTGACTGAATCTGAGAAGATTGTAAACTAGAGAGTTGTATTAGAGGTTCTCACCTTTCCAGAATGTCCTATTTTGTTAGATTCTGATAAGTAGAGTAGAAGTTATGACCTTTATAAGTCACAGCAGCTAGCCTTTTTGGCTGAAGGTTGTTCGAGGTATTTCTACCTCTTATTGACTGAATCTGAGAAGGTTGTCAACTAGAGAGTTGTGGTAGAGGTTCTCACCTTTCCAAAATATCCTATTTTGTTTGATTCTGATAAGCAGAGTAGAAGTTATGTTCTTTACAAAGTCGCAACAACTGACATTTTTGGCTGAAGCTCGCTGTTTAGGTTGTTCGAGGTTTTTCTACCTCTTATTGACTGAATTTGAGATGGTTGTCAACTAGAGAGTTGTAGTATAAGTTCTTACATTTCTAAAAAGTCTAATTTTGTTGAATTCCGATAAGAGTAGCATGTTTAATTGCTTCTAAGTTGTTAGAAGGTTTTTTTATGTTGCTTTTACGTATAAAAGATCAAGTTTTTGTTAGTAAGCTTATACACAAAATTCTAGTTCATGTTAACTAGAATTGTCGTGAATTGTTAGTTGTTTGAATCATGCACTTGGTTATGAGTAATAAGTATTCCTTGTGCTCATAAGTCATGTAATAAGTAGTGGTCCGTCTCATACGTAGCTCACCTGACTCGTATGTAGTTGTTTGTTCATGCGTAGCTCATTGGGCTCGTATGTAGTAATTATCTTGAACAGATAGGCGATGAGTGGATCCGAGGAGATCTTGTCAAGTCTAGGTTGAGACTTGGTAGATTGTGTCAACAATTGCTACACTCTCTGGAAGAGGGACACGTGCGGTGCTTTTTTATGATAAGTTGGAAGCACAGTGGCATGTCTCGCTTGTTTGAATCTTTTTGTGCCGCCTCATGGCAAGTTAAGAGTACGACTCTAGGTTGAGAGTACCTTGTAGCTCGTACGGCCCCATTTGATTGGTTAGGGTTAGTGATATCATTAGGGTAGTAACTATTAACCATTTTTATCTATGAATTGCAGAAGGGTGAGAGTTGGTGTTAGGGGTGAAACCTTATAATCCAACTTCTCCAATAGGCCGACACTAGGTGGTGTTATTGGGATGTATCCTCCTGTCAAAGGGATACGGGCGGTGCTTTTTCATGATTAGTTGGAAGCACGGGTTTCGTATCTCGACTGTTAATTTCTGAAGTGCCATGATAAGAATGAGAGGTTTTTCTAGGAAAATAGTCCCTACGATTCCGTCAAGTTCTATGCCTTCTCATGATGAGTTGAGGGCATGGCTCAAGGTTGGCTAATATCTTGTGGTTCGTGTTGGCTTTTGAGTGAGGTTCGGTTCGCTGGATAAATAGTGGCAAACATAGACACCACTATTGTACCACATTAGCGGAACTAGACCGTATCTGCAACCTCATCAGTCATGTAGTATTGTGTCAGAAATAGGATGGGTACAAAAGTAGAATTCATGATGCGGGTTCAAATCCCCAAATATGGAGAAACAGCTTGATATGGACGTATGTAGTATGGGCTGCATACCGTTCCAGAGTCTCGCTTGCATTAGAATAAGTGCATCATTGCATTAGTTAATTGTGCATTAGAGTCTAAGTCATATCATACACTGACACATCAATTATATATACACATTTCTTTTTTTATCAATCTGGTTGTTTAAAGTTGATATCCGCTGCTAGTCAGCAGCCTTAAAGCGTCAATATATGTACTAACGTCCCCACTTCAATAGGTACTGGATTGTAAACTACGTGTACAGGATTCAGGAGGACTCAAGCCAAGAGAAGCAAAGTGATGATTTCGTTTCAATTGTAATATATGTTGTAATTTATTTTATGTTGAGAAGCATCCAAGTGAAAGTACCAAGTGTTATATATTATGCATTGTACTCTGATGTAATTTTTTGAAAGTTTGTAACACTTGGGCTTGTATGGCATTATTGTAACACTGATGTAATGTATTGCAGTTTTATAATATTCGGACTTGTAATAAATTTGTGTTGAATAAAAAATTTTAAATTTTTCTGTTTTTACTGTATATTGTGGCTAATTAAAGGAAAAGATTCTGGATTATGTCACGGTTTCCCAGTGTATGGAAATCGGGGCATTACAGTTGTAGATGAGGGGGAACAATTATTTAGTTAGGTGATTAATAGGTTAATTGAGAGATTAAGGGGTTTAGTTAGGATTTGGAGGAATGAGATAGTGGTTAGGTAATAAATTAGGGGATTCTGGAGATATTGGGGAAGGTGAACGTAGAAGGGGTTGGAGATACTCGGCAATTAACAGATTAGGGGAATTGGGTTAGTTGGTTTGGGTTTGGGTTAACCGGTTATGATACAACAAGAAATGGGCTTGGGTTTAAATATAATTAAATAAAAATGGGATATTGGGTTGGGCTCAAAATCAAATCAATCAGTGGGTTAATAAAATACCCAAGACACAAGGAAAAAATGAAATAGAGTGCATAAGAATCTCAGTGTTCAACAAATGGAAAGAAAAATTGATTGAAAGAATACAATTGGATTGAAGATGAATGACAAAATTTTATTATTAAAATAAACAGATTACAGAAATGTGAAAAGAAAATAATACAAAAAGGAAAATCCGAAAATCAGAAACATGGGTTACAAAAAGACTGTCATACGACCCGAGTCTTGGAACTCGGAAGGCTTGTCTGAGCATTTCTTAGCCCCCTGGACTAGAGGAGACTCAATGTCGTTCCTTTAGGTAAACATGGTGCAATACCCCGTAAAATAATAAACGACTATTTTACCTACAAGTTGGTAAGTGTAATACACTCGTAAATGTTGCACGTATTAGTTGTATTTTCTTAATATCAATTAGTATGAATGAAGTTGTGTGTTATATTAACCTGGTATGAATTGTAATCAATATTATCTATTAAACTTAACTAAAGTTAGAGTGGTTCGAACTTAAATTGAGTTGAGCCTCATGTTGGAAACTTGTCAAGTTTAACCTAACAAACTAGACATTCAACTTGTATCAATTCAGTACAATAAAATTGTGAAAATGTGTGCAAGTTCCCTAAGGAAATGGCCGACCAATATAGGTACTGAGTGGAGATTTTTAGTAGTCCAAGAGCCCCCAAATTAAGTGGTGTAAGTGGGTTAATTAATTGTATGATCATGGGTAGAAATGAATGTAGTTTTGTAACTCCCAAAACCCCCAACCCTTGGAGTTCTAACCGACTAATATTGGGAGAATGGAGATAATTTTTTAATTTCATTTTTGTGTGTGTGAACAAACTATTCTACTGTGAGAGAGTTGAGTTGAAAAAGGAAGGACTGTTGGAAGTTTGAAGACAAGGAATTCGACTTACTAGGTGGGTGTCCTCTCCTTTTTTTATGGTTGTTTTTGTTGTTATAAAGTAGTGGCATGCTAGGACTAATTGTTCGAATGTTGATTTGTTACATATCAATGAATTACGTGGAAATTGTAGAGAGCATGCTAGGTGGGTGTGCTCTATCTTCTCTATGATTGCATGATATGATATTTTTTTAGTAGCATGCTAGGACTTTATTATTGGAATAGTAAATTATCATATGTCTTTGATTTATGTAGCAATGGTAGAAAACATGCTAGGTGGATATTCCTTTTTCTTGTTATGAATTAGTGTTGATATAAATTTAGTAGCATGCTAGGTTTTGGATGAAGAAATGATGTTTAATCTAGTTGCATGCTAGGGTTGTTATTGGAATGGTGCTTACTATCCATTCATGACTATAGATAGCATGTTCAATAAACATATAACCGTGTAGAGTTGAAAATGCTAGTTTATCTATTCGTTGATGGTTTAATTGTTCAGTATGTCGTTATACATGAAAAACTTGATGTTTGATCATCTTTCATGATCTATTATTAGAACCATGTTAGGCTGTGGTATTAGATTTCTAATTGACATGAAGTCGGGTTGTAGACAAATAAGAAATACATATAAAACATGTCATATGCTCACTGTTTTTTAGTTACTTTACCTTGACTGTACATGGCTGTCTATTTCACCTTTTTAGGGTTGTAAGTGCACTCAAGTGAGCCCCAAACCATTGTCAACATGTTAGTTTGGACCTAGGAGTGTTAGGACTTGAGCAAACTTCATTTCAGGTGCGAGAAGAGCCCCAAATGATAGTTTTGGGTTGTCGTTGTTTGCTGGAATTTTCAAGCTTGTTGACTCTATTTTGTTGGCAGTTTAAACAATATTAGAGACCATGATGATGTGTTACAGAGGTGTTCGATGTGGAGGTAAACAAAGTACATAGTGTGCTCAAATTCTGCCCGAAAATGAGTTCGTTTGAATACTATTTTGGAAGCTAGGTTTGGGCTTTGTACGAGGTTAGAATTGGGCAAGAATTAGGGCCAGTCTTGGGTTGAGTATGGGCTGGATGCAAGGTCTGGTTGGGTCGATTTTGGACTCTAGTTGTGTCAATTTAACTCATGTGATGTTTAGGTTTGTTGCCATCCCAAAGAATGTGTTCGTGGTATAAATCGTTTCCTTCAACTAGGCAACTATTTGAGGAAGAGTTGAGTCAATTATGATAGAAGTGTAATACAGATGCGAGTGGATTATTAGAAGCCAAATCGAAAGTAGAGCGACCTTACTTGATTGTGAGACTAGTAATTATGCGAGATTTCATATAGAAGTAGATAGTTTTGTTACACTGAGTTTTAGTCTAGTGGTTACCTTGAACTAGAAATTATTGAGAAACTAGTATCTTTAACTCCGTTTTACCTAATAGTAAATGATTAGGAAAGTGTTAGGAGACTTAGTTCATGATTATAGTTAAATTTGAAGCTTGACTTCTAGAGGTTGAATAAGGTATGGTTATTAGGTAGTAGTTCTAGTGTTGTTGTTATAAATGTGGTAGAGGGACGTTAGTTCTAGTCCATGTCAGACATGACGAAACAAGAACGAAGGTGAAAGCTTGAGAATGATCTACGAAATGAGAATAATCTCCACTAATCAAGAATGGAAGCTGAAGGCTTTAAGAATTATCTGCAAAGTGAGATAGATATCCGGTATTTCGGGATGGGAGTGAAATATTCACGGGATGTTCGTGATCGAGGATGTACCCTAGAATTATCAGTGGACGTGAGATTACCCGAAATTTTTAGGGAGATGAGTGATACTCAAAATGCATGGAAGGGGAATATACTCACAAAATGCCGCCTGTTGTGCGGTACCCTCAGAAGGATCCATAGATGCAGTGGATGACCACGAATGCTTATGTCTTAAATACTTCGTCACCATGATAGGTTTGCATAGAAATGGATTAAACCCTATAATGAGGAGAAACGCTAGTGACTTGCACTCGAAACCTATGATGTATGAGCGACATAAAATTCCAAATAAGCATGCATTAGAAAAGAGCATTGTGTGCATTTCTGTACATCAGATTTCTAAGATCATGGCATGCAATGACATATATAAAATATTTACTTTAAATATTCAGATTGTTTGACATTAAATATTTGAGTTGGTGAGAAAGTTAGAAATCGCTGTTATCATCAGCTTTGCATCAGTTGTAGCACCTGACATGCCCACATTTGGCAGTTTTGCAGGATCTTTGTTCGATGGATGACATCGACTCAAGTTTTCCATGCATTCTAGTAGTAGTTTGAAGTTTGAATGTTGTGAACATGTTGTAATTTCATGTGAAGACATAATTGGTTATTGTAATAAGTGGTGATGTAATTACAGTTTATTTTCTCTGTGTATCATATTATGTGTATTCTAATTGAAGTAAAAGATTTCGGATATGTCACAGATTTCAAGTATATGGAATTCGGGACGTTACACATGGATAGGTAGCCCCATTGGATCAGAGCCTCAAGCTCCTCCATGAGGGCTCGACAATCATCGGTGAGGTGTCCATGGTCCCTTTAAAATGCACGCTATTTGTTCCTATCCCTTTTCTTGCTTGAGGTGTTTATCTTAGGAGGAGGGCGAAAGAGCCCGCCCTTCTTAACTTCCATGAGGACTGCGAAGATGTTGGCATTGAGATGAGTGAACTTGTTTAAGCGAGGTGTCAAAGGATGGCGACGCTAACCTGATTCATCATTCTAGGACTTTCTTGGTCCTTCTTCATTGGTACCCCTCCGTTTGTTCCCAGATGATGGCCCCTTCTACTCATGAGGATGAATGGCATCATTCACTCGGATATACTTTGTTAGGTTTCGATGACAATCACACATTAAAAAATACAGCGGAAAAGTCACAAAATATCGAAACATAGCCATGAATCCAAGTGAAAAACCATAAATCGTCTTTAGGAATTATACCTTAAAGATGGACCTGGTGTCTCTAAGCTATGCCAGTCACAACACTGCAAAGGTTGCGGTGCCTCTACTGTATCCACAAGAATGGATCAAATCAAGCTCCCCCCTCACGCCGCGGTGTTAGTAGCGGGAAGAGGATGTCCTTCACGATCTCTCTCTCTCATAGTTTCTGTGACGGCTAGTGTTTTCTCATGCATCTTTTCCACAGAATTATATCGTATATATAGGTGCAGAAAAACAACCCTAAGAAAGTGGTGAGGCGATTGGGCTCACAATCTGACGTGGGTCAGGTTCGTGTGAGGGCCTTCCAACAAAAGTTGGCCCATTTAATCTAATTAATTACCCAACCATGTCAGGAATCCAAATCTTACTAGGATTCCCAATTAAATTCATCTCATGAATCTAAATCCCAATTTCGATCCATTCTAAGTTTGTGTGATCCTGTAGGTTCCAATTACGTTAACAGTAATACTAAAATCATATTCGAGTATTACAAAATAGTGAGTGGTATCTAGCAATACATCGCTGCTACTCAAGTAACGGAAATGTCAGTGATTTGACATAACATATCTGTGACCAATGTTACCATGTTGTCTAGTCTCTTTGTCCAGATATCTTAATTGACCACAAGGCATAGAGTGTGTCATCTTTGTATAGTTCAATTGGTTTCTTGATGTCCATGTAGACTTAATAAAACAAATAAGATCAATATCTCATACTGACTCATTTGAGCATAGCCATACATTTTGCAGTCTCACTCAATCAAGGGGCACGTAGATATCGCTCATATTATGTAAGAGGGACAAATCCTATCTAAGTCACTTACATCCCTCCATAGGATTTGTAGTATATCCAATAGTCGACCTTATTATTACCTTATTACATAAAACGTTTGACGACATTAAAATATATAACTTCTCATGTAGGGAACCGTAGTGACTTCAAGTCAAAGGACTTTGTACATCATGATCACTGTGAGAACCACTTATAACACTCACGTAACGATTCATGCAGCGTTCTCATGGTGGGTCAGTCCAGTACATTATTTCTCTGATATGTACATGTGAAGACTTGATATCTCATATCCATGACCCGTGAGAATGGTCATAAGTCTACACACACACTAGTCTCTATGTATTATCGTTGTCTTAATTCACAATAATACTTGACTAGGGACATTTTAGAAGAGTGTTCTGATTTCATCCAATAGGATCTCACAATCAAGTCATGCACTTGATATCCCATGACATTGAACTTATTATTCTAAGGACTTCAGTATGTTCATTTAATTCACAATAAATAACGCAATAAATGAAATGCCTAAATGTGAATTAAATGTCATGATACAATGTAAATTAGTAATGTCAATACACAATTGGCCTTTAGGGCATACATCAACATACTTCTTCGCTCTTTGTAGAAAGTCTTAGAAGTCCCGATGAGGTCTCGTGATGAGAGAAGCTTTGAGGTCGACGTGGCTTACATTGGGCCTGAATATAGTGGTGGCTATAGCCAAGTTGAGTGACGGGATAGATCAGGACTTTGCTGTGAAGAGCCGAACATATTCTTTGAGAGGCTCCTTATAGCTTTTCTTCAACTCAAGTAGGGAGGCGCTTGTCTTCTCTGTCTTGTGGCTGGTAACATAGTGTGTGAGGAAGAGCTCCTCAAGCTGATCGAAAAAGAAGATGAACCATGGAGAGAGACGAAAGAACCACTATCGTGTAGATCCTTTTAGGGTTGCTAGAAACGTCATGCGAAGAAGGGATTCATTGGCATGATAGATCATCATGAGAGTTTTGGGTGTCTACCGGATCAGACTCACCATTATACAATTCAAAAGATGGAATCTTGAAGTTTGTTAGAATAGGGACCCCCAGGATTGACATGGATAAGGGAGGTCAGATGGGGCGGTATGTTCTGTCCTGTCGTCCATCTTCTTGCTTTATTAGTGCCAGGCGGTCCTCTATATTTTGTAGGCACTGAAGGACTTTGTTGCCTTGTTTCTCGGATCTAGTAGACCCACAGGAATTTTCCAAATAGGAAGGAGTAGGGTGGCATTTTCTGGTTCGTCGGACCCTGCTGGGGATGATGGGAAAGGTCTGAAGGTTCTCATCCTTGAAATCTCATAATTTTGCCCTGGTGATGAATGCTTCTTCTTCCCTATTGTTCCTGGGAACTGTCCGACTTATTGGAGTTTGGCTTCTTCGTCCGCGAACGGGAGAAGTCTTTCTTCGTACCCCATGAGAGGGATATCTTCTTCTCCCCTAGGAGAGGGGGTTCTTCAGGACCTCTATCTAAGATGAGAGTCCTCTTATTGGATCTTTCATTCAGGTAATCTCGAAGGTCAGACCCCTGCAGCTGGGTGATTATGATCTAACGGAGGTCTTGCTGTGCCTGGGCCCCATAAAAGGGCACCGTTGAAGGGGTTGAGGTATAGACTGAACCCCAATTATCACCTATATGTCGAACAATGCCATGTTCGTAATGCTTTGTTGGGAGCCCCCGAATGCTGTCCTTTTGGAGGTAGGCTGTTTAAGGAGCTGCTTCTGTGCTTTGGCTGATGAAGAGGTTGATCCGGTTGATGAAGTGGTTTGATCCGGTTGAGAAGGTTGACTCTGTTGAGGAGCAGGAAGGGAGTCCTCTGTATGAGGAGGAGGTGAAGGAAGAGGGTTGGCTTGTCGGTTGGGAGACGTCGCCTTCCCTATTCCCGTTGCAGCCATGACTAAAAAAAATAGTTTTTTGCCAGCAAAATCTAATCGGTTAGTTAGATTTCTAATTTCTCATAGATGACACCAATTTGTTATTGCTATTTTCTATGTGGGAGAAAACTAATGATGTGAATTCTTTAATGAAAATCATCAAGATTTAGCCTTTACTTTTATCGGAATTAATCGCCGTTGACCGCTCATTAATCTGATTTTTTGACTATTGTGGACGCTTGGATCTGATTTGGATGACCACAATCGCTCCAACAAACTTGCAATAAATCTAAACATCGAGGTTGGCGTGGTAAAAGACCTTCCGATCCTCAAGTCAAAACATAGAAAAATAGTAGAGTTTTTTGTGCCAAAATTTTGATTAGATGATATCGAAGGAGGTGGGGGGATATTTATATGCTAGGAGTTAGTTACAAAAAGTTAGCTTAAAAAAGTATTGTGTCTAATCTATTGATTCCCAAGTTTAGGAGATACGGTTAGTTGATGACTCTCTTTTGGAATTAGGATTTAGTCAAAAGTTTTTGACTAATTACAATTCCTCTTATTGGGTTGTAGATAACTCATTGCTTGAAATCCTGTTTTGAGTTGATGGGTCTAAAAATAGTCCATGTTCTCCATTCAGGCATATATTCGCTATAAAATTATTGTTTTATCCTTAGAAGCTTTGAGATTCGTGTCTCAATCATGTGGCCCTGATTTGCTGTGATTTTTACCATCATCAAACATATATCATTAAGATGAGAACCATAGAGAAATTTTCTATAGATTTAACCATTAATGATTTCTGTGTTATGGGAGCATGTAGAATACCATTTTAATAAATGAGTTAACATGTATCATATGTTGAAATTATCGAGAATGTTTCATATATTTTTTTATTAAGTTTATTTTGCTTTTTTTTTTGGAAAAATTGGATAGATAATTTCTCAATTTGTTTTTTTTTCTTTTAAACTAATATAAAATTTTATGCTGTGGAATATTGGCTCCACCCTATAGAAGCTCCTGGCTCCGTCCCCAAGTATGACCAAAGTTATATATGGATACCTCTATCATCACTTAAAAAGATATTTGAACAGGCCTTAAGGGCTATTTGGTGCCATGCAAGGGAACAAGGTAACAAGGTAAAAAGAAAACTTGAAATTTCTTGTTCCCAAAATAATTAACAACCAACATTTGGAAGTGTAAAAAGATGAAATTCAAAAAACATTGGAAGTAAAAGAAAAATGTGACTGTAATTATTTGGTTTAGATTTTTTATTACATATCAACTTACCAGTATGTAGGCTACGGCAAGAGATGTGTGATACACGAGAGCTACAAGAACTTTTAACAGTCAGGATGGCTGCTGCTCTCCCTCCTCCGCCACTTGAATAGCCTAACGCTGGCAATCTTTCCCAACCATCTCCTCCCTATATACTCCTCCCAACAAAGCTCCCACAAATATGACATCAACGACACCGTCGGAACTGGAACTGAGCGGTTGTGGGCCCAATGAAGTGGTCGTCCAGTGTCAGCTGCCTACCATAGTGAACCACCCCCTCCCCAAACCACTCCCGCAACTGTGAACCCCCACCCCCTCTTATTGCGCAGCCACCCTCTACCACCATGGTATCCTCTCCTCCCACCTCACTCATCAACCCTACTACCACCCACCAACACCCTCCCCACCCTAACCACCTGGTATACCCTCCCGAGAAGGGCAATTGGAGGCTCAGACATTCCACCGCGCGTGCACACCGTAGTGCGCATCAGCGCCGGTATGAAAGAGATCTCAGTCATCATCACCAATACTCACCACCCCCAGAGGATGGGCCCATAGAGGGGGTCCTCCTACAGGCTCTTTCGAGCGTAAAAGAGACCCCCTCTCAGTCCAGCATCGCTCCCACGGAGAAAGGTACAACCACAGGAAGGGTAACCACAATGTCAATGTGCATTTGCTACAATCTCACCGCCTTCAACCCAAACCTGCAACTCTTCAACAGAGTCACCCTCACCTTCACAGAGACCACAACTACCCTCCCAACCATCAAATCCACTACAAACATTCCTCCCCTGCTTCCGACCATCACCACAACGCCCAACAGCCAACACATTACCTGCCCCTGTCTCCTAGTCATCAAATCCTTCCTAAACACATTTCCCCTACTACCGACCATCACTAAAACCCCCAGTCTCCTCCACCATCTCAAGGGAATTCTAAAGTTCCACTTAAATCCATCGTCGAGTGGGCCTATGATGGGGATTCGCCAAACGAGATTAGAGTGGATTTAGCTCCAATTAAGAATGTGGAACCGTGGGTTGAAGTTATTAGCAAAGCAAAGAAGAGACACAATATTTCCCCCCTCCTCAATTGGAAAACAAAAAGAAACAATGGAAAGGAAAACGCAAGCCAGTACTTTGCTTCAACTGCGGTGATTTGGGCAACTATCGGAAAGATTGCACGAAAGAGGTTCGTTGCTGTAGCACCCTGGATCCCCGTTACCGGACATCCATGACACTCACCAGAATCTTTGGCCTTCAAATGCATCTCAACACAGTAATAACAGGGAAATTTAAAAACGTTTTATTGCCAAATAAGTCATTACTTCCTTGATTACAACCGATAACTTGTTCTTGGACAAGGAGTACAAATTACATCTGCTCATTACAACTTATTACAAATATTTACAGACTCCACTTGTAAAGTTGTCAGCTGCCTCCTGGAATGGTAATCGACTAATTACTGCTGAACTTCGCTGAGTGGTCCATCGGCTCCCCTGGGACTTGCTCCTCGGCTTCAGGCTTCTGCTGCGCGACTCTGATATCTCTGCACCTGCTCAGAAGGTAGAATCGATACCTAAAAGGTGGGGAATGTCAGTACTTCGACTGACGCAAAGCTGATAATAACAGCGATCCTCTAAAATTCAATCACAACTAGTAAATTATGCAAAAAGGAAAAGTGTTGGGCCAAAACATGGGTTTAGTGGATTCGGGTTCTAGTGCAGTGTTATGCCATGACCCTATGACTAGATGCAGCAAACTCACATGCCTGATTCTAATGCAAGCAAGACTTTGGAGCACGAATGCATCCCATACTACATACACCCCCAAATCTAGCCGTCTTTCTCCACAATTTAGGGATTCGAACCCTCGCCATGCATGTTACTCTTGTACTCAATCCAGTTCCCAATAAATTGTCCGTCGCCCAAGGAGGTTGCATTAGGTTGGTCTAGTTCCGCCCCTGTAGTGCCCAAGTAGTCACCGCTAGTTGGTACCCGCGTACGGACCTCCTCAAAAATCTGCGTTGAATCTGGTCACCCGACCGATTGATTCCCCATGTCCACCCCTGGACTGACGCATGCGTGTTCACCCCTGACCCGGGTTAAGAACTTATACATATACCAAAACACAAAACCCCCGCGCATAGGGACGTGAGCACCTCGGGAGGTCAAATCCTCCTGGCCTCCCGTACCTTACTCCGGCAAAGCTTTGGGAATTAACAGATCAAGATTCGAGCCAAGGACTCATCCATGAGTGCCGAAAACATATCCCTACGACTGGAAGGTACAACACCGACTATGGTTTACTAGGACTAATGCAATTTTCCAACTCCTTAATATGCCATTCTAACCCCGTCTTACTCTAATTAATTCGGGTAAGATAAAACTGCTTGCACACTTTCCTATCAACCTCTGGCCCTGACGATACCGGTTCGGTTTGCCACTTCCCGGGCTTGGAATTGTCCAGCATTCTGGGCTATATTCGCCGCTGCCCCGGCTGTGAATGTATGTTCACCCTGGTGAACTTATAATAATGGCACAGTCCGGATGACCTACGCTTCGGCGGAAGTTTATAATGTAGAGTTGACAGGTGCAGGGTATCCCTTACCCTAGTGACTAACTCGAGTCACACATCCCACTCTGGGAGTCAACAATCTCAATAACAGATATCAACCATCCCTAGACAAGAGTCATCAACTCTGATAGTATACAAGGAAAATGTCCTCACAATACCTAGTCAAAACCAAGACTAAGCGACCTACGGGTTTCTGCCCGAAACTTAAAATGGTCATAACTCTCTCGATACAACTTCGATTGGAGTGTACGAGCCCAATCCGGAAAGATAAGATCCTAGGCTACAACTTCCTAGTTGATCATGAACTTAAATTCAATCATCTAGCTCCCCAAGATAGCCTCTCAAGCCTCAGCCTGCGTGCTTCCTGTGCACGGGCTGCACCTTACCGGTAGCACTAAATACTACTCGTTCATCATAACGTCACAAACCCAAGTTCTATAGAAGGGTGTGGGTGTCTTCAATAACTCTCTAGTTGGTCATGAGTACAAATTAAACCAATAAATCACCCTAACACACATATCTCTCACCAATGCACCAAGTCACACAATGGGTCTCTCCAAATCAGAGCACTCAGATCCACTCTAGGTCTCTGTCCAGTCTTACAAAAATCACAGTAAATCAACCCTTTACTGGATATGCCTCAAATTGGTCTTGTTGGAAAGATCTAGGTGTCTACTACAACTCTTTAATGAATCAATTCTCAAAATGTACTCTTAATGAGTCTCAAATGCCCAATCTCTACAGGGTATCCAAACTAGTTGAAACCAGCATAGCACATACTCATAAAATCATATTAAATTCCGTACTTGTCCAAAAGACACAAAATTTATGGTGATGAAACTAGAGATCTTACTAAACAATATGCAAAAGATCTAATGTCAAAACTCCAAATATACAGTGAGTTCTCTCTATTTCAATTTAGCACAGAAACCATCAAGTTCTTTAGTTCATATTCAGCTACTGATTAAAGCTCGATTTTTCTCAAGCCTATAAACTCATCCAAATAATTTCCTGATTTTTGTATAGAATCTAGATGCATGTATAGGGTTAAAATTTCAGATCGAGAACATACTCCAATAAATAATGAAAATTCCTACAATATCAATCATTCTGTTTATCAATTGCTGAATCTGCCTTACGGCACAGTCCTACCATTCAATTTTTTTAAAATATCAAATGACCTCAGAAAATCCGAAATAAATCATGAACAATCTACACACATATATGAACAATCTATGAAAATTTCATGGTCTAATCCTTTTTCTGAGATAACTACCTTTTTCTCCTTGCAGTCAAAGCTTGTCTGGTACCTCGACATCCAATCCATACCATTAATGACATCTGTCCCGGCAAAACCCAACTCCGATCAAATCAATACTTAGGGTTTCTCCGCTAATCTGGAGTTTACATCCCCTATAGCATAGATCTGTAGTAAGGGTTGCCCCTGACGGCGTAGCTACCGTCAAAGCTACCTTTGGGACTGCCTTTTGTGTGCATCTTAGTTTTCTCAAAAAATATTTTGACACAAAAGAATGAGTCCATCCACTATCAAACAAGACCGTAGCCAAAATTCCATATATATATATATATCTGTCCTGTTACAACAGTACATCATCCATCAACTTCCAAAAACCCAAAATACAACTTAAACTTGATTACATTACATCTTCAGCTTCCAAAATATCTCAAAATATAGTAGGTCCACATAACATTTTCACCTTGTTATTTATCCGGTTACTTGCTTGATGGGCATCCCTTTTGTAATTATAGGCAATTTGACTTGATATGCCCAAGTTCCTTATAGTTGAAACAACTTTTGATCGCTGTTATGCAATGCGACTTGTAGTGTCCAACTTCCCCGCATTTGTAGCAACTCTTAGTCGCAATTGTTCCCTTGGGGCATTCTCCTTTAAAAGGTTTGGTGATTTTCCAAGTAGTTTTTGGCTTGGGGCCTTTCTGAAGTCTCCACCAGCAGTTTTGGAGGTGTGTCATACCGTCTTGAAGCTGCTTTTGTTCTTTCTTCAAGTGTGTTATCTGTGCCTAATGAAATTTGATCTACTGATGGGCCTGGTGGATCGCCTTGTCCCTGCGTTCCCTCGCCCTTTTCATTTCCAGATACCCGATGGCTATCCTCTGCTGCTCCGTCGTTGGGTCTAGCGATGGTGGAGGTGAGTTCTCCTCATCTTCAGTCTTCTGTAGCACTTCCCTTATTTCTTCCTCCATCGTCATCATTCTCCTTGTAGGTATTGGCTCACCTACTGTTACTGACCCATCCTGGATGAAGATATTTTCGAACACCATCTGCAAAACATAAACAAGGTTAGTTTGGAATCACAGACACATATTGTTCTGTATGCCTCCACTAATGTCTGGTAACAGACTAGCCACCATTTGGACTTGACTGCTCCAAGCTTGTTAGTAAAAATGAAGTAAACTGAGACTGGTTCACACATAGGGAAGATCATAATCATAAGTTGTAAGCGCTACCATATGATTTAAAATCATCCTATCTGCCAACTAGAATCAATTTATCTGGCCTTCAAGTCTAATTTCCTACCGTGTTAGAATACAATTTGAAGTCAACTCTGATACCAACTGTGTAGCACCCTGGACCCCCGTTACCGGACATCCGTGACACTCACCAGAATCTTTACCTTCAAATGCATCTCAACACAATAATAACATGGAAATTTAAAAACTTTTTATTGCCAAATATGTCATTACATCATTGATTACAACTAATAACTTGTTCTTGGACAAGGAGTACAAATTACATCTGCTTATTACAACTTATTACAAATATTTACAGACTCCACTTGTAAAGTTGTCAGGTGCCTCCGGGAATGGTAATCGACTGATTACTGCTGAACTTCGCTGAGTGGACCATCGGCTCCCCTGGGACTTGCTCCTCAGCTTCAGGCTTCTGCTGCGCGACTCTGATATCTCTGCACCTGCTCGGAAGGTAGAACCGATATCTAAAAGGTGGGAAACGTCAGTACTTCGACTGACGCAAAGCTGATGAGAACAGAGATCCTCTAAAATTCAAATACAACCAGTAATTTATGCAAAAAGGAAAAGTGTTGTGCCAAAACAAGAGTTTAGTAGATTCGGGTTCTAGTGCAGTGTTATGCCAAGACCCTATGACTAGATGCAGCAAACTCACATGTCTGATTCTAATGCAAGCAAGACTTTGGAGAACAAATACATCCCATACTACATACGCCCCTAAATCTAGCCGTCTTTCTCCACAATTTAGGGATTCGAACCCTTGCCATGCATCCTACTCTTGTACTCAATCCAGTTCCCAATAGATTGTCCGTCACCCAAGGAGGTTGCAGTAGGTAGGTCTAGTTCCGCCCCTGTAGTGCCCAAGTAGTCACCGCCAGTTGGTACACGCGTACGGACCTCCGTAGAAAGCTGCGTTGAATCCAGTCACCCGATCGATTGATTCCCCATGTCCACCCCTGGACTGACGCATGCGTGTTCACCCCTACCCGGGTTATGAACTTATATATATAGCAAAACACAAAACCCCCGCACATAGGGACGTAAGCACCTCGGGAGGTCAAATCCACCTGTCCTTTCATACCTTACTCCGGCAAAGCTTTGGGAATTAACAGATCGAGATACGAGCTGAGGACTCATCCATGAGTGCCGAAAATGTATCCCTACGACTGGAAGGTACAACACCGACTATAGTTTACTAAGACTAATGCAATTTCGCAACCCCTTAATATGCCATTCTAACCCCTGCCTTACTCTAATTACTTCGGGTAAGATAAAATTACTTCCACACTTACCTATCAACCTCTGGCCCTGGCGATACCGTTCCGGTTCACCACTTCCCCGGCTTGGAATTGTCCAGCATTTCGGCCTACATTCGCCACTGTCCCAGCTGTGAATGTATGTTCACCCTCGTGAACTTATAATAATGGCACGGTTCGAATGTCCTACGCTTCGGGGGAAGTTTATAATGTAGGGTTGACAGTTGTAGGGTATCCCTTATCCAAGTGACTAACTCGAGTCACACATCCCACTCTGGGAGTTAACAATCTCAATAATAGATATTAACCATCCCTAGATAAGAGTCATCAAATCTGATAGTATACAAGGAAAATTTCTCACAATACCTAGTCAAAACCAAGACTAAGCGACCTACGGGTTTCTACCCGAAACTTAAAATGGTCATAACTCTCTCGATACAACTCCGATTGGACTGTATGAGCCCAACTCGAAAAGGTAAGATCCTAGGCTACAACTTCCTAGTTGATCATGAACTTAAATTCAATCATCTATCTCCCCAAAATAGCCTCTCAAGCCTCAGCATGCATGCTTCCTGTGCACGGGCTGCACCTTACCGGTAGCACTAAATACTACTCGTTCATCATAACATCACAAACCCAAGTTCTATAGAAGGGTATGGGTGTCCTCAACAACTCTCTAGTTGGTCATGAGTCCAAATTAAACCAATAAATCACCCTAACACACACATCTCTCACCAATGCACCAAGTCACACAATGGGTCTCTCCAAATCAAAGCACTCAGATCCTTTCTAGGTCTCTGTTTAGTCTTACAAAAATCACAGTAAATCATCCCTTTACTGCATATGCCTCAAATTGATCTTGTTGGAAAGATATAGGTGTCTACTACAACTCTTTAATAAATCAGGTTCTCAAAATGTGCTCTTAATGAGTCTCAAATGCCCAATATCTACAGGGTATCCAAACTGGCTGAAACCATCATAGTACATACTCATAAACTCATATTAAATTCCGTACTTGTCCAAAAGACACAAAATTTATGGTGATGAAACTAGAGATCTTACTAAACAATATGCAAAAGATCTCATGTCAAAAATCCAAATATACAGTGAGTTCTCTCTATTTCAATTTAGCACAGAAACCATCAAGTTCTTTAGTTCATATTCACCTACTGATTAAAGCTCGATTTTTCTCAAGCCTATAAACTCATCCAAATAATTTCCTGATTTTTGTATAGAATCTAGATGCATGCAGGAATATAGGGTTAAAATTTCATATCAAGAACATACTCCAATAAATAATGAAAATTTCTACAACATCAGTCATTCTATTTATCAATTGCTGAATCTGCCTTACAACACTGTCCTACCATTCGATTTTATTAAAATATCAAATGACCTCAGAAAAACCCGAAATAAATCATGAACAATCTACACACATATATGAACAATCCCTGAAAATTTCATGGTCTAATACTCTGTAGTTTGCTATCGTAAAAATCAACAAAATAGCATTCTGAAATAGTTTCCTAGTTTCAGTTCAGATTTCAACTTCCAAGCTCATAGATGATCATCCTAGTACATCCTATCATACATGCATGCATGGAAATCAATTAAAAGACAGAAAAGAAGGTTTAGAGAAACTCACCACCCTTGGTTGCTGTAGAGGAATTGATCTTCTCAAGCTTTTTCCTTTGAAAATCCTTCCTTGAGACCTTCTTCTTCACTTTCTCTTCTTCCTTTCTTTCTCTCTCTTAGAGGAGTTCTGAAATTTCCAGAGCAAGGAGGGGGAATGGAGTGGAGAAATGATGGAGAAGAGAAGGGATATGGGCCAGTTTTGAGCTTAGGGGGGGGGGTGGGTAGGGTAGGTTGTAGGTGGTTTTGGTTCAAACTATGGCTTCTAGCCCATGGTTTGGTGTTTGTTGTGTTGGTTGCCCATTTTAAACTTAAATGGGTTCCTACGAGTGCGAGACGAGAGGTTTATCGAACGCATGCAATATATATCCACTGTAGTATCATACAGTGTTATATTTGCATAGGTGTCATGCCGAAAACTAGCGTTTATACTAGTATCGGTCCTACTCGTTCTCGTACATCTTTTAGAATGCAATCCTCCCATAAACCGTCCCGTAACCCTAACTAGTCACCACGATAGAAAAATCAACCCATAATACTGCAATCAAGTGCACGCATACGTACAATATACATACATACATATATATGCAAGCATCATACAATCCGGGGTGTTACAGTTGCCTCAAATGTATGAAATGGGGGCATATGTCGTATGTTTGCTCGAACATCGTTGATACTAACAACGACGATGAACGCCCAGTGAACAGAGACAGATCACCGGATAACCCAACTGTAATCCAGCTTGCAAATAGCCTGGACACAATCAAGAATGAAGAAAAGTGGCTCCGTCAATGGTGTGTCGTTGCCACAAATTGGTCAGGGAGCCCATCGAAGACCCATCTCCTCCAAGCACTAATCTCCAAGTGGCTAATGAGGGTCCCATAGGGGCTGGGTAGCAAAAAAAATGTGCCACCTTCAGTTCCTGGTGTCCTTCCCATCGCCAGCGAAGATGGTCGAGGTCACCGATTTGGGCACAGTGGACTTTGGACACTTTAAGATGGAAGTTTTTGCTTGGTCACCAAGATTCGGAGCGGAGCTGCCCCAAGGTGACAAGTTCTGGATTTGGATCCATAATTTGCCGCTACGGTTTTGGAAAAAAGACGCACTACAAGTGATCATCTCCGATTTTGGAAAAATTGAAGATATCGACGAGTAGACGGTGCATCGGTCAGAGATCATATCTACTAGGGTACTAACCAGGAGTGTCAGCATCTCACTAATGCCGCATTTTGCAAAAGTCTTCTCGTTCGAGGAGTCGTACCTCATTCGCTTTGTGCTTGATAAGAGAGTGGAGACAGGGGCAGAGCTCCTGACCATCACTTCCCCCACTCCTCCACCCTCACTCAGAGACGGTCTCTCATACAAGCAGGTGGTCTCACCGAAGTGGGACCTGACCTTAGCTGGGGCTCACAAAGTTGAGCGTGCGCACCGTGAACTCATCAAAGTGGAAAGAGTTCGAGGCGCGCCAGGACCAGGTGGCGGAGGGATTAGAACCAAAAAAATCTTCTCCGATCACCGTTTGTCGAGAATGAGGCTTGACCAATGGATCTAACGGTCTGGATGGACAATAAACAGTGGATCTGCACCCACTACCAGATTTGGGTAGTTTGGCTGATTCAGAACCATCCCTTGGAAAGGGGGGCCAAAAGGAAGCTTAAAGAGGAAGTCAACTCCTCGAAGTTGGTGGTGAGCTGTGGTGAGTGGAGCAGAGAGTGGAACCAGATCGTACAAGAGCTAGGAATGGCAAGAGCCAAAGCTGAAAGCTTTGGGACGAGAGCTGCTACGGGAGGGTGCCAATTTGGGGAAGACGACGAGCAAGGGGTTGCTTGTAGACAGGGATTCCGACCCAAAAGAGATAAAAACAAGGTTGGGGGAAGAGGTATAGGGAAAGGGGAAAAGATGACTTTGGAAAAAATCCCAAGGGTAAAAGCCTGAATAATAGCAACGAAGCATCAAGAGCCCCAATTCAAACTTTGACTCAAACGCCAAACCCCTTGTCCTTTACGCCCAAACCATCGAGTGCCCCGCCAACCGCTCAAGAAGTGACACGTTGCACCAGCTCTGACGAAGGCGTCAGAAATGAGGGTATATTGCCACGCAAAGACAAGGAAGCCTATCATGTTCTCAATGAAGGGCTCAACACTCAAGTAGCATTAATGGATTCAGAGGGGAGTTTTATAAACCCTATAAGCATGGGCCTTTTAAATGGGCCCAAAGAGGGGCCCATGTCAAGCATGAGGAAAATTCCAACTGACTTGGTTAGGCCCATATGCACAAGCCCAACTAATTGTATCTCTTACCCCGTCTCGCCTCATGTCCTTGGTGAACATTATGGGGCACCGGTCGATGAGGGCAGGAGCCACATGGACGAAGATGATCATGAGGATAGACTAAATCTCGAAGATGATTATGTTTATTCGGAAGGGAAGTCTTTTGATTCTAAGGGACTGGCTGACGAGCCAATTGGTATCTGCCCTGAATTTGTACCCTCCACATTCCCTCCCTCGCAACAAAAGGCTCCTATCTCTACTCAAGGCGGTACAGGTTTTAGGGTTCAGAAAGTCGCCAAGAAGGCCATTGAAGAGTCCTTAGACGACTATTTGGAGATTGCTGCAGCCGATAAATTGGTTAAGACAAGAGACGGAGGTACGTGTTCCTTCCTAGCTTCTATTTTTAATTTCATTACTGATACTGAGATTTTTAATCTAGCCAAAACCTATGGTCTTGCGGTCAGCGATACTGATAGGAATGCTTTCCTCCTTAACAAGATTAGAGGGTGGGAGAGCGACAGAGTTAATCTCATTTCGAACTCGTCTGCCAAAATGAGTCATGGTCCCATATTTAATGGTAGTTAATGGTAGTTCTCTTCTGGAACGTTAGGGGCCTAGGTAGGCGGGGCAAACGAAAAATGGTAGGGGAGGTCATCGCTAAATCGAAAGTGAGCATTGTTGGTCTGTTGGAGACCAAACTCACCCATATTTCTAGACTAAGTAGGCTAGGGAGGTATCGCATTTCAAAATGAAAAATTTTCCCATCTTTTGGGGCCTCTAGGGGTATTGCCTTAAGTTTCAATCCCGAGTTGTTTGTCTGCCAAGATGAATTTCACGGCCAATTCTCGTTGTAAGTCCTGCTCAAACGTAAATAGACCTGTGGACTCAATCTATTACAATGGTTTATGGGCCACACACTTGTAATCCCTGTTTTTCATTTTTTTGTATTTTGGAATGTATTTTTCATTTTTGTGTATTTTTATCTCTCTTGTATTTTTTCTGAACTGTATATTGGGTTTAATTTCAAAATATATCCATTTTATTTTATTTTGAGCTCCTTGTGTTGTTTGTTCGTCGTTTTGGTTTGTTTTCGCCATTTTGGTTTTTTTTCTTCATTTTTGGCCTCATTATCTCCATTATACTTTTCCATGGTGATGTGATGGTATTTTGGTGGTGTTTTTCCAAACCTATAATTTTTGACCCCTAATGAGATTTTAGGAGCCATAGAATTCACTATAAATTGTATCCCTATTAGAAATCTACCCAATACCCATTACCCATTTGTATACCTATTATTACATATTAATACCCACAACCCATTAACCCACATTAATCCCCACATATATAACTCCTTATCCTTTTAACCCTAACCCTAATCCCTATTAACCTTCTCTCTCCCTCTCAATACATCCGGCCCCTCTTTTTTCCTCTCCAATCCCGGTTGCTTCCATCCCCATCAAATCCGACCACATCCTCACCATCCCTACAACCACCCATCCGAAACCTACACCTCCATTGTTGGTCGGCTACCACAAACACCACCATCAACATCAAAACCATCACAAAACTCTTCCTTTGTGGTGTTCTTGAAGTAGGTATTCTCCACTTTGTTCATTGCATCAAGGATCATTCGTGAGAGGAGTTTTCGTTCGCGGGTTTGCTTGGATTCGCGTTTGGAGAGGAATCGTTCGTGGGTTTTGTTCTTAGGCTTATTTGCATCGTATTCACTCCATAACAAGGCAAGTAACTTGTACTACAATTTATTAGGTTGATACAAGTCAAAAAGTTCACATATAGTGTAGTTGGGTCTAGAGACAACCGAAATTGTATTTTTATTGATGGGTTTTGTCTCTATTGTGTTAATTGGCCATAGATGACTTATGACACTAAGTTTGATAGGATAATAACATAGGTTATGCCCAAAATTTGATTTTTTATGCGCGTATGTGATTATTGCATGAGATGTGTTTGATTGATTGTCCATGTGAAAATAATAGGCTTGGACATGTTAGAAAATCTTACTCATGATTTTTAGAGGTTTGTTAGGTTGTATTTCAAGTTTGGTTGAGTTTGGATCAATATTCATGAAGTTATGATGTTTTTAATTAGAGGTGTGAAATCTGTATTTGCGGTCTGTTCTGTGTTGTTTGCTGTTTTCACCCATGCTACAGTCCGAATCTTAATTCCAAAATTAAAAGTGAATTTTATATAATTGTGTCTATTTTCAAACCCCACTGGTCTTACTTGATTTGGAGTTCGTATGACTGAATTATGATGGTTATGGTACAGACATGTCGATAGATTCCAGATTCTATTTTGAGTTAATTTTATTCAAAAATTATTTTCAAGAACATAAATCTTGGTATAATATTTTGCTCAGTGTTTCCTTATGATATTAGGGACTACCTAGATTTTTGATGTATTTTAAAGATGAGTTTTAAATGGTGTTTCATATTCTTTTCTAAAGTCTACTTATGCTGTAAATTGAGCACTGTTCAGTAAAGAACCCTGTTTTCACTCTAGTTCTTTATACTGTATGAAAATTATTTGTGAAATATGAAAGTTAGTAAATTTCATCTATTTTCATTTCGTTTTGGCAGAATTGGATTTCGATTCACTGATTGCGGGATATCCTAATTTTTGTACAGCAGTGTTAAGAATTCCAGATTCGTTAAAACTATGTTTTCGTATTGCTTCTTATTTTTTATGGTTGATCTATACTTATTGGAATATTATGAAACTTATTATTTTGAGTCTATACCTATAGGGGATTACCCCAGATTTTTCGTGGAATTATTTGATATGCTTTCATGCTGTTTTCATGTTTTTGAAGTTGTTCCCCTGTTTTCTGGCTGAACATAAAATCTGTATTCAAATCAGTTTTGAGTTGAGATGTTGTGAACTAGTATGTGACTTATTTATATGCTTTGAAATTGTGTGGATGTCTAGTTTCCAGATCCTTTGATGGATCTAGGTTTGCATTTCTGTAGAGTTCAGAATCTCTATTTTAGTACTGATTGGTCTTGCTGTCCTGATTATGAACATAGACTATTTTGCTCGTATATGTGAATGTATATTATCTATGCATGCTGATTTGATTCTCTGAACCTAAACCTGATTATAACATATTAGTTTGACACCATTCAGTACACATTCATGTCTGTTTGATAACAATAAATAAAAGTAACCAAGCCGGGGTTAAGGGAAGATCTAGTAGTGTATAATATGGAAACATGTACTTGGAAGGGAACTAGTGTTCCATACTGATACTGTTACTGTTTACTGACCCTGTCTACATTACTTCTTATGTAAGAAGGTGTAGAGTAGAAGAGAACCACTAGGTTCTGACTGTTACTGTTTTCTGACCCTGTCTACATTACTTCTTATATGATGGTGTAGAGTAGAAGAGAACCACTAGATTCTAACTGTTACTGTTACTGATACCTGAGTACACTGCCGCATCATGGTTCCCTATGAAATCTAAAGCGAAACTGTTGTGTTGTAACAACCATGTGGTGTGGGCGGCATGTTGTGCTACCTAGATAGTAATCATACAAGACTTACATAAATTGGAAATCTGAATCTGAATCTATTATATGAAAATCTGAATCTGAAATCTGTTATCTGATTACCTGACATATCTGTTATCTGACACTTGACACTTAACACTTGAGACATATGCTAGGTTACCATGCTAGTGAATTCTGCCATACCATGCTAGGTCTGTTTCTGCTAGTAATTAGATCTGTTTAGTTCCCCATGTGCTTGTATCCTACGTTATTTGTGACCCGCAACTTGCAATTGACGGGTACTTGTTTTCTTCTTTTCTCTTTTTCCTGCAAATTTACTAATTGTAGATCAGGACGGTCAGCTGCCAGAAGGTATTGGCGAGATGTTGTTTTAAAAGCTGGAGATTTTGCTTTATTATTATTATTTTTACTGTTGCTTGAACAAGAAATAAGTTGTATTTGGTTATTGGATATTATTTGTATTCGGGCAATGTGACCCAGGATATTGTTTTTCTCCAGACTCTGATTTAATTGAGAATATTGTATTTGGATTCAAGTAAATTCCTGTTGGTAATTTGTTACAAGTATTCATGAATGGTTGTGCCTTTTTTCTTCCGGCTCTGATAAATTCTGTGATGTGTTGCAAAGATTTCTGAAACAGCTTATGGATAATGAAAATCATTCGCTGGGCTTTTGTTACGTACTCGTCTTCTGTATTTTTGGAAAGCGGGGCATGACAACACTACTACAGCTAGGGCAGAATTCTGGAATGAACTACGAGCAATTTACGCACGGTGCCTGCACCCATCGGTGGTGGGGGGATTTTAATATCACCAGGTTTGCCTCTGAACACAGTGGCAGAGGATCTAGTGACGCGGATAGGGAAACCTTTAAGAGGTTATCGTGGACCTGGAACTGGTTGACATTCTGATCACTATTAGGCTATTCACTTGGTTAAATATGCAAGCGACACCCATTTTAGCTAAGCTTGATAGGATCTTGGTCTCTGCAAACTGGGAGGCCAAATTCCCTTTAACTTGGGCTAAAGCTATCCCTAAACCACCCTCAGATCATGCCCCTATTATCCTCTCGTCCGGAGAAGTGCATCCTAGGAAATCACCAAAGTTTAGTTTTGAGAAAGTGTGGTTGGAAATCCAAGGTTTCCATCACATGGTATACGAGAATTGGTCCCGCCCTACTAGAGGAACTGAAGCAACTGCAATCTGGTACGAAAAAATTAGAAGATGGCAGGCCAAACTCAAGAAATGGAACAAGACCAGATTTTCTCTAATCTGGAGAGCAAAAGAGTCCCTCCTTGCAGGTATTGAGGAGCTCGAAAACATGGTGGAAACTAGGAGTCTGGTACTGGAGGAGCGATATAGGTTGCTTCACCTCCGAGAAGACATTCACCAACTTTATAGACTTGAAAAACTCAAATGGCAACAGTGATCTAGAATTTCGTGGCTCAAACAAGGATATGCGAATACAACATTCTTCCACCGTGTTGCTAGTGCCCGGCGTAGATCTAGTCTCATTCATTCGCTCCACTCGGAGTCTTGAGAAATACAAGGGGACAAGGATATCACAGTTGCGTTCCAGTCCCACTTCAAGCGTCTCTTTGGACAGAAGGAGGATTTGAGAGTCCCTCTCCACCACGAATTCTGGCAAGGGTCCGCGATCAAACCTAACCCCATGCTTCGATCCCTTGAAGCTCCTTTTACGAAAAAGGAAATTTGGGAGGCGGTACAACAACTCGGAAGGGACAAAGCCCCGGGTCCAGACGGTTTTCCTGTCCTTTTCTACCAGGTGTTCTGGGAGAAAATCAAGGACGATATGATTAAGTTGTTCACTGATCTCTATGATCATAAACTTAAGTTAGGTTGAATTAATTATGCTAAGGTGGCATTGATCCCCAAGAAAGAAGACCACCTGCGGGTGGGAGATTTTCGCCCTGTTAGTCTCTTCAACTGCTCATTTAAGATTTTAACTAAGACCCTGGCTAATAGGTTGGGAAAGGTGATGGAAGGACTCATTAGTAACAAGCAGACATGGTTCATTAAAGGATGCTGTATTCAGGACAGTATGGCCACGGCTGAAGAAACTATTCATCACTGCCACACGTCAAATGCTAAGTGCTATCTCCCGAAATTGGACTTTGAAAAAGCTTAGGACTCGGTTGAATGGGAATGTCTCCTAGAAGCACTGGCTGGAAGAGGATTTGGGACCAGATGGATCAGATGGATCCACACATGCCTCACCACCAGCAAAACTGCTATTTTAGTGAACGGGATCACGGGTCACCCTTTTTCGTGTAAATGGGGCCTTAGACAAGGCAACCCTCTCTCTGCCCCCTCCTCTTCACCATTGTGGCAGACGTGTTGAGGACCATGATGGCTAACTGCAGTAGGGCCGGCTGGACATCGCCGGTGGCTAATGGAGTCAATCGCCAAGGGTGCTCTATCCTCCAATATGCAGACGATACCCTACTATTTGGGAATGGCAATCTCAGCGAAACTACCGCTTTCAAAGGAACTCTATATTGTTTTGAAGCTAGGTTTGGTCTCAGGGTCAACTTCCACAAAAGTGCTCTTATCCCCTTTGCTATTACTATAGAGGAGGCACAAGAGCATGCTAGGATTCTCAAACGCTCCATCGAGAATTTCCTTATTACATACTTGGGGTTACCGCTGAGATCGGGGAAACTAAAGAGGGCGGACTGCTTACCTATCATTGACTGGGTGGAAAACCGCCTTGCTGGATGGAAAGGGAAAGCTTTATACTTGGGAGGAGTCACGCTTATCAATGTGGTTCTCTCAAATCTTCGTACCTATTATTTGTCCTTCTTCGAAATGCCATGTTGGGTAATCCAGAGAATTGACCGTACCCGTAAATGGTTTCTTTGGAAGGGGGCAAGCCTTGATAAAGAAGGATATCACCTTATCAGATGGAAAAAGCTTGCATGAAAAAGATACACGGAGGACTAGGTATTATTGATCTGCGAGATATGAACCCTGGCCCTCTTGGGAAAATGGTGGTGGAAAAGTCTTCCACCCTAATGGAGAAGGAAGACAGGATTTTGTTCAGACATATCTGCAAGGGAATGGGATGAGGAACCTGGGTTTCAGGGTAGGCCCACGCGTTTCCTGGTTCTGGAGAGGTATCGCCAAGGCATACGATCCCTTCATTACCTGTGTGATGTCGGCTATCGGGAATGGCTGACTCACCAGATTCTAGTGGGAGAGGTGGTGTGGCGATCACACATTTAGGGCTTTATTCCCTGATTTATATGATCAAGAATCACAACCGCACTGCACGGTGGCTGCATCCCGGAAAAGAAGCTGCTGGAAACCGGCCTTTATACATCCCCTTGACCCGGGCTCCCAGTATAGGCTCATGGAACTTCAGACCTATATCGCCAGCACTGGTATAATATGCTCATTGGGTCCCTATAGAAAATCTTAGGGACTGAAAAAGAATGATACTTTCACTGTTCGCTCCCTTTATAACCGCATTCACTTTAAGGGATGTAGCCCATGTTGGTCAGGAGTAGTGTGGAAGGCGAAAACACCACTGAAAGTTAAAGCTTTCCTCTCGCTAGTGCTCAATAATGCTATATTGACTAGAGAGAACCTATCGAAATGCCAACCGAATTTGGATTCTACATATGGGTTCTGCAATGTTGTCCCTGAAACTAGAGACCATATTTTTCTGGAATGTCCCAGGAGCAAAGCAGTTCTTGTGGAGGTGCTTAGTGCGCTGGGGACGTATGAGTATCCTAGTAAGTATGAGGATCTGTGGGTAGAACCAAAGTTCGCTACGGTGAGACGAACGATGAGAGAAGTTTGGTTTATCGCTATTGCCGCTACGACCTGGGATCTTTAGCTAGACAGGAATAATTGGTACTTCTGTGGGACATGTAATAGTATTTCTAGTAATTTGACTCACATTATGCATCTTATTTTTTTTGGTGCAAATGTGGCCGCTGCAGGTCCTCGAGGGAGGATAGCGAGCATCTTCTAGGTGGAGGAGTACGATGATGATGATGTCGAGATTGGGCCGACGCTAAACTGAGGGAGGTGCCCTACCCGTCAGATATGTGTTGTTGATTAATCCCCACCACCCCAGGGTTTTGTTTGGGGGAGTAGTTGCTAAGATGTATTTTGTTTGTTAGGATGTTTGTATGTTTGTACCGTCTTGTGCCCCACCCCCCATGTTTGGGGTAGATTTATGTACTTTTGTTGAATAGTAGGTTCTTATAATTGGCTCAGTACTCTGAATTTGTTTTATTAACTCCTTATTAATAAAACAGGGTGGCCATACTCCGCCTTTTCCTTAAAAAAATAAAAACATTTGGAAGTGTTTGGATATGAAAAATGAAACAAGAGAAAGTTTATAGCTAGCTCTTTCATAATTTGGATGGAAAATATCCATGAGAAAACTCAATTATTTAACATATATACACCACTTTTTGCGTGTGATGAGAAAAATTAATTGACAACATCCGCTTGAATATAAAGGGATCCAAATTTATTTTTAAAATTATTCAAATCAATTTTTTAAAGGGATCCAAATTTATTTTTAAAATTATTCAAATCAATTTTTTTAAAAAATTATACTTGATCTTTTTCATGACCCAAATGACATCTAGACTCTATGAGTGATCTGAATAACTTTTTTGGGTGATATGCTAAAAAATATGACTTGAAATTATGGGTTGTGATATGGGTTAGAAACGACGTGGCCCATCCTGGGCCACAGTATCCCCTCAGGATGCGCGCACCTCCTGATCATCCAGATCCTCCACGTCAGCATCGGAAAACCGCCCGGACTACTGCCACGTCAGCCCGGGGAACTGCCCGGGCATTTGCCACGTCAGCCCTAAACCGTTCGGGTTTCCACCGCTTCAGCCACGCGGGCAACCGGGTCCAGACCCGGCCCCAAACGGGTCCAGACCCGGTTGGCATCTTCTATAAATACCAGACCCCCTACTCCTTCACCAGGTAATCAATTCTCCCCCACTCAAACCCTAGTTACTGTTACTCTCACTTAGTAACTGACTAGATCGTCAGAGGGTCTGCTACCGGGACCAACCCCGGTGTTCCGAGACCGTCTGCAGGTACACAAGACCCTCGGGTCCGAGCCCCAACTATCCGAGCCGAGCATCAGCCTCCACCTAATACCGCCTACCTTAGTACCATTCGTCCAGCCAAGGATCGTCTTCATAGGTGTCTCCTCCTTCAATACAAATTGAGTAAGAACTCACGCCTGGTGCACCCACACGTTCTCCAAAAACAAACCGCATCAGGATGGTGCCGTCTGTGGGAACAAGCCTATCGTAGACGCCAATCCGAGCCTCGCTTCCAACGGTACCCTAGTAGAGGCCGACCCGAGCTCCGCCCCTGTCGCCGTTCCCGTCGACACGAGCTCACATGGCGCCCAAAGCTGCAAAAGCTGTTACCTCCGCACGCCGACACGACGTGCCTCCACAAGGCATCGATGCCAACGCTCAGGGACCGAACAACAAAAAGGTCCAGAGCAACCTACGGGGGGTAATCTTGAATCGCCAGGCCAGCCGTGGCAAGGGAGGAGCTGCTTCCAACTCGGCTCCGAACCATCACAGACCCCCATCACAGGGGGCTCCGAACCATCCCAGGGGCGGGAGCCTGCGCTCAGCCAAGTCGGCCGGCAACAGTCTGCCCGACTGAACCGGGCCGAAGGGGCCCTAGTTACCCACCAGGAATTTCAGGACTTCCGAAGGGAAATCCTGGGTGCCCTCCGAGGAGTCCCCGTCAATGAGGACGCTCGCCGTTCCCACACTCAGTCTCAGGCCGAGGCTACCGTGTCTCGCCAGTCGACAATCCCCCCAGAGTATGATTGCGACATTTTGAAGCGCCTCCAAGAAATGGAGGAGCACCTCGACCACGTTGGTAACGGCGACCAAAAAGCAGCCCAGGGGTACCGGCCGGTTCGTCCTCCTTTCTCCGCCCTCATCCTACAGGCGGAGATACCCCGCAATTTCCGTCCGCCTCAGTTCGAGACATACGACGGCGAGGGCGATCCTGCTGATCACATGGAGGGCTTCAAAACCCTCATGATGATTCACAGCGCTTCGGATCCCCTCCTGTGCCGCGCCTTCCCCGCAACACTCCGGGGTCCGGCTCGGGAATGGTTCTCCAAACTCACCCCCGTCTCCATCTATTCTTTCGACCAGCTAGAGGGCAGCTTCCTCGCCCACTTTGTAACCAGCCGAAAGGCCGAAAGAACGAGTGCATCACTACTCGGGCAAAAAGAGGGGGAGCCACTCCGGGTGTTCGTCCGAAGGTTCACCGCCGAGGCGAGGTCAGTCTCATCCCTCGACCCTGGCGTTGCCTCGGCAGCTTTCCGCCACAACGTCCGACATGGACAGCTAAAGGCCTCCCTGGCGAAGAAGCCGCCGATAGACTTCCCCGACCTCCTCAACCGAGTCGAAAAATATATCCGAGCCGAGGAGGCCCTCAATCCCGAGGACCAGAAGGAAGCTCCCGGGAAGGGAAAGCGCAAGGCCGACGAGATTGAGCCGGCAAAAAAAGCTCCAAGAGACGGGGGCTCCGCAAAGAAAGTTCCGCCGATCCCCCGCTTCGAGAGGTATACCCCACTGACGCAGAACGTGTCGACAATCCTCTTAGCGATTGAAGACAACGACCTCGTTCAGTACTCCCCTCGACCATCCAACAACACTAGCAAGAAGAGGGATCAGCGGTTCTACTGCCGTTTTCACCGGGACAACGGGCATGACACCGACCACTGCCGTGCCCTGAAAGACAAAATTGAGGCCCTCATCCAACGAGGGTACCTCCGAGAGTTCAGACGAGAGGGCGCCCGAGAACCGCGGGACAACAAAAACAGGAGGGATTCCCCTCTTCCCCGAGGGCACCGACAGCGTCCCGAGCGGGACCCAGATCCCGTAGAGCCAGAGGATCGAGCAATCCTGCATTGCGTCCACGGAGGGCCTATGGGAGGCGAATCCAACACTTCCCACAAGGCCTTCATCCGGGACGTCAATACCGTCCAGGGCCCTCTCTCCCCCCGGTCCAGCAACTCCCCGCCTCCTTCTCAGGAGAGGACCTGGAGGGGGTTCGCCTCCCTCACTGTGACGCCCTCGTCATCAACCTCGGCATGGCGAACTTCGACGCCCAGAGAATCCTCGTAGATAACGGGAGCTCGGTAAATATTCTGTTCATCGAAGCATTCGAGAACCTGAAGCTCTCCTGCGAGAAACTCAAGCCAGCCGGATATACCCTACACGGATTCTCCGGCGTCCCAGTGACTATAGAAGGGATCGTCACCCTAGACGTCACGGCGGGCACAAAGCCCAATAGAAGGACAGAGTCTATGGACTTCATGGTTGTGAATGTCAAGGCAGCCTACAACGCCATCCTCGGCCGCCCGGGGCTCTGCTCCCTATAGGCGGTTCCCTCGGCCTACCACCAGAAGATGAAATTCCCTACCGATACTAGCATCGGAGTTGTCCGCGGAAATCAGGAAGCAGCACGTTCGTGCTACATGACGGCGATCGGAAGCGGTGTGTTTCCCCTCGACGCCGTCGAACTGGAGCCCGAAAGGACCCAGCCAGAGCCAGAGCCAGAGCCGACGGACGAGCTGCAAAATGTCCCGTTCGAGATAGGGGATGCGTCGAAGCACTTTCGTGTAAGCTGCTCCCTCGCCCCCGACCTCAAGTCTGCCTTAATCGCCTGTATTCGGCGCAATGTCGACTTCTTTGCCTGGAAGCCCTCTGACATGCCCAGTATCTCCGAAGATCTCATCATGCACAAACTCAGCGTGATCCCCGGGTCGAAGCCCATCGTCCAAAAACAGCGCAAGTTCGCTCCTGAGCGACAACAGGCGGTAAACGCTGAAGTGGACAAGCTCTTGTCCGCGCGTTTTGTGCAAGAGGTCAGCTACCCAGAGTGGCTAGCGAACGTCATCATGGTGAAGAAGGCGAGCGGGAGTTGGAGGATCTGCATAGATTTTACCGACCTCAACAAAGCATGCCCGAAGGATCTGTTCCCTCTCCCCAGCATTGATGCCCTGATCGATGCTACCTCGGGTCACGAGCTTCTCTCCTTCATGGATGCCTTCTCAGGCTATAATCAAATCCGGATGTTCCCTCCGGACATCGCCAAGACGTCCTTCGTCACAGACCAGGGACTGTACTGCTACCGGATCATGCCCTCCGGGCTGAAGAACGTCGGCGCAACCTACCAGAGGCTCGTCAACCGAGTCTTTAAAGATCAGATCGGGCGCAACATGGAACTATACGTCGATGACATGCTCGTCAAGAGTCGACAAGGACAGCACCATGTCGCCGACCTGGAAGAAGCCTTTGGGGTCCTTCGAACCCACAACATGAGGCTCAATCTGGCGAAGTGCGCCTTTGGTGTCTCCTCGGGGAAATTCTTGGGGTTCATCGTCAGCCAGCGCGGCATCAAGGCGAACCCCAAAAAAATTCAGGCCATAATAGACATGGCCCCTCCCAGGAATATCAAAGAAGTCCAGAGACTTACGGGGCGACTGGCGACCATCGGTCGTTTTCTCTCCAAATCCGGAGAGAAGTCACTCCCATTCTTCAAAGCACTGCGCAGCACTGGAAGGTTCGAGTGGGGTACCCAGCAGCAAGAGGCCTTCGCACAGTTGAAGGAGTACCTCGCCAACCCTCTTCTCCTCAGCAAGCCCGAACCAGGGGAGCCACTCTGGCTCTACCTATCCGCTTCGGAGAACGTGCTCAGCACCGTCCTCGTCCGAGAAGAGGAAGGGGTTCAAAAGCCCCTCTACTATGTGAGCAAGGTCCTGCTCGATGCCGAGACCCGGTATTCCAGAATGGAGAAAGTGGCGTACGCCTTGGTAATAGCCGTGCGGAAGCTTCGTCCTTACTTCCAGGCGCATTCGATCCAGGTACTCACTGATCAACCCCTGAAGGTCGTGCTCTACAAACCTGAGAACTCCGGTTGACTAGTTAAGTGGTCGATCGAACTCAGCCAGTACGACATCGGCTATCAACCAAGAACATCCATCAAAGGGCAGGCCCTCGCCGAATTCATTACCGAATGCACCATCTCCGAGCAACCCGCGAACAAGGAAGCCGACCAGACGTGGGAAGTATACGTCGACGGCTCCTCTTACGAAATGGGGAGTGGTGCGGGCATCATTCTTCAAGGTCCGGATGGTTTCCTCCTCCAGTATTGTCTCCGCCTTAACTTCCCGGCCTCTAACAACGAGGCTGAATACGAGGCGATGATCGCTGGGCTAAACCTGGCTCATCAAGCCGGTGCCAAACAGATCCAGGCCTTCAGCGACTCTCAGCTGGTGGTCAGCCAGATCACCGGGGATTACGAGGCCCGTGATGATCGGATGATCAGGTACCGGGCCATCGTCCAACGCCTATTATCGTCCTTCGACGAATCAGCTATCATAAGGATCCCCCAGGAGCTGAACGCCCAGGCCGACGCCCTCTCGAAATTGGCTTCATCATCCTTTGAAGGCCTCGACCGCACGGTCCTGATTGAAGTCCTGTTAAAACCAAGTACAGACACCCTGGAGGTTCTGTGCGTCGAAGACGGAGCTCCTCCAGACGACTGGACCACTATTATCAAAAAATTTCTGGTCAAGGGAGAGCTTCCAGAAGACCGAGCTGAAGCAAGGCGGATCAGGGTCCGATCTGAAAGGTTCGCTGTCATCAATGCCACCTCTTCAAAAGATCCTATACAACAACAGACGGCAGACCCTACCTCCGCTGCCTAAATCCGGACAAAGCCAAGTACGCTCTCAAGGAGTTGAACGAGGGGATCGGCGGATGCCACATGGGAAGCCGTTCACTAGCACGGAAGGCACTAAATCACGGGTACTACTGGCCCACTATGCTGCAAGACGCCCTCGCCCTAGTGAAGAAGTGTGGACCCTGCCAACGGTTCTCCCCAGTGAAGAGGGCCCTTCAGGCGAACCTCCGGTCCATAGCCAGTCCGACCCCCTTTGCAATGTGGGGGATGGATCTGGTAGGCCCATTTCCGAAAGCAACGGGCCAGCGAAAGTTCCTTATTGTGGCGATCGACTATTTCACCAAGTGGATCGAGGCTGAGCCATTAGCAACGATTACCGAACGACAGACCCAGCAGTTCTTCTGGAAACACATCGTCTGTCGGTTTGGGATTCCGCAGGTGCTCATCACGGATAATGGGACTCAATTCGCGAGTAAGAATTTCTGCAAGTTCTGCGAAGATCTCGGGATCCAGCAGCGCTTCTCTTCAGTGTGCCATCCCCATTCTAACGGCCAGGCCGAGAACGCGAACCGCCAAATCCTCGACGGACTCAAGAAACGGCTCGATAACGCTTCCAAGGGGTTATGGGTCGACGAATTACTGAGCGTTCTCTGGGCCCACCGAACGACAAAGAGAATCCCGGCCAGAAGAGAAAGTTAGCACCAAATTGGGAGGGCCCGTATAAAGTATCTGAAGTCGTGCGCCCCGGCACATACCGCCTGACCAGTGCCGAAGGCAAGCCCATCAAGAGGCCCTAGAATGCGGAGCACTTAATTAAGTTCTTAGGAGGAGAGTAGCCTCCATTTAAAATATCATAATTGTAATCGACACGTCGTGCCTAGTCTTTTGTAAGGTTTAAATATATTGTAAATATGCCAGTTTTCTTAAAACAAGCCCATGGCTTCATATCTTGTAACAAATAAAGAACATATCTCGAGATCGGGGCTCGGATAACAGCGCGAGCCCAAAAAGCTTCCCTTACAAGCTTAGGGTTCGGCGGTCGGAAAATAGCGCGAGCCCAAAAAGCTTCCCTTACAAGCTTAGGGTTCGGCGCTCGGATAACAGCGCGAGCCCAAAAATCTTCCCTTACAAGCTTAGGGTTCGGCGCTCGGATAACAGCGCGAGCCCAAAAAGCTTTCCTTACAAGCTTAGGGTTCGGCGCTCGGATAACAGCGCGAGCCCAAAAAGCTCCCCTTACAAGCTTAGGGTTCGGCGCTCGGATAACACCGCGAGCCCTAAAAGCTTTCCTTAGAAGCTTAGGGTTCGGCACTGGGATAACATGTCGGGCCCAAAAAGCTTCTCGTACAAGCTTAGGGTTCGGTGCTCGGGCGGCTCGGCCTGGTCGGTTTTTTGATAACGTGCATCCAATCAAACAACTCTGTTTCAACCACGCCCGCACCGTCTCTCCCCGAGAACATGTGTAGGAGCTCGGCGTCGACCCCGAGCAAGGCGGGGGTGCCTTCTCCAAGGCACCGTGACCTTGACGCTCGGCGGTGACCCTCTGCTACGCCTGCAGTTGCCTTTCTCACCGGTATAGGGCTCGGCATCCGTCCCTCGCTCGGTTCGGGCTCCTTGAAGCCCATCACCTATGTAAGAGGCGACATCCGCCAGCCACGCCCGCACCGTCTCTCCCTGAGAACATGTGCAGGAGCTCGGCGTCAACCCCGATCAAGACGGGTGCCTTCTCCAAGGCACCGCTCGGCGGGGACCTCGACACTTGCAAATGGTTCTCACAAAACATGGGGGCTCGACGAACCGAAGCACCACGCTCGGTCCCGACCCAGTGTTGACAATATTTTATTAAGGTTTAGAGCGTCCACCTTCGGCAGACGCCCCGAGCCGCGTGTCGAATTATTGACCACCCTCCCACCCGCGAACAACTCGAGGTTTTACGACTTTGACCAGCCTAAACCCCGAATTGTTCGAGGATGGCAGGGGGGCCATCGACCCGCTGCTCTCTCCGTCACGGAACAAACGCTCCGAGCCTTAGAGCTGTTTGGCTGACCCTCCTCTTGTCCCCGAACAACTCGAGGTTTACGGCTCTTACGAGCCCAAAACCCCGAATTGTTCCCGGACGGCAGAAGAGCCACCACGCTTCGGCTCCCCCCGACCCCCCGAACCGATCGATCGGCCCACCGCTCACCAACGAACCACCCAGGGTCTCACGGCCCTAACGGCCTGAACCCCGAATAGTCCGAGGGTGATCGGTGTGCCTCCGATCCGGAGTACTCGGAAACATTATATTCTCCGGGCACCCGCCTTTGGCAAGCACCCGAGTCAGACGGCTCACTGCCTGATAACCAACGAGGGGAGTGGGGGATTATATAGCCCCCTGAGGCCCTCATTTATTGCGTCTAGGAATACGAAACGACGGAAGGCGAAACGTCGCCATAAATGCTCATGGGAATGCGAAACGTCGCCAGTTATTGCTTATTGAAAAGCTAACCGCCGCGACCGTCGCGCCCGTTGCAACAGGCCACCTTGGAGCCGACCCCTGCGCAACTAGCCCGGCAGCCGTCCCTAACAACCAAGGTGATCAGAGAGTGGAAAATCAAAGGTTCTTATTCATTACTCATTGCTTACAACTCAATGAACGCCGGTAGAAATTCAATGAAAAAGCTCACACCTCACTCACTCGGCCGCGAACTCGAAGTCGGGACTTCCATCACGCCCGGCTGGACCAACCCGGGAAGACACGCCTGCCACCGAGCTTCCCGCGTCTTCGGGCTGCACCCCACCTGGTAGAGATATCAGAGACCGCCCCGGGGTCGCATTGCTGGCTCCTTCTATCAAACTAGCGCCCAACACTAGCTTCAGTCTGCGGATCTCTAGCTCCTTCTCGACTACGGCCTCACGAAGTAATGACTCCGAAGCCGACCCCGCACTCGAAGCACCCGAGAGGGACCAGCCTGTCTCGATAACCCACCAATCCCGATCAGCTACGGCCTTCTTCAGGCGTGCCAACTCCAAACCGAGCTCCCTGGACTTGTTCAGAAAATAGTTAAAGGCGGTGGCTCGGTCCCGAGCTTGCTTCTGTTGACGAAGCAAAGCTGCCTCCGTGACCTCCTCCCCCGTTCGATTTAGGGGTACCTCGGTAAAAACGGGGAGGGCAACACTGGTCCCATGCGTCTATCAAAAGGCGAGAACAAACATCACAAAAAACACAAGTCTGAAAGGATCGGCCCAAAAAAGTGAATTTCATTGCTTTCAAAAAGTTTGATACAAAAGCCGCGGTGGCCATTCCGCCCAAAGAATTTACATCAAAACAAGAAAAGAAAAAGAAAAAGATCTATTCTTGAGGGGGGGTGGCACCTCTTCATCGACCTGATTGCCCCCGTATCATCGCCCCCCGGGGTGAGAGGAAGGTTCGGCGTCCACCCATAGTGGAGATGGTCCACGCGCTGCTCGGGGTATATCTGTTTAAAATGGGACTTGGCATGTTCGTACGCCTCGTCCTGCGCCACTATGATGGTATCCCCCATGACCGACTCCATCTCCTGGATGGCCTTCTTCCCCTTCGCTGCCTCGGCCGCGATCTTCGCCTTAAGGTCCGTCCGGTCCTGCTTGTGAATCTTGCAGAGCGACTCAATCTGGGCCTCGTGGACGGCCACCATCCCCCGGGCCTCTTTCAGCTCGTCCGTGGCCTTATTCAGCTCACGGAGGTACTTCTCCGCATTCCGCCTCTCAATGAGTATCTCCTTCTCCAAGCACTTGTGGAAGTGCTGACCATGGAGCATCGCCTGTCCGGAGAGAGAGAGATCAGAAAAACTCCATGTCATTGAGTAAAAAATAAAACCAAGCCAACTTACCGAGAGGGTCGCCTGAGACCACCGCATGTAGGCTTGGTCCGCCGTCTGCACCGCCAGGGCCATCCGATCGCGCTCGGTGGCGCACTTCGAGACGAACTTGACCGCCAAAGCCCCGTCGAGTAGAGAATCGCCCCACACGATGGACCAATCGGGGGCAAATGGCAGCGTGCCCTGCTTGCTTACCATCTCCGCAGTGCTCGGCCGGAGAGGGGGAGCCCTTTTTCCGGGGCATCCACGGTCTTGCACGAACCGCCAGCCGCGTCCCTATCCTCCCTCGACGAATGGGAGGACTGGGAGTGTGGCCTCTTAGCCTTCTTTGCCGGGGAAGGCTCCTCGGCCACCGATGCCTGTACCTGGGAGGAAGCGCCAGTCTGCGCGGCAAGTTTCCGCTTCTCGGCTGCTATCCTCTCCTGTTCGGCCTTCTTCCTCTTCTCCACCCTCGCCTTCTCGGCGACAACGAGCAACAACTTCTTCGCGTCTGCCTGTTGGGTCATCATCCCTACAAAAAACATAGAAGAAAAGCTAACGTTAACACGAAGGCAGGAAATGAACATATTCGGAAAGAGACATACTGGGGTTGGCAGGACTCAGTCCGGCCCGGGCAAGGTGTATCTCGGTCACTCGAGGCCACGCTATACTGTGCCCCCCAGTGATCTTCTCCACCCTTTTCCATTCCTTGGCTGTCAAGTCGCTCTTCCTGGGAGGCTTGTGCTTCGGCTTGACAAAGTTCCATCTGGTTGGGATTCCCCAAGACCCCTCAGTCCGAACTACAAAATACTTTTCTTTCCACGCCTTTATAGAGTCCGGGTGACCGTGCATAACCTTCTTATGCGGCCTCGGCGAAAAGTAAAATATCCCCTCCTGATCTCCGAGCGAACCAATCTAAAAAATAGCTTGGAAGTAGGTCAGCCTCGGCCTCACTCCTTTCTCTTGACACTTCAGCATATAACAGACTAAATGTTTCCTGGAGTTCGGACCGTACTGCATGGGACACAGCTTCGCCCAGTTCAAAACTCTCTTCACGAAGGGATGGAGGGGCAGCCTCAGCCCCGAGAGGAAGGCGTCCTCAGGAAACATACAATACCCCGGTGCCAGAGCCGTGGTTGGCCGAATACCCGGACTCGGAAGGCAGAGCTCGAACTCCCGTGGAATGTAGTAGGCAGCCCTGATAATGTTGAGGTACTCTGCCTTCAGAATGCTCGCGATGCTATCTGCGCAGATCTTCACCCGTGTGTCTTCGCCGGCACGGGAGGGATCGGTTGGATGTCCTTAATGTCGTCAGGATACATACGAATCAACCCTGGATTCCTGAAGGTGACCGGGGGAACATCGAGTCCCGATCTCGACGCGTACTCGTCGGGCGAGGAAGGACTGTGGGGAATTGTCATGGCTTTCTTCTTCCGACGAGGGTGAGCCTTATGCTCGGGGGACGGCGTCGACAATGGGGATAGTGGAGGAAGATCTTCTCCGACCCCAGTCGGCCCCCCAGCCGTGCTCTGACCAGCCTCTTGTTCGTCGACCTCCTCCTTCTCGTCTTCCTCGTCTTCCTCGTCACCCTCGGCGACCTACTCATCTTCGACCCCCTCCTCTTCATCATCATCCAACTCCTGATCCTGTTCCTCCTCGTCCTCGTCATCACCGTCCCCCTCATCCTCTTCCTCCTCGTCACCCTCTTCCATGGGCTCCTTCCCCGGTCTCCTGGACCTCAATGGGGACACCACAAAGACAACATCGTCATCGCCGTCAGAACTAGGGTCGGAAAGAACCTCCTCCTTTACCTTGTACTTGCTCAAGGACGAGGATGTTTCCTGCTCTGATTCCTCCGCAGAATGACCTGACGAGCTAGCCTCGGATCCGGACTGAGTTCGTGACATTACTAAAAGAAAAATACTAACCTGGAGCGTGGAAAGTTACGATCACCAGAAAATCTGCCGACGGCAAGTAAGATTCCCGCTCTTGTTGAAAATTGGAAAGTGAGTAATAAAATGAAGATGGAGAAATGAGGGAGAGGGATGGGGTTTTAAAGAGGAAAATGACTCCTCGATTTTCGCAAAAAAAGATCTGGCCGTTGGATCTTAACTGACAAGATTCAATGGCTACCAAGATATGGAAGCGCTTTGATCTTTGCGCCCATGACGTCAGCAATAAGCATGAAATTACCCCACTACCCTCCACCTTTTTCTCTCCAAAAATGCTTTTTTCAACAAGTCAGAAGGGTCGACGCTCGGATCGTATCGCGAGCCAATAATTCCCCTTCTATTTTCACAGAAGGGTCGACGCTTGGATAGAAGCGCGAGCCAATAATTCCCCTTTTATTTTCACAGAAGGGTCGACGCTCGGATAGAAGCGCGAGCCAATGATTCCCCTTCTATTTTCACAAAAGGGTCGACACACGGATGGAAGCGCGAGCCAATAATTCCCCTTCTATTTTCACAGAAAGGGTCGACGCTCGGATGGAAGCGCGAGCCAATAATTCCCCTTCTATTTTTACAGACTGGTCGACGCTCGGATAGAAGCGTGAGCCAATAATTCCCCTTCTATTTCCACAGAAGGGTCGACGCCCGGATGGAAGCGCGAGCCAGTACTTCCCCTTCTATTCTCACATGAGTGTCGATGCTCGGATAGAAGCGCGAGCCAATAAATCCCCTTCTATTCTCACAGGAGGGTCGACGCTTGGATAGAAGCGCGAGCCACAACTGATTCCCTTTTTTACTTCGGAGGGACTCGGCGCTCGGATAGCACGGCGAGCCCCAACTAGCCCTCTCTATTTCGCAGGAGCTCGGCGCTCGGATAGCACCGCGAGCCCCAACTGCCTCCCTTTTTTTACTTCGGAGGGGCTCGGCGCTCGGATAGCACCGCGAGCCCCAACTGCTTCCCTTTTCGGAGGAGCTCGGCGCTCGGATAGTATCGCGAGCCCCAGCTAGCACCCTTATTTCTTCAGAGGGGCTCGGCACTCGGATAGTACCGTGAGCCCCAGCTAGCCCTCCTCTTGCCGCAAAGGACTCGTCAGCCGACCCCTAGTTCTCGACAAACCGAGTCCCAGAAGAAGACCTCGCCTCCCCTCGCTCTTCCAACTAGCGAGGAGACCGTCTACCAACCCTTGGAGCTCGTCTACCGAACCTACGAGCTCGTCAGCCGACCCCCGAGCCCTTTAAAAAGCCAATCTTCTACAAAGTCGACCTCAGCGTCCCCTCGCTCTTCCAACTAGCAAGGAGACTGCTTGCCGACCCTTGGGGCTCGTCTGCCGACCCTATGGGATCGTCTGCCGACCCTTGGGGCTCGTCTGCCGACCCTATGGGCTCGTTTGCCGACCCTTGGGGCTCGTCAACCGACCCTTGTGGCTCGTCAGCCGACCCCTAGTTCTCGACAAACCGAGCCTCAGAAGAAGACCTCGCCTCCCCTCGCTCTTCCAACTAACGAGGATATCGTCTACCAACCTTAGAGCTCTTCTGCCGACCTTATGGGCTCGTTTGCCGAAACTTGGAGCTCGTCTGCCGACCCATGGGCTCGTTTGGCCAACCCCCGAGCCTCGGCAAGTATCGCTCTGGCTCTCCTTCTCCTCTCAACTGCCTCCCGTGCAAACTCCAATGAGGGATCCATTCCTCCTACCCCCTGGCCTCTTCAGAAGATAGCAGATACTACTTTTTCACCCCAAACATCCACCCTGCTCTTCCTACAAAGGCGAATAATCACTCCTACAGGGCTGGTTCACCCGGCCCTACAGAAGTGTGGGGCTTGTGATATGGGTTAGAAACGACGTGGCCCATCATGGGCCACAAGATCCCCTCAGGATGCGCGCACCTCCTGATCCTCCAAATCCTCCACGTCAGCATCGGAAAACCGCCTGGACTACTGCTACGTCAGCCCGGGGAACCGCCCGGGCATCTGCCACGTCAGCCCTAAACCGCTCGGGTTTCCACCGCTTCAGCCACGCGGGCAACCGGGTCCAGACCCGGCCCCAAACGGGTCCAGACCCGGTTGGCATCTTCTATAAATACCAGACCCCTACTCCTTCACCAGGTAATCAATTCTCCCCCACTCAAACCCTAGTTACTGTTACTCTCACTTAGTGACTGACTAGATCGTCGGAGGGTCTGCCACCGGGACCAACCCCGGTGTTCCGAGACCGTCTGCAGGTACACAAGACCCTCGGATCCGAGTCTCAACGATCCGAGCCGAGCATCAGCCTCCACCTCAATACCGCCTACCTCAGTACCGTTCGTCCAGCCAAGGATCGTCTGCATAGGTGTCTCCTCCTTCAATACAAATTGAGTAAGAACTCACGCCTGGTGCACCCACATGTTCTCCAAAAACAAACCGCATCAGGTTGATAAGAGGATAAATAAGCAACAAGAAGGTCTACTAATACACTTTCTATGAGATCCGAGATGGGAGATGGGTTGTCTAAGATGATTGTGTGGTGGGAAGATAATAGATGTAGGGAAGGAGAGGTTAGAGTACGTTAATCTGGAAACAATGATGGAAAAAGGAGAGAAAGACAAAGGAGCGAGCATAAAGAAAGATGAGGAAACAATAATACGTAGCGATGATGAAGATAATCAAAGCCTTGGAGGAGGTGACAGGTAGTGAGGTACCTGGACCTACCCTATGTCAATAGTTTTGGGTCCGGATCCACGTCTATTCATTTTTCTGGTTCCAGCTCGGGTCTGACTTGGGGTTTGGATTTCAACAGATCTAATAATATGTGATATTAATTTTATTATTCAATGTTTATTAAAGACGGATAATTTAGAACATTTTTTTAAAAATCTAGAGGATCATATGAATTAGACACAAATTAACAAAAGTGAAACTAAAGAGAATTAATATGTAAATAGACATAGTTAAGTTTGTCCTACAATTAAGAGATGCAAATTGGGATTTAAAAAAAAGATTGTTAACCCTTTATCAAGATATAACAATTCGGAAGCTGACATGTATTCTGCTTCAATTATAGAGTTGTAATTAGGGATGCTTTCGGATCGGATACGGATCGGATATTGGCTATACCAACATCCGTATCCGCAATCCAACGACGGATTCGGATACGGATACGGATATGATTCGGAAAATAAAAATCATATCCGTATCCGCAATTTTCGGATACGGATGCGAATCGGATACGTTCTACCGGATAACGGATACGAATTCGGATAACAAATATAAAGTTTTTGCTATTTATTTTTCTTAACTAGTACTTATACATGTATATCACTGAATTGTGAATATCGATTTTCATATCTAATAACAAAATAGAAATCAACAGAACAAAAAAGCAGAATGAAAATTTATTACAAATATATACAACTCCTATAAAAAAATGAATATAATACGCACTTACTAGTCTATGTTGCATTTGTTTGAAACTGACTCTTTAACTTCTTTTACCAGGATAATGTGGCGTCATTGAAAAAGATAGCACTTGGGAAGAACTGCAGTAATGGAGAAAAGTTAACAATGACAATCCATAAATTATTTCTTCATTCTTAAAAAAATAGCAGAATTTGTACTTGTATATAAATTTGGCTCAATGCCTCAACTGTTACAAGAAATTATTATACTAAGCAACTTACCATTATTTCTCTTTCTGTATTAGTTTTAGAATGCTCCAAGTTTGTTTGCTTGTAAATAATTGTTATTTCTATTTTGTCAAGTTATAGAAGGCCCAATTTGAACTGTCCAGGACCAATTTACAGTATAATTCAAACAAACGTATATTGAGAGCTTATAAATGTTGAGACACCAAATATTAGAAACACATAAATGGTGTCAAATCTGACCAGAAAATATAGATATTTCCATGACCAAGATATAAAGCATAAAGCCACTAATAGGTTATCAGGTATATGATAGAAGCACCTAGATCTCTAAGTTCAAAAATCATTCAAACCAAGAAGGAACTAAAAAAAAGGAAGAAGAAAAGACTACTTATTGAACAAGCTATACATAATAAGTAAATAACATTATAGTCTTAGGAAAAAATGCAGGCAACAAGATTAATCTGGTCGAGGAAGAGGGTGAAGATCCTACATCATTGTAATAAATGTATCAGAGTGACAAAACAACAATTGATTCATCAAGTAGCTGAAATGCATTAGAAGTCGCCTCTTAGAAGATTATGAGGTAACCAAAAAGGACCCAATATGGACTAAATGATGAGACTTAATATGAAATTAACTTTTTACCGGACCAAGTTCAACTTCCAAGAACAGCTTCAGTTCAGCATTATTTATTTTATTTGTCTTCTTCCTGTATAGGTTAAGTGCCTTAATAATCTGCAAAGCAATGATAAAAACCCAAAATCATAAACAATACAAGACCCAAATTCTAAATATAAACAAAAAAACTTCACTCGTTTGCCTCACCAAATTTCTTTCATCAAGTGGAACACCTAGCACATTTGTCGACAAACGGTCCCTGGTTTTAGTCGGTGACAAAGAGAATTTGATTGTATCCCCTAAACTGATCACCTAAAATTTCAAAATTGCTTGTCAGACAACTAAGCAAGACATATAATATTTAACGAATAACAACAAAATTCCACACATTCATAAGAAGTTCACCATTAAACTTATAACACTCACATGGAATAGGGATGCTAAATCATGAAACCCATCTGCCCTCTTCCCAGTAATCCTAAAAAAAACATTAATCTGCAACAGCAAAAATTAAAAAAAATATAAAAAAAAATCCAGTTAAATATTAGAATTATTACTCAATTACAAGACAAACCCATACGAATTCGACGTGATTAATTACCTTACAAAGTGAGAAGAGAGAGAGCCTAGAAAGGCTGGCGTTCTTATCTACTTCATCAGCTAATCTGTTAATCTTGTCCTCAGGGTCATACTATCTACATGAACCAAAAATCATAAGAAAAATTCAGTACCCAATTATAAATAAATATAAACAGGATTAAGATTTGAAAGTTTTCATACCTCCATGGTTCTTCTGCTGGGTTGGGACCCACAAGCGACTATCCGACTGGCGTTGAACTGAGAATTGGGTATGGGGGAGAAGAGGAAGACGGGGGAGAACTGGAGAAGAGGAAGGGTCGACTGGCGTGGGATTTTGAAGAGGAAGAGGCGACTGGTGTGGGACTGGGAATTGGGGACGGGGGAGAAGAGGAATACGTCCGATTTTGGATCGAGTTGTAATCATGCTTTACACTTAGCCAAAATACTGCTTCACCTAAAAAATAAACATAAAACTAGACGTAAATTGAAAATATGAATCTGTGTAACCAGTTGCTTCCAAGCTCCCACTGGAACAAAAAAACATGTAACCTCTTGTTCTCTTAAGATACTTTAGCATGTGCAGCGTGCTTGCCATGAGTCTATTGATATGATCCTAGGTCAGATTAATATCCTCTCACCATGTATACAGCATAACAAACGAATGGCCTAGTGCATAACATTGTGTACACCAAACCACCCATTGTTGAAGTATACGGTACATTCTTCATGCGATTTCTCTCTCCTCTTGTGTTTTTGGACACCGGTCTTCAGAGAGAGAGAGAGAGAGTACAATTCTGAATGGCAAGAAGCCCTTATTGAAAGCAGCCATACCGAATCCAGTCAAAAAAAATTTCTATGTAAGCAGCCTTAGATTAGCACAACATTCTCCCACTTTGTTCACAAATGACACAAATACCATGTATGTGCTATGCCTCCTCAAGGTCCTTCATATCAAAATGACTATACAACCATACCTTCATAGATGAAAATTCTCCTACTTCGTTTCCAGTGAGCAATATACTGTAACTCCCCATTTTTGTCTATACAATTTTTTTCTTGTATTCTTGTATTTGAATTTTCTATAAATTCTCATATTCTTTGAACCCAATTATATACAGTCTGATCTTCAATTCTTATTTAAATCCTCCCTAATCATCATTAGTATTTGTAGTAATTTTAATATGATTATAGATTTTAACCAGAATTATATTCCATTCTATAATCTTAATTTTTTTTTCTTGATTATGTATTTTAACACAAATTTTATTGCATTATAAAATTTTATTTTTCTTATTCTGTCAATTAGTTATATTCTAGCCCAAACCAAGTCCATTTTTATTATTTGAGTATTGATTAAGTGTGAGACCGTAAACTCTATTTTTTTAAATCCGTTTTTTTATATTATCTGATCATTATTTGGAAACTGAGATAAACCTTGTTATCTTAAACTCAATTGCATCCATCGGCTCACTCAATTATTTTTATAACCCAGAAATTATATTTTAGTAGTAATCGATTATTTAACTAATATTTATTATTGATTATTTTTGTAAAGTCCAAAACTTCATTCTATTATTATTGATCTTTTATTGGTTATAACCCAAGTTTATAAACCTTATAATCCTAAACTCAAACCCGTTAACCCAATATCCCATTCTTATTTAATTATTTATATTAAAAACCAAGCCCATTCTTGTTGGATCCAAACCCAAACCCGCAAACCCGTTAGCCCAAATCCAAACCCACATCTTAATCCTCTATATATATTAATTAACCTAACCCTAATTAATTAATCCCAACTCTTAAACTCTCAGTCGCCTCTCACCCCTCCCCTTCTTCTTCCTTTCTTTTTCCCGAAACCCATTGCTGCCCTCCACCGACGCCTGCCACCATCTCGCCTCCACCACTCGAGCCCTCTACCGTCGCTCTCAGCCCCGGCACCTCACCCTCATCACAACCCCGCCATTCACGAGTGACCCCGTCCACTCGCCCGCTGCCATCTTCACCCAAGCAACCACGTCGCGGTGCACACCCCCTCGCCTCCCTCCTCCACCTCGTGACCCCGAACCCATTCCTAGTCTTCGACAGCACCCCTGCCGTCCTTCCATTGCCAACAGTCCCCCTCATCATCCTAGTATCACCACAACACCACCCCACCGTCCTCCACCCCACCGTTGTTGCACCCCTCTCCGTTGCACTCTCCACCATCGCCAGCCTCCATCCTCGCCCTTGAAACTGCCTCCCCATCTCAAACCTGCCAGCACTGTAACCCCTGTTTTTGCAAATACCACTACAAACAGGCAGGGAATTCCCGGCGCTTTTTTTTACATTTCCCGGTGTTTATAAAATGCCGGGGTAAGCCAACCTGGCGTGCGGTAAAACGCCGTCGCAAACGCCGGTTATTCAGCCGCCGGGGTATATATGCCCAAACCCCTGGCATTTGTCAAACGCCGTCCTTGGTAATACAAAGCCCGGCGGTAATGTTAATTACCCCGGCGTTTTATTCTTTTTTTTTAATACATAATTAAACCCCCGGCGTTTGCCAAATGCCGGGGTATCTGTTTTTTTTTAAACTAATAATAATATTATTATTATTTATATATAAATTTATTGAATTATATATATATATATATAAGGGCAATTCGGAATTAGGAAATGCCGATATATCCCAATTAGGGGGGAGATTCGAAATCAGGAAATGTTAATATTTACGAGCCAAAAAAATACTGTAAACAATCAGACATGTAGATATACCCCAATTTGATATCAATTTATAATAATGTACAACATATATATTTCATAAACAATTTGCTTGCTAAAAATGATAAAAGCCCAAACAAATTTTAATTAACATTTATAATTCATTGAAAATGGTATGAAGTCACATTTGAAGGTAATTACACATGACAATCTTCGACAAAGGCATAGTATGGAAAACATAACACGACAAAAAAAAAAACTATCCAAAAGTGATCAGTTTGCTGGTAACTTGCTCTCTATTAGACCAAATGGAAAACATAATATGAAGAAAAAAAAAACTATCCAAAAGTGATCAATTTGCTGGTAGCTCGCTCTCTAAGACCATCATCCTCAGATTGCAGCAGCAGCTCGCTCTCTAAGACCATCATTCTCTGAAATTAAAAGAAATAAACAGTCATAAAAACCATGTTGCATGTATAGTTTAACTTGGCTCATGAAAAGCATATATCAAATTATGTCAACATACTGAATTTCATCTGACTGGCTAATATCAAATTTGATATCAAATTTTCAAATTGCAGTTAGTTTAGATACTAAATAGAAAGGGACATGCTAATCTTGATTGTTTTCTTATAGAGAGAAAAAAAAACAAGTACGCATATGAACTTATAGGTTGGATTTACGAATTTGGATGAGTTTCAGTATAAGACCTTAATTAGGATATAATATAAGAAAAGTCACAAATATATATATAGCTGATGCAGTTATATAGTGATTAAAGGAGATATATGATTAAAAGTCCCTAATTAACTTCACAAGATCATATTGAAGGAGGCTAACAAGTAGTATATATGGAACACTATCAAAGCTAGCTATCGTAAGTAGTAAAATATTCTTCTGAGTACAAAGCACCTGAAAGTGGTACCCTTAGTTATACTCAATGATAAGATCTCCAACAACAAAAACCATCTCCCCATCATGTGCTGCATTTTCCTAATTTTGGACCAGCTACATCATTGAATTGAATGTAACTTGACACTTAATTTGCCTAGTTGAAGAAAAGAGTTGCATGCCCAAAATCTTATTGATCAGTTCACTCAGAATGCATTCACTCAGAATGCATTCACTCTGAGTTGCATGCCCAAAATCTTATTGATCAGTTCACTCAGGACCATGTGTTTTGGCCTCACATAACTATATACTATATATGTGCATATTTTTTCAGCAAAAAATAGAATATGGCAGGAATTATAGGAACTTTCATAGATCTCTCTTTCTTTTTTTAAAACCAGAAATGCATGAAGCAATTAAGTGCCAGAAAAAATAATGAACGAGTTGCCAACTAAAAAGAAGTACTCAAGTACTTAACCATTTAAACCTACAAAGATTACATGATCACAACTACAACTAAATTGTAAAATTAAATATAGACATTAAAGTATAGGAGGAAATCAGGGAAAAGAGAAAAAAAATTACATAGAGGATACAGATACACTTCGTGATAAACCCCAGAGATTTCATATCATAGAGTTTTAAGGTCCTGGTAGTTTCAAAAATAGAAACTTAAAATCAAATATCTTTGCAGCAACACTACATACTAAATGGATGACTACATAAGACTAAGAATACTATTAAGCATGTCCATGTGGCGAGTATTAAATTTATGAATGGAAGTCAAAAAATTCAACTGGTACTGGACTTGTATTTAAACTAAGGATTTGACAAAAGAAAATTGCACCTCGTCAATTTGAAGGTAACACACTGTTTATACTATAGCATTGTCCTCACTATCCACAGGTTTTACCCAACGTATGTCACGTAAATTTACTCAGATGCACAACATAATTGTTTCTTATGAGGTATCTTTCTTTTCAATTTGATCTTCATAGAAAATTACCCTATTCTAATACCAAATATCTTGACCTGTTGTTTGTTTTAATAAAACACCTTAAAGTTTTTTGTTTTGTGTGTTTGATTTTGATAACATCCTTAAGTCTGACACCCATAATATAACAAATTCATCCATGTATTGTGTGCGTGACTATTAATTGGATTTACTAATTTTGCTCCAATTATAGAATTTAATAACTAAGATATTCTTTTATCATATTAAAAAAATTCACTCAATTTCCTATAATTAAACTTACTTGAATCTCAGAGGTCTTCCTCCACTTGCAGTTTTTTTCGGAATCAACCAATCTCCTTTAGAGCAACTGCTCTCCACCTCTGCCAACAATCCCCGACTCACTCATCCCCAATTTGCGGATAGGATTTTTTCTTCTTTTTTCCTTTTTCCCTATTTTCCTTTTTTTTTGTTCTTTTGCCCAATTTAGGAAGAAAGAACTGAGGGTATTTTGGTCATTTCCCTTGGTTAAGTTGACAGGTGGTAAAATTTACATAGAGGATACAGATACAGTCACAAAATGCACATGCACAAGCATGGCTCCATCATTGAATTCTCCATATAAATAGAAAATATATATATCATTATAAATGCATGATTCATGGGCATGCACCCATGTGATCAGTCTCCTATCAAAAGATTTCCCTTTCGAATAAATAAAAACTATACTCATTTTTGTCACTGCATGATTAAACAAGCATATAACAAGAAGTAAAAAACAACTAACAAAAACCACATAGGGCAGATAAGAAGATAGAATCAAAGAATTGAAGTAAATAAGATTTTACCACTTACAAGAAGAGACAATCCCGTCTACCGTGAACGTCTAACGGAGTCGTCATCGATGGAATCACGTTCGCCGGCTCCTTCTTCATTCATCTGGTTCATCTGACTGGCTCCTGTAATGACTCTATCGCTTTGCTGTTTAAGGCAGAAAAATAAACATTATGTTTCCAAATTTGAAAAAAAAAACTTCGTTTAAAAAAAAAGAAGTTATGCACACACATACACAACCAGCAATAGGACAAACAAATTTTCAATAATATTTACGATAGGCAACTAAATATAAACTATTACCTGTCTTGGTATATGATCAGGTTCGGCGACATTCGTTTCCTTAAATAAATGTGAAACTTTTTCTTGAAGTTTTGAGAGTTGCGTCTCGAGAGAACGTATCTTTTCATCTCTGGGATCGGGCTGCGTAGACAAAACAGCACGAGATCGAGAGGGTGTGGGCCCTAACCCCTTCCCACGCATACGTCCATGGCGATCTTGGCCCCATTCCTGGACCAACGCTTGATGCTGAAGTTCCACAATATCAACGGATTCTGTGGGGGAGTTGGCGACAGCCGCGGATGAGAGTTTGGCGTATCTGGTTCTAGCAGTGCTCTGTAAAAAACAACAAGTAAAAACAAGTAAGATGTCTTTCATTTTATAGTCAAATTACAAACCAAATTAGCACAATTAAGATAGGACACAACTACTGATATCGATGCTGCCTTTGCTGAAGCAAACACGCCTTGTGAGTTAATGTGGGTGGCGTCGAAGAAATCCAAATCCCTGTATTGATCTTCGCCTCCATGCTCTACGTCCTGTATATCAGAGAACACAGAGAAATATCCAAACCTCAATAAAGTATTTTATGAAAAATGATTCTAAAAAGTCATGCTTACCATCATCGCACGACGCCTTGCGAAGCTCGTACCTCCGGATGTGTGTAACACATCCTGTACCTGTCGACTCGCACGACCTCTTTCGGCCCTTTTCTACACATTTAGTAATTATCATAAACAAAATTAAAATGGTTAATTAAAATTAAATAAACAAAATTTTAATTTCCTCTCCTACAACCCGACCCTACTAATTAGACTAATCCATGCAATTAAAATTCTCATGTGCATAATATCTATAAGTAACAAAGGGTTGCAACACTCAGGTCAATCAATAATTAAATGCAGTATAACAACAGAGCAATGGGATAAACCTGAGAAATAACATCTTCAGAAATGCAGTATAACAACAGAGCAATCAATAATTAAATCATGTGTAATATTTTTGTCAAGCTTATTGATCGATTTATCTCAGAATGCATTCACTCAGACAGACACATATCACATCTTCATGACATCAATGTGAAACAAGACCTAAGTGGGACATGAAAGGATTTACATGAAGCTTAAACATTACTAATGGGATAAACTTGAGAAATAACATGAAGCAGTATAACATGAATGGATTTACACTATGAAAGGATAACATGAAAGGATCTTATTTCTTATAGAAGTTTATATGGTAGATCTTTAATAAAACATTATCAATGAAGTAGAGTCAATGAAAAAACGAAACACCAACCATCCAGTACTTAATACACCCAAATTTGCTTGTTTTATGGAAACGGAAAAAGGTTCAGCTGATTACTGTGCACACAATGTTTCCTGTTGAAGTCTATGTTACCAATTATGATATAGAAACTTGGTACTAAACATTGTCATGTTTCCCTTTAAACTCAAATCAGATAAAGAAACATAAAGAAATAGACCTGTTACCTTGTTGGCACAAAACGCCGTTTTGTTTGTAGTATACAAATATAATTGTCTCGACTCTCAAAGTTTTAAATCATGCAGGAAAACAAAAGGACCAAAGTCCAAAATAGCAATCGAGGTACAGAAATATGCTGCTCCCTCATGCAAAATATGGTTTGTTTCGAAAGGGAATCCCATCTGCACCAGTTATTTCTTAAGGCTTTCTGAAAGGCTTTCCTTTACATGTAAAGATTTCCATTTCTGATATATCCAGTATCCTATCCACTCTACTATGTTAATTTGTCTCCTCTACTTACCAAAATGAAAACTTAGGCTACATAATTACCTGTGCCTTTCAGGCATGAATCTGTGCTTAACAAGCTCTATAGTCTATACTATTTAAGTCTACCAGGCTGCAAAGCAGACCAATTTCGCTGATATAGAGCAATCCACAGCCTTCTTCCCCATTTATCCAGTAAATCATATTGAATCTCTATATAAGAAGTGATACCTAGTCATTGTAACTGAAAATCTAAGAAAAGAGAAATTAAGTAGATTCCAACTTAGAGTTGGAGTGCAAATGGAAGCGCTTTCAAAGACAACACCTGAAAAATTATAACAATAAGAAGAAAAAATATTATCAAGAATTTTCTCATACAAATTTATAAACAGTTTTAAGGATTATATATCTTGACTAAAAAGAAACAATCTAATTTCTGATAATTCCAAGATTAAAAACCTCTAAATAATATGTCTAAAATTCACTACTCTGGCAGAAATTTTTCCCATACTGATTGTTTTGTTAAATATTTTCAACTGCATCCTATGTTCCTACAGTAAACCAATCAAGCTTTACATAGCATAGTTCTTCAATTTACCCCCATAACATTATATCTCAAACACTTTGATTGAGAAATAACATCTTCAGAAAAGCAGTATAACAACAGAGCAATCAATAATTAAATCATGTGTACATCATGTGTAATATTTTTGACAAGCTTATTGATCGATTTATCTCAGAATGCATTCACTCAAACACACATATCACATGTAACATGCAAAGGTTTTGTGAAATCTAAAATAATGACGACAATTGATTTGACAACTGTGAGTGGCATCTCGATCAGTTCGATAATTTACTTCTCAAATATTCTGCCTTTGTTCAAGCAATCTTATGCAGAAATTAAAATTAAAATTAATCTTTATGCTTACCTTTCCCTCCGGTGAACTCCAAAAATGACACAGGTATTCCCAATCTAATTTTGTGACACATTTTGGGACTACTCTTATATTTGCAGCCATAGTCCGGTCCTCGTCGTAGTAACCTGCCTTCAATTCACACTTAAGGTCTCTCCACTTCTTAGACATAGATTTGCTTACCTAATCGGAATCAAGTACCGCCGGGTAATCAAATTTGGACTGTGTATGAACAAAAGTCAAAGTTAGTAACATTTTTTATACAAGTGAAAAGAACCATTTGCAATGTCAAGATTATAGGCTTGTTTAGCAAAGTTGAATTTTGTAGCTGGCCTCATGAATGATTTTGAAGAAGATGAACTATTATAATCAGTATTATTCTTTTTGAAAAAGAATTTCACTGATTGTAATTGTAAATATTAAGTTGTTAAAGAACAATGTCTTATGATTTTGTAATCTTATAATACTAATGTGACAACATCATTTTTATTGCATGAGATTGAACAAAACATTTACCACTTTGATTGAGGAGTATTCAATGTATATAGTTGATGGTTACTCTACTATCTACTATCTATGTATCTGATGGTTTAAAATTTTCCCTTCATCTTTTATCCTTTTATGAGACTTCCTAGCATTCAAGTCCAGATAAAGCACACAGAAGCATTCGCATTAGTTCATCCAAAGTTCCATGGAGTTTTTTGTTCCTTCATTCTCTTCCTAATTCTAGTTAGACAACAGCATGAAAGATGCTACATTTAATGTAAAATAAAAAAAAAAAAACTACAAAACTGGTTGTTTCTCTTACTAACTGCATTACTGAGAATGCCACTACACTTCTAATTTTTCATGTTGCATTTTAGAAAAAAATAGAAAACAAAATAACGAAGAATATAGACAATGGATTAGTTTATGAAAGTATTTCAATACAGAATATTAATTATTTCTAATGCATGTACACAGTAAAAGTTCAACATATAGACAAACCTTGTCCTTTCGAGCATCATAATTACTAATCCCAGGTTAAGTAAGAGATGACCTATTATATCAGCAGGTATAAGATGAACTATTATATGTAGCATGTCCAGATTAGAGCATTAAATGTTTAACTATGAACGGGAGCTATATGACATAGCAAGAAATTGAAGAGGCAAATCAATATATTATTGTATTCATTTGAGTAGTCAAACAAACAATGAAACTGAAATAATGGCCTACTATATACGACCAGCAGCAAAAAATTTTGAAACCATATGAACTCTCACACCCATCAAGTTTAGAAACATTTACTTCTAAATATTACCTTAAGAAGTTCAAGGGCTCTTGCCCGTGTAGCAGCTGGGATATTTGTCCATCGATCATAAGCAAGAGGAAGGTATTCTGAATTCCTAGCAATTACGCCTATGAACGATGCAAAAGAGGAAGCATGTTTACCCACGGGTTGGTGATCCTCGTTCACCTCCACGAGGATTCGTTGACCTTGTGGTTGCTTCCAAACATTCGCCATCTTCGTTACTCCCCGAGTCCTTTTAGGGGGCTGGGTGCTACCCTCACCCACTTCATGTTCACTACCCCCCTCGTTGGGAGGCTCCTCACGTGTGGGCTCCATATTCCTTCGCAGCATGATTCAAACCTATTGACAAAAAAGACACATAAAAGGAGTACATAACAACAAATCAATTGAATATTTAATAAGTTTGTAATGAGATTGAGTTGTTAGTATGGATATCTTTCCTCTAATAATACAGCCATTTTGGTTTCACTTGTTATAATACGATAAAGCTTTTGTTCATTTTCATTTGGTTGATCTTATAATTCTATTCTGGATAAGTTTCTTACAACTTGTTATGTTTTCAAGGAAAAAAGTATAATGAAGCATGGAAGAATGAAGTGAAAGCCACAGAGTTTTTAGAAAGTTTCAAGTGAGATGCAGCACAGTTGCTGTTGTTAATGATACATTCAAATATGAAATAAGTAAATCAATAGATACTAAGAGTACAAAAGGATCAAACAATAAATCATAGTTTCAACCTGCCAATAAATGCTCTTATTTTTCGGATCGAGTGATCTAGGAATAGGCATCCTAATGCACAAAGTAAGAAATGGCCCAAAGGAAAGAAAAGTGACCTATGATATCTCAATAGGAGATACAGAAACAACAAATCATGCTTTGTAGTTCTTTCAAACATGTGTTCATATGTTCTATGGTATGTCAATAGTAGATCTACATCATACAAAGACTATTCTTACAAAATAATATTAACATGCACAAAACATCAAACAGGTCATGCGAAAAAAATGACTCCAATGGAAAAAAAAACAAAAGAAATATATCCAACAGCAAAATTCCGGAACAATAAAATTAGAGAACGGCATAGATTAGAATCTTACATATTTATGAACTTTCATTGATCCATAGTTACATAAACCATTGCAAACTTGTTGGTCAGTATATTTCCATCAGAAATTCAAAATAGAACAACAATTAGTAACAACAATTAGTGGCCAACCTATTGACTGCTTAATTTAAAGAACATTCTCATTCAAAACATTGATAAGCATTAGCAAACACCATTACAACCTCCTTAAATAAGCATTAGCAAACACCATTACAACTTCCTTAAATAAGTTTCAACTCAGTATCTTTCATTTGTTAAAAAAATAAAAAAATAAAAAGTATCAAGAACATAATAATAATTGCTGACAAATGATAATAATAAATCTCTATAACTAGGAACACCTGATTATTTATTTATCAACAATAAATAATTATGTCTAACTGACTAAACATATAAATACTAATATCGATAGTTTTCAACAATATTACACAGTTTCATTGAGTATTTTGGAAAAATAAATGAGTAATCTAACTATCAATATTATCCAATACATCCCCTGGTTCTCCATCCATGCGTAGCCAATTAGGTATACTGTTGTCATCTGTTATATTCACATCAAACCTAGGAAATTCAGCAGCAACAAAATTATTAGTGACAGCTTCATCCTCATCATCTGATGTATCTCCTAACTGAAATACATCTCTTGGTTGCATAATAAGTGCCACATAAGAATTAGGCGAAACTGGATCTTTCACATAGAACACTTGAAGGACTTGAGATGGAAACACAAATGATTCGTCACTGATTTGTGTACCAGTATTAGTCAAATTTGTATAATTTACAATTGTGAATCCTAATGTATCCTTATTTTGGGGATAATTCTTATCTATTCCAGCCCAGTCTGCACGAAATAAGACAACTAGAAAATGACCATAATAGTCCAACTCGATAATATCCGTGAGCACACCATCATAGTCAACATCCTCATCTATTGGACTTGTGTCATTATTAGAAGCATAACTTCTTGTTTTTTACGTCACTAAAATTCCACTATTTTGGGACTTCAAATAACGTTCACGATCCTTACTATGAAATTTGTAGCCATTATATATATATCCCCTAAATCTTCTAACCATCTTGTGAGGACCTCTAGCAAGAATCTTGATTTCAGCAGATACCAAATCATCGTTCAACTTCGGAACCTATAATATGTGATGTTAAAGCTGATTAGTGACAGTAGGAATATATTTAGAAAAATAATGTACCGCAATTTGGAAGAAGACTTACATAGTCTTTAAGCCACATATGAAATTTTTCATTCATCCTCTTATTTTGTTCACGCGGTCTCAATTTCCTCGTTTTAGAATTTCTTTTCATTTCACGGATAAATTCTCTGTAAATATTTAAAACATCAAATATAAACCAACTCATTTTTAATTAAATATAAACCAACTCATTTTTTTTGACTTACATTCGAAATGGCTCAACAGTTGCATGATGATCTATCACATATCGATGTGCTTGTTCCCATGTTAAGTTATCTAACTCAAATGCATCAACTTTACCAATAGTATTTCCAGCAGTCTCGAACAGATAATGTGCCTCACCAAGGTTTGACCTGACTGGGTTTCTCCTTGGTCTAGTAAAACAGGTCTCGACACCCTGAAGATATCGTGAACAAAAATTGGAGCATTCCTCTGAGAGATAACCTTCTGATATTGAGCATTCTGGATGTGCTCTATTTTTAATATATCCCTTAAGCCGATATAGGTACCTATAAATGTAAATATTTAGATAAGAAAAGGTATGTGGATATTCAAATGAGAGCTAGATAATTAACAAATATGAATAAGTACCTCTCAATTGGATACATCCACCGATAATGTACCGGTCCCCCAAGTCTTGCTTCACCTGCTAGATGGATTACCAAGTGAATCATTATAGTGAAGAACGAGGGGGGAAATATTCTCTCCATTTGACAAAGAACAACTGCAGCACGTTGCTCCAATAGGTCAATGTCTTCAATACGTAGAACCGTTGAACAAAGTCCTTTATAAATGCTACACAGATCCTTGATGACGGCAGTTACTTGTTCACACATTGAAAACCTTAAAGCCACGGGGAGGAGATCCTGCATCAAGATATTATAGTCATGTGACTTGAGACCTTGAAGCCTCTTCTCCTTATCGTTGACGCACCTTGCTATGTTTGATGAATAGCCATCAGGAACTTTAAGCTCATTTAGCACTTTGCAAAATAATTCCAACTTCTTTTTGGACATACAGTACATTGCAGGAGGAAGGAAAACCCTGCCATTCTATAAATATTCTGGATGCAACTCATGTCGTATGCCCAATGCAGCTAAATCAAGACGACACTTCAAATTGTCCTTTGTCTTTCGATCATCTCCCATAACTGTCCCTATACAATTTTCACCAATATTCTTTCCGATGTGCATCACATCTAGATTATGGCGCAATAAATTGAATTCCCAATACGAGAGTGTGAAGAAAATGCTCTTCTTCTTCCAGGAACCTAAATCAACAATGTCATCACATTCATCTGCATCGATGTCCTCATCCCTTGCCCTTTTCTTGCCCTTTTTTATGGCCTCTGGTTCCTTACCATGATTGAAATTATGACCATATAGTCGCCTTAACACATCAGATCCTGACAAAATTACAAGAGCTTGTTCTCGTTCCTCCTTTCCATCAAATGTAGCAGTTTCTGCCCTGAAAGTGTGTGTGTATGGCAACCATCTCCTATGACCCATGTAGCAAAACTTTCTCCCATTATATAACCACCGTGAATTAGTTTGATCAGCACAACAAGGACATGCATTACGCCCTTTAGTGCTATAATCGGATAAATTTGCAAATGCAGGAAAATCATTGATCGTCCAAGTCAATGCAACTCGGAGACAGAATGATTTCTTAGTTGTCGCATCGTATGTTGGAACACCCTCCCACAACTGTTGGAGCCCATCTATTAAAGGCTAAAGATAGACATCTATATCATTTCCCGAGCTTTTTGGTCTAGGAACTATTGTGGATAAAATAAATGATGACGGCTTCATGCACTTCCAAGGGGGTAGATTATACGGGATCAACACTACGGGCCATATGCTGTATGTACTGCTCGTTTGCCTAAATGGATTAAAACCATCACTTGCCAATCCAAGTCGCACGTTGCGAGGATCCTCCGCAAAATTAGGGTATCTTTCATCAAATTTTTTCCATGAAACTGAATCCGCAGGATGTCTGAGAATCCCATCGTTCTTCCGACATTCAACATGCCATCTCATATCAGAAGAAGTCTTGGTCGACATAAACAATCTTTGCAGCCTCGGAATCAAAGGAAAATAGCGCATCTGTTTTGCAGGCTTCTATTTTCGCCTTGATTTAACTGACCCACTTATATCTTGATCTTCATTTGGTTTTCCTTTCTATTTCGAAGTCCCACAGATTTCACAGTTCTCAAGACTCTCCTTATCTCCCCTAAATAACATACAATCATATCGGCATGCTACTATCTTCTCATACCCCAGATCGAAAAATTTAAGAAACTGTTTTATTCCATAGGCTGAATTTGGGAGACAAATTTCAGGAAAAGCTTCATTCAACAATTTAAGTAGCATGGTAAAGGACTTGGCAGACCAACTGTTCAAACATTTGATCTGAAATAACCTTACGATGAATGAGAACTTTGAAAAAATTTTGCATTCACGATACAAGGGCGTACTAGCATCTTCCAACAACTTAGTAAATACTTCAAATTCTTTGTTAACTTCAGGATCTTCCCTTCCACGTTGGACTCCACCAGCAGTGTGCGGTGTTTCAGTCGGTTCATCATGGACTTGGGTTGTTGGAATATTTGTGTGGACTGGATTGTTATGAATTCCAAAAGCATCCCACACTAAAATTTGCATCTCATCAGCAACACTATCATCGTCAACTCCTAAGGATTCGTCTTCATCTTCTAAAACAGTCGGATCAACCGGAATGGATGGAAGACGCTCTCCATGGCACAACCAATTTGTGTACCCTTGTAGGAAACAATTAATCACCAAATGTGTTTGTACTTCGTTGCATGGAAGTAACTCACAGTTTACACACCGACGACATGGACACAAGATGAAGTTGGGATCACGTGAATGTTGTTTGGCGAAAATAATAAAATCTTTGACACCATCCCGATACTCCTTGGATAATCGTGACTTACTCATCCAACTTTTATCCATTTCAATAATATCACTAAATCTGGAAATAAAATTTCACTCATTACATTTTTAGTTTCATATCTCATAAAAGTGTGTACCTGACTGGATAAGTCAATTGAAAAAACATCCATCACAAAATACTTAGAAATTAAATTTTTAAAAACTTAAACCAGACATTTGTATCAGTCTAGATAAATCTTTAAAATGTGTATCACGTTGAAGTGGTTTATCATGACAAACTTTCAACTATGTAGAATGAGAATGCTAATCAAGAACTAATTTTTTCATCAAACTGATGTGGTTTATTAGTTCACTAGATTATTTAAAAAATTCATCTCCAAATCACGAAGGTAATGAAGAAAAAAAATCATGAACAAATTCATTTGCTTTATAAGATCAATAAGAATTCCATCAGCTTTAGCATTCGTTGCACACTTTAAAGTAGTTTTGCATTACTAAAGTTTTCTGTAACATGTGTTGCAATTAAACTAATGTCCTAATCGGTTTGACATAATATAAAAGTATTAGATCTAAATTCCTATTCACTATATGAGAAACAATCGATAGTGTATTTTTATGCTTCATAGGGATCAAACAAGTATAGTAAGCATGCTCAAATATGCTCCCATAGGCCAATTTGCATGAAACAATATGCTTAGAGACATGTACATACAATTGCTTCATGTTGCTTAAATCATAAGATACAAGTCTACTTCACTGAAGACTAAAGAAAACGATAGATATAGTTGGGTTCAGTAAGTTACTTTAAATTCAACACAATACATTACTTGGATTTAACTATATATATACCCAATATCAAAAAAATAAATATTAACAATAATTTTCTCTTATTTTCTAAGTCAAGGGTATTACAGTTGTTTAGAGTGAGCAACTGTAGAGTTAGCTCTTTCACAATATTATCCAAATGACCGTAAATCTAGTTCTAGTCTTGTTCTCCCTGCAATCAGCTGAAAGGGAATGACTAATGATATGATTAATGGTCTGTCGGAAGAGAACTATTAACATCAAAGAAGGATAGTTAATTAAAGACAACATCTTGATCACACAACACATTCACAATTATGTTCTTTAACTTTCTTTATAGGTTGCTGAAAGTGCATGTGACTTTTATTGAAAGAACTTATGTATTCCTTCTTCCAATAAAATTGAAATGTTAGTTTTTTAAATTAAATTAAATTATAAGGCTAGATGTGTTGAGAGAATATATCATACAGTACTGAAGATAGGAAAGAAGACTTCATCCTTCTGCTATTGATTGGTTATCCATGTAAAATAAAAAAAAAAGTTTCCAAAGTTGATCGTAGAAAATCTGCTCGGTGGAAAAAGCACTGCTAATTCAATTCTAGAGAATGCACTGCTTATCAATCCAAGAAGAATAAGAAAAAATATTAAAGATATGCTCCAACCTCCGAACTTGGATCATTACTAAAATTGCACAACCACAACCTTCTTGGTTAGACAAGCATATATGCTCAATAGATAACAGCGGCTCAACTGGGAACAAAAACAACCAATAATCTTAACCTACCAAAATAAAAGATTTAAAGTAATCAGGTTCACAAATGACTTCCTTTAAAGATTAGTAGATTAGAAAATATTTGGCAACATTCTGAATACACACAAACCATCTATCAATCAAGCTAAACTATAAGTAATCAAACACATCTGGGCATATTTCTTTCATGCTCTTTAACAGAGAACCACCATCTACATCCAATTACTTGGGGGCAATTATGAGTTCATTCTAATACTGGTACAACATCAGATGAAAAAATTATCTTGTAGTGCTGCATTGTTTATTCAAGAAGCACTATAATCTCTTTAAGGAACAAGTCAGTATTCTATGTAATTATGTTTGAATCTAAGATCGACTTTAGAACTAACATAGTAAGATGTCGAACATTCAAACAGACCAAAAAACAAAGCAAGAATACAACTGACATAAGAAAAGTATGATCTCCTAAAACAGAAACAAAAAGACAGATAAAAGCAAAATAACTTTGCATAAGCTTCCTTATAATTAAATGGCCAAAAGAACAAATCAACGAAACACAACTATGTTAACAAGGGTTCAAATAATAAACAAGAAATCAAAAAAATAACAATGGTATTAAAGGTGAAATATAGCTACTTACTACTTCCACACTGGAGGAAGCTTCTTGGTCCTCTTGTAGTAGCGGTGAATTCAGCTCTCAACAAGGATCAACCTGAACGGGTGCGAAATCGAAGAGGGAAATCGAAGATAAATGTGGGTTTCCGCTGAGATTGAGGGCGACGATGGAAAGAGGGATAAAATAGAGGGTTTCGGAGAGGGATCAAGTAGTGGGATTCGGAGAGATTGAGGGCGACGAGAGCGACGAGGGAAAGGGGGAAATAGCTAGGGTTTTGGGATTCGGCGCGAAGAAAAGGGGCGAAGCGAAACCGAAGGCGCGAATAGTGAAAGTAGAGAAAGAGATAATGGGAACTGGGGGAAATGGGCTGGGCCAAAAAAATTGGGAACCAAGACCGGCATTTGTAAACAAACGCCGGGATATGTTGGCTGACCCGCTGGCGCTTTGGAACAGCGCCGACCTATATTTGCCCTTTATTCCTATATCTTTAGTAGTGTACGTATTTTCTGTGTATTTTCGGCATTTAAAATTTTTGTAAATTATTTTTCCACTTTCAAATTCTTTTTGATAAAATATATTGTAGGATCTCCTAATAAAGCCTATTCTAATTGATAATTTTATTGTGACTATTTTCCAATGAATTTACATTGTAATTCAAATCCTATTATTATTATTATTATTATTATTATTATTATTATTATTATTATTATTATTATTATTATTATTATTATTATTATGTTTATGTTTATGATTATTATTATTATTGTTAATAAACTTTCTGTTTATAAACTTTTATTTTTGGAAGCTTATAGATCGTAATCTATATTGTATTTTTATTAGAGTATGGATTTATGTATATCATTTTATTTAATTAAATAATATGTAATATTATTTTGCTCCTTATTTTGGTTCGATTCAAATACAGTCTTGATCATTTTGTTAGGTGCTATATTCTATTGTATTTAGTAGTATTTGAGTATTAATTTAATGCATACAAATTGATTATTTGTATACTATATTATTGTTGATCTATTTATTCATTTATTTTTCTAAAACTCTAAACTCATTTTCTATTGGATTTTAAACCCACAACCCAACTAACCAATACCCTAAATCCATCCTATTCTTCTTGGGTTTAAAGCCCAATATACCCTAACCCGTTTGCCCCCAACCCATCACACTCCTTAACACTAATATATCTACCCCTATATATTTATACCCTGTATATATAACCCATACTGTATATCTCTCCCCCTCACAAAAACCCTAGCTGCCTTATATCTCCTCCACCTTTTCATCTTCATCCCTGTCCCCTCATCCTGATCTTTCCCTGTGCTGACCTCACCCCGTCACCGCCATACACTACAGTGCCCCTGTCTCCCCTTCTCTCTGTCGCGACCTCACAGCGACAGACAGCTCCCCTGCGACCTCGATTTGCAACGCCACAACACCAGTACCCCCACGTCACCCTACTCTTCTCGGAGTCGCGTCATCCAGCAGAGACACCTGTCTCCCCGTGCTGTTCTCTCTGATGCCAGACCGCAGAAACAACACACCGATAGCAAGCACTGCCGCCTTCGCCGCTGTGTGTTCAGCAGTCGCCAGCGAAACCCCGACCAACAGCCAACCCCCTGCATGCCTGTGCTGCCCTCTCCCGAAGCTAGTGAACCCCACTGCAGCAACAACAGCACCAGTCCGCAGCCAGCAGCTAGCACCCCCTTGTCACTGTCATCCTCCTGCCGTCGTCCCTCACCGCAGTGCATCCACATTCCCCCCGGCCACTGATCCTTGAGTGCTTGTGGTTTGGTTGATTTTGGCCAAGTGAAATATCGACCATCCGATCGATTTGATCATCCTGATCATCATGATCATCATCTCCTCCATCAGCAGATCTTGATCACTTTGATTCAGAACCATTTGATCTTCTCTTGATCATCATCATCTTCTTCATCTGCCCTTGATTTGAACCGTCGATCGTCCCGATGATGATCATCTTCAAGATCTTGATTTTTTAGATCTCCATCATCATCAGCTAGATTTGGATCGTCCGATCTAATCTGGCCTGATCGTGATCATCATCAATTCTTGGATCTAGCCGTCCGATTGTGTTCGTAATCTTGTTCGTATCCGCTTGCTCGTGTTATCGTGTTCGTGCCCAGGAATCTGTTCCCGTTATTCTCGTCTCTGCATCATTTTTGTTGTCAATTTCAAGGCAAGTAACTTGTATACCTTTTTGTTGTGTAATACAAGTACTAAATACCGCCTGTAGTGTAGTTGCTTCAAGATCTATTCTCATAAGAACCCTTGTTGGAACTTGTATCTATGTGTTGATCTGCCCGTAGTTATCTCATTACACACACGACATGAAATAAATTAGGAACACTAAGTTCTTGATGTATACATGCATGTTGTTCGTATGATGTCATATACTTGATCGTGTTAGTAATAGTATAAGTCGTTGTAGACTTGTTAAACGCCCTATACCATGTTGCTTGGACATCTAGTATACCATATTTTGTTTTTGTTATGATGTGAGTGTGTTTCATATAAACTAGTTGATTTTATGCATAAAGAAGATTTCTGTTTTTGCAGTTATCTCATTTTTGTTTAGTATTTTAGACCCTATTAAGGTCAATATATGAAAATTATTTTTGAATATAAATTATAGAGAATTCTGTCTACTTTCCAGAATTTCTGACAGAGCTCAATTTTGATCTGTGAGTTGCATGTTATTATTGTTTTACTACAAAGGTGTAGAAAAATTACAGATTTGGTTTTATGTGAATTCTGGACAGTAATTTATTTTTATACTGATGCTAAAGGTAATATTTTGATCAAATATTTTGCTGAGTATAATTAGACTTGATTGGGATCAACGCCTAATTTTTGTAGATTTAATTGATAACTTTTATAAACTATTGTATGCTTGCAAACAACCACTATACTTGTAGAATTTTCATGTTGTTCAGTAAAGAACCTTAATTTCGACCTGATTCTATTTGTTCTTTGTAAAAACTTTGTGAATATGAATTGTAGCCTGCTGTATCTATTTTATCTCCCTTTTGACGTATATGGATTTTGATTTATATTTTGTAATCTATTGCTGTTTTAGTACAGCTTTGTTTATGATTTCAGATTTACAAATCTGCAGTATCTTGCTGTTTTCTGATTTTATTTGATTATACTATCTATGTTGAAAAATTATGAAAATTTATTTGCTGATAATAAACATACTAGGGAATACCCCAGATTGGTTTTGGATTTAATCAGTAAGTTTTTATGTTGTTTTCCTGTTTATGATACAAACTTCTGATTTTCGGCTGAACATGTATTTTGGATACAATTCTGTTTTGAGTTCTGTTTTTATGAAATACCATATGACTTATATATATTTGCTGGATTCGGCTGAGAGTCTATTTTCTAGATTTTCTGACAGATCCAGGTTTGCATATGTGTGGCAACGGGAATCCCAGATTTGGTGCAAACTGTCTTGCTACACTGAACTAGAATTTTCGTTGTTCTACCCTTTTATGAGTTATCTGTCACCTGTGCATGTTTATCTTCCAACCTGAATCTGTTACTTGTTCATGACATGTTATTCTTGCTCTGTTTTTTGACATGTATATGCCTGTTTGATAATAATAATAAAATAACCAAACCGGGGTTAAGGGAAAGATCTAGTCGTGAAAAATATAGAAATGTGTACTTGGAAGGGGGCTCGTGTTTCCCACTTGATTATCTGTTATCTGTTAACTATTATATGATTATGCATGATCCTGATTATCTGTTTACCTGATTCCTAACTACATACTTCCTTATGAGAAGGTGTACTCAGAAGAGAGCTCGTGTTTCCCACCTGTTACCCAACTACATACTTCCTTATGAGAGGGTGTACTTGGAGGAAACCATAGGTCCTACCTGATACATGATTACCTGTTACATGATACCTGTACCAGTTTACCTGATACCTGAGTATACAGCTCTATAGAATCCGCTATGAAATCTAAACGAAAACTTGTTTGAATGTAGCAACCATGTGGTAAATAGATGGGACGCATGAAGTGCTACCTAGATAGAAATAAAACAAGACTTGACATAACATGACATCTGTTACATGCTTACCTGTACATGTTACCTGTTTACCTGCTTGCATGATACTTGACACCTGTTACATGTTACCCGTACCTTGTTAGCATATCATGTTACTTGATTCTGTTTCCTAATTTATGTTAGTCATTCTATTTTGTTATCATGTTTATTCCATGCTATGTTGCTTCTGCTGTTACTCTATATTTGTTTATCTTTTCTTGTACTTGTTCCTGCACTACAAGCGGTCCGTAACTTGCATTGACAGGTGTTTTGTTTCTTATTTTTGCTTTTCCTGCAATTTATTAAATTGCAGATTATGGTGATCAGCTGCCCGATGGAGTAGGTGATTAAAGATTCTAATTGGCTGGAGTTCTTGCTGCATTTTTTATCGCTTGTTACTTATCTTGAATAATTATAATTTGTTTCATGGATATTTGTATGGGGCTTTTTGTCCCAGACTTGTGTTTTGTTGCAGATGTGATTATTTGAAATTTAGTATTCTTGCTTCTTGTTTCAAGTAATCTTGCTGACTATATTGATTCAGTTATGCATGCATGGTTGACTACTTCTCATGGATATCTCTTGTTTATACTTGTTCTTGTTGTAAAGATCCTTACAGCTTATGACTGGTGAAAGCCATTCGCTGGACTTAGTTGCATATCTGTATTCCTTATTTTTTTTGGGAAGCGGGGAGTGACAAGCACTACCATCGAGCCTCCCCTATTGCGCCATCCCGCACCACTGCAGCCCCAACGCCAGCACCTCACCGGCATCCCCCTTGCTGCCAATTCTTGTTGCTATTCTCGCTGTTGTGCCACTGTCTCTTATGTCGTTGCTGCTGTTCTTGCTTTGTGTTGCACTGTCGTCGTCGCTTTCGCTGTCATGTGTTGTCGTCACTTTGCTCGTTGCTGCCGTCGGGACACTCTCGTTCACTTTATTCTTTCATATTCGGAACCATCGTTTATAAGGCAAGTTTTCCTTGAACTAGATTATTATTCTTGTTCAAGAATTTTTTTTTTCTCCACAAGTAGTTCCTATTTCAACTATCGTATTTTATTTACTTAATACCTCTCCAAGAAACTATTACGGATTCATCGGCGAAACCAAGTAGTAGTTTTCTTTTCGTGCTGTTTTCTTGACTCAAACCCAAGCCTTGTTATACATCGTCATATGCATACACTACATGAATACATGATTACAAACATGTTATATAGAGAATGATGATTTGAATGTTTTAGATTGGATGTGATGTTCATGCTATGTAAATAATAATTTGCCCTATTAACAGTAGAGTTCCACCCTTATGAGTGAGTATAATTTCCTGTTAATTAATTTCCATAAAGTTATATGCTTGTGCATCTCGTTTGTTGCTAATTAATAATAATCAACTTGCTAGCCTGCTGTTTATTCCATGTTGTATTGAGATTTTGACCCAGTTGCTGTTATAATTTAGTAGAACTTTGTAAATAACATTTGTATCCCTTTGAATCTAGTTTCCAGAACTTCTTACGAATCTAAATTTCGATTTGTAGACAGCAAATTATCACATTTTTAGTGCTGTTAGTTTTCTAATTTTCAGATTACTGTTTAGTAGCATATCGACACGATTAACTAATTAAAATATCGTGTTATCAGTAGAATAAAGACTTGAAATTTACCATGACGTCACTAGACATGATTAGGAGTCACTTTGATATTTTTATAAGATTAATTGATGATTTTCCAGACCTGTATATATGTGAGAACATGATCTTAGGTTTCTGCCAGAGCACTGACTTAGTAAAGAACCAAACTTTTGACCTTGTTACTGGTAATATTATTTAAAACTCATTAAATATGAGTTGTAGCCCTTTGTGTCTAGAATCCAGATTATCTGACGATTTTTTAATCTGACATATAGGTTGCAAGAAATTCATATTCTCGTGGTGTAACGTCTGAATTTCAGAATGCAGTTTGAAAATACATTACCATGTTTAACTAATTGACATAGTAGATTAAATTGAGAATTTAGACCTGAGATTAATCGTGTTGTTACTGAACATTGTTAAGACCTAAATTGTGTTTTTATAAGATTTTTTTAGGTGAATTTACAATATACTTTTATATATAATAATTTGACCCTAACATGCTGCCTGAATATGAAATTAGTAAAGAATGAGATTAAAAACATAGCTACTGTGCTTATAATATGTCATGTGAATATATGTCGGAACTGGCAGGGAGTCTAGCTTCTAAAATTCCTGACGAAACTGATTTCACTTTCCTGTAGCAATAGAAAAGTGAGTTTCAGTAGTGTACTGATGTACAGAAATTGTATGTCTATGTATTTAATATGCATAGGTCTATTTCTCGCATTTAATAAATTGATATATATACCATGTATTTCATATCTCTTGATACATCCTTGATCCTACTCTAATACCGTTCCTATGATTGCATGTCCATGTTTACCGACCATGTTACCATTCATGTTTACCGACCATGTTAACTGTTCATGTTTAATTGTAATAAAAGAGTAACAAGCTGGGGGTAATAAAGGAAAAGACATAGTAGTGTACAATATAAGAGAGTATACTCGGAAGGAGGCCCGTGTTTCCGGTATTACATGTTTACCGATCAAGTTACCAATCAAGTTTACTGATCAAGTTACTGATCATGTTACCGATCAAGTTATCGATAAAGTGTACCGATCAAGTTACCGTTCAATTTACCGATCAAGTTTATCGATGAATTTACTAACCAAGCTACCGATCAAGTTTACCGATCAAGTTACCGTTCATGTTTACCGTCCACTGATTATAGTCATAAGAATACCCGAGTACATAACTCTAAGAATTCACCATTAGAGTCTAAACATTCACTTGATTGTGTGCACCCGAACCTGTGTTACGGGACACAGGATTGCGTGCATTAGATGGGATCAGTAAATATTGATAGACTTATGGTTAACACTGAGCACATGCATGATTCCTGTTTACAAGTTACATGATCCATGTTTACATATTTACATATTTTTCCTGTTACTCGTTTACATGTTACACTTGTTACTTGCCCCATACTTGATCATAAGATTTCTTGTTCCTGTTGTTTTTTCTTTGTTATGGCCCTATTTAATTATTCACTGCTTATTACTACTTGCTCTAACGGACAACTTTTCCCCCACCTCTAGTTGATGAACTTACATGTACAGGAGAAGAATTGCCAAAAGGAATTAGTGACCAAGTATTCTACAGAATGGAGCTATATCATTAGACTACTATAATTATTTTTTTATGTTATTTCCTTTCCCGCATTGTTACTTTTTTCTTACTTTGTATTCCGGGCTTATATGACCCGAAGTTTACTGTCACGCCCCGCTTCCTGTTATACGAAAATACGACACATAACTAAGGCCCAGCGAATGATACAAACACATCATCCATAAGCTGTATATATAACTCAACAACAATACAGTTACAACCACGCAAGCATGTACAATCACAGACAGGATAATAATAAACTAAGGTACATTTCATAGCCAAAACTGGAAAGAAACATAGTTATGAGTCAAACACGTCCGGAATACAATAAAGAGTAGCATGAATAAAACATGAACTAAGGAAACATGATAATTAAACAAGACTAAAATACTTGATTAGCAACACCTTCGGGTAACTCTCCTTCCAGGTATGCAAGTACATTATCACTAAAGAAGAAACAAGAAGATGCCCGTTAATGCAAGTCATGGGCCCCAAGTAGTACAAGCTAGGGGAACAAGTACAAAACAAAACAAGAGGCAGGAAAAAGAGCAAGGAATCAAGTATCATGTACTAGGAGACAATACAATATATAAACAAGATCATGAACAAGACATCGTGAAACAAGTGACATGTAAACAAGTAAACAAGTAAACAAATCGACAGGAACATGTAACATATAATTGGATCATGTAGGTGCACGTGTTGATCTCAAGTCTTTTATTAACCTACTAGTGCAGCAATCATGCGTCCCATACCACATGTTTGATGCACGCAATCAAGTGAACATTTAGACTTAGTGGTGGATTTTATAGGTCACATACTTGGAAAAATATGTAAATTATATCTTGTATCGAGATACGTGCAATGTGGAACATGCAGAGTGTGAACTTGTTGTAATATCCCGGACGGATATTACATTGTATAAATTTATTTTATCTTTATTTTCGAAATTAAATTATTTTTTTTAAACGAATTATGCGAAGATTTTCGGTATACATGCATATATGTATTGTGTCAAGTAGTACATTATACAAATTGTGTGCTATGTATTTTGGATAAAATAGTTCTCCTTGTCATGACAAGCCTAATTAGATAGTTAGGCTTGTTGGAGGATTAAACTAGGGTTAAGTGTGCATGAAAGAATTAAGAAAAATTCTTCTAGAAGCTTGCACCATACCTCCACCTCACCATAACACCATACCTCCACCTCATTCCCACCTCCCCTAGGTGATGGCCGGCCTTGATTCAAGGAAGGGGGATTTTGCAATTTTTTGGGTGCAATTTTACACTCTCCACCCTCTCTCCAACCCTATAAATACCCCCTCCCTTCACTCATGTCTCATTTTTACAAAGACAAAAAGAAAAGAAGGAAAGGAAAAGAAAGAGAGAACAACCTTTAACTTGAGAGTTTTTATTGTAGGTTTTCTTAGGGATCATAAGAGCTTAGGGGAAGGAGAAGGTGTGCAAGCTAGTTCTTCCTTCATAGAAAATCTAGGTGGGGGGCTTATCCATTTCTTTTGATTCTCTTTGTTGATGTTGTTTTCCTTATGTGTTATTTTGGTTCTTTTGTCGGGTTGTTTGGTTGTGTTGTTGCTTTTGTGTGTGTTGTTTGTGTTAAACAACTTGAACTAGCCCTTGTGTGGAAAAAAAGAAAAGGAAAGGACCACATAAGAAGTGAATGGTAGAACCTCATAAACAACATAAAGGTGGAACTTTTGATAGTAGTAATTGTTGTTCTTGTTGTTGATTGGACTAAATAAACATAGGCATATGGTGGTTGTGTATACACCCATTTTGGGTTGTAGGACTTGATATTGGACTCATACATAAGCATATGGACATGTATACATACCCATTTTAGGTTGTAGGACATACAACTTGAACTACTTGGACTAAGAACATGCATATGAATGATTGAACCCAAGTTGGGGATTCTTTATTTTAGTTGCTTGTTCCTTTTTATTAATCATATGGGTGTAAGAAAAAGAACCCAACTAGGATGCTAATTCTAGTGTAGTATGATAAAGAAACTAATTTAAGTGATTAGTTGTAGAAGGTTAAAAAGATCGCTCTTTTATGATGACTAATTAGTATAGTTTATGTGGTAGGTTGATGCTTAAGTAAGTAATAAAAAGACCCATGCTTGAGTTTATCCATACTTAAAGTATAGTAGATAATCATGCTTGAGTTGTAGTAGATATCTTGCTAAATTGTTGTAAGAACTCATGCTATGTTGTAGATCATGCTTACCTTGTTATAAGATAAATTGTAGTATCCATGCTTAGGTTAAAGTAAGTATCCATGCTTCGGTGTACTAATTATCCATGCTTAATTGTAGAAATTTTCCATGCTTAAGTTAAAGTAATCACCCATGCTTAGTTGTAGCAATTTCTATGTTTATGTTCTATCCATGCTTAGGATGTGTAGGATTGATGTTTAAATTACCTATCATACCTAAGATTGTTGTAGAAAACTTAAGTAGCATTACCATGTTTAGAATGTTGTAGCTTCCTACTTGAAATGTATACCATGCTTAGATTAATGCTAAGTAGCATTACCATGTTTAGAATGTTGTAGGTTTCTACTCGAAATGTATACCATGCTTAGATTAATGCTAAGTAGAATTACCATTTTTAGAATGTTGTAGGTTTCTACTTGAAATGTATACCATGCTTAGATTAATGCTAAGTAGCATTACCATGTTTAGAATGTTGTAGGTTCCTACTTGAAATGTATACCATGCTTAGATTAATGCTAAGTAGTATTATCATGTTTAGAATGTTGTAGGTTCTTACTTGAAAAGTATACCATGCTTAGGTTAATACTTAAGTAGTATACCATGTTTAGGATGTTGTAGACTCATGCTAAGTATATATCCATACTTAGATTGTTGTAAGATTTATGTTTAAATTACCTACCATGCTTAGGATTGTTGTAGGTTCATGCTAAGTATACATCCATGCTTAGATTGTTGTAGGATTTATGTTTAAATTACCTACCATGCTTAGGAATGTTGTAGGTTCATGCTAAGTATACATCCATACTTAGATTGTTGTAGGATTAATGTTAAATTACCTACCATGCTTAGGAATGTTGTAGGTTCATGCTAAGTATACATCCATGCTTAGATTGTTGTAGGATTAATGTTTAAATTACCTACCATGTTTAGAATGTTATAGACTAATGTTGAAGTTGAAAACCATGCTTAGGAATGTTGTAGATATATGATATGTCGTATACTATGCTTAGGAATGTGTAGGATTAATGTTAAATTACCTACCATGCCTAGGATTATTGTAGGAATGCTCAAATAATATACCATGCTTAAGATTGTTGTAGAATGATATTAAGGTGGTATACCATGCAAAATGTTGTAGGTTAAAGTAGTAAGGAAAATCATGGTTTGTTGTATACCATGCTAAATTGTTAATGCTCATGGGTAAGTTGTAGCAATCAACCATGCTTAAAGTAGTGGGAGTTATCCATGCCTAAATCTAGTAGCTATTCATGCTTTAACTTATAGTGGCTTTCTACTTAAGTTGTATTTATGTTGTAGTTGTAGTGTTAACAAAGAATCTTCATGTTGTAGTGTAGTGTTACTGAAGAACCTTCATGTTGTAGTTGCAATATTGTGTTGTGAAGTAGTTCTAATTAATTCCCTAGAAGGAATCCCATGTTTGAGATTACATAGGTAGAGCCATGCATGTTTGAATGGGGTATTGTAGCATTCTAGTTAAAAGAACCATGCTTGAATTGTATAGGGTAGTGAAGGATTAAAAAGGAACCATGAACCCATGCATCTAGCTCCTAGGTGATTCTAGCTCAAACTTGAGAGAGAACCCAAGAATCTAGTTGTATGTAGTTCTAGTATGTTTTTGGAAAAGAAACCGTGGATTATAGTTGTGTGAGGTTCTACTTGAAATTGGACCATATCAGGCGAACATTCCTCACCTTCATGGGTAGTATGGGCTGGGAAGGTCGCTAGTAATTATTAGCTCGATAAAAGTTGTTACGTCGCTTTGGGCTTCTCACGGGTAGAATGCCTGTTTTAGGCTATCAGTAGATTCTTCTGTTGCTTCTAATTATAGAAGATCAAGTTTGCTAGTAAGCACATTTGGTTGCTTCTAGGTCTGATTACCTGTATGGTTGTTTTTGAATGTGTTATTGCTCGTACGCGGCTCAACCGGCCCGTGCGTAGCTGTTGGTCTCATATGCGGCTTATTTGGCTGGTATGTATGTTGTTGTCTCATACGAAGCCCACCTGCCTCGTATGTAGTTGTTGTTTCATACGTAGCTTATTGGCTCGTATGTGTTCGATTTACTCGTATATAGCTTATTAGCTAGTACCAACTTTGTTATGCTCGTCTAGGGTGATATTATTACCCTAGGGGCTATCGACCATCAAGACATATGTTTTCTTACTCCGAAGGGACTGTGGACGAGTCACTCCTTGTGTACCGTCGGATCTTAACCGGTGTAGGTTGATCGCGGACCGGAGTATAGACGGAATCCAAGTTCAGGGTAGTGGCATGCAGGTACATTCGTATTGCCGGGGTCTTGGATCGATAAGCCATGAATCAGATTCTTAGGGATTCTGGTAGTCTAGGATGAGCAGCCTAGTAGAGTTGTCTTGCGAAGTCTAACTTAAGACTCAGCATGTTGTGTAAGTTCTGTTGTTATCCCTCAGTTTGTTTAGGGTTAGTGACATTGTTAAGGTAGTAACTTCTGGCTTTATTACTTAACCTTTACTTTTCGCTGAAGGGAAGGAGTTGGTATTAAGGGTGATTCCTTATGATCCGACCTGTCCTATAGGCCTACATTAGGCGGTGTTATTGGGTTGTACCCTTCTTGTCAAAGGGATACGGTCTGTGACATCTCACGAGCTAGGAGCACGGGATCCGAATCTCGTCTATTAATTTCTGCAAGTACCTTGATAAGCGGGAGCAATTCCTGTCGGAGCCAGGGGGATGGACCCCCCCCCCCCTGGAACTCCGTCTTAGCTTGTATCTAAGGGCGAGGGCCATAGACTACTGTCGGGCTAGGGGGCGGCTGGGAGGCTTCGAGCTAACCTGATTTTGCGGTAACTCCAAAGATTCGTCAGATATTTGAGGAAGGTCTGGTATGCCTAGCGGGACTAGACCGTTGTAGGGCCACCTCCTCAGTCATGTTTAATCTTCATAAACAAGTTGAGTACAAGAGTAGAACTCATAGCACGGGTTCAAATCCCTATGATGAAGAGACGGCTTGAGATGGGCACATGTAGTATGGGCTGCATGTTGCTTCGGAGACTTGCTGGCATTAGAATAGGAACATCCTAGCTTTAGTTAATTTGGCATTAGATTCTAGTCATAGCACTCACGAACACTTAAATTACACCAACACATTTGCCATGATTGTATGTTTGTTTGGGGAGACTCACTGCTAAGTTGTCAGCCTTGAAGCGTCAGTGAATACTGACGTCCCCACTTCAATAGGTACTGGATCGCAGAAGTACAGGTGCGAGGTTCAGGAGGACTCAAGGCAAGGATAGCGAGGAGTCGATGTCATTTAAGTTCCGTTGTAATGATTATGCTGATTATCTATTGTTGAAAAATACTCAAGTGAGAATTACCAAGTGTTGTTCTTCATTCCTTGTACTCTGATGTAAGTTGTTGAAAGTTGTAACACTTGGGATTATAAAGGAATTTTGTAACACTGTTGTAATGTATTACAGTTGTATAACATTCAGACTTGTAAAACATTTTGTGTTGAATAAAAAGTTTTAAATTTTCCTGTTTTTCTGTGTATTGTGACTAATTGAAAAAAAGATTCTAGCTTATGTCATGGTTTCCCAGTATATGGAAATCGAGGCATTACACTTGTAATGTGAATATGTAAACCTGTAATTTTCAACTTGCAACTTGTATGCTTACAACTTGCATCGGGAAACAACGAGTTCCCGTCCGAGTACGCTCTTCTATTCACTACTAAATCTTTCCTCTTATACCCCGACTTGTTACTTTTATTCCTATCAAATATGATCATGATGCAATGAGAACGATATGAAGATATGATCCGAGAATATAAAGGAATTATGCACGGAACAAGTTCTAACTCATGAGATGCAAAAACACGCAGATAAATATTAAAAACAACCCAACACCAGTTCTAGACAGCAAGACGTTGTTGCACCAAAACTAGATTTTCCGTTGCTACAGAAAGCAAATCAGAAATCGTCAAATGTTCTAGAAACTAGATTAAGGGGACTATTTTTTCTATTCACAAAGTTCTGAGTTTTAATGTCATTTACTGGGTCTAAATTTTATTACAAGTTCGAGTCAACAGCATTTCACGGTTTTGTAACACTCGATTGTGATCAATAGTATATTCTAAATTTAATCAGGATAAAAAGTATTATAAAAGCACTCTAATACTATTACGGAAAAAACAATTCATGCACAACATCATGTATAATTCTAAGAGTATATATGTGTGTATCATCGTGTTCGTGTAATGCATATGACAATAAAGTATTTGCGATCATATGCAAATATGGAATTGACGAAACAATGGATTTCAATACAATCGAAATTGAATTTGCAATGAATAATCAAGAAGTTTACTTGCGGTATCTTCAAAGAAAAGCTTGTACTAGATAAAAGAGTTATACAAGGAGATACTTGCCTGGTTGCCGTTCTGAATGCGAAAACAATGAATAATGGGATAAGAATCCCGGTGGCAACGGCAGTGAGCAAACAATCACGATTATCACGATTGATCGTTCGTGATGAACGGTGCTATTCTTGATGTTGAGTTGATGATGATCAAGTGATCGGGTGCTAATCTTGATGGCGATGATTAAGATAAGATTGAACGGTTGATAATGAACTTGATGATGTGGGATAATCAAAATAGAGGCACAGATTTTGATGTCGATGGCCAAGATCAAGTTGTCTTGAAGAACAGAGCTAGCGACTAATCAACCCAAGAACAGGGCTCAGGTGATCGGGTGGCCGACAGTGGGATGGGGCTCTGGTGGTGGTCGACGGCAGCACTGGAACGGCAATGGGAAGTTGAACAGGGCTGACGTCGGGTATGCTGCAATAGCGACATGCATGGAATGATGGCAGCGGGGAGGAACAGGAAGATGGCGATGACAATGGCGATCGTTGATGCTTGCGGGAGGGCGGAGACAGGGACAGTGTGTCAGCGGTGTGAGGTGATGCTCAGGCGATGCGAGTGAGGACAGGGCTGAGCGAGCTTGATGTCGGCGACTGAGGGAGAGAGGATGAGCGGGTTGGAGACGGTGGTGAGGATGACGGTCGGGGGCGGCGATGCTCTGGCGTGCGGAGAGGCTCGGGAGTGAGCAGGCGGGACGAGGAAGACAATGGGTTCTGGAGTGGCGACTGTGGGGCGCGCTGTGGTGGCTCGAGCAGGAGGCGTTAGGAGGTTGATGGAAGGTGGGGTCGAGGGTGCAGGTGGCGTTGAGGAGGAGGGCAAGCGGAGGAAGACGAGGAGCTCAGGGGTTAAGCAGAGGCTGTGGAGCTTCAGAGCTCGGCAATGGCAAGCGACAGTGTGAGAGAAGAAAAAGAAGAGAAGTTGGGTGCTCTTTTTTGGATTAGGAACAGAGTAAAGAAAAAGAGACAGTGGGGATGAGAGAGAGAATAATGGGGAGAGAAAATAGGGGTTTTAATTAATTAGAGTTGATTAGCAATGGGGGTTAATAAAGATGAAAGGGATTTGAGAGGTAGTTATGATGTAGTAGGGGTGTGGGGTTACGGGAATATGAAGAGATTGGGGGTTGATCTAGTCAACAAGCAGATGATGGGGGGAGAATTGGTTAGTGGGTTGAGTTGGGTTAACGTGTTTAGGTACACCAATGCGGGTTTTGGGTTTTGGGTTTAAGCTTGGGCATCCAAAAGAGATCCAATAATAGGATGGGCTTCAATGATTGGGCTCAAGAATAAAATAATAATAGTAATACTAATATTGGCTGGGTTGGGCTTCGAAATTGGGCTTTACAATAATAATTGGATAATTAATGATTAAATAGTTAATTGGGCTTGAAAGAGAACAACCCAAGATAAAAATAAAATAGCCGGATTAATGAATCAACTGGAATACAAAATTGAAGAAGAAAAACAGAACGATCCAAAATAGAATAAGGTAAAATAAAAATAAAAATCCGTATAAACAGAAGCAAAGGTTCCATTTATTTATGTTCTCCCAGATGTTGTGTAACGCCCCGATTTTCATACACTGGGAAACCGTGACATAAGCCAGAATCTTTTCCTTAAATTTGCCACATTACAAAGAAAAGCATGAAAATTTAAAACTTTTTATTCAACACAAATGTATTACAAGTCCGAATGTTATAAAACTGCAATACATTATATCAGTGTTACAATAGTTCCTTACAAGCCCAAGTATTACAAACTTTCAAAAAATTACATCAGAGTACAATGAATAATATATAACACTTGGTACTTTCACTTGGATGCTTCTCAACATAAAATAAATTACAACATATATTACAATTGAAACGAACTCAACACTTTGCTTCTCTTGCCTTGAGTCCTCCTGAATCCTGTACCTGTAGTTTACAATCCAGTACCTATTGAAGTGGGGACTCAGTACATATACAGACGCTTTAAGACTGATGACTAGCAGTGATTCTCAACTTTAAACAAACAGATTGATGAAAAGAGAAAAGTGTATATATAATTGATGTGTCAGTGTATGCTATGACTTAGACTCTAATGCAAGATTAACTAATGCAATGATGCTCTTATTCTACTGCAAGCAAGTCTCCGGAATAGTATGCAGCCCATACTACATACGCCCCATATCAAGCCGTCCCTTCATATATAGGTATTTGAACCCGCGCCATGAATTTTACTCTTGTACTCAACCTGTTTATGAAGATACATCGTGACTGATGAGGTTGCCCTGAAACGGTCTAATCCCACCATTCGCAGTCATATAGTGGTGTCTCCGTTTGCCACTATTGCTCGGCGTACCAGACCTCACTCAAAAATCTGACGAACCTTCATAGTTAACTACAACACAGGTTAGCTCGAAGCATCCCCTGTGGCCCCCTAGCTGATAGACAGTAATCTATGGCTTGTTATCCTTTCTTGACATAGAGCATGACAAAGTTCTGGGGGTCCATCCCCTAGCTCCGACAGGATACTTCCCGCCCTTATCATGGCACTTTAGAAATTAACAGACGAGATACGGATCTCGTGCTCCCAACTCGTAAGAAGGCACAGACTGTATCCCTTTGACAGGAAGGGTGCAACCAATAACACCACCTAGTGTTGGCCTATAGAATAGGTCGGATCATAAGGTATTACTCTTAATACCAACTCTTTCCCTTCGGAGAAATGATAATAAATAAAGGTTAAGTAGTAATAGCCATAAGTTACTACCATGACGATGTCACTAACCCTAAACAATCCGAGGGATGACAACAGTACTAACACAACATGCTAGGTCTTAAGTTAGACTTCGCAAGATAACTTTACTAGGTGCTCAACCTAGACTTACCAGAATCCCTAACGACCCTGTTCATAGCCTATCGATCCAAGACTCCGCAAATACGAACGTATTCGTATGCTACTTCCCTGAACCTGGATTCCGTCTACACTCCCGGCTCGTGATAAACCTACACCGGTTAAGATCTGACGGTGCACGAGGGGTAACTCGTCCACAGTCTACGAGGAGTAAAATAAATACACGTCTTGATGGTCGATGGCACCTAGGGCAATGATATCACCCTAGCCGAGCACAATAACTGCGTACAAGCTAATAAACTACATACGAGCAAAATAACTTACATACGAGCCGACTAGCTACGTAAGAGCCAAACGAATTACATACGAGCCAACTGGCTATGTATGCGATAAATGAGTCATATAGAGCAACCATAAAAGTCTTCAGACAATCTAGAAGCAAAATAACATGCTGCTAGCAAAACTTGATCTTTTATATTTAGAAGCAACAGAAAAATCTTCTAATAGCCCAATATAAATATACTACTAATGAGAACTTGATCTTTTATACACAAAGGCAACATAAAAAAGCTTTCTTACAACCTAGAAGCGATTAAACATGCTACTCTTATCGGAATCAAACAAAATGTCCTATTATACTCTTATCGGAATCAAACAAAATGTACTACAACTTTCTAGTTAACAACTTTTTCAGATTCCTTATGGAATTCAAATCCCTGCTCTTTGAGCACAATTCAAGAACAACAAAAGACAGCACAAGCTGAAACTTGTTACGCTCGTAACTTTTGCTATACTTGTCGGAATCTAACAAAATTAGACATTTTGAAAAGGGGAGAACATCTACTACAATTTTCTAGTTGACCACTTATTCAGAATCCTTATAGATCTCAAAATCCATCTCTTTGAATAAAAATTCAAGAGCAACAAAAGGACAGCAAAATCTACAGCAAAAGCTGAAACTTCTAAAGGTCGTAACTTTTGCTATACTTATCGGAATCAAACAAAATTGGACATTTTGGAAAGGTAGGAACATATACTACAACTCTCTAGTTGAACACTTTTCAGATTCCCGAAGAAACTCAAAATCCAACTCTTTGAACACAATTCAAAAATAACAAAAAGCACAGCTGAAACTTGTAAAGCTTATAACTTTTGCTATACTTATTGAAATCAAACAAACTTGGGCTTTCTGAAAAGGGGAGAACATCTACTGCAACTTTCTAGTTGACCACTTTTTCAAATTCCGTAAGGAACTCAAAATCCAGCCCCTTAAACACACGCAAAAGTTAACCAAAATAGCATTTTTGTTGCAAAACTCGCTGTTTTGGAGAAACAATTTGTTTAACCATTTAATTAACTAAAAATTCTATAAAAGTTAGACCATTATAATAACATATATGAGAACCTTTAAAATTAATTTGTGCTCAAGATTTCAACTTTAGCACAAGTAATTAATTCTAACCGTATAAACTACAAGATTGAATCTTTAGTGTTTATTTTGTGTTCTACTACTTCAATCTTTATATGCCAATTATTCTAGTCCGTCCATTCTCATATGCACATGGTTTTAGTCCAATTTCTTTAACATACAGCAATAAAAACAAATAAATCAAACACAAAAGTAGAGAAACCCCCACCCAACAATTTGTAGGAAGCTCTCTGAACAAGAAACTCAGCAAGATGAAGTTGCTGTTGTAATTTTGTAAAAATCATAATACATGCAACACTTATCGCAATCTAACTAAATTGGTTTTTTTTAGAAAGCTAAGAACATCTACTACAGTTCTCTAGTTGACAACCTTTTCAAGTTCTTTATGGAACTCAAGTAAACTGAATTTTTTACACCTAGAACAACATGGAAGTCTTCTGAGAACCTAGAAACAACAAAGCATGCTACTACACTTGATCTTACCCATAACATAGAAGTAACATAAAAATTCTTTTAGCAACTTAAAAGCAATATAAACATGCTACTAACAAAAACTTGATCTTTTATAAACATAAAAATATTCTAACAACCTAGAAGCAATTAAAGCACACTACTAAAAATTGATCTTTCTACACTTAGAAGAAAAATAGGATTTTTATTTCCCATGAAAGCAACATAAAGCTCTCTACTAAGAATTTGATCTTCTTATACTTTGAAGCAAATAAAAGTTAATTTTTTCACAACCTAGAAGAAAAATAAAGACATAATCTTCCACTAGAATCAATATAAAGACATGTTAAAAAGCATACACAACCTATAAAGTTAGGTTCTTAGTTAATTAAAACTACTAGAATGGGTCCTTCTGCAACTAGGACACATACCACAATAATATACCAATAAAATGGTTTCTTTTACACTACAACAATCAACATCTTAGAGATGGGTTCTCTTTAACATAGTAACCCAAAAATGAATTTTATTAACATAAAAAATGAGTTCTATTAACATATTAATCCCAAAAATGGGTTCTTCAGCATACTAATATCAAAATAAGTTCTTTTAACATACTAAGCCCAAAATGAGTCCTTTAACATACTAACTATAAAATGGTCTCTTTTGACATACTAACCCAAAATGGGTTCTTTAACATACTAGCAACAAAAATGAATTCTTTTAACATATTAGAAAACAACACACAACCTATTACTAAAAGACCTATCCATTATTAAATTTGTTGAGTTCTACAACCTGAAACTTGGAATGTAAACATTCTCAATCCACCAATTTTTATATGCACTTGAAATAGTCCATGTTGTTAGTTTTATTAGCAAAATAACAACAATTTCAACAATTAACAATAACAAGTATTAAAGATTTAATCTTTATGTGTTTTATTTGAGTTCTACCGTTCAATCCTTTTATGTGATCAATTTTTATTCACAACCATTCATATGCACAATATTCTTAGTCCAAGTTGTAAAAGAATGAGAACAATTATAACCATAATAACAATTAACAACAAATGTTCACAAAAGATTCAATCTTTATGTTGTTTTATTTGGGTTCTACCATTCAACCTCTTCATGTGATCATTTGATTCAAACTACTCATATGCACAAGATCTTTAGTCCAAGTTGTTCTTAAAACTTAACATACATTAAGAAAACAAACAATAAAACAACAACCAATAAACTACGAAGAGAAACCCCCACCTTGATTTTATAGTAGGAAGAACTAGCCTAGCTTCCTTCTCCTTCCTCCTAGCTCCTACTTGAACCTACAAATGAGAACTCTCTCTTGTTAAAACTTCTCTCTTTTTTTTTGCTTTCTCTTTCTCTTTTTTTTTCTTTTTCTTTTGCAAATGAGACGAGGGGGGGGGGGGGGGGGGGTGCTATTTATAGAAAAAGAGAGAGTGATTGTGAGAGTATGAGAGGGTGTGAGGGGTGAACTAGGGTTTGGCACTCATTTGCCTTGGGGTATTGGCCGGCCAAAATGGTGAGGGAGAGGGGTGAAGGTGAGTGTATGACTTAGCTTAGGTGAGAAGGAAAGACACCTATTAATACAATTTGTATTTCTAATAATTATATAACCTATGTTTATCCCTCCCAATTAAATCCTAGCCGTTGATCTTTGATCAATCACGACAAAAATAAAGTTATTTTTGTCCAAAACACATACTACATGATTTGTACAAGTGTATGAAATCGATACAATAAGTATACGTATATAAGTCTATGTATACAGATTACGTTTATTAATTAAACCGAACAATCCGCACAAATAATATTTTAATTCTGAAAATAAAAAAATAATAATAATAAATAATATTTATATCAGTTCGGGAGATTTCAGCACAAAATTGATACAATACGTATACATGCGTGCTAGTATATAATTTTCATTAGTTAAACCGAGTAATCTCCATAAAAAATATTTTGATTTTGAAAATAATAATAAAATAATAATAATAACAATTTTATTATCAGCTCGGAAGATTTTAGTATGAAATTTGGTACAATACGGACATATACAGACTATTACATATATACAAATAATGTTTACTAATTAAACTGAGTAATATCTTCCAAAAATATTTCAATTCTGAAAATAAAAATAAAATAATAATTTTTAATATCAGACCGGAAAATTACAGATATTTTCTCAAAAATGCATATTATATGATTTTGTACAAGTGCACAAAATTGGTACAATACATATACATACTTACTAGTATATATATACAGATAATGATTATTTATTAAAACTAAGTAATTTCCATAAGAAATATTTTAATTTAAAAAAAATAATAATAATACAAATATAATATCCGACCGGGATATTACATACCCAATGCCCCAGCTCGCCTCTCCTTCTCCACTATTTGTCTCGGATGTCACCGATCCTACCACCCCCTTTCCCTTGTCCATTGTTGAAGCCACTATCAATGGCTGATCCCCTTCGTGGTCCGAGGTTGAGGTCTCACTCCCCAAAGAAACTCGAGACATCTCGTAAAATATATAAAAGAGAATATATATTTACCGTGAGGTGAACGCTACGGTCGGAATATATCGCCGGAAAATCAAATGCTTGGCCGCGACCGATAGTTGAGCCACCTAAGAGAGAGAAAAATTTTCGAGAGTAAAAGTAAAGAATGAGAGAATGGAGTGGGGGGTGAAAACTTATAGAGAGTGAGGGGCGTCGCTTGGGCTTTTGTGACCTTTGGGCCCCCAAGACCAGTAAAAAGCCCAAGAGAACATTGAATACTAAGCGACATAATATGTAAAGGCGGAATTTCAAGCAACGCCAACAAACCTGTTGACCGGTCACCCGCTAGAACAGAATACTCCACCTCAAAGTTCGCGCCTGATCAAGATCAAACGGCCCAGATGTTGCCCCGTCCATCGGAACCAACATCCGAGCAAATGTGTCCCCGAATGCAAAATTGGGGAAAACTTCATCTCAATATTCGCGCCTGATCAAGATCAAATGGCCCAGATGTTGCCACGTCCCTCGGAACCAACATTCGAGCGAACGTGTCCCCGAATGTGAAATTGGGGAAAAATCCATCTCAATATTCGTGCCTGATCATGATCGAACAACTCAGATGTTGCCACGCCCCTCGGAACCAACATCCGAGCAAACGTGTCCTCTAACGCAAAATTTGGGAAAACTCCATCTCAATATTCATGACTGATCAAGACGTCCCTCGGAACAGACATCCGAGCAAACATGTCCCCGAATGCAAAATTGGGGTAAACTCCATCTCAATATTCGTGCCTGATCAAGATCAAACGGCACAGACGTTGCCACGTCCCTCGGAACCAACATCCGGGAAAACGTTTCCCCGAACGCTAAATTAGGGAAAACTCCATCTCAATATTCGTGCCTGATCAAGATCAAACAGCCTAGATCTTGCCACGTGCCTCAGAACCAACATCCGAGCAAACCTGTCCCCGAACGCGAAATTGGGGAAAACTCCACCTCAAGATTCGCACTTGATCAAGATTAAACGGCTCAGATTGAGCCATGTCCCTCGGAACCAAATTCCGAACAAACATGACTCCGAGCGTGAAAATGGAGAAAAACATTGCCCTAAGATTCGCGCTCGATCAAAATCAAATGGCTCAGATTGAGCCACATCCCTCGGAACCAAAGTCCAAGCAAACGTGGCTCCTAGCGTGAAAATGGGAAAAACATTGCCTCAAGATTCGCACTTGATCAAGATCAAATGGCTCAGATTGAGCCACATCCCTCGGAACCAAATTCCCAGCAAACGTGGTTTCGAGCGTGAAAATGGGGAAAAACATTGCCCCAAGATTTGCTCTCGATCAAAATCAAATGGCTCAGATTAAGCCACGTCCCTTGGAACCAAATTCCGAGCAAACTTGGCCCCGAGCGTGAAAATGGGGGAAAACATCGCCTCAAGATTCGCACTTGATCAAGATCAAACGACTCAGATTGAGCCACGTCGCTCGGAACCAAATTCCGAGCAAACGTGGCCCCGAGCGTGGAAGAGGGGGAAACACCTCCTCCCGATGTGCACTCACGATCAGAGCGTCCAGATTAAGCCACGTCATCAAGCGCCTGATCAACTGTCTGATCGTTCGGAAAATCACGCCAATGACGTGATCGACGCTCCAGATTGTGCGATGTCTGTATATATTTGATTAATTCTTTTATTTTTGTTATTAAATCGAATTAATTATTTAAAAATTTCAAAAAATAGTTAAAAATTCAAGAAAATATATTTAAATTTCTAAAAAAATAATTATAAACTTGGGAAAAATATTTTTAAGCTCCTGGAAATATAATTATTAGTTAGAATGGTTAATTAATAATTTTTGAAAGTAGATTGTTACTTTGCAAAATTGAGTAAATAATTTGAAAATTAATTTAAAAATTAGAAAAAAAATCAGTGGGAAATCCAGAAGATCCCACAAACACATCCGAATACAAGGCAGGCTCAATTAAACGCTGCTAAGCCCCGCGATCAATTCTGAAGCTCCTAAGAACGCTGATTAAATCTTGTACGCCATTAAAACAAAAGACTACTCCTCAAAGGTTTTAAACTCAGTCTTCGAGAGTGGGGGACTCGTGATGTGGCTAAAATTAGGATTAAATCAAGACCGTTCAAACTGAGCACGAATCTTAAAGTTCTCAAGGGTAAAACGATAATTGTACCTACAAACGGGTCTGAAATGGAAACTGGGTTTCTCTACAAAACCCAGTAATCCAAAAACGGATCTATCCAGTTGGGCGTGGGTGGCAACCCATTTCAAACCAGCCCAGATATTTAAAGAGTCATTCATATTAATGATTATCTCTAAGAAGCGGTTTAAACTGCATCTCTTACCATGGAACGAGTTTAAACTCTATATATCTTATCCTAAAATATCGGAACATAGAGATAAATGATTATCTCTAAATTATCTCGTAAGGTGACTATAAATACCCCTCTCCCCCCACCATAACTAGGTAATCAATATTTTCCCACATAAATGCTCTTTCATAATCATCCTGATTACTGACTTGAGTGTCGGAGGGTTCGTCATCGGGATCCATCCCCGTTTATCGAACTTTTTGCTGGTCAACGACAGTGGCAAGAAACCAGTTAAACGCCGGTGAAAGTGAACAGGTTTGCCTTTATTGTTTCCAAAAGAATCCACAAATTCATCTGTTTGCTCCCACACCAAAATCAGCAGCAACAGATTGGTGCTGTCTGTGGAAAACGAAAAAGAAATCCAACCTTTCTGCACCAGTGAAGTTAATTTTCGAGCCATGCCCCCAAAGAAGGGAAAGGCAGTGGCCTCCAGCCATAGAGCCACTACTCTTCCTCCTCCTCCTCAACTCCATGATGTTCCTCTTCAACCCGACCAGCATGTTCAGTAACCACAACCTGAACATCCTCTCTCCCAACAACCTCCTCCTCTGCAGGCCCCTCCTTGGGTCTCGAGGGGCTGCACTGGGCAGCTCTCGTCGAAGTCATTCCCAGCAACACCCTCATCATAATCATGTCTCGATTCACAGTGCCTCCTCTGACTCAATGGCCTCCCACAGTCCCCCAGGGCCGCAAGACCTTCGTCAGGTCATCGTCGGCCATCGGCAGGGGATAGATCTCTGAACTCGCTTGAATGAGAGGCGAGCCGCTGAGGAAATCCCTCACCGTGAGCGCCAAAAGGTTTCTAGAGGACGGCCCCCTATAGGCCAGGGCCTAGAAGATCACACTCCCCAAGGAGGGGAAGAGAATCTCCTCCCTGCAGTCGCCGGAGAAGCCGTAACCTGATAAGTCGGCCAGCACCGAGGGACCACCGAGACGAAGGGGCACCTGTTACTCGGGCAGAGCTCTGGGAATTTAAGGACGACATTCTTTGAGCCCTAAATATCGCCACTAGTCGTGATCGCCGCTCACCTAGCCCTCTCCATGCTCCAAGTCATCACCAACACACACCTAGTCCTCGTCGCATTGCTCCTCATGAAGGAGAATCTCGAGGGTTGGCTAGATCCCACTAGGTGGAAAACTCGGTCCATCATCGTCTCCACGAGATGGAAAGGCACCTTGGTAGACCAGACAAAGAAGAAGAGCAATGGGTGAGGAACTTTCGCTCGAGTAGGCCTCCATTCTCCCGAACCATTATGGAAGCCTCGGTCCCAGAAAATTTTAAACCCCGTCACTTTGAATCGTACAATGAGGAGTCAACCTCGTTGACCACATCGAGAGTTTCAAAACTCTCATGATGATCCATCCTGCTTCGGATGCGCTCTTTTGCAAAACCTTCCCGGCCATGCTGAAGGGACCTACGAGAGAATGGTATTCCCGACTCCCCCCGCCTTCATCTTCTCCTTCGATCAGTTTGAGTAGCTCTTCCTTACACATCTTTGCTAAGACTTAATTAGAGGAAGGGCGAGCGTTTAAGGGACTATGTCAAGCGCTTCACCACCGGGTCTCGGTCAATCGCCTTCCTAAACCAGTCGGTAGCCTCTGCTGTGTTCTGACACAACATCAACCATGCCAACTTGAAGGCATCTCTCGCTAAAAAGCCACCTCGAGACTTCTCGGAACTCCTACTGAGGAGCGAGAAATATATTAGGGCGGAGGAGGCCCTCCTACCACTTGATCAGAAAGAGCCCCCGTCCGGGAACAAACAGAAAGGTACTGAAGGAGAAGGGGCTAAGAAGCTTCAGAAAGATAATGGTGGTCAAAGCCGCCCTCCTACCCATTTTGAGAAGTTTACCCCGGATAATGCTAGTGTTTCAGCCATCCGAATGGAAGTCGAGAAAGAATGACTGCTCCCACCACTTTCGAAGATGAATACACCAGGCAAGAAAAGGAACAGGGACAAATGGTGCTGCTTCCATATGGATCATGGCCACGACTCAGATGACTGTTGAGCCCTCAAAGACGAGATTGAAGCCCTCATTCAGAGGGGGCAACTCTCTAGGTTCGTAAGGAAGCACAGGGTAGATCCCGCTCTGCCTCCCCGAGGGGCTAATAAGCGAACTGAGCGACCGGTTGAGACCCCAGACTCCGAAGCTGAAGTTGTCCTACACCTCATTCACGGATGCCCAATGGGGGGAGATTCGAACTTCTCCCGAAAAGCATTCATCCGAGAGGTGAACTCAGTGCAAAATCATCCCCCCCTAAGGGCATTGGGGTTCCTATTACCTTTTTAGACAAGGATTTGGAAGGCATCCGAATGCCTCATTGTAATGCCCTTGTGATAAACCTCCATATGGACAACTTCGAAGTACACCGAGTCTTGGTCGACAATGGCAGTTCGGTTAACATACTTTTTCTATAAGCCTTCCAGGGCCTCAAGTTGTCTAGAGATCGCCTCAAGCCCGCCGGCTACACTCTCCACAAGTTGTCCAGGGTGCCAGTGACGATCGAGAGAGTTATAACTCTCAACGTAACCGCTGGAAAAATCCCAACCACTCGAACTGAACCGATGAATTTCATGTCATTCTGGGCCGACCCGGCCTAGTTGCTCTTCAAGTCGTACCCTCAGCCTACCATATGAAGATGAAATTTCCCACCACAGTTGGTGTTGGAGAAGTCAGAGGGAGCCAGGAGACCTGACCACCAGAAATGCTTCTTAATGTCCCTACACATATTTGTACTCCCAGGATGTACAGACAAAAGAGTAGCATGTGCCTCCTGAAGAATGCTCTAAGGCAATTCTACTTGATTCAGAACACACAGCCTCTCTCCAAACCACAGCACTTCATCCCTGATCTGAAACTCGGGCAACATGCCAGCACCGACATGCTCCTTTATCTTCTGAATCTCTGCATCTTCCTTCTGACTTACGATAATTCTTTCATTCAGCGTTGGTTGAAGCCTCATCTGAGCTAAAGATGATCCCAAGTTGTAGAACAACTTCAATACCAGCCCAATCCAACTCCTCTGCATGCTGCCTCTGAGTTGTAATCAAACTAGCCAGACTGCTCTTGCGGCTAAGTGCATCAGCAACAACATTAGCCTTTTCCGAGTGGTACTTAATCTCAGGACGAATGTCCTCAAGTACATCCAGCCACCTCCTTTACCTTTGTAACCCCTGTTTTTCGTTTTGTGTATATTTTGAGTGTATTTTTCATTTTGGTGTATTTTTCTCTCTTTGTATTCCTCTTGTATTTCCTTTTTACCGCATATTGGTTTTATTTTCAATAAATTCATTTTGTTATTTTTGTCATCCTTATATTTTTTTTTCGAATTCTTAATCCTGTTGTCTCTTTTGTTCGTCTCCATTTGATCGAGTCATTACTTGTGATCCTCTTTATTTTATTTATTCGTGCCCCCTTTTTTATGCCCGTCTCAATATATATTTTTTTTAGTTACTTTTGATCACCATATTTTTCCTTATTGGAATTTTTTTATATAATCCCAAACCTAAATACCCATTATATTAAAAACCCATTATTTAATCCTAATACCAATCCTACTTCAGATCCGATTGATTAACCATACCTTATTATTTTTTCCCCTGAATCCTTATAAGCCTTATACACCCATTATTAACCATTCACCACCTAACTACTATCCCATATATATCCTTCATTAACCATTTATTAAATCCCCTACCATAAATCCCCCACCCAAATGTCTTCACTGATTACTCACATACCAAATTTAAATACCCACCTGATACAGGTCCTCTTGGTGGTGGTGGTGGTGGTGGTGCATCTCTTCCAGATCGGGTGATTGACATGGAACCTGATACAAGAAAACTACAAGGGATACAAGAGATAAGAAGAAGAGTGGAAGAGGACGATGAAGAAGAAGAAGGGGCTAGAAGATAAGAGAGACTAAAAAGATATTGATTCATTCATCATTCCAATTCTATTACATGACTTGGGTTTTATAAGGGAATGAAGATACGTGCATTACCCGTGCTTCTAGAAAATTCCCAATACCCTAACAAAATTCAAAAGAAACTTGGATATTTGCAAATATCCCCTCATAAGATAAAAACTACTGAAGGACTGATATGTGAAAAGATACAGTTCTTAGTAGGACTGTATCAATCCTTCCCCCTTAAATTTGACCTTGTCCTCAAGGTCAATGTGAGGATCTTCTTCCACTCTAAAGAGGCCCAAGATGATAACCGCTAGTAACGCGCGAAGGATTGTCCAAAGGCAAATGATATGTAACAGTTCCCTTGTAAAGCATGTTCTCAAGTGCTAATGACTCTTCCTGTAGGTTGCCTAATTGATCTCCCCACCCTTTTGCACCTTCAATTGCAAGTTCAAGCATTCCTTTTAACTCAGAAACTCTCTTTAATACTGACTCCACAGGGGACTCACTGATTTAGATCTCTAGCTTCAGAAGACTACTGCATGGCTCATGAAGAAAAATAATCAACTGTGGAGCTTAAGAAAGAATCCTGACTGTATCTGTTATCACTCTACTCAAGGCAGCTCTGAAAGAATCGATTTCCCTTGAAAGCAAATATAACGTCTGAACTATCAATCTGTAAAGTTACTCTCTTCAGTTTATCTTCTTTGGACTTGCCAAGTTTCAGAAGACCCTGATCGCTGAGGACTCCACACATGCTTATAAATTCCAGCATTCCAACAGCAGGGACTTGAGTTAATTTACAGATTTCTAAATATGACCTGTTCAGATCTCCAACAGTTGTAGCATTCTTCTTGTACTGGCGGAAAAGCTTTACAATTGAGCACAATATTATCTGTTGATGCTGTGGAAGAGACTGTATAACATCAACTACTGCTGACTTGAATGCCTTTGATAAAGCAATATCCATATGATCAAACTTTACAATGTAAACCTCCTCTTCATATGTATCCTTCAGCTCAGCCTCAAACACCTCAATTGCACTCCTGCAGACACCAAGTGCTCTCCTCATGTCACCTGAGGCCGCTGCAACTTTTCTAGCACAGAATTCTAATGCTGAAGGTTGGAAGACATCATATCCAAGAACCATAAGCCTTTGTCTGAGAATTTTAAGTATTTGGTCTTTAGAATAAGCACGGAACGTCACAATGGAAGGTTTGCAATTTAATGATTCAAGTTTTGGAAGAAATCGGTCAGCAAGATCAATTGCATTTGCTATTCCTACTAGTATGCATCTGGAAAAAGGGAAAGTCGTCAGCATGAAAAGATCATGAAGCACTGTATGATCTTTGGTTATTAAGTAGTCCATCTCATCAACAACGACCAAAATCATCCTTCTAGTTGCTAGCTTCCCCTTTTGAGAAAATAAATTCTGGAGATGCTGGAGAGAGGAGCAACTACTGTTTATCTTCTTACTAGGACGTAAATTCTCGAGTATCTTGCTGAAAATTTCTGATGTCTTTGTGAGACAGGTACAATTTATTGATAGCATCTCAGGCGATTGATGTCCCGCCTCTTTTGACCACTCCACTAGATTCTCCTTCACTCGTTCGATGCACATCGTTTTACCAGTCCCAGGACATCCACACACATACAAACTCCCACCTTTCTCCTCCTCAACACACACCTTACAGAAATCAAGAACCTTCCTCTGCTCATCTTCCCTACACACCACATTCATCGGCGATGTCCCCACATGCAGTGCTTCCTTCACCGCTAGCATTTGCGCCGCATCTGTGTCTTCAATCGCATCAGGCAGATATCCACCCAGCAGCCTGACAATTGTTATCTTCCCGGTATCATTCTTATTCATCAAGATATTCTTAAGAAAACTTGATACAATTTGCCCATTCTCCACGTTTGCTTTGATTGCAGTATCAATAAGGCCAGGAATTGGCTCTCGAGGCTCCAATTCTACAATTCCCAAAGCTTGGAAACTTGAAAGTGAGTCGTCTTCTAAATCATTACCTATATCCGCCCATGTAGCCTCGTCTTCTCCTCCTCCAGGATCAAAGATAACAACAATTGTCCCACCTTCAATTATTTCCACCCATTGTCTCACTATCCCATCCTCACATAGCTTATCAAGCAAAGAGCAAGTGGAATTACCCATGACCCCTAAGGAGTAAAGAGCCTTACATACAGGTGTAGCTTCTAGGGTATGCTTTTCAGGGGCAAGGGATGCATCAGTTACAATACCCACCATCTCAGAACCATTCTCAGATGTGTACTTGGAATAGTGCTCCTCAGATCCCCACAATGCGATGGTGAGCCTTGCCAAAGAAGAATGAACCAAAATAGAAGTAAAGCAGCTTGCATCAATTACTTCCTTCACGAATTTAGCATCGGTCCAAGGGTGCAGCTCTTTGACCTGAGCATAAAGGCTTCCAATATTGATACACCGGTGTTGCTCCACTAAAGCTTCCACATTCTCTTCCAAAACAGCACTCACCGTGGATTGCATTTCACCTAAACAAACTTCCACAACTGGCATTGGCTTAGGGAAAAAGTGACCTTCGTGATTGTTGAAATACTGACTTGAAGATGCCTCAGCATCTTGCTTTGATGCTTCACTTTCTTGATCCTCTTCATTGTTCCCGATTGCCACTTCACCATCATTCTCCTCTTCTTCAACAACATCAACAATAGGAAGAGTTGCCGACATACTTACCTCCCTAGTTGGTTGCATTTCCATCTTCTCTTGGAGGTACTCCCTATATTGAAGTGGTGTAGGATATCGTCTAGCTTTCTCTTGGCAATATTCCATATAATAAGGAGGTGGGGATTGTTTTCTGGCTTTCTCTTGGAGACTCTTCAGATATTGATCCACCCATTCTTTTGATCCGTGAGGATGGGTGATTGAAGATGATGCCATCAAAGAAACATCCGATCGAACACTTGGTGGGTAGTTCACTCTCTGTTTCTCTTGGGGATTTCGTCGAGCATATGGTGAGCTGCCGAACAATGAGGGGGAGAGCTGCGGAAATGGAGAAGAAGTGGCTGGAGGATGCGGGGGAAATGAGGAAGCCGCAGCATGGGCGGAGTAGAAGAGGGGAGGAGCAGACGTCGGAGGACGATCATGAGGCGGAGCTTGAGGGTTTTGACAGAGGGGGGTTCTGGTCGTGAGTGGTAGCGGTTGCTGTGGTGGTGACGGATGTGGTAGCGGTTGCTGTGGTGGTGACGGAAGTGTTGGTGGTCGCCACTGATGGCAGAGGTGGAGGGGGAAATTCGGGGAGTGGAGCGATGGCTCTGATACCATTGATACAGGTCCTCCTGGTGGTGGTGGTGGTGGTGGTGCATCTCTTCCAGATCGGGTGATTGACATGGAACCTGATACAAGAAAACTACAAGGGATACAAGAGATAAGAAGAAGAGTGGAAGAGGACGATGAAGAAGAAGAAGGGGCTAGAAGATAAGAGAGACTAAAAAGATATTGATTCATTCATCATTCCAATTCTATTACATGACTTGGGTTTTATAAGGGAATGAAGATACGTGCATTACCCGTGCTTCTAGAAAATTCCCAATACCCTAACAAAATTCAAAAGAAACTTGGATATTTGCAAATATCCCCTCATAAGATAAAAACTACTGAAGGACTGATATGTGAAAAGATACAGTTCTTAGTAGGACTGTATCAACACCATAACCTCTTGCCTTGTTTACACCCTACCGAACCCGAAGCTTCCCCAAACCGCTGCTTTACCCCCATACCCGGTTGATAACTTGTACCATGCTGTGCCGCCCCCTCCTTGTACCCAGCCTTAATTTTTTCCCACATATATATATACTACTTATCACCTTTCCCATGCTGTGTATCCCTCCTAGCCGCCATCAATAGTATTTTTCCTCCGTTCTCGCTCTCCCGATTGATCTCTCTCGCTATCTTGTTGCTTAGCACGTGTAAGAGGGTTGCGCGTGTGATTCGTGATTTGCGTTGGATCATAGATTTTTGTTCATGGATTTTGCTCGTTGTTGGGAATCCACTCCCGTTATTCTTGATTTTCGTCGTTCTTCATCTTCGGTTAAGGCAAGTAACTTGTACTCCAATTCATTTGTTTGATACAAGTCAAAAATACCACCTATAGTATAGTTGGGTCTAGAGACGACTCTTGTTTGTGATATGCTTGATAGATTTTGTCTCTATTGTGAAAATTTGACCATAGATGACTCACGATACAATATGGACATGAATTAACTTAGCTTTTACCCGTTCTTGATTTTGATCATGTATGTGAGACTTTTTGTGAGAACTCGTGTTTTGGTTGTGACCCATGTGATATATTTGGTGTGGACACGCTAGATACCCTAAATTATGATGTTTGAACACTTGGTAGACTCGATTTCATATTTGGGTATGTTTGGATCAATTTTCTTGAATCTATGTTGATTTTGTTTTTAAGGGGAAAATCTGTATTTTGTCGCTGATCTGTTTTGTTTGCTATTTTGGACTGTTTTAAAGTCAGTATCATAATTTCGGTATAAACATGAGTTTTAGATAATTTCGTCTATTTTCAAATATCTCTGACCTTGACTAATTTCGTTTTCGTATGACTGGATTATGACTGTTTTACTACAGAGGTTTCGATCTTTTCCAGATTTTGTTTTTCGATGTTCTTGATGACTAAATGATTTCATTAACTATGCTACACATATTATTTTAAACCAAAACATTGGTCAGTGTTTCTTTATCTAGTTAGAGATTACCCAGAATTTTAGTGAATTTTACTGATGAGTTTTATGTGTTGTTTCATGCTCGTTTATGAAATCTATACTGGCTGTATTTTACTCGTTGTTCTGTAAAGAATCATATTTTTACCTTGATTCCTTTTACTGTATGAAAAATATTTGTGAAATATGAAAATTAGTATATTTTATCTATTTTTATATTCATTTGGCAGAATTGGATTTCATTTCACTGGTTACGAGATATCATAGTTTTCGTACAGCAGTGTTGGAAATTCCAGATTTGCCAAACTATGATTTCATGATGCTTTCATATTTTTGATGACTGATCTAATTTCACTGGAAAATTCTAGAACTTTATATTTAGATACTGGACATATAGGGGAATACCTTAGATTTTTCGTGGATTTATTTAATGAATTTTCATGCTGTTTTCCTGTTCTTGAATTCGTTTTCCTAATTTCCGGCTGAACCTATTTTCTGTATTCAAATCAGTTTTGATCCATGTTTGTTTTTTTGAATTAATATATGACTTATTTATATTCGCTGGATACGTGTGGAAGTCTATTTTTCAGATTCTTCGATGGATCCAGATTTGAACGTTTGTAACACTGGAAATCACTGTTTTACTACAGTATGGTCTTGTTGTCCTGGACTTGAGATTTTGTCTATTTTATTCTTTTATGAGATATCTTGCACTCGTACATGTTTATCTTACAACTTTTACTTGTCGCATGATCATGCCATGTTATTCTTGATATATTTTACACATATACATGCTTGTTTGACATTAATAATAAATAACCAAGCCGGAATTTAAGAGATAGATCTAATAGTGGATAATTCAGAAATGTGTACTCAGAAGGGGATCCACTGATCCTACGTGATTACTTGAGACATGATACTTGACACGTGATTACTTGATACTTGCACGCAAGACACGATACTTGCCACTTGCACGACTTGACACGTGATTACATGATACATGATACACGATACTTGGAGCTTGGAGCTCGATTACTTGACTTGTCCCCGAGTATACTCTATGGTCCACTATGAAATCTAAAGCGAAACTGTTTGCGGTAGCAATCATGTAAGGTGGGCTGCATGAAGTGCTATCTAGATAGTAATTCACTACAAGACTTGATACATGCTACTTGAACTTGATACTTGAACATGATACATGCTTGTTTGTTACTTGACTACATGATACATCAGCCTTGTTTACATGAGACTTGAAACATGACACTTGATACATGATCACATGAAATTTGACACTTGATGCATGTTTACATGATACTTGATTACTTGACATTTGATTCATACCATGTACACTTGTTCACTTTACCATGCTAGTTATTTATGTTGACATCACACTTATACCACGTTGCTAGTTAGTTTTCCCATGTGCTTGTATCCTATATTATAATTGGCCCGTAACTTGCAATTGACGGGTACTTGTTTTTCTCTTTTCCTCTTTCCTGCATTCGTTGAATTGCAGATTTTGGAGAACATATTCCAGATAGTATCGGAGACATGAAGTATTAGTGCTATATTTTATTATTATTATTTCTTTTAGCTTGCTTGAACAATATTGTATTTTGAGACTTGAATTTATTCTTGTATTTGGGCGATGTGACCCAAGATATTTATTTTATTCAGATCATGACTATTTGAGATTTATACATTTGGTTTCAAGTGTTCTTGTTGGTATTTTGGCTCATTATGTGCATGTGGTTGATTCTTTTGCTTCCGACTCTGATGATTCTTGAGAATGTTCTAAAGATTTCTTGAACAGCTTATGGATGATGAAAATTATTCACTGGGCTTTTGTTGCGTATCCGTATTCCGTATTCTTTTTGGAAAGCGGGGCGTGACAGCCTCAGATTCAGATCTTTCTGTTGATAGATGTACTTCAAGCTCTTATGGTCCGTGTACATGTTCAGTTTCTCACCAAACACGTAATGTCTTCATTGCTTTAAAGCGAAGATAATCGCAGCCAACTCCAAATCATGAGTCGGATAATTTTTCTCATGCGGTCATAGTTGTCTAGACTTAAAACCGATCACTTTCCCTTCTTACCTTAAGACACATCCAAGCCCACGATGTGAAGCATCGCTGTAGACATCATACTCAACATCTGCTCTAGGCAAAGCCAAAATGGGAGCAGTAGTCAGCCTCTCCTTCAACTCCTGAAAGCTTGCCTCACACTGCTCTGTCCACTTGAAGTTCACATTCTTCTTGGTCAGACCAGTGAACGGCACGGCTATCTGAGCATAGCCCTGAATAAACCTCCTGTAGTATCCAGTCAATTCAAGAAAACTCCTGATTTCCTTCACTGTAGTAGGCCTTACCCAATCCTTCACCGTCTCTATCTTCTGTGGATCAGTTGCCACTCCCTCCTTATAAAGGATGTGACCCAGGAATGCCACTTCAGATTTTCAGAAATCGCACTTGGACAACTTGGCATACAACTCATACTCTTGAAGCTTCTTTAAAACTGCTGCCAGATTCTCTGTGTGCTCCTCCTCCGACTTGGAGTACATAAGGATATCATCGATAAACACCACGACGAAGGAATCAATGAAAGGCCTCAGAACCCTGTTCATCATATCCATGAAAATTGCAGGTGCATTCGTCACTCCAAACGGCATAACTAAGAATTCATAATGCCCGTGTCGAGTTCTGAACACAGTCTTATGCACATCTTCAGTCTTTACTCGAACTTGATGATATCCTGATCAAAGATATATTTTGGAGAAAACAGCTGCTCCTTGTAGACGATCGAACATGTCGTCAATTCTGGGAATATGATACTTATTCGGAACAGTGACCTTATTCAGCTCTCGGTAATCGATGCACATCCTCATCGAACCATCCTTCTTCTTTACCAACAGCACCGGTGCTCCCCAAGGCGATGCACTCGGTTGAATAAAGCCTTTCTCCAATAGTTCCTCAATCTGCCGTTTGATCTCGTCCTGCTCCACAGGCGCCATCCTATACAGTGCCTTGGAAATTGGTGCACTCCCTAGCTGAATGGTGATGCTGAACTCCACATCACGATGCGGGGGTAACCAAAGCAAATCTTCCAAGAACACAGTCGGGTAATCCCGAACCACAGGAATTTGCTGTACCTCTAGAAGAACATCCCTCTTGCTGATAGCTGCCACCAGACCAGAACATCTCTTCTTCCCTTGGAAAGTGACTTCAGGACCACCTGGACCCTTCACTGTTACTTCCTTGGTCTTGAACTCGATGCTTGCACTGTACACCGACATCCAATCAATGCCAATGATAACATCGACTCCCAAGACATTCAGCTCGATTAGATCAATACCAAAAATTCTGTCCCCGATCTTGATCTCGCAGTCCGCATAGTACCGATCAGTGGTTAGACTCTCTTCTGATGGAGTAGCTACTGCCAAGACCTTGCTTGGAAAGACTTTCGGTTCGACTCCCAAAACTTTAGCAAACTTAGGTGATACAAAAGTGTGAAAGGACCCAGTATCGAACAAAACAAAAGCTTTCTTTCCATTCAAAATAAGTTTTCCTGTTACATAACACACACTCGTTACATAACAGTTCACTATATAAAGCGGGAAAAAGAAACAACAGAAAACACTCCTAAACATCCTTCCTCGTACCAGTGATGACGTGATCCACCTAATCAACGTCAGCTTCAGTCAAGGCAAATACTCAGCCCTGCTGGTACGGCTTCTTCCTAACTTGTTGTGTTGGTCCACTATGGGTGAAATTCTGCGGCTTGAGGCATTGAGACTTGCAATGTCCTGTCTCACCACAGTTGAAGCAAGTCACCACAGGAGGTCTCACCCAATTATTTTCGGGTCTCCCAGCTATGTTAACAGCATTCGCTCCCATTGGTTTGAACCTCTGGGCTGATGGTTGTCCCCTGAAATTGCCAGAAAATGCGGGCCTCTTCCCAACATTACAGTTGGTCCTCCGATTCTGAACAGCATGGAACTGCTCCATATCTGCCTCAGTGGCTGCAGCTCGATTGACCAGCTTGTCAAACATTCTGATAATGAGGGGTATCATCCTAGATCTCACGCTTGGCCTTAACCTATGCTCGAACTTTCGAGCCTTCTTCACCTCGTCCATCACCAGTTTGGGCACATACCTAGAGAGCTGAGTGAACCATGTCTCATACTCCCTAACCGATATGCCGCCCTGCTGCAGCGCCAGAAACTCCATGGCCTTCTTCTCCTAGACGTCTAATGGAAAATAATGACTGCGGAATTCCTCCAAGAATTCCTCCCAGCCAAGCACAATATCTCCCATCGTCCGCTTCATCGACTGCCACCACACAGCCGCATCCTTCTCGAACTGTAGCACAGCCAGCTTCACCTTGCTACCCTCCGGAGTCTCCAAGACTTCGAAGATGGCCTCTACCTGTCGGATCCAGTTGTCAGTCGCTTCAGGGTCTGACTTCCCCTTAAATACGGGTGGTTTCATCTGCTTGAATGATTCCACGAGTTTGATTGCTTCGGGTACTGGATTCACAGGCACTCTCCCTTGGTTCTGATTCATGGCAACGACATTGAGTGTCTGATAGATCCTCGCTAGCTCTGTTTCCAAGTCCAGACCTTCTCCGCTTTGAGCTCTTCTTTAGGCCATATTCTGATGCAAAAGATTCATTAAATTTGAAGTAGAAAATATGAATTTAAATCAACTTTTCATTTCATTGAATTTCAAAATTTATACATTCGAATTTAACACATTTCTGACATCAAATGAAAGCAGTAAGAAGATACAACAGTCTAGTTCCTACGGTTTCTCTTGGCTTCTCGAAGTTCTTCCTATAGTTTCGCCACTTCTTCCTTCAGTACATCGTATATGTTTTTCCTCTTCTCGAGTTCCCAAACACGAGGACTGAAAGTTGCAATGCTCTCCTTGCACTTCGCGCACTGTGCCTGCAGAAGCTCCGCTCTCTCCTTCTGAGTCTCTACCTACCTCTGAAGAGACACAATGAGACTACTCGGAACTGGTTCTTCCACTTCAGAGGAATCATCAGATGAATTCGGAAGTAGAGTGATCTCTTGGGATTCAGGCCATTCTTCTTCAAATTCTTCAGGATCCTCTTCGTCTGAATCAGCTTGCCCGGGGTAGTAATCCTCTTCAACTATGTGCCAGTCGTCATCTCTAGCTGGGTCGAAGTGGTCCGCCATCTTAGAGAAAGGAGAAGAAGAAGCATAAATCATAGAGCAACACAAATGTAAGTGACTTAAATTTAAATATCTAGACTTAACACATGCTCTAATGTCCACTTCTAGGGTGTCATTCCTTATAAATTTGTACTACTTGGAAGCATGGCTCTGATACCACTCTGTAACATCCCGAATTTCAAAACAGACTGAATTCGAAGTTCCACAGGATCTTTACACTTCTCTTTGTACAATTTTACAAGGAAATAAAAACTTTTGCTACATCAGAGTTTACATTTACATTACATATTTACAGCGGAAGCTCTTTACAACAAATTACATGAATTGAAATGTACAACACTTGGATCATTCTTTAACATGCATTCTTTAGTCTTGCTAATCACTTTACCCTGCATAGAAACTGTGGGCGCGTCAGTTGCTTACAACTGACGAAATATTATACACGGCTATTCTCTCTATGCCGAACGGTATAACGATTCTCAAATACTTAAAAAACCGCAAACTTGATCACAACCAAAACTAGAAGGGACTATCCTATTGATGTCGTGTTGTGCTGTGTGCTTAGTCCTTAATGCAGTTATATATATTACATGACACTAATGCGCACTTGTTCGGATTCTATGCATCCCATACTACATAAGTCTGAAGGCAAGCCCTTAACCGTTCTTCATCTTGTAGGGTTCAATCCCTCGTTATGACTTAAACTACTACTGTAACTACGATAAGTATCCTAGATGTTCTATGAATTACGAGCTCATATCCAAACAGCCTGGAGGGGAATCCCACGTCATGTCACGACGCATCGTGAAGAACCTATGGACAATTCAGCCTCCGTCATGGGACATGACACCACCCGCAGTCACCAAACACCCCGCGAGCATCGCCCGCAGTACGGACTCCGGGAGACATATCTACGTCATGTCACGACGCATCTTGAAGACAACTTGTGAATATTCTCACATCGTAGCTCCAAGGCCCTCATACTCGTGTTTTTCTCTTATTTTCATCACATCTTCACTACGTATTTAGTCCTTATTTATTTGAATTATGAACAAAATCAATTCTCTAGAGTTAGCCCTTCCACTATACCAGTCTTAACCATTTATATCACATGACCCAAATCTTGGTCTTTTCATTTCAAATTTCATTTCAAATTTCATTTCAACATATTTCTTTTCAATGCCGGTATGAGGCTTAGCTACACCCTAGTTCTCAATTTCAATTCATAATCACAAAAATTGAGTCTTTATACTCATAAGTTCTTTTTCACAATTTACATGATTTCTATTCTTTTCTACGAATCAATCTCACATATCAAGTTCAATTTCAATTCTTGTATTTCATGCTCAAAATTTCTTTTCGATAAACACATTAGATTCTCATACTGTAGTTTCTTTCCTTTACTTAATTCAATAGTCACAAAGTTGTATTTTTCACTCATATACAATACCCAAATTAGGCAATAAAATCCCGAAATAACACACTTAAATTTTCCTTCATTCAAAATCCTCTTTTATAACTTAGTATAATCTTCTCATGAAAATAATCACTTTTCATATTTATTCCAATGTCAACTTCATGGAATTCTACTTAATTTTTACTTCTAAATCACCTTTATTTTAGTCAAATCGTGCACAAATAATTTTCATAGAATTCACATAATTTTAGAATAAATATAGTATTTTTTCCAAATTTTTAAAAGCCAAGAAATCAATTTTTAAAGCCAAAAAAAAATCAAAGTTTTAATCCCTGCCGAAGCAAGAAATCGAACCCATGACCACAGACTAGCCAACCGCCACCGCAAGCCAACTGAGCTAAGGCACAACCACGTCATGGTACGGGGTTTATTGGTTAAGGGGTTTGGTTTGGGGTTGGGGGTTTTATTCAAAAATGAAAACGAAAGGCAGAGCCCAGTTTCAAACCCAAGACCACAGAAACACCCGCACACTACTGTAAGCGCCTAAAGCAACCAATATCCAAATGGTCTAAGAGACCAAACTGATATAGATAGGGGTTTTTAGGGGTTTAAGTCCGAGACTCAGTTATTTCGAATGTTTACCAAAAATGAATGTTTTTTAGTTCTCTTCTTCTCCAAAATTATTCAAAAACTCCAGATTTTATTTTTCATCTTATTACAGCATTTCAGTAAAATAAAATTTGATTTTTGATACAAAAAAAGACATAATTTGCTCTCTACTTCAATTTGTTTTTCAATTTTCGAATTTAAGTGAAATAAGCATATTCTCCTTATAAATTGCACTCAAAATTTTCCTAGATCACTTATAATATTTTTTATTAACATTGTACAATTATCTCAGTAATAAATTTCTTTTTCATGCCATTTAACAATTCAATAATCAAAATCACATATTTCCATAGTTCTTCTTTCAATTATTTAACATACAAGCATGTATTCTTAATTTAACACATAACAATCAAATAGAGTATGGTAGCATGGTAAATTCTACATTAACAATCATCATTTTGCAATTAATTAACACTCTTTTAACATACATTCAAACCAATAGCAATTTGTCTCATTTTCATAACACATGACCAAATTAGTTAAAGTTTCTTCTTAGTTTATCAACCATACCCTAGCATGATGTCTAATTAGAAGTTTAAGAGAACCACCCACCTTAAATGGAGAGGAAAAATCAAATAAACTCCTAGAAATCGCCTACAATGAACGAGTGAAGCCTTCTCCTCCTAGATCAAGCCACAAAAGCCACCTCCTCCTTGTTGCAAGCTAGAACCCGAGCCTCCCCTTTTGGAAAAACCGGCCACCTCTCCTGGGATGAAGAACACACTAGCACTCAATCTTTTCAACTCACAAAACTCCTCAATCTTTTGTCTCACTAACTTGTACTTTTTTTTTCTTTCTTTTTCAACTTTAGGTGTAAGGAGAACTAGTGTAGGGGGGGGGTATTTATACAAATTTTTAGGGTGAATGAAAGGCTAGGATTAGACCATATAGTTAAGGATCAAGGGCCAAGATGAAGTAGGGAGTTGAAATAACTTTCCATGATGAAAGTAACCAACTCTCCACCACTCCCATCTCTCCCACTCTCCTAATCCTATCCGGCCTACCCAAAAGTGTGCACATTGCACATGCTAGTGCATGCACGTGCCACTTTAGTGTCCCCCATTTACAAATTTTTTCATGTGACAAAATTAATTGTTCATGAAATGAGTCTACACTACAAGTTAGGCCATTTTAAAAGAGAATGAAGTTAAATGGGCTCACCAATGGGCCAATTTAACCATGGACTTCAATAATTAAATTAATTAATTAATAGAGTGGGCTTAAAAGAGACAATTAGGCTTAGATTTTAATTAGGCTTTTAAAGAAAATAATTTTTTGGAAAATAAAGAGAACAAATACTATATAAGAAAAATTTTATAAAAGAAATTCTACAAATAAAATTATACGTGCAAAACACGTAAAATCACAAAATCTTCATAAATGGAAATTAGGGTGTTACAAAGGAGGAGGGCGTTGACTGTCTGGGTTCGCGATAGGGAGAGGGGAAAGGTCAGGGAAGAGAAAGGCAGGAGAACTGGGTAGGTGTGAAGAGGCAGCTGATGGGTTTTATTTGGTGAATAGGGTTAATATATGTGGGGATATATAGGGTTAGGGCTGATAGGGGTTTCGGGTATAGGTTAGTAAACGGGTTTGGGTAATATGGCTGAAGGGTTATAGGGTAATGGATTTGGGGTGTATTAGGGTATTGGGTAGTTGGGTTAGAAATCCAATAAAAGGGGTTTTTGGGTTTCGGCTATTAGAGTTTTAAATGGGTTTAATAAAATCCAATAGGGAAATAGGATTTTAAAAACTAACAGAAAAATAATTAACCCATAAAATGTAGGGTTATATAGCAAAGATATATTTTGTACTACAATGTGGAAATAATTTGAAATAACTACTAATACAATTAGTACATAGAAATAAATTTTTAAACCAGTCAAAATTAATAACAATAATAACAATAATGATAAGAAGAAAAATGATAAAAATAATAATAGTAATAATAATAACAGTAATAGTAATAATAAAAGTAATAAAAATAAGAATTGTAAGTTATTAGTTCAAAAAATTGGAGATCTTCTCTTCTTCTACTCTCCCCTGACGCTTTTCCTCTGCCAGATCCCGATGATCGCCCCATCCTTTTACCTTACCCCCTTCGCATTTTCTTCTGAGCCCAAGCTCCTCTACAGACCCATCTCGACTTTGTTTCCTCTCTCTCCCCTCCGTCATCCCTCCTCTCATAGGTCGTCCGCCCCGTTTCCGCTGGCCTTACGTTTGGCCCTTTACCCCACCTTGTCCTTCCCCCTCGCGGGTATTCAGGTCACGTCGAGCTATTTCCACTGTCTCTCTCCCTCATGGCTGGTCGGCGGTGTTCTCGTCTTCTTCAAGTTCCTCGGCTCTAGGTGGTGTCACTTGTATTTCGTCTAGAGTGCCCCCTGGGCCGTTCCCTTAGCACTGGTGTGGCTCCCTTCCTGAGCGCAGTTGCTTGCTCTCGTTCTCCTGGTACTTTTTAAGCAGCAATCCCTGCCAATCACTGTACGTAATTTTGCTTCACTTTTTAGCATTTGTCCATTTCTTTTCTTTGGATTACTGTTTTCTTTTCTCTTATTATGTGGTGTGTTCCATTTGGATCTTGTTTTGGTGTTGTACACCTCGTTCTTTCTCCCTGAACTCTACTCAATCTTCTCTTCTTCTGGGTTCCGTATTATTGTGTTCTTACTTGTCATAGCGTTTGGCAGCCTGTGTTTTGTGTGGTGGGAGTTTAGTTCCCGTCAGTATTGGGGTTTTAACTCCCTCTTTAGCGCTCTCTTCTCCATTTGTTCTTAGTGAGGTTTATTTTCCCTCCTATTATTCTGTGATTTCAATGTGTTTTGAGGGTTTCGATCCCCAGCTCCGATCTCTACAATGTTGTTTATTTTAGTTTTTTCTTTCCTCCATCCTTTTCCCTGAATTGTTCCCAGGCCCTATGGAACCGTCTTCGGTCGACATTGTCAAAAAAAAAAAAAATTTCTAAAAAAGCCCCCCCCCCCTCTCGAGCCCATTTGATGAAGCTTCTAGGGCGCTCGGTCCCATCAGCTTACCACCTTTCAAGTACCCTGTCGCATCCCTTCGTAAGAGCATTTCTTCCTCCTCTTCCCCCCCACCTATGGGTTGCTTTCATTTCTTACAACCAGGTCATCTCAAGGCCTTTTGTTCTGCCATTATGAAGTGTTTATTTTGCCTTAAACCTGGCCACTCCCGTAATCGTTGTTTCGCTCTTAAACAAATATTGGGTCTTTCCATGGGTGTGCCAATATCTGATCAAGTTCTGGGAGCGCTTGACTTCCCTTCTCTTCAATCCAAGCTAGTGGATATTCATGCTCACAAGCCCAAAAAAGCTAAGGTGCCTTCTTCCTCCACTCTCTTCCCTATCCCCCCGGACTGCCAGTGCCTTTCGGTAGCCTCGCCCCCACCCCCCAGGTGCTTTCTCCTATTTCATCTCTGGAGCACCTGCTGGTCCCTAAGCCTCAGGTCACCTTAGTCTTTATCCCTCCAACATAGCTTTCGGACAAGTTGAAAACGTTCGAATGTTATGGAGCAGTCTCCTTCACTGGAGGTTCGGTCTCCACCTTTACCTAAACTCCTTTCTTTGCAACTCTTGCAATGTCAAAGATTGAGTGTGGTTTATTGACTCTTGTTCTAATGGTGAGGTGGTTATCAATTGTCCCTCCCCAAAAATCCTGGATGAACTTATTTCCATCAGCTCTCTCTCAATTGGTTCGATCAAACTTGCCTTTCGCAAATGGGCATTCCTAGGCCACCCTCCTCCGGCCATTTCCCAGACCCCGGTCAAAGTGGCTTTTATAGGCCTCCCGCCGTTCTGCAACTCCCATCACATTGTAGCGGACATGACTAAATGTATCGGAGAATTGAGTCGCATATCCTCTTCTTCTTTGTTAGCCTCGGGATGCCTCCAAGTGGAAGCTGATTTCTTCTATCCTCCAGTTAACGAAAGGATCTTTCCATACACCTTGCGTGACAGTAAGTTCGTCTTTGATATTTCTGTCATTTATCATGAGAGTGCTAGCGGCAGTTTTTCTTTAGTGCCTTCGGATATTGGAGTTTCTAAAGCCATGGCTTCGGATACGTCCCTTCCCAAAACTTTTGCTGTGGGAGCTTCCTTTCGATCGACAGGCTCAGTCATCTAAATTTAAAGCGATTCCCAAAGCCTCTCACCAGAAGAAATTCTTTTCGCAACGTAGAGGCTTTTTCTCTCCTTCCGGCTCTAAAATCTTTCCATCAAAAGCTCACAATCTTGTCTGGATCAATCCAGACATCAATTCTCAATCTTCGACGAAGCTCACTCCGTCTTCACAATGTGTTCCCAAGGAGCCACAGTCCAAGTCCTCGCTCCCTCCCTGTTTGGGTACTCCTTCGTCGACAGACCCTGAGGATGCCCCAGGCCTCTGTACCGACCGTTCTGCTCCAACACTTATCGATTCTACAGATAAGTGGCAAGCTTGGGAGCCTAATCCACATTTCTCGTCCGATTGGGACCATTCACCAAGTCTGTTCACGGAGCTTCTTCCTCTAAGGTCACCTCTATATCGGCTAAGTTGAAAGCTGGCTCTTCTCTTGAGCCGAAAGACGATGGTTGGATTGATAAAGATGACCTTTTGGAGGACAAAGTTGTGGACCTGGACCAAGCCCAATCGCTAAAGCAGGTCTGTTCTTCCACCTTCTCGTTTGTCATTGATTTCGGTTCTCCCTTTTTCGTCGGTTTTAATTGATGTTGTGTTTTTACATTGGGTCCTTACTCTTCGTTGCCGACTAGTTATTATACTTTTTACTGTTTTGTGATTTATTATCCCTTTAATTCTTCTTTTTGGTCTTTAGGCAAGCCTGCGGCGGTTTTCAACTGCTCGTGACTTGGATACAAGATACCTCTAGCTCACCGTTCATTACCTCCCTCGAACCTATCTCCCCAACAATCTCTAATCCGCCCTTCTTTTCCCCATCATTTGGTCTCTAACTCTGAGGGTCCCACCCTTCTTCTTCAATCGGAGCAGGCTTCTCAGCCAGAGCTTTCCCCAGCTAGATTGTGGTCCGCTCCCTCTCTTAAAAGCCCTTGCCCCATTATTCGTTCTAGCGTCCGTATTTGGGCTAAAAAAGAATCTATAAGGTCGGAGACTCCTATGGGGCCCTATCCAGCCTATCGACGCTCGCCTGAATCTCTTCTTCATTATCTCGCGGGCTTAAGTTCTCCTAGCCTTGGTTCGATCTATCATGTGCAATTTGACTCCCTCTCTAACCTAGATTTGCTCCGCATCTCTAAAGATTTGGGAGTTCAGGTTAATTCCTGCAATTTCGCTGACTTTGATGCTATCCGCATTCGTGAATTTACTAGAGCTCTTGAGTATCTAAGTATTCATGATTAGTATCTCTAGGAACATCCGGGGTTTGGGGTGCCCGTCCAAGCAACAAGCTGTTTATCAACTTATTGCTTCTTCTCATTGTGATTTGATTTCCCTCCAAGAATCAAAACTTGATTCCCCCTCCCCCGCCATCCTTCGTTCGATTGGTGGTACTTTAATCTCTAATTGGATCTCTGTGGATGCCATTGGATCTATAGGTGGGATTCTTTTGGGATTGAAAGAATCTCGCTTCTCCATCATTTTGATTCAGCAGCTGACCTTCTTCCTTATAGTTCACCTTCACTAGGCTGATTTGAATCGTGATCTCACCGTTGTCTCGGTTTACGGTCCATCGACAGTGGATCGTCGTGACCTATTTTTGAACGAATTTTTATCCTTCCAAAATAGTACCCACGGCCTTCTTTTTTCTCTGGAGACTTTAACGTTACCAGATTCACCTTTGAAAGATCGGGAAATGCCTCCTACTCCGTTGAATCATCCCGTTTTAATGATTATATTCGTTCCCTTCAATTGACTGATCTCCCTCTTAGCAGCAAATCTTTCACCTGGTCCAACATGCGCAGTTCGCCATCCTTGGCTAAACTCGATCGTTTCCTTGTTTCCTATGATTGGATTACCTTTTTCCACAACTCTTTTGCTTCGGCCTTACCTAATCCTTCTTCTGTTCATGTGCCCATTTCATTGAATTCGAACTATAACTTCGCAAGACCTTTCAAATTTCACTTCGAAAAATTCTGGCTTCAAGATCAAATCTTTGTTAATCTCATTATTGAGTGCCTCTCCTCGATTACGGGATCGTCCGGCCTTGGCCGTATTCTTCTTAAGTTGCACGCTATCAAATATGGATGCAAAGTTTGGTGAAAAGAGAGATTTGCCAATGCCAATTTTCTTAAAAGCATTTTCCTTTCTTCCATTGACTCCATTGATAAGCTTGAGGAACTTGGCCCTATCTATGACTTTTTTCGCTCTGAACGTAGTTCTTGTAAGAGAGAATACGCTAGCATTCTCCATAACGAACACATTAAATGGGTTCAAAGGGCTTAAGGAGGGTGATGGCAACACCTCTTTCTTCCATAATTTTGCGTCGCATCGACAATGCTACAATCGTATTTCTTCCATTGAGGATGAGGGCAATGTATTGACTTATGAGGCTGATATTCATGCCACGTTCCTTCGCTTCTATAAAAATTTAGTAGGATCACCTAAACATCATTCCTTTCATCTGGACTGGGATCACCTTCATGGGCCTCAGGCTCAGGATTTGTCTAATCTGGAAGATCCCTTCTCAATGGAAGAGATCAAGTTGGCGGTATTCTCCTTAAAAAGTGATTCTGCGCCTGGGCTGGATGGTTTCCCTGTTTTTTTCTTCCAAAAATTTTGGGAGGGTCTTAAAGAAGACCTGTTCCAAATCTTCTCTGACATCCACCGAGGGCATTTCTCTTTTGATAGAATTAACTACGCACATATAGTTCTTATCCCCAAAATCATGGGAGCTCACTCTGTCTTTAATTTCTGACCAATCAACCTCCTTAACACCACCTTTATGATCATCATGAAAGTGCTATCTAATCGCCTCAGTGCTAGCATCTCACCCCTGATTAATCCCGCCCAATCAGGGTTTATCAAAGACTGTTTCATCCTCGACAGTGTGGCGTCAGCCCAATTATTTACGAATGTCACAGATCCAATTCTGAAGGGATCCTGTTAAAATTAGATTTTCAAAAAGCTTACGATAATGTCAGTTAGGATTTTCTCTTCGAAATTCTTCTCCATCGTGGATTCGGTACTAAGTGGATCGCCTGGATTAAATCTAGCCTTTTTTCTGGTACCTCTTCCATCATCATCAATGGTTCGGAAGGCCATAAGTTCAAGTGTAAGTGTGGCCTCCGCCAGGGCGACCCTATTTCTTCCCTTTTATTTTCTCTTATCGCTGATGTATTCAGTAAATTACTCGTAATGCTTGGGACGCTAATGTCATCGAAGGTCTTAGAGGTTCGATGAGCTTCCGTGGGGTTCTGAACCTCCAATATGCTGACAATACGATTATCTTCGCGAAACCTAACTGGAGTACTATGTGTAATCTGAAATTACTCCTTTATATTTTCGAAAGCGCCTCTAGCTTATCCATTAATTTCCAAAAATTTTCTGTTCTTTGGCTCAGTGGATCAGATAACAGGCAAGTCAAAATCGCGCAATTCTTTAATTGCGCCTCTGCTTCTTTCCCAATCCATTATCTAGGCATTCCTTTGAGATGGGGGAAGCTTCATAAATCGGACTGGTTGCCGATGATCAAAAAAGTCGAATCTAGACTGAACTACTAGGTGGGTAAGCACCTCTCTTCTGGAGGTAGATTAATCCTTGTTAATTCTATTCTAACCTCGGTTCCTTTATACATGATGTCTTTTTTCTACGTCCCCTCGTGGGTTATTAAGAGGATTGACCAAATCAGAAGGATTTTTTTCTTGTCGGGTGCAGACAATTATAGACCGGGCACGCATCTATGCAATTGGAAGTTGATTTGTACTTCCAAAGAAGCGGGCAGTTTAGGTGTTCTTGATCTCAGAAATCAAAATTTAGCCCTGTTGGGTAAATGGCTTTGGAGAATTTTACGAGAAGGTTATTTACCCTGGGTCCGCCTCATCACTCTCAAATGCTTCACCCGGCGTAAGATCTGGGACTTCTCCCCCGTCCTATCCCGTAAGGCCTCTCCATTTTGGAAAGGCATTTGGAAAGCGGCCAAGGCCTTCCTCGTCGGCATTTCTCATGAGTGCGTTGACAGTTCCAAGACTAAGTTTGGTCCGATCTTTGGATCGGTAATATGAAGCTGGTTGGTGCCTACCCCTCCCTCTACCGCTTAGCCTCTGACCCTTCAGCTTCAGTTGCGGACTACGTTTCCGTTATTAATAACCAAAAGTTCTGGACTATTCCCATCAGTAACATTCTGCCTTCTTCCCTAGAACTGGAGTTTGAAAGACTCTGTTTTAGTCTTTACCATTATACCTGGCATCCCAAAGAAGACATTAAATGGAGATGGACCAACTCTGCAGACTATTCGGTTAAATCCTTTTATAATTTCCTTAATTTTGGTGGAATTTACTCGGCGCTTGCAAAACCATTATGGAGCAGCTGTGTGCCGTTGAAGTCCAAAATTCTGTCCTGCCTTGCCCTTAATAACAAATTTTTGACAGTGGAGGTTCTTAATTCTATGAACCTCGCTTTGGGTCAACTCTGTTCATTTTGCTCATCCTCTCACGAAGACGCCAATCACCTTTTCCTCCAGTGCAACTTTATCTGCCCTTTGTGGGAGATAAATGTTATTGCTTGGCAGGCTCCTGGAACCCCTTCTTCTTTTTCTTCGTGTTGGAAGACTCGGTCTTTAAAAAAGAATACCGCACATCATGGTTTCACTCTATCATGGTTATCATCTGGGTTATTTGGACTGAGAGGAATAACCGTATCTTCCCGCATACCTCGTCTTCGATTAATTCCATTATTGATGAGTTCTTATTTTTCGCCAATTTTTGGCCGTCCACCTTATCGCAAGATAAAGTGGGGACTCTGCACCTGTATCGCCTCGACGAGGTGGTCGCTAACCTCCATAACTCTAGTGCTAATGTTCTTTAATTATTTCTACTCTTTATTAATTCCTCTCCCTTATTTTTTGCAGCTTTAAGTTGCGTGCAGTTGGCCTTCCTTCTATCACAAGTTGCCTTGTTGGTGCCCCATTGGATCCAGGGTTCGAGTTAGCTGCTCTCATTTTATCTGATCTGCATATGTTTTTAGCTCTCTTTAGCTAGCTTTTCTGATTTTGTTGTCTGATGGATATATTTTGTGCAAACCCTGGTTGTTCTCTGTGTTGCTGAGTTTGGCTGATAACTTGTGATATTTATTGAGGCAACTTTTATCTACTAATGCCCCGGCCTGCCACTACTAGTTTGGCTTTAGTTGGTCTTTGGCTGGTTATCAGTGTGCTTTTCATTATCATGCAGTTTGGTTGGCATTGAGTCTATCTATCTCATATCTGGTTGTGCTGACCATTTCAATATTAATTCATTTTCTGGCATGATGTTTATTTTGTGTGTGGTGTTTGTTTTGCACCTGTTTGTTCAGAGGAGGAGGTTGCCCTCCCTTGTTAGTGGGTTTCCCTTTTGTTGCGTGACTTGAGAGTATCCCTGGACTTAGTTCTATGGAATTTAGAGCGTTGGCTTGCTCTTTGGGTCTGACGTTTTCTCAGTAGCGGTCCTGATTTTTTTCTAAGTTGCGGGTCATTGGTTTGCCCTCGTTTCACTATTGCGAAGGTTCTCTTCTCCTACTGGGTGTTTCGCTGATCGATTGCTCTTCATTGTTCTTGGCGCAGCTGGTGCATTTCCTTCGTGGTTTAGCTTGAAGCATCTCTATCCTCTAGCGGGCTTTTCCTCAGGGTCAGTTAGCTGTGCTAGAGACCGCAATTCGTTGCTGTGGGCCGGCCCTCCTTTTCCTGCGGCCTTAGGACATCCTTTTGCACCCCTATGGTGCTTGGCTAGTGGGCTGGGCCCTCCTCACTACCGTTTCCTTTGGCTTTTTGTTGTATGTCTGTCAATGTTGGTTCTTAAGCAATGTACTCTATTGCTTTCTCGTTTTTGTTTTTTCCTTTGATGTCGCTTACTGTTTTACTTTTCGTAAAATTGTCTCTTGTAATCACTCTCTCTGATTTATATATTGGCTGGAATCTCGCAAATCTATCCTCATTATCAAAAAAAAAAAAAAAAAGAATTGTACTACAATATAAAAATCATAGAAAATAGTTACAAATAAAATTATTGATCGAAAACAGATTTTAATAGGAGATCCAACAGTACAATTTTACAAAAGAAATTGAAAGCGGTAAAAATAATTTACGAAAATTCTAAATATAGAAAATACACAGAAAATATATTTCTGGAAAAACAGGTGTTACATATCCTACCCACCTTACAACAAAATTTCGTTCTCGAAATTTGCTTAGGCGGTACATAGAAGAAGGCAAAAACAAACTGGGGAAGGGTAACGAAAAAGAGAATTAAACAGAAAGGAACAAAGCAATGGCAATACCAGAAAAGAAGGAAGAATGGATAATAATGATGTCAAATGGAATGCAAGAAAAGAAGCAAACGGTATCAAAAGAAAAGAAACAACACAAGACTTACAAAATAACAAAGCAAAGAGATGAAGAAATAGACAGAGCTGGAATCGAAGAAAGAATGGACAAGGAAGAGATGAACCAAGAAATGAGTCAACGGATGAAGACGAACACAAGGAATAGAAAGAAGCAAACAATACAGGGAAGGAGAAACAACAATTGGATCTGGGACCTGTGGGTTATGGCCCACGATGCTTCTGCTGTGCCATTCTGATGTCGACATTCCAAGCTGCAGACATGTCGTAGTAGAACCAGCGATGCGAATCAACGAACCAAGCAAGAAGAAAAGAATGGATAGCACCAGAATTAAAGGAATGTGGGTACGAGAAGAATGAATTCATACCCAAGAAGAAATCAACAAATGAGGATGACGGAAAAAGACGGAAGAATCAAGGAATCAAGGGATAGAATAAGGAGGAATCAAAATGAATGGAATAATCCTAGTATTCAGATCAATATTGATTATAATTCATTTATGCATGCATGGTTGGTGAAATGTAGAGCTGATCCCAGTTCGAGCCAAGCTTGTCTAATATATCAGTCAAACTAATACATTAGCTAAATCTTGGCTCTGATACCACTAAAAACCTTGTCACGTCCCCGCTTCCCAAAAAGAGAACACGGAATACGGATACGCGAAAAAAGCCCAGCGAATGATTTTCATCATCCACAGGTTGTTCAGAATCTTTACATCATCTCACAGAAATAATCAGAGTCGGAAGCAAAAGAATCAACCAAGTATGCATAATCGAATCAAACATACCAACAGAAATTTAATTGAAACCAAAATATAATAATAATCTCAAATAAATCAAGTCTGGACAAGTCAAAATCATGGGTTACATTGCCCAAATACAAAATAAATTCAAGTATCAAATACAATTGTTCAAATAAGCAACAGAACCAATAATAAAAACACCAGCACTAATATCATATCACCAGCACCATCTGGCAACTGATCATCCTAGTCTGTAATTAAATAAATTGCCAGAAGAGGAAAAAGAAAACAAACTCCTGTCAATGCAAGTTACGGGCCGCTTGTAGTGCAGGATACAAGTACAAGGAAAATAACAAAATATAAAAAGATAACAGAACAAACATAGCATGGTATAGGCATGTCAACAGAATAGAATATATAACATGAATTAGGAAAACAAAATCAAGTAGCATGGTATACTAACAGGTACAGGTAACATGTGTCAAGTGTCAACAGTATGCAGACAGGTATACGAATAGCAGTATCAGATAACAATCAGACAGTAACAGATAATAATGTCCAGTAGCATGTCACAGATAATAGTTAACAGATGTCAGTTCTTACAGTCTTGTGTTTATTACTATCTAGGTAGCACATCATGTGCCCCAGGTTTTTTTCACATGGTTGCTACATTCAAACAGTTTCGTTTAGATTTCGTAGGGGATCATATAGGGCCGTGTACTCAGGTATCAGTAATCAGACAGAACCTAGTGGTCCTCCTCTGAGTACACCTTCATATAGGGAAGTGTGCAGTCAGGTAATCAGTAACAGTAATCAGATAGTTAGAACGTATTGGTCCTCCTCAAAGTACACCTTCCTATAGGGAAGTGTGCAGTCAGGTAATCAGTATAACACTATAACAGATGCTCGGTATGGGAAACACGGGCCCCCTTCCAAGTACACATTTATATAATTTTTCACTACTAGATCTTTCCCTTAACCCCGGCTTGGTTATTTTATTATTATTATCAGACATGCATGTATGTGTCATAAACAGGTCAAGAATAACATGGTATAAACATGTAACAGGTTCAGGATGACAGATAAATATATACAGATGATTGATAGTTCATAAAGGAATAGAATAATGCAAACGCTAGCTCAGGATAGCAAGACGGTATGGTACTAAAATAGGGACTCCCTTTGCTAAAAAATGCAAATATGGATTCGTCGAAGAATCTAGAAAATAGACTTCCGTCCAAATCCAGAAAATATATATGAGTCATATAGTATTTCACAAACTCAAGTCACAAAACAGGTTTGAATCCAGAAAATGTGTTCAGTCAGAAATTCGTATTTTGTATTTACAGTCAGAAAAATAGCATGAAAACTCATTAATTAAATCTACAAGAATTCTGGGGTACTCCCCTATATGTGTAGAATCAAAATATAAAGTATCATAAGTTTCAAATATAAATAGTTTAGTCAACAAAAATCAGAAAATATCAAGATGCAGTAGTTTTGTAAATCTGAAATCACAAACGCTGCAGTACGAAAACAGCAATATCTCACAAACCATAAACCGAAATCCAAATCCAAAAAAGGGTAATAAAATAGATACAGTATGCTAACTTTCATATTCATAAATATTTTAGAAACAACAAGTAGAATTAGGTCGAAAATTAGGTTCTTTATTGAAGAGTACTAAAATTCTGCATGTAAAATCTTTGTTTGCGAGCATAAAAATGTTTGTAAAACTCCTCAAATAAATCCACCAAATTTCTGAGTAAACCCCAATCAAGTCAAGAAGTATTGAGCAAAATTTCAGATCAAAATAGTAATTTTAACACCAGAATAAAAATATATTACTCTTCAGAATTCATCGAAACACAATCTGGATATCTTTCTACACCTTAGTAGTAAAATAGAAATAACTCACAACTTGTAAACCGAAACTGAGATCCGTTAAAAGGGTTAGAAAGTAGACAGAATTCTATACAAATCATGTTCACAAAATATTCTCAAATACTGACCTTAATAAGGTCTAAAATACTGATCAAAACGGGAAAACCAGCAAAACTGAAAATATCACATATGCACAAAATCCACTAGTTCATATAGAACTCAGCCAAAACTCAACCAAACATGAAATATAGTGTACTAGATGTCCAAACAACATGGTATAGGGTATTTCACAAGTCCACAACAAGTATAGCACGAATGACACATCAAGCACACGATATCATATGAACAACATGCATATATCCAACAAGAAGTGGTCAACCCTGGGTTAATTCATGTCATGTATGTCGTGAGGCAACTATGGTCGAATCAACACTATAGAGACAATATAAACAAGGGGATTCACACACAAATTGTCTCTAGAACCCAACTACACTACAAGCGGTATTTAGTACTTGTATTACACAAAGAAAAGAATACAAGTTACTTGTCTGAGAGACGACCACGGGAATGAAGAAGCAAAGAGAATAATGAGAACGGATTTCCGAGGCATGAACACAACGAACAAAGAACCACGAACCAATCACGAACACACTCTAAGGAATAAATCACGATGACGATCAAGATCAAATCAGAACGGATGGCGAAGATCAAGAGATCAAGATGATCAGATCAGATCAGACGGCCAGATCTCCTTGATGATGAAGATGATGATGATCAAGATCGACCCAACGGTCGAAATCAAGGGATCATGATCACGGGTGATCTACGGAAAGGAATTAATCAATCAAGATCAAGATCAAGAGATCATGATCACGATCACGATGGTGATCAGATGGCCAAATATCAAAGACATGATTACCTCAACAGTAACATGGAGGCTTGGCTCTGGCTCAGACGGCGGATGGCTGTGGGCAGCGTGGTGGTGGTTGGCTGATGCGAGGGTGGCTGAGTGCCGCAAGGGGGGCTACCGCAGGTGGCTGCAATGGAGGGGAGATGACACACAGGGGAGCACCGGGGAAGTCACTATCGTTGTCTATGGAGTCGCGATAGGGCCTCGCGACTAGGTTGCGGCTTAGCGGAGTCACTGCGGTCGTGGCTGACGATGGTAGGGGGTGACAGGGAAGCAGGGGAGGCATTGCATCGCTCGACTGTCGCTCCTTTGGCTGCACGACAGGAGGAGCACAGGGGGGTTGACTAGGGCGTGCTGCAGGGGCTGGCGCTTGGGAGGAGACCAGGACGAAGAGGGGCTGCCAAGGATGACGACACAATTGCATCGCGACAGGGAAGAAAATGTTGGAAGACGCTGGAGGGCGGCAATGAAGGAGAAGGGCACAGGGCGAGAGGGAGTGAAAGGGGAGGAGGAAGGCACCGTTTGTCTGGGTTCGTGACAAGGAGAGGGGAATGGGGGTAGGGGTGAAGAGGCGACTGATGGGTTTTATTTGGTGAATAGGGTTAATATATGTGGGGATATATAGGGTTAAGGCTGATAGGGGTTTCAGGTGGAGGGTAGTAAACGGATTTGGGTAATAGGGCTGAAGGGTTATAGGGTAATGGATTTGGGGTGTATTTGGGTATTGGGTAGTTGGGTATTTGGGTTAGAAATCAATAAAAGGGGTTTAGGGTTTGGGCTATTAGGGTTTTAAATGGGTTTAATAAAATCCAATAGGGAAATTGAGTTTTAAAAACTAATAGAAAAATAATTAACCAATAAAATGCAAGGTTATATAAAAAAAAAATATTTTGTACTACAATGTGGGAATAAATTGAAATAACTACTAATACAATTAGTACATAGAAATAGATCTTTAATAACCAATCAAAATTAATAACAATAATAACAATAATAATAAGAAAAATTATAAAAATAATAATAGTAATAATAATAACAGTAATAGTAATAATAATAGTAATAAAAATAGGAATTGTACTAAAATATAAATTATAGAAAATAGTTACAAATAAAATTATTGATCGAAAATAAATTTTAATAGGAGTCCAATAGTACAATTTTACAAATGAAATTGAAAGCGGTAAAAATAATTTATGAAAATTTTAAATGTAGAAAATACACAGAAAATACGTTTTTGGGAAAACAGGGGTTACAATCAGCCCGGGCTTGAAGCCGTTACCAATGTATTGGAATGGTTAATCAATATGCAGCAAAACCACAGTGACCTTGTGATGGCTGCTTAAGAAACTACCCAGGTTCCGCCTCTCGCTGTGCCTATGCAGGCAGCTCTCCCTCCTCGTTCGGATACAGTCACAGATTTCCTGAGGCTGTATCCTGACAGATTCTCCGGCATTGAAATGCCTTTCAAGGCAGAACATTGGCTGATCCTGGACTGAGCAGTTGCTTTTGGCAGCACGAGTTACCGATACTGATAGAGTGGATGTGGTGGCCATCCGGCTGGTGGATTTGGCCCATATTTGGTGGAAGTCCAAGTCTGAAATGCTCGAACGGCCGATTACTTGGGCCACTTTCACTAGGAGCTTCCTGGAGATGTTCTTCTATAGCAGCACTCGAGTTGAAATGGAGAAACAGTTCCTAGCCCTGAAATAGGTTGGTCGTTATTTCTATTTTAAAATTTTGTTACATATTGTCCATGCAATATTGTAATATGAGACTTTTTTGAAACAGGGCTCCAGGTCTATGGATGAGTATGCAGCGAAATTTACCAGACTTAGCTGCTTTGCAGCCGTTCTTGTGGTGAACGAAGAGGATAGGGCTCGTAGATTCACACTGGGACTTAAGCGAGATATTCGGGTGCAGCTCGTCTCCCTTCGCTTGCGTACTTATGCTGAGGCTCTTGAGGCAGCTCGAGCTCAGGTGCAGGCTCGAGGCAGGTTGTCTCCTCCACGACGGACTGTCTCGCACTCTGTTGTTGTTAGGCCTTCTGGTGGGCCAATTCAGAGACCTGTCCCAGCCCATCCTGATAGGGCAAGTCCCTACTCTTCTACTATTTCTCGGGGAGCTAGTTTTTACGACTTCTACCAGCAGGCCGAGCATGATCACAGGGACTACAGGCATGCCAACCGCCGGTGCTTTGGATGTGGTGCTGCTGACCATTTAGTGCGGGATTGCCCGCAGCGGAGGATGGCTCTTCCAGCCAGTGGTCCAGTTCAGCAGGTAGCCCCAGCTCGTGGTCCTGTCAGGCCACCTCTTCCTCCTCAACACCAGATTATCGGTCAGAGGACTGCTGGCCCCAGGAGAGGTCAGGCTTTCAACCTAACAGTTGCTGAGGCTGAGTCAGCAGAGGATGTTATTGCAGGTATATTTTGCATTTTGTTGTTTTTGTTGTTTCTCTTTTGCTTCTTTTCATTTGTCTTGCATTATTTCTTCATATTATCCTTCTGCATTGTGTTTTCCTTAACCTTAATCATCAATCCTTTTCCTCTTGCTTTTGATTCTATCTTAGGTGTTGTCCTTGTTTGCTCTTTTTCTGCTAATGTTCTTTTTATTCCGGGGAAACCCATTCCTTTTTCTCTTCCCGCTTCGTGGCTCGCCATCAGTTGGAGTGCAGTTTCAAGTCGGAGGCTTGGAACATTGTGACAGGTGGTGGTGTTGTCGTTTGTTCCCGGGAGTGCAGGAAGAGTCCCGTGGTTATTGGTGGCAAAGATTTCAAGGCCGACCTGATTGTAATTCGGAATTCAGGATTCGAAGTCATTCTCGGTATGGATTGGTTAGATGAGTCCCATGCCATTATTGATTTTTGTGCAAAGAAAGTTGTATTCTGAATCCCAGGTCGTGCAGAGTTTGAGTTCCATGCCGGGGAGATGCCCTTTGGCCGAGCTGAGACTGCAGTTTATCAGCAGGTTTGTGCAATGAAATTGCATTCAGGCTGTGAGGCTGCACCTCTAGTAGTACAAGATATCCTGGATGTTTTTCCACAGGAGTCCTGGCTTACTCCCTGATGGGGATGTGGAGTTCTATATTGAAGTTCAGCCTGGTACGGTGCCAATATCGAAGAGTCCCTACAGGATGGCACCGGTTGAGTTAGCAGATCTTAAGGTACAGATCAGGAGTGCTTGATTTGGAGTTCATCAGACCTAGTGTTTCACTGTGGAGTGCTCCAATCCTTTTTGTCAACAAGAAGGGTGGTAGTCGTCGGCTATGCATTGATTATCGGGAACTGAACAGTGTTACTGTGAAGAACCGGTATCCGTTGCCCAGGATCGATGACTTATTTGATAAGTTGAGCAGAGCAGCTATATTCATTCTGGGTATCATCAGGTCAAGGTGAGGCGACTGATGTGCAGAAGACTGCGTTCAGGACCAGATATGAGCACTATGAGTATCTTGTGATGCCGTTCGTGGTCACGAATGTGCCAGCTGTATTCATGAGTCTTATGAACAGGGTCTTTTCCCAGTTCCTGAATAGATTTATGGTGGTCTTCATTGATGACATTCTGGTTTATTCTCGGAATCGGGAAGATGCTGAGCATCTGAGGTTGGTTCTGTAGACTTTGAGAGAGAATTAGCTCTATGGGAAACTCAGCAAGTGTGAGTTTTGGCTCGACAGAGTTACTTTCTTGGGGCACATTATCTCGGGCAATGGTATTTCAGTGGATCCGTCCAAGGTTGAAGCTATGAAGGATTGGCAAGTTCCCAAGTCAGTTTCTCAAGTAAGGAGTTTCATTGGTCTAGCTGGCTATTATCTGAAATTCGTCCAAGAATTTTCGAAGATAGCAGGACCATTGACTAAGATGACAGGGAAGGATCAGAAGTTCTGTTAGTCTGAGGCTTGCAGTGAGGCTTTTGCTGAGTTGAAGAGCAGGCTGACGTCAGTGCCAGTGTTGACTATTCCAGATGGATCAGGCAGATTTGTAGTTCACCTCTGATGCTTTGAGCAAGGGTCTTGGAGCAGTTCTGATGCAGAAGGGCCAAGTCGTTGCTTATGCATCGAGGCAGTTGAGGCTGCATGAGAAGAACTATTTGACTCATGACTTGGAGTTAGCAGCAGTGATCTTTGCTTTGAATCTTTGGAGTCACTATTTACTTGAAAACTGAGTGGAGATCGTTTTAGACCAAAAAAGTCTCAAGTACGACTTCACCCAGAAGGAGTTGAACATGAGGCAAAGATGTTGGTTGGAGCTTATGGCCGATTATGACATCAATTTGCAATACCATCCTGGTTGAGTGAACTTGGTGTTAGATGCTTTGAGCAGGAGACCGATGACTATGTTCCTATCTCAGCAGAGTGATTTGGTTGAGCAGATGTGGAGGTTGGAGTTGGATGTGTTGTTGCCGAGTTCTGATCGGATTTGTTTGGTGCTTCAGCTTCTGTCGTCTCTTGTTGATCAGATCAAAGAGGCTCAGGCCGGTGATGAGTAGTTGCAGGGTATTAGAGCATAAGTTAAGGCTGGATCCAGAACGGATATAGTTATTAATGCTAATGGATTGCTTCGTTTTGGGTCCAAGTTGTGTGTCCCGAAGGATGAAGTTCGTCAGAGGTTGCTTGAGGAAGCCCACCAGTCATCGTATTCTATTCATCCTGGAGGTACTAAGATGTATCGGGATTTGAAGCTTCATTTCTGGTGGCACGGTATGTAGAGGGTTGTGGCTCGGTTTGTATCTCAGTGTTTGATATGCCAGCAGGTGAAGGCAGAGCATTATAGGACCACCAGACTTCTTCAACCGCTTCCATTCCGGAGTGGAAGTTGGAACATATCACCATGGATTTTGTGACCGCTTTGCCGAGGAGTCCTAAGGGTCATAATGCAATTTGGGTGATTGGTGACCAATTGAATAAGAGTGCTCACTTCATTCCCTTCCTTGTCGGACAGTCTACTGACAGCCTAGTTGTGAAGTACGTGCAAGAGATCGTTAGACTTCATGGGGTTCCAGTCAGTATTGTATCCGACAGGGATACGAGATTCATGTCTCAATTTTGGGAGAGTCTTCAGAGTTGTTTGGGAAGTAAATTGAAGTATAGTACAGCTTTTCATCACCAGACAGATGGATAGTCAGAGAGGACCAACCATACTCTAAAAGACATGTTGAGGTCCTGTATGCTGCAGTTCGGTGGATCATGGGAGGAACATTTGCATCTTGTAGAGTTCTCTTGCAATAACAGCTTTCAGGGCTGTCTTAAAGCTGCACCATTCGAGGCACTTTATGGGCGGAAGTGCAGATCGCTAATGTGCTGGGATGAAATTGGTGAGATGAAGTTGTTGGGTCCGGAGTTGATCACCAGGACAGTTGATGCGGTGGCTCAGATCAGGGAGCACTTGCAGGCAGCTCAGGATAGGCAGAGGCGATGGGCTGATGTCCATCAGAGAGCTTTGGAGTTTGAGGCTGGTGACCATGTTTTCCTAAAGGTGGCCTATCGTCTTGCATTGCCGCTAGCTTTATCAGGAGTGCATTATGTTTTCCATGTCTCACAACTCAGGAGAAATATCTGAGATGGGAGCCACGTGATCAACTATTCTGAGTTGACCGTTCGGCCGGATTTGACTTGTGAGATTCCGCCAGTTGCTATTTTGGATCGGCGAGAGAAAGTGCTTAAGAACAAGGTCATCAAGCAAGTTCGTGTTTCTTGGAATCCTCACTCGCCGGGTGAGTCGACTTGGGAGCTGGAGGAGGAGATTCAGCAGAAGTTTCCTTATCTGTTTGAGTAGCCTTTTGTTTTGCTCTTTCTTTTCTTTTCAGGGTTACGCTATGTACTTCTTGTTTGAATTTCGAGGACAAAATTCTTCTTGTTAGGTGGGTAGAACTTGTAAAACATGTTTCCCATTTTCTGCATTTTTGGATGTATTTTTCCATTTTTGAGTATTTAACTCTCATTGTATCTCTTTTTGGACCGTGTATTGGATCTTCTTTTCTATATATTCATCTATTTGATTTGTCGTCACCTTATTTGAATTTCTTGATTCAATTGTGCCATATTATTTGATCTCTGTTTGATCAGGCCATTATTTTTTTGATCCCCATTATTTTAATTGTTCGCATCCTATTTTATTTACTTGTTTTGTTCCCATCTCGCTATTGTTGGTTCATCCTATTTTATTTGGATCAAGCGTACCCAAAATCCTATTTCAAAACCATATTGGATCCCATCTAATTTAACCTGTTAACCCATTTAACCCCTAACTCGTCACCCCTTCAAAACCCTAATAATACCCCTATATATATTTCTACCCTACACTGTTTACCCTCTCAAAAAAAAAACCCTAGCCACCCTATCTTCATCCCGACCTCCACTTCATCGTTGTCCTCCGGTGCCTTCCTGCTCCCCTGTCCCGTCATGCCTCTCTGTCGCGACTCCTCGTGACGCAAATGCCGACCAGCTCGACCCCGACTTCTGCCCTGTGCCCCTCCTCTAAACGCTCTGTAGCCCAAAGCCCAGGCAACGCGAGCACCTCCTACAATGCCATCCCTCGTGCCTAACTCACCCCGAAGACCGTGAGCCAGCAGTGGTGCCCTGCAGCGCCGCTAAGTCCAGACGTCCCCCTCGGTGTCGTGTCGGTCCTCTGACAACTGACAGCAGCAGCAACGATCGCTCCCCTCCATTGTTTTGCCGCTTACGTCTGCCATTCTCTCTCTCTCCCTCTTGTGTGCGAGTGTTTCTGTGTGTGCGTGTGATCTCGAGTTTTTGTTCGTGGTTCGTGTGTTTCGCTCATTGTTCGTTAAGTTCGTTGCCCGGGAATCCGTTCCCGTTACTCTTGTCCTTGCTTCGTCGTTATCGTCTTCATCTATAAGGAAAGTAACTTGTATAATTTTTGTTTGCATATACAAGTTCTAAATACCGCCTGTAGTGTAGTTGTATTCTAGAGACAATTCTTGTGCAAAACCCCTGTTATATCTTGTCTTTATGTGTTGACCAGCCTGTAGTTGTCACTTTACACACACGACAAGAAATAACTTAGATATAATAGATTCTTGATGTATACATGCATGTTGTTCGTGATTCATGACTTGTCGTACGATCTAGTATGCTTGATGTGTTAGTAGTGGTACAACTCGTAGTAGGCTTGCAAAACACCCTATACCATGTTGCTTGGACATCTAGTATACCCTATTTCACGTTTGGTTATGACTTGGATGTGTTTCATATGATCTAGTTGATTTTATGCATGAAGAATAATTTTGTCCTTGTTGTTACCCCGTTTTTGTTCAGTACTTTAGACCCTATTAAGGTCAGTATATGAAAATTATTTGTGAATATGAATTATAGAGAATTCTGTCTACTTTTCAAATTTTTTGACAGATATCAGTTTTGATTTATGAGTTTCGAGTTATGACTATTTTACTACAGATGTGTAGAAAATTTCAGATCTAGTTTTATATGAATTCTGTATGGTAATTTATTTTTATACTGATGGTAAATATAATATTTGGTTTCAATATTTTGCGGAGTATAACTAGACTAGATTGGGATTAACCCCTAATTTTTGTGGATTAAATTGATAACTTTTATAAAGTAGTCTATGCTTGCAAACAACTACTATACATGCAGAATTTTCATACTGTTCGGTAAAGAAACTTAATTTCGACCTAGTTCTATTTGATGTTTATAAAAACATTGTGAATATGAAATGTAGCCTGTTGTATCTATTTTATCACCCTTTTGACGGATCTGGATTTCGATATGTATTTTGTAATCTATTGCTATTTTAGTACTGCTGTGTTTATAATTCCAGATTTACAAAACTGTACCATGCCGCTTTCTAATTTTATTTGACTATTCTATTTATGTTGGAAAATTATGAAACATTATTTTCTGTCACTGAATATACTAGGGAATACCCCAGATTTTTTGTGGATTTAATCAGTAAGTTTTTATGCTGTTTTCTGTTTATGAATACAAATTTCTGATTTCTGGCTGAACACGTTTTCTGGACACAATTCTGTTTTGAGACTCATTTTTGTGAAATACCATATGACTTATATATATTTGCTGGATTCGGCCAAGAGTCTATTTTCCAGATTTTTTGACGGATCTAGATTTGCACATTTGTAGCAATGGGAATTCCAGATTTAGTGCAGTACTGTCTTGAATTAGAATTTTCGTTGTTATATCCTTTCATGTGTTGTCTATCACCTGTACATGTTTATCCTTCAACCTGAAGCTGTTACTTGTTTATACCATGTTATTCTTGCTCTGTTTGTGACACATACATTCATGTTTGATAATAATTATAAACAACCAAGCCAGGGTTTAAGGGAAAGATCTAGTAGTGGAAAATATAGAAATGTATACTTGGAAGGGGGCCCGTGTTTCCCACCTGATCATCTGCTATCTATTACCTGTGATATGATTACCTGACATGTGATTCTAATTATCTGTTATCTGATTCCTGAATACATACTTCCTACGGGAGGGTGTACTCAGAAGGGGGCCCGTGTTTCCCACCTGTTACCCAACTACATACTTCTTACGAAAGGGTATACTTGGAGGGGACATAGTCCTACCTGATGCATGATTACCTGTTACATGATACTTGTACCAGTAGCTGTTTACCTAATACCTGAGTACACGACCCTATAGACTCCACTACGAAATCTAAACACAAACTGGTATGAATGTAGCAACCATGTGGTCAAAACCTGGGACGCATGAAGTGTTTTACCTAGATAGAAATAAATACAAGACTTGACAAGACATAATATGATACCTGTTACATGATACCTGTACATGCTACTTGACACATGTTACTTGTTTACCTGCTTGCATGATACTTGACATTTTTTTACATGTTACCCGTACCCTGTTAGCACATAATGTTACTTGATCCTGTTCATGATTCATACTAGTTGTTCTATTTTGTTGCCATGTCTATTCCATGCTATGTTGTTTCCGCTGTTACTCTATATTTGTTTATGCTTTTCCCATGTACTTGTGCCTGCACTACAAGCGGCCCGTAACTTGCATTTACGGGCATTTTGTTTTCTTTTTCTCTTCCCGCAATTTGCTAAATTGCATATTTTGATGACTAGTTGCCTGATGGAGTAGGTGATCTGAGATTCTAGTCCTGGAGTTCTTGCAACTATTATTATTATTTCCTGTTACTTATTTTGAATATTGTATCTACTACTTGGATTATTTTGTATTGGGCAATGTGACTCAGATTTTTGACTTCTTCGGATCTTGTTTATTTGAAATTTATTAAGCTCTGTTTGAAGTAAATTTTGTTGGTATATTGATTCGTTTATGCATGCGTGATTGAATTCTCCGGCTTCCTATTCTGATTATTCCTTTGAAATGTTGTACAGATCCTGACAGCTTAAGGATGATGAAAATCATTTACTGGACTTAGTAACGTATCCGTATTCCATATTTCCTTTTGGGAAGCGGGGCGTGACAGAACGAATACACGAGCACATGTGCAACGATCAGAACTCGAGACCAATACGCACACACAACTCGACACCTGCACACAAGAGAGGGCAGCGGGGATACGGTGTTGCAGTTGCTGCTGGCTTTCGAAGAAGATAAGGGGGCATCGGCCTGGTGCTGCGTCGCTGTGGTTGGGGTCGTAGGGGGAAGTCAGGGAGGAGCTAAGGAGGCGGCTGGCGTTGGCTGCTGCATTGCGGAGGCACAACAGACAGGGACGTCTGGGTGAGGCAGCCACACAGGAGTGCACGGGGCTATGCTGTCGACGACGGCGCGACATGAAGGAGGAGCACTGAGGGGCGCCGGTGTTGAGGCATCGCGGTTCGGTAGTCGGACAGGAAGGCGGCACGACGAGGGGGTCACCGGCAAGGGGTGCGGCACAGAGGAGGGTGAAGAGAAGTCAGGATGAGAGACAGAAGGGATGGGTTAGAGCGGCTAGGGTTAGCTTTAATAAGAGATTAGGGTGTGTGTATATATAGGTGAGTAGTTAGGGTTTAGGGGGAATTGTGGGTAACGGGTAGAGGGTGTAAACGGGTAGGGTTTTATTGAGTTTGGGGTTTAATGAGCTTAACGGGTTGCAATGGATCCAAAAGAATTAAAATGGGGTTCAAGGAATAATTGGGTTCAAGGGTTTGATAAAAGATCCAATAAAATATAGGAACAAAAATCGATAAATAAAATAGGACATGCACAATATTAATGAGAACCAGGAACAATAGCTAGAACAATCAGAGACAAAACAATAGGAGATAATAGAATCAAGAAACTCAAGTAAGATGACGACAAATCAAATAAATGAATATATAGAAAATGAAGATCCAAAACATGGTCCGAAAAGAGATAAAATGAGAATAAATACACAAAAAGAAAAATACACCCAAAAATACATAAAATGAAAAATAGGGGTTACAAATTCTATCCACCTAACAAGAAGAATTACGTCCTCGAAATTCAAACAAGAAGAACAAAGGGTAACCTCGAAAAGAAAAGAAATAACAAAACAAAAAAACTACCAAAACAAATGAGGAAACTTCTGCTGAATCTCCTCCTCCAACTCCTAAATCGACTCACCCGGTGAATGAGGATTCCAAGAACATGAACCAGCTTGTTCTTAAGCACTTTCTTCTGCCGATCCAAAATAGCAACTGGCGGAATCTCACAAGTCAAATCTGGTCGCACGATCAACTCAGAATAGTCGATCTTGTGGCTCTCATCGCGGATATATCTCCTGAGTTGTGAGACATGAAAAACATCGTGCACTCCTGATAAAGCTGGCGGCAATGTAAGACGATAGGCCACCTTGCCTACTCGATCCACAATATCAAACGGTCCAATAAACCTAGGGCGGAGCTTGCCCTCACCATTAAACCGAATGACACCTCGCCAAGGCGATACCTTCAGGAAAACATGGTCACCAACCTCAAACACCAAAGCTCTCCGATGGACATCAGCCCATCGCCTGCGCCTATCTTGAGTTGCCTGCAAGTTCATCCTTATCTGGGTCACTGCATCAACTGTCCTGGTGATGAACTCCGAGCCCAACAACTTCCTCTTACCAATGTCATCACAGCACACTAGTGATATGCACTTTCGCCCATAAAGTGACTCGAACGGTGCAGCTTTAAGACTGGCCTGAAAGTTGTTATTGTACGAGAACTCTACGAGATGCAAATGGTCCTCCCATGATCCACCAAACTGCAGCATACAGGACCTCAGCATGTCCTCTAGAGTCTGGATGGTCCTCTCTAACTGTCCATCAGTTTGGGGATGAAAAGCTGTACTGTACTTCAATTTACTCCCCAAACTACTCTAAAGACTCTCCCAAAACTGAGATCTAAATCTCGTATCCCTCTCGAATGCAATACTGACTGGAACTCCATGAAGTCTGACGATCTCTTGCATGTACTTCTCAGCTAGGATCTCAGTAGACTGTCCGACACGGAAGGGAATGAAGCGAGCACTCTTCGTTAGTCAGTCGACCATCACCCAAATGGCAATATGACCCTTTGGACTCCTTGGCAATGTGGTCACTGATATGGCTAAAAATGGGGTTAAATCGAAACCGTCCAAATCAGGCGCGAATCTTAGAGATCAGGGGTAAAATGGTAATTTCACCTACGAACGGGTCTGAAATGGGAACTGGGCCTTTTTCCAAAGACCCAATAACCCATAAACTGGTCCATCATTCTGGGCGCGGATTCCAACCAGCGAAAGCCTAATCAGCTGGATAGGAGAATTAGGGTTTCTGATTGCCCTTAATCAACGGTCCTGATCACTTCTATCCATCCACTGGGAAGTAGGGATTTGATCTTATCCCGAAACTGGTCCCTAAGGCGGCTATAAATATCCCCCATCCCCCACTGTTACCAGGTAATCAATCTTTTGCCAATCAAAGCTCATTCATAGTCTTTCAGATTACTGACTTGAGCGTCGGAGGGTGCGTCGCTAGGATCAACCCCGGTGTTTCGCACTTTTTGCAGGTCAACGGCGGGAGATCACGGTCAAACTCCGGCAGAAAGGTTTCAGGTTTGACTATTCAACATCCCAAGAATCCACAAATCTATCTGTTTGCCCCCACACCGATTTCAACGGCAACAGATTGGCATCGTCTGTAGGAACGACGAATAGCACCCCATCCTCTTCCATCGGTTAAGATCACCTCTAGCCATGCCTCCAAGGAAACTGAGATCCAGAGGGTCCAACCGTGGGCCCACTCCTCCTCAGCTGCAACAGGAGGCTCCCCTCCAAATCGTCCAGCAGCAGGGACAACTCCCTCCTCAGCCTGATCAGCCTCTGTAGCAGGAACAACCTCCTCTTTAGAATCTTCAACACCAGTGGGCTCCGGCCGGGCCCCAAAACACCGGTATTGGGACCTCTCGTCCTCCTCCTCAGAAGCAACCCCTTCACCGTGACCACGTCTCCATACATAACCCTTCAACCGATTCAATGGCATCTCACAACCCCCGACCTTCCGAAGACCTCCGCAACATCCTCATCAACCGGCAGAAAGAAGAGGATCTTCGCCGCCGTTTGGATGAAAGGCAGGCCCGTGAGGAAGCCACCCACTCAGAACGTCCAAATGAGCGATCTCCTCGTCGCCGAGATCACAGGAGGTCTCCCCTTCATAAGAGGCGGAGAGAGTCCCCTGAGTACCATCGAAGAAGACATCATTCTCCCGCTGGTCGGCACCCCCAGATGGACGAGAATGGACCTATCACTCGAGCCGAATTCTAAGAGTTCCAGGCTACAATCTTGCAGGCCCTCAATCTCCGATCGAACAACAACAACAATGCTGAGAGGGTCCCCTCCTCCTCCGATCCAAAGTCTTCGCCATCAGTCCCTAACTCCTCCTCAGGCTCTGAGCCACCACCATCACATCCCTAGTCCTCACCATTTCCCTAGCTACCATCGCCGAACTCCATGCTCCCCTTCGTACGAAGATGAGTCCAGAGACTCGCCAGGGTACAGTCAAAGTGATGATGCAGTCTACCGCCGTCTCCACGAGATGGAGAGGCACCATGGCCAACTGGATAGGGAAGAAGAACTAAGAGGAAGGACCCTCCGTCCGAGCAGACCCCCGTTTTCTCGAACCATCATGGAGGCACCCGTCCCCGCAAACTTCAAGCCCCTACAGTTCGAGACATATACGGGAGAGTCAGACCCCATCGATCACATCGAAAGTTTAAAAACTCTCATGTTGATCCACCAAGCTTCCGATGCTCTACTGTGCAAAATCTTCCCAGCCACTCTCAATGGTCTGGCTCAGGAATGTTACTCCCGCCTCGCCCCATCCTCCATCTTCTCCTTTGAACAATTTGAGACCCTCTTCGTCACCCACTTCGTGAGCAACCGCCGAACTGAGAAGACTAGTATTTCATTACTCTTCCTCAATCAGAAGAAGGGTGAGAAACTAAGAGATTATGTCAAGCAATTTACTGCGGAAGCCCGGTCCATTGCCTCCCTAGACCAATCGGTCGCTGCAGCTGCCTTCCAGTCCAATGTCTTCAACTCCAACCTCCGGTCCTCCCTAGCCAAAAAGCCACCACAAGACTTCTCCGACCTTCTCAGAAGCAAGAAGTATATCCGGGCAGAGGAAGCTGAACATCGCCCCACCTTCGAGGGGTCTTCCTTCGGAACCAAGAGAAAGGCAGTCGAAGATGAAGGATCTAAGAAGCTCCAGAAGGACAACGGGGGCCAGCGCCGCCCGCCTCCTAGATTTGAGAAGTTTACCCCTCTCAACATCAATATTTCAACTATCCTCATGGAAGTCGATAAAGAAGGAGTTTTGCCTGGGTTCATGGGAGTGCCAGTGACTATCGAAGGGGTAACCGCTGGCAAAACTCCTACTACCCGGACGGAGCGAATGGATTTTATGGTCATCGACATCCCAGCTGCTTACAATGTGATTCTAGGCCGATCTGACCTTGCTGCTTTAGAGGCCGTTCCCTCAGCTTATCATCTCAAAATGAAGTTCCCCACCAAGGCAGGAGTGGGGGAAGAAAGGGGTAGTCAGGAGATGGCCCGCAAGTGTTACATGACCTCCACCGGGGGACATGTCCTTTCCCTCGAGACTCTCGAGATTCCCCAAGGGAACACCCAGCCTATGTCCAAACCAGTAGACGAGATGGAGAAAGTGCTCTTTTCAGAGCAAGATCTGAACCGCAAGTTCTTCATCAGCAAGACCCTTCCCTCTGCCCTCTGTACCGACATAGTCCAATGCGTCAGGAAGAACCATGACCTCTTTGCCTAGTCGGTTGCCGACATGCCAGGAATTTCTGAAGACCTCCTCATCCACCACCTAAGTGTTGCTCCGGGGTCCAAACCGGTCCAACAGAAGAGGCGCAAATTCGCCCCTGAGCCACAAGATCGACTATTCTCGCGCTACCTCTACCTCGCTGCCTCCGAGCAGACCCTCAGCGCTATCCTAGTGAGGGAAGAAGACAAGGCTCAGAAGCCTATCTATTATGTGAGCAAGGTTCTCAGAGATGCCGAGCTTCGCTATCCGAGACTAAAAATGTAGCCTACACCTTGGTAATGGCAGCCAGGAAGCTCCGCCCCTATTTTCAATCCCACTCGGTGGTCGTTCTTACCAGCTCGAGACCTCTGGGCGTCTAATGAAGTGGTCAATCGAGCTGAGTCAGCATGACATATCTTATCAGCCTCGGACCACTATCAAAGCTGAAGCTCTGGCTAAGTTTATTGTAGAAAGCACCATCCCAGAAGTGAGTCAAGCTGCAAATGGGCCACCCATCTGGACAGTATATGTAGACGGGTCTTCTTGCGCCAAATGGAGCGGAGCCGGAGTTATTTTGTCAGGCCCAGATGACTTCGTTCTCCAATACTCCCACCGCATCAACTTTAAAGCCTCCAACAACGAAGCTGAGTATGAGGCCCGAATAGCAGGCCTGGGTATGGCTCTCAAGGCAGGGGCACAGCGTATCCGAATATTCAGTGACTCGCGGCTGGTCATGAATCAGGTCTTAGGAGAGTACGAGGTGCGAGACGACCGAATGGCTAAGTACCTAGCCAAGGTCCGAAGTCTCATGGATTCGTTTGAAGAGGCACAAATCCAGCGAATTCCTCGAGAAGAAAACTCCCAAGCTGATGCCCTCTCTAAATTGGCCTCCTCCTCATTCCAAGGTCTCGAGCAGACCGTCCTAATCGAAGTACTCCTAAGACCAAGCATAGAAGAAGAAGCCCCTGACTCGATGGAGTCACTGCCCGTCCAACTCCGGAACAACTAGATGAAGCCTTTAATAGAATTCCTCAGGGATGGGACCCTTCCCCAAGATCCAAAAGAAGCCCGTCGAATCCGAACGAGAGTAGAGCGGTACACCCTTGTTGTAGGAGTCTTGTACAAACGCTCCTATACCCAAGTATATGGCAGACCCTACTTGAGATGCCTCTCCCCGGAAGAAGCCTCATTTGCCCTGCAAGAACTCCATGAAGGCATAGGCGGTGCCCACTCAGGATCAAGGTCCCTCGCCAGGAAAGTTTTAAACTACGGGTGTTTTTGGCCTACACTACTTCGAGATACCGAGCAACACGTCCGGCAATGCGGCCATTGTCAGCAGTTCTCTAACATCTGTCGCCTACCCCATGTAATATCCCGGACGGATATTACCTTGTACAAATGATTATTTTATTATTATTTTGTTTTAATTTCAAAATTGAAATATTTTGGTGATTTTCACCCGGGTTGTTCATAAACATTGTCGGTGCGCATATATCGGTCTGTGCGCATCCGTAGTGCATCAAACTGGTAGCGCGATCCTCCGAATTGATAATAAAACTTATTTTATTATTATTTTCAAAATTAAACTATTTTATGAGGATTATATAAGGATTTCTTGGTACACACATACATATACATATACATACATTTGTATTGTACCAAATTAGTACATTATACAAAATGTGTAGTATGTACTCTTGGACAAGGTGCTTATCCTTGTCATGGCAAACCTAATTAGATGATTAGGTTTTATTTAGTGGCTAAACTAGGGTTTTTGTGTGCATAAGAGATTAGGAAACCCTTCTAGAAGCTCTATCCCTTCCACCATGCCTCCAGCTCATTCCTAGGCCATACCCTACACCTTACTCCTCCCTCACCCTAGAGTGGCCGGATTGCTTCTTCTTGGGGTGTTTTGTGCAATTGTGAGTGCAACTTTGCACTCTCCACCCTTCTCCTCCACCTATAAATACCCCTCCTTCTCCACTTGTCTCACTTTTTACAAAACAAAAGAAAGGGAAGGAAAAGAAAGAGAGAACCCACTCTAACTTGAGAGTTTTTCTCTTGTAGGTTCCATAGAAGTCTAAGAGCTTTGGGGAAGGAGAAGTATAAGCAAGCAAGTCCTTCCAACAAAGAAAATTAGGTGGGGGTTTCTCCACATATTTTGTTTGTTTGAGTTGTGGTTTTGGTGCTTCTTCTTCTCATCCTCCTTGTTTTGTTTCTTTTTATTTTGGGTGCTTCTTGTGAAGTTGTTGTATGTTGTTTTGTGGTATGTGTTGTAACTTTGTATGGATGAAAGAAAGTAACTAGTGGTAATACCTAATAAACACATAAAGATTGAATCTTTATGGTTGTAGTTGTTGTTCTTATGTTATTAATTGGACTAAAAAGAACATATGCATATGGACTTGGGTATACAACCATTTTTGGTTGTAGGACTTGAATGTGGACTCATACATAAGTATATGGACTTGTATACAACTATTTGGGTTGTAGGACATACACTTGAACTTTTGGACTAAAAGGAAAGCATATGATTAGTTGAACCCAAATGGAGGACTCTTTACTTATTTTATTTTGCTTAGTTCTTTTTATTAATATTAAGTAAAACGAACCCATCTTTAGATGCTAATTTTAGTATGAAAAAGATCTAAGTTAGAATGATTAAAAAGATCCCTTTTATGCTTGACTAGTAATAAATAAGAAATAGATGTTATGTTTTAAATAAAGAAGTTTTAGTAGATATTTTATAGTAGATGTTCATGTTTTAAATAAAGAAGTTTTAGTAGATATTTTATAGTAGATGTTCATGTTTAATAAAGAAGTTTTAGTAGATATTTTATAGTAGATGTTCATGTTTAATAAAGAAGTTTTAGTAGATATTTGTGTTAAATAAAGTAGCATTAGTAGATGTCTAATAAAGTTGTAATAGATGCTTATGTTTAAATAAAGTAGATGGTTGTAGGAAGGTAGTAAATGATTATAAATATTAAATGGATGTTTATGCTTATGTTGAAGTAAGTATCATGTTTATATTGTTGTAGGATTAATGTTAAATTACTCTACCATGCCTAGGATTGTTGTAGGTTAATGCTAAGTAATTATACATGCTTATATGGTGGTAGGATTAATGTAAAATTAATCTACCATGCTTAGGGTTGTTATAGGCTAATGCTAAGTGAATATCCATGCTTATATGGTGGTAGGATTAATGTTGAATTAATCTACCATGCTTAAGAATGTTGTAGATCATGCTCACCTTGTTGTAGGAAAAATTGTAACATCCATGTGTAGGTGTACTAATTATCCATGCATAATGGTAGCAATTTCTATGCTTAAGTTAATGTAATTATCCATGCTTAGTTGTAGAAATTCTATGTTTAGGTTTTATCTTTGCTAGATTGTATAGTAGATGTTTTACTAAGTTGTCTTCATGCTTAGATCATTATAAATCAACCTACCATGCTAAGGTTGTGTAAGATTAATATTTAATCAACTATCATGCTTAGATTAATGCTAAGTAGTTAGTACATATTCATGCTAGATGATACCCATGTTTAAGGTAACAAATCTATGCTAATTTGTTGTAGTTAAGGTAAGAAAGTATCATACCATGCTTGATTCATTGTAGGAAAAATATATACCATGCTAAACTATGGTAGGAAACTCCTAAACCATGTATGATGTGTACCATGTTGTAGGTTAATGGAACCATGCTCATGATGTGTGCCAAGTTGTAGGAACCATGCTTATGTTGAGTACAGGTTGTAAGGAGTTCATGCTAAATTGTAGTAAAGCTTCATGTTTAGATTGTAGTAACTATTCATGCTTAAGATTGTTATAAGTGCATGCTTAAATCATATTCATGCTTAAGAGTGTTGTGAGTTGGTGGTTATGTTATATACCATGACTAGTTGTTGTAGGTTGATGCTTACAATTGTATACCATGCTATAGGTTAAGTAATAGGAAAGAATCATGTGGTAATTGTAGTGATAACTACCTTGTTGTAGTTAATGTTAGTAGGGAGCTCATACATGCCTGAAGGGTATAGTGTAGCCTCCTAGTTGAATATTGAAGCGAACGTGCGTTCTATGTCGTTATAGTTCGTTTTTGAAAGGAAACCGGGGATTCTAGTGTGTGAGGTTCCAATTGGAATTAGACCCTATCATGGGGGCATTCCTCATCCTTATGGGTAATAAGGTTTGGGAGGGTCACTAGTAATAGTTTGTTCGATAAAAGTTGTTATGTCGCCTTCGAGCTTTTTGTTGGTAGAATGCCTACCATAGACTATTAGTAGATTCTTCTGTTGCTTCTAATAATGGAAGATCAAGTTGCTAGTAAGCACGTTTGGTTGCTTCTAGGTTTGATTACCTATATGGTTGTTTGCATATGATTGTGCTCGTACGTGGCTCGACTGGCCCGTATGTAGCTGTGGGTCTCATACGTAGTTTATTTGGCTCGTATGTAGGTTGTTGTCTCGTACGCGGCTCGACCGGCCCGTGCGTAGCTGTTGGTTTCATATGCGGCATATTTGGGCGGTATGTACGTTGTATCTCATACGAGGCCCGCCTGGCTCGTAGGGAGTGGTTGGTTCATACGTAGCTTGTTGGCTCGTATGTGGTTAGTATACCCGTATATAGCTTATTAGCTAGTACACAGTTTGTTGTGCTCGTCTAGGGTGATATTATTACCCTAGGGGCTATCGACCATCAAGACATATGTTTTCTTACTCCTAAGGAACTGTGGAAGAGTCACTCCTTATGTACCGTCGGATCTTAACCGGTGTAGGTTGATCGAGGACCGGAGTATAGACGGAATCCATGTTCAGGGTAGTGGCATGTATGTATGTTCGCATGGCCGGGGTCTTGGATCGATAGGCCAGGAACCGGATCCTGAGGGATTCTGGTAAGTCTAGGTTGAGCAGCCTAGTAGAGTTATCTTGCGAAGTCTAGTTTAAGAGATAGCAAGTTGTGTTTATAATATTGTCATCCCTAGGAGTGTTCAGGGTTAGGGACATCATTAGGGTAGTGACTTATAAAGATCATTTAATTAATCCTTTTGCCGGAAAGAGAGGAGTCGGTTGTAGGGGGCCCCTTACGACTAACTCGTCCCTTGGGGCAGACCTTAGGTGGTGTTATTGGGTTGTACCTTCCCGTCAAAGGGATACGTACGGTGGCGTCTCACGAGTTGGGAGCACGGGTTGCGTATCTCACACTGTTAATTCCTGAAGTGCCATGATAAGGCGGGCGGAGCTAGGGATGGATCTCGGAACTCCGTCGGGTCCTATACCGGGGATACGAACAGGCCATGGACTACGGTCTGGCTAGGGGGCGGCAGGGGGCTCTCCTGTTGGCGGAAACCCCGAGGGTTCGTCTGGTTTTTGAGTGAGGTCCGGTTAGCCGGGTAGGAGTGGCAAACATAGACACCACGAGCGGACTGCATTAGTGGAACATAGATACCATGAGCGTACTGCCTTGGTAGGACTTGACCACATTGCAACCTCATCAGTCACGTTGTATTTGTCAGGAACAGGTTGTGTACAATTAGAAATTCATAACACGGGTTCAAATCCCTATATATGGAGAAACGACTTGAGATGGGGCGCATGTAGTATGGGCTGCATGTTGCTTCGGAGACTTGCTGACATTAGAATAGGAGCATCCTAGTTTTAGTTAATATTGCGTTAGATTCTAGTCATAGCACTCACAAATACTTAAACTACACCGACACAATTTGCCATGTTTCTGTATGTTGTTTTGGGAGATTCGCTGCTATGTTATCAGCCTTTAAGCATCAGTGAATACTGACGTCCCCACTTCCATAGGTACTGGATCGTCGAAGTACAAGGGCGAGATTCAGGAGGACTCAAGGCAAGGAAAGCAAGGAGTCAGTGTCATGTTTAGTTCTGCTGTAACATGTATGTAGATTATCTATTAATTGAGGAGTACTCAAGTGAGAGTTATCAAGTGTTGTTCTTCATTCCTGGTACTCTGATGTAAGATGTTGAAGGTTGTAATACTTGGGAATGTAAAGGTATTATTGTAACACTATTGTAATGTATTACAGTTGTATGATATTCAGACTTGAAATACATTGGGTGATGAATAAAAAGTTTTTAACTCTCCTGTTTTTCTGTGTATTGTGACTAATTGAAGAACAGGTCCTGGCTCGTGTCTCGGTTTCCCAGTATATGGAAATTGGGGCGTTACACCCCAAGCGCAACTCACATCTCTCTTAAGCCCGATTCCCTTCGCAATGTGGGGGATGGACTTGCTAGGTCCATTTCTGCCAGCTCCGGGCCTGCTCAAGCTCCTAGTCGTGGCAATCGACTACTTCTCTAAGTGGATCGAGGCCGAACCTCTGGCCACAATTACTGAGAACAAAGTGTGCAGTTCTTCTGGAGAAATGTAATCTGTAGGTTCGGCGTACCTCAGGTCCTAATAACAGATAATGGAACACAGTTTACAGGGGCAGCGTTCCGATATTTGTGCGAAGACGTCGGCATTCAGCAACACTTCTCCTCCATCTCCCATCCCCAATCCAATGGTCAAGTAGAGAATGCCAACAGGCAGATCCTCTCTAGCATCAAGAAGATATTAGATAAGGCCGCCAAAGGCTTATGGGCAGAACAACTTCCTAACGTATTATGGAGCTACTGCACTACGAAACGGACCCCCACAGGAGAGTCGCCCTTCAATCTCACCTATGGGTCCGAGGCTGTGATCCCTTTAGAAGTTGGTCTGCCATCCCCTTGCCTTATTTCCTATGATGAAGAGCAGAACGCCAGAGATCTCCGAGCAAATTTGGACCTGATTGATGAGCTCTGTGAAAGAGCTTCAATTCGCCTGCAAAATTATCAAAGAAGAATCGAGCAGGCCTACAACAAACGAGTCCGCCCCACGGATCTCAAAGAAGGGGACTTATTCCTCAGAAAGCTAGCTATCTCGTTCCCCAGCCAAAAGAGTAAGCTGGCTCCGAATTAGGAAGGACCGTACAAAGTTTCCAAAGTTGTCCGCCTCGGAGCGTATCATCTTGAAGATCTTGAAGGCAGAGAGATACCCAGGACTTGGAATGCCGACCATTTACTGAAGTATCAAGAGAGCGTCTGAACGCCTTTCCGAGTACCTTCAAATGTCGAGCCATTCCTGTCTTTTTATTTGTACTTGCTTCTTTATGTTCCCATTGTAATAACAGCTTGCACCTTAGAAGCAGCCGATTAGCAGTTATCAATAATGAACTTCTTTCCCCTCATATTTCTTTTGTTATTATTTTATCTCCCTGTTTAGGACCTTTAATGATGCATATTCGAATGACGTGTTCGGAATCCAAAACTTAGCTCGATTCTGCTCGCAGGCTTGCTCTTAAGCGAGCTAGAAGTTGTTCGCCATTCGGAACTGCTCCCACAACTGTTGAAGTTTACTCGAACGATGTGTTCGGAGTCCAAAACTTGGCTCGATTTTCGCTTCGCAGGCTCGCTCTTAAGCGAGCTAGAAGTGGTTCGCCATTCGGAACTGCTCCTACAACCGTTGAAATTTACTCGAATGACGTGTTCAGAGTACAAAACTTGGCTCGATTCCGCTTCGCATGCTCGCTCCTAAGAGAGCTAGAAGTGGTTCGCAATTCGGAACTGCTCCCACAACCGTTAAAATTTACTCGAACGACATGTTCGGAGTCCAAAACTTGGCTCGATTTCGCTTCGCAAGCTCGCTCTTAAGCGAGCTAGAAGTGGTTCGCCATTCGGAACTGCTCCCACAACCGTTGAAATTTACTCGAACGACACGTTCGGAGTCCAGACCACTCGGATGGATAACTGATGAAATTTCTATAAATATACTAGACATGGGAGAAGAATACTTGGAGTGCATGAATGAATGTCCCATTGCTTCGTTTGGCTGGATAACTGATGAAGATATTCAGGCATACATTCCCGAGAAACTTGTATTCCGAGCTGCGTATTGGAGAAAAATAACGTTCTCCCCAAAATTTGTGAAAGACATCGATCTGACGGCACAGATTGGGCCACAACCACAAAACGACAAGATAGCATTTTCTCGTGATCCACACCGTCTTTTACATCGGGATCCGTGCAAGATCTTCAGATGGACGGGTCAGATCGTGTCACGTCCCTCGGGACCTAAATCTGAGTGACTAGCGATCCGAGCTGCGTATTGGAGAAAAATAACTTTCTCCTCAGAATTTGTGCAAGATCTTGATCAGATGGCTCAGATTGGACCACGGCCACAAAACAACAAGATAGCGTTTTCTCGTGATCCACACTGTCTTTTACATCGAGATCCGTGCAAGACCTCGATCAAACGGCACAGATTGGACCACGACCACAAAACGACAAGATAGCATTTTCTCGTGATCCACACTGCCTTTCACATCGAGATCCGTGCAAGATCTTCAGATGGACACATTCGATAGAGCCATGCCCCTCAAAGTTCAAAAGTTTGGCAAGGCCCCACTTCTACTCCTCGCTCTTAAGCGAGCTAGAAATGGTCCGCTCCTCAGAAACACTCTTACAACCATAAGGAACTAACTGAACATGTCAACACACAAGCACAGAGGGATAAACAAAGCTTTCACTTCTATAAAGTTTAAAGTTCAAAAGAACTTGGATTACAAGACCAACTACTCTTATCTACCACAAGTTACAAACTTCGAAAGGCTAAAATTACAAGACGACTTCAATGACTCCTAGGAAGAGGGATATTCCTCTTAAGAGACAAGCGGGGACGGCGCACACCTTGTCGTTGCGTTCCCGCACTCACTGATGTTCCCAATCCGATGAGCTTAGTAGTGTCTCTCAATGTTGCGCCGGCCGAGGCTTCGCTCGACGAGACAGCCACCCTACTTTGGGCATCACCTGGACTCCGCCGAGCAACAGGGGAACGAGTTGCAAGCTCGTAAAACGAAATCCCTCGCTCATTCTCTTCATGGGTACACGAAGTGCTTCTGACATTGATCGGTCCCAAATGCGGCTTGAGGCGAGCAACCTCCACCTCTAGCTCAACTATCCGTTGCTTAAGAGAGTCATCCTTCATGGCTATCTTGAAGCGAGGAGGCCGAGCAGAACCTTCGGCACCAGAACCATCGGCAATAATTCGACGGAGATGAGTAACCTCGATGCTCCTATCGACTGTAACTCTCTTCAACTCGTCGACCTCCACCGTCAACCCGTCTCGCTCGGCCGTCAACTTGCCCACCATCTCTTCTAATTCTTCTTTCTCTGCCGAAAGCTCTTCTTCTACTATTTTCAAGTGGTGAACCTCGGCTAGCAGTTTGCCCCTCTCCTCCATAACATCAAATAGCGCCTTCCGGAGCAACTCCACCTCACCTTCAAGACGAACCTTGCGAGCTCATTTCCTTAGTTTCTTTAACTTGGAAAGGCACTTTGCCAGCATCACCTTGAGATGATCTAGCTCCAACTCGTTCTTGAGAAAGCGCTTTCGACTGCGGGAGAGGGCCAACTTTGTTGCTTTCAATTCAACCCGAAGACGAGAGGCTTCAGCTGCCGAACTAGACTCGATGACTTGAGAAGCGAAAACATATCAACACAAAGAGCAAAAGGTGTTTTCAACACTTAGCAAAATTTTCAATAACAAGGCATTCACAACACTTGAAATCTCAGACACTTGGCCAAAGTCTCAAAAAGTTAGTCATTTTCATTAAAATCCAAAAGACTATATGCGGGCGGTGGCCAGTCCGCAGTTCGGCGTTACAACAAAAAGAAAAAAAAACAACAAAGAACAAAGGAAGAGGCGATTAAGTCAGGGGACGACCTCATGGCGCCGCTCCGAGACATCCTCGCTTGGCACAGTGACGAGCGCTCCCCCTACGTTCACCTCATCCTCGGCATCCTCCTCGGCCTCTTGCTCGGGCTCGACCTCCGCCAAAGGTAACAGCTCCTCGCCTTCCATGGGATCGTAGAAGTAATACGAGGAGCTGTCAGAGTTGGGGATGTGGGCCGCCACATGCTTCAGCGCTCGGACATAAGCCTCCTCCATGTTCGTCATCATGTGGGCTTCGGCCTCATCCCGAACCGTCTTCTCTACCTCGGCCACCTTCATCGCCTGGCCATTCAACGCCTCTTTAGATGCCTTCAGGGCCTTGGCCAGCTCATCCTCGAGGCGAGCCCTCTCTTTCTCCAATGCCTCGACCTTGGTAGTCTCGGCTGTAGACTGCTTCAGCGCTTCGAACAGCTTGACCGCTTTAGAGCGCTCTGACCTCTCCTGATCGTTCGCCAGCTTCATCTCCTTCTCTTGCTTGGCGAACTGCTCGAGCACGTGTTTGAAGTGGTAGAGAGTCTGCGAGCAAAACAAAGGAAAATAAACGATTAAAACAGAACAAAAAGCATAGAAAATTTTTTAGGTTGTCATAATCAACTCACACTTACCGACATAGTATTCCGAGCGATCTCCAGGGCGTCATCGCCCACAGTGCCGGCCTTCAGCGCGGCACGGTCCTTCGGGGTCGGCAGGTGCTTCACCGCCTGCATGCACATCCCCGAGTCACCGAGGAAGCCGTCTACCTTCATCACCTTCCAGTCGGGGACGAAGAGACGCTTGTGCTCCTCAGTGAGGATGGCCTCTGCCTCGGCAGTGAGCGGCGGCACCTCCAAAGCCAGAGCTGCGCTGGCAGAGAACGCCCCGCTCGACGAGCCAGGGGCATCGACCAGAGGGGCCTGAGCGGGCATTTCCGAAGGGGCCTCGGTCACCGGTTCCACAGGGACCGAGGGTGTCGAGGAGACTTGTGCTGTTCGGCCCAAAAGAGGCCCCCTCGTGGTCCTCTTCCTCTTCCTCATCTCAGTATCCTTTGCAGTGCGACTCTTTGCCATCAAAGCCCTGTAATCCATGCTGGGGGACTCTGCATACTAAGAAAAAACCGAGCAAAGGAGTTTAAAAAAAACAAAATACTAAAAGACACTAAGACTAGCAAGAAAAAAGAAAGAGAGCGTACTGGGGTCGATCGGACTGAGACCTCCACCGAACAAGACCACCTCAGTGATATCAACTGAGGGTCAGAAGTCCGAGGATTCTCACCACAACCACCTCTTCCTCTCTTGTGAGCACCGACTCTTTCTTCGCCCACTTCGGGACCCCATCTTTCAAAAACGTCAGGAATCCCTCTCCTCCCAGTGTTTGATCGAGTCCGAATTCTCGATCAACTTCACCCCCTCCTCGGTGACAAATAATACCGATCCTCTATCTTGCTCATTTGGCAAATGCAATAGAGGCTCCGAAGCAGAACGAGTTGCGGTTGCACACCGACCACCTGGCACTGAAGGACTTAGGCGATGAAATGCCGCCACATGTTCGGCATAAACTGAACCGGGCGCAGGCCGTACCACTGCAGCACCTAGACCACGAAGGGATGCAGTGGTAACCGAAGACCGGTGTTAAGTGCATCGTACGGGAAGACGCACGTGTCCGCTGACGTCCCCGTACATGCTCGGAAGCTGGGGTCGGGGAGTATTAAGACGAACTCCTTCGGGAAGCGGAATCCCTTCCTGATCCGGTGCAGGTCTGCCTCGGTCATGACTGAAGGGATCTCATCCTCCTCGGAAGGATCCCTGGATTATTCTCCTCATATGTAGGAGCGATCCCACACACCACCTTCTCTAAGATGTTCTCGGGGTAGCTCCTCACCCTACCGACACTCGACAATGAGGACGACAGTCGACCCAGCTCTCCTGCCCCCTTCGGAGTCTCAACTATCGTCGACACCATGACCGGATCAACCACTTCCTTACCCTTCCTCGGTTTAACCACTACCGCTCGACTGGTGCCTCGGTCCGAGGTGGTGGTCTCGTCCCCAGAAGAAATTCTAGACATTCTCAAAAAGAAGGGGAAAAGACTAACCTTGAAGTGACGTGTATGGTTGGAAAAGATCACCGGAGTTCAAACTCACCTTGCCACAAAAGCTAGTAGCGCCGCTCGAGAGCAAAAACACCGCTAGCAAAAGTAAAAGTAAAAGTGAAAGAATGAGAGAAAGAGTGGGGGTGGTGAAAACTTATAGTAAAAGAAGTGACTCTTGGGCTTTGTAACGTAAAGTTGCGACTCTTGGGCCCCCCTCAAGCCCGTTAAAGAAGGCTAAACGACAAAGTTGCGACGGTTCATAAGAGTGATGACGATTCAGACTGGGCCCCACAGCTCGGCTATTCCTCTAGTTCCGAGCGGCTAAGGCACTCTGCCGAGCCACCGAGGGACACCACAGATCGCCCTACGTCCATCGGAACCCAAATCCAAGCGACTAGTGATCCGAGCTACGTATTGGAGAAAAACAACTTTCTCCTCAGAGTTCGTGCAAGATCTTGATCAGACGGCTTAGATCGGACCATGACCACAAAATGACAAGATAGCATTTTTTCGTGATCCACGCCACCTTTTTGCCTCAAGATCCATGCCAGATCCCGTGATGAACGCCCCAGATCGCCCCACGTCCCTCGAAACCCAAATCCGAGTGACTGGTGATCCGAGTTGTGTATTGGAGAAAAACAAATTTCTCCTCAGAATTCGTGCAAGTTCTTGATCAGACGGCTTAGATCGGACCACGACCACAAAACGACAACATAGCATTTTTTCGTGATCCACGCCGCCTTTTTGCCTCAAGATCCGCGCCAGATCCCGTGATGAACGCCTCAGATCGCCCCAGTCCCTCAGAACCCAAATTCGAGCGACTGGCGATCCGAGCTACTTATTGGAGAAAAACAACTTTCTCCTTAAAATTCGTGCAAGATCTCGATCAGACGGCTCAGATCACACCACACCCACAAAACGACAAGATAGCATTTTCTCGTGATCTGAACCTTTAGCCTAGTGATCCGTGCCACGATGAACGGTCCAGATCACCCCACGTCACTCGGAATCCCAATCTGAGCGACTTGCGATCCGATCTGCTCACATGAAGAAAATAACATCGCTCGGAATCTCGATCCGAGCGACTGGCAATCCGAGCTGCTCACATGAAGGAAATAATGCCGCTCAGAATCCCGATCCGAGCTGCACATTTGAAGAAAAATGTCACCGAGAAACTCTTGCCGTCAGATTGTCTCAATGTTCATGCCGAAAGATGATGAGCGGCTCAGATCACGCCACGCCAAAAAACAACAAGATAGCGTTTTCTCATGATCTGAACCTTTAGCCTCGTGATTTGCGCCATGACGAACGGCTCAGATCACCCCACGTCGCTCGGAATCCCAATCCGAGCAACTGGCGATCCGAGCTGCTCATGGGGAGAAAATAGTGCCAAGCGACACCGGCCGTCAGATCTTCTCAAAATTCGTGCCTTGATCAGATGAACGGCTCAGATCAGCCCACATCGCTCGGAATCCTAATTCGAGCAACTGGCGATCCGAGCTGCTTATGTGGAGAAAATAGCGCCGAGCCACGTCGCTCGAAATTCGAACGACTGGCGATCCGAGCTGCTTACGTGGAGAAAATGGTGCCGAGCGACACAGGCCATCCGATCTCTCAGAACTACGTGCTGATGCGAGATGGGCGGCCCAGATTGTGCCACATCATAAATAATATTAAAAAATTTTATTCATTAAATTCGAATTATTTATTTTAAAATTGCAAAAAAATGATTAAAAATTTAGGAAAATTAATTAAAAATTCTAAAAAATAATTATAAATTCGGGGAAATATTTTTGAGCCCCCGTGTAAATAATTATTGCTCGGAATAATTAGTTAAGGCCCCCGAACAATAAATCACCACTTCGCAAAATTAAATAAATGGTCCGAAAAATAAATAAAAATTAAGAAAAATTACCAAAAGTCCAGGAGAGCTCAAAAACAACCTTGAGCGTGCAACCAACTCTGAAGATCACCATAATACCTCATATAGGGATTCGACACCCCTTATTTGGACTCCGATATAACTCCACAAGCCATTAAAACAGTAAAACTACTTCTCAAAGGCTGATCAAACTCAGTCTTCGGTAGTGGGGGGCTCGTGATATGGCTAAAAATGGGGTTAAATCGGAATCGTCCAAATCAGGCGCGCATCTTAGAGACCAGGGGTAAAATGATAATTTCACCTGTGAACGGGTCTGAAATGGGAACTGGGCCTTTTTCCAAAGGCCCAATAACCCATAAAATGGGTCCATCATTCTGGGCACGGATTCTAACCCGTGAAAGCCCAATCCAGCTAGATAGGAGAATTAGGGTTTCTGATTGCCCTTAATTAACGGCCCTGATCACTTCTATCCATCCATTAGGAAGTAAGGATATAATCTTATCCCGAAACTAGTCCCTAAGGCGGCTATAAATACCCCCCATCCCCTACTGTTACTAGGTAATCAATCTTTTGCCAATCAAAGCTCATTCATAGTCTTTCTGATTACTGACTTGAGGGTCGGAGGGTGCGTCGCCGGGATCAACCCCGGTGTTTCGCACTTTTTGCAGGTCAACGGCAGGAGATCACGGTCAAACTCTGGCGGAAAGGTTTCAGGTTTGACTATTCAACATCGCAAGAATCCACAAATCTATCTGTTTGCCTCCACACCGATTTCAGCGGCAACAGTCACAAAATCCATAGTGATGTGTTCCCACTTCCACTCCAGAATGGGAAGCGGTTGAAGAAGTCCAGCGGTCCAATGATGCTCTACCTTCACCTTCTGGCAAATCCAACACTGAGACACAAACCGAGCCATAGCCCTCTTCATACCATGCCACCAGAAATGAAGCTTCAAGGCCCGGTATGTAGCGCCTCGAATTTCTAATATGAGAACTTAGAAGATACGTGGCACATTCTCAGTGATCCACTTCAATATAACAATAAACACAACCAAACACCACTAGAATTTTCAAAATTTATTGCAACAAAACTTTTACAAAATACAGCGGAAGTCTAAACAACTCAAACAATAATTTCTTTTGATTACAACTCCAAATCATCTTAATGAAGCCTTACAAGTTTTACACCAACACTAATAAACCATTTAACTCAAAAGCTGACTCAAGCATCCAATCTCCAACCCTATGCAATAACCTGCATCATGTGAGGCTAGAGTCGAACCCTAACCCCCAAACTAAAGGGGTTAGCCATAAATGGTGTGAGTGGCATAAAAAAAAATCAAATAGCAATATAAATGAACTTAAATCATAACATCCAACCAATAATAACCAAAGGTGTAAAGTGTGAAATAGCAAGAAATGTAAACAGCAAGTGATATCCAAAACCAAAAGCCAAGTGTGAAAAAGCAGGAAATCCAAATGCAGAAAAGTGAGTCAAGAAAACATGATGACTAAATGCTGACAATGATGATTACTAAGAGATGAAGATAAACTATGATAATTTGCCCATGCTTGATCATTCAGGAGATAGATCCCACATCTCAGGTATTTCCCTGGATAATTCAGGAGATCTTCCCACATCTAAACACAGTCTCATCATCACAAGAATACCACATAAGCGTCGCCTCGACTTTGATCATTCCGTAGGTCAATCCCACATCTCAAGATAGTACTTGGATAATTCAGGGAATATATCTCACATCTCAGGTTGTCTTCCTGGATAATTCAGGAGATAAATCCACATCTCAAGTTAACCACTTGGATAATTCAGGAGATTAAATCCCACACCTAAAGCCTTACTGAGGTGCATAACTCATGTTCCCATTCATCATGACACTACAATGCCTGTCCTTATTAATTTGGGTTACTGAACAAATCTCCTAGAGTAGTGTACCCCACCGAACTAAAAATATGATTAACTGAAAATTCGCCTCAATGGGCCTCAACAAATAACTCAACAAATATCTCAACACCGGTAAACTAGGGTCACGTACCTCTAGAGACTCAAAACAAATATCTAAACAAATTCCCACTAAACAAGTGGCTCAACTGAATATCTCAAAATCAAATACTGAACAAATAACAAAAACTGAACAAAGATCTCAAAATCAATTACTGAACAAAATGTCTCAAATCAAACACACAGATCCCTCAGTGCCAGTCGACTCATGCTGAGATAAGTCGACTGTCCAGAGGACAATTCTTCGGAATTCCACAAAGTAATCTAAGGCAATATCAGTCGACTAGAGAAAGTCATCAGTCGACTGCCCCCAAAACAAATCACAATAATTCTCAAGATCATAGTCTAAGTATATAAGTCGACTGAAAGGTTCATAGGTCGACTGTCCAGAAAGGACTAAACAAATATACAATCAGCAGACCAGTCGACTGACAATAGCCTAGGTCGACTGTCCCGAACAATTCTCAAAAGACTGAAAATAATCAGTAGTGTCGTACCAGTCGACTGTACGGTAGGCCAGTCGACTGTCGGCCTACAGTTTTCAAAAATAAGTCTGGATACAAAATCGATCTGAAGATTTCTAAAAAATCATGGTTCATTATTTATCAAACAATAGTTCATACACAAGCCAAAGATGACTCTCACCAATACAAATACATTACTCATCAATCAATTCCTCAAATCTCAACTTCTCAAGATCTAAACCACAAATCTTCCATTAGGGTTTCACAACAAAACTTCTTCCTCAACTCTTAATCAAATCTGATCTAAAATTCATAGGATCTAGATGTTTATCATTCTATCACAATATAATCAATTCTTAATCATGCCTTCCAATATTACGATTCCATAGATCAATATTTCCTCAACAAATTTGATAGTTTCTCATACATGGTCCAAATATCAACAAGTATGCTCTCGTCATTCATATCCAAATAAAAGATCCATATCATACATACAAGGAGACTAGCAAAACAATAGTATAATGGTCACAAACAAGCGTAACAAGGTCTTACGTCATTCTTCAAACAAGCCAACAAAACAAAGCAAAACAAAACAAAACCACTCACCTTGATTTGAAGAAAAATCCACAAAAGCTTTCTCCTTGCTAGATCCAAAAATCCTCTCTTGCTCCTCAAACAAATCCCAAGAATCTGTATATTGAAAATGACGGTTGGGAAAAGGAAATCCCTTATATATGCCGGATATAATATTAGGGTTTTCACCCAATTTGCAAAATAATCCTTTCCCAAAATATAACTTACATATATATAGATTAGTTTTGAAATTCCATCAAATATTATTTAAATTAGGATTTAATAGAAAATATACGTCCAAACTTCAGCCAATACTGCTCAAACGTCCAGAATGCCACTTTTGCGTTTAAACCCGAACAAACGTCAATTTTGCAAATAAGTCCTTCTTTTCCCAAAAATTGCAAATAGTATCAATTAATTTTCATAAAAAATCTGGAAAAATACTACATAAATCTCAAATAATAAATAATGATTCTTCATAAGGAAATCTAAGTTTGTCAAACTTCTCAAAAGTCATTTGCGCGTGTTTCGCACGTGTACAAAAGGTAAATTTCTTGGAAAACATCAATTAAATCCTCAAAAATCATTTAAGTTCATTTTCAAATAATTAAAATAATATTTGAAAATATGGGGTTCTACATCACTCCCTCCTTAGAAGAGTTCTGTCCTCAGAACTACTACTAATGAGTTCAAACACATACCAAACAAAAGAAACAGTGTTTCATATATATAGAACATAATCTAAACAATTTCTTATAACATCACAATCAAAGGATACATCACATATCAGTCAATAGCACAATCATTCAAAGAATTCCAATCACATCGAAGAAATACACTCATACAAACAATTCAGGGAATTCCTTCAGCATGCGATCCTCGGGCTCCCAAGTAGCCTCCTCGAACTGTTGATTCCTCCACAATACCTTGACCATAGGTATTACCTTGCTCCTAAGGACTTTCTCCCTACGATCAACGATCTCAACAGGCTGTTCTTTGTAGCTCAAGTTCACCTGTAGATCTTCAGGAACTTCTACCAACTGATGATTCTGATCGGCCACATACTTCCTTAATAGCGACACATGAAACACATCATGTACTTGCGCTAACTCCTCAGGAAGTTTCAATCTGTATGCTGTCTTGCCAATCCTCTCCACGATCCTGTACGGCCCAATATACCTCGGCACCAACTTGCCTCCCTTACCGAATCTGATCACTCCCTTGGTCGGAGAAACCTTGAGGAAAACTGCATCCCCAACCTCAAACTCCAAATCTCTTCGTCGAGTGTCAGCATAACTCTTCTGCCGACTCTGAGCTTCAACCAATCTCTTGCGAATCAGCTCAATCTGCTCTGATGTCTGCTGCACGATCTCAGGACCATACATCTGCCTCTTGCCATCCTCATACCAACATACAGGTGTCCTGCACCTCCGCCCGTACAAAGCCTCATACGGTGCCATCCCAATACTTGCATGGTAACTGTTGTTATAAGGAAACTCAACCAATGCCAAGTATCTCTCCCAACTACCACTGAAGTCCATAACACAAGCTCTCAACATATCTTCCAGCACTCGATTCACCCTCTCCGTCTGACCATCTGTCTGCGGATGAAATGCTGTACTAAAATTAGTTCTGGTGCCCAAAGCTGCTTGCAAACTTCTCCAAAACCTTGAAGTAAACCTCGGATCTCTGTCAGAAACAATTGACACCGGAACTCCATGAAGTCTCACAATCTCCCCAATGTACAACTCAGCCAATTTCTCCATTGACCAAGTAATCTTCATGGCTAGAAAATGTGCCGACTTAGTCAATCGGTCTACAACAACCCAAATCGAGTCATTGCCCTTCAAACTCCTTGGCAAACCCGTGATAAAGTCCATGCTGATATTCTCCCACTTCCACTCCGGAATGGGTAATGGCTGTAACAAACCTCCAGGTCTCTGGTTCTCTGCCTTGATCTGCTGACAAGTCAGACACCTTGCCACAAAATCTGCTACATCCCGCTTCATACCAGACCACCAAAAATGTGGTTTGATGTCCCTGTACATCTTCGTGCATCCTGGATGAACTGATAACAATGTACTGTGTGCCTCCTGCAAGATACTCTCTCTCAACTCTGCATCATCTGGAACACACAACCTTTCACCCATCCAAAGGACTCCATCTTGAACACGAAATTCCGATAACTTGCCTTCTGAAACCTGCTGCATCATCTTCTGGATCTCCGAATCCGATTTCTGACCTTCCACAATCCTTTCCCTCAAAGACGGCTGCAGCCTCAACTGAGCCAAAGATGCCCCTAAACCTCGCAGTACCACCTCGATACCTGCCTGATCGATCTTTGCTGCCAACTCCCTTCGAGTAGTGATCAATCTCGATAAACTACTCTTCCTGCTAAGTCCATCAGCCACTACATTCGCCTTGCCCGGATGATACTTGATCTCAGGACAAATGTCTTCCAATACCTCCAACCACCTTCTCTGCCGAAGATTCAAATCCCTCTGCTGATAAATATACTTCAGGCTCTTGTGGTCAGTGTACATATTGACCTTCTCACCATAGACATAATGCCTCCATAGCTTCAAGGCATATATGATAGCTGCTAGCTCCAGATCATGCGTCGGATAATTCTTCTCATGCAGACGCAACTGCCTCGAACCATAAGCAATGACCTTGCCTTCCTGCATCAAGACACAACCCAAACCTCTGAGAGATGCATCACTGTAGATATCATAATCTTTCCCAGCTTGCGGCAATGCCAATATAGGTGCGGTAGTTAACCTTTCCTTTAACTCAAGGAAACTCTCCTCGCACTTATCTGTCCATACAAATGCCACATTCTTCCGGGTCAAACCTGTCATCGGAACTGCAATCTGAGAATACCCCTGAATAAACCTCCTGTAGTATCCAGCTAATCCCAAGAAGCTTCTGACGTCCTTCACTGACGTCGGCCTGGGCCAATTCTTCACTGCTTCCACTTTCTGAGGGTCAGTAGCCACTCCCTCCTTAGAAAGAATATGGCCAAGGAAAGCTACCTCAGACTTCCAGAATTCACACTTCGATAATTTGGCATACAAACTGTGCTCCTGCAACGTCTGTAACACCGCTGTCAAGTGCGTCGAATGATCCTCTTCCGACTTCGAATATACCAAGATATCATCGATGAAGACCACTACGAAGGAATCAATGAACGGTCTCAACACCCGATTCATCATATCCATGAACACTGCTGGCGCATTCGTCAACCCGAATGGCATCACTAAAAACTCATACAGCCCATGACGAGTCCTGAACGCTGTCTTACTCACATCTTCCTCCTTGACTTGCACCTGATGATATCCTGACCTCAGATCAATCTTCGAAAACACCGCTGCTCCTCGAAGCCTGTCGAATAAATCATCAATCTGCGGCAGTGGGTACTTGTTCTGAATAGTCACCCTATTCAACTCCCGATAGTCAATGCACATCCTCATCGACCCATCTTTCTTTTTGACCAACAATACTGGCGCTCCCCACGGAGAAGAACTCGGTCTGATAAGCCCTTTGCTCAAAAGCTCTTCAATCTGCTTCTTCACTTCATCTTGCTCTACAGGTGCCATCCTGTATGGAGCCTTGGAGATCGGCGCACTTCTCGGCTGAACATTGATGCAAAACTCTACATCTCTCTGCGGCGGTAATCCTGGAAAATCATCCAAGAACACCTGAGGAAAATTTCGAACAACGGGAATGCCCTTGACTTCATCCGAGATTGCCATCTTTGATACCATTGCAGCCACCTTCGGGATTTTCTTCTTCCCTTGGAAAGTTACTGCAGGTCCACCTGGTGCTTTCACCAACACCTCCTTCTGCTTGCAGTCAATTGTGGCATCATATATAGCCATCCAATCGATGCCTACAATGACATCCACTCCCAACACTTGCAGTTCGATCAAGTCGATGCCGAACATCCTTCCACCAATCTCGATATCACAGCCCTCGTAATATCGATCCGCTACTAGCTCTTCACCTGACGGCGTTGCCACCGACAAAACCTTGCCTGGAAATAACTTAGGTTCCAAACCTAAGATCTTTGCAAAACATGGCGATACAAATGTATGCGATGAACCAGTGTCAAACAAAACCTTTGCTTTAATTCCATTTATTAAAACAACTCCTGTTACAATAAGAATGATACTCAATCTTAAATTGTTCTGAAATAAAAGCTTTATTCATTACACTGATTCAAAAATGAAAAAAATCAAAATTCCTGAATACCCTGTATCACATCTTCCGAGTTTCTCGCATCCTCCCCGGTCAATGCAAACACTCGCCCTTACCTCTTCGGGAATTTGCTTCCACCCGAACCATCTTCCTTCAATTTTGGACAACGGAGCTTGGAATGTCCAGTCTGCCCACACTGAGAACAGATATGCTCTGCCAACTTCGGACATGACGACCTGTAAAGTCCTACCTCCTTGCAGTAGTAGCAGGTCACTCCCTGAGCTGCAGGTGCCTTCTGCACCGATCCACTGAACTTTGCCTGCTTCGCAGGGAATCCCTTCCCACTCTGGCCTGATGCTGGCCTCTTGTTCCGGTTCCATGTATCCTGCTTCTTCTGAAATAAGTCCATATCCTCCTCAGTCATCGCTGCTCTTCTGACCAGTTTCTCGAATCTCCTGATACCCAACGGAACCATCCTTGACCTCAAGTTTGGCCTCAAGCCCTGCTCAAACTTTTTGGCCTTCTTTGCTTCATCCATGACCAATTCTGGTGCATACCTCGAAAGTTGAGCAAATTTCATCTCATACTCCCGAACAGTCATGCTGCCTTGCTGAAGGTTCATGAACTCGGTCGCCTTCTTCTCTTGAACATCCAGAGGAAAGAAGCGATCTCTGAACTCCTCTAGAAAAGCTTCCCATGTCAGAGGCTGATCTCCCAGAGTCCTCTTCAGTGACTCCCACCAGACACCAGCGTCTTTCTCGAGCTGCATAGAAGCCAACTTCACCTTACTGGCTGCTGGAGTCTCCGATACTTCGAAGATCGTCTCCATCTTCCGAATCCAATCATCTGCTGCTGTTGGATCAGCTTGCCCCTCAAAGACTGGCGGCCTCATCCTCTTAAAGGATTCAATCTGCTTGATGGGGTTGGCATTCACCAATCCATGTCCAGCTCCATGATTTGGCGGTGGATTCTACTGCTGCTGAGCTTGCTGCTGTTGCGCCACGTTGAATGCCATCAACGTATTCAGTGTTTGATACACCTTGGCGAATTCAGCCTCTAGATCAATCCCTGTTCCTCAAGAACTACCCGATCCATCCTCATTGTTGCCACCATTTCTACCTCTGGGTGCAACCATTTTGAATACTGCAAAATGAGGGTAAAGTTAGAGTAACACACACGATTCAAACTCATATCAATGCCCTATGGCAAAACCATAATCATGCCTCAAACCATAACTTCAAACCAAACATCATATTTTAACTCTATGTGATACTCACACTCTGATGTCCACACCTAGGTACTCACTCTCTAGTGTCCACACATAGGTTGGTTTTCTTACTATGTCTATTATTACCATTGAAGCAGAGCTCTGATACCAATCTCTGTAGCGCCCCGAATTTCTAATATGAGAACTTAGAAGATACGTGGCACATTCCCAGTGATCCACTTCAATATAACAATAAACACAACCAAACACCACTAGAATTTTCAACATTTATTGCAACAAAACTTTTACAAAATACAGCGGAAGTCTAAACAACTCAAACAATAATTTCTTTTGATTACAACTCCAAATCATCTTAATGAAGCCTTACAAGTTTCACACCAACACTAATAAACCATTTAACTCAAAAGCTGACTCAAGCATCCAATCTCCAACCCTATGCAATAACCTGCATCATGTGAGGCTAGAGTCGAACCCTAACCCCCAAACTAAAGGGTTTAGCCATAAATGGTGTGAGTGGCATAAAAAAAAAATCAAATAGCAATATAAATGAACTTAAATCATAACATCCAACCAATAATAACCAAAGGTGTAAAGTGTGAAATAGCAAGAAATGTAAACAGCAAGTGATATCCAAAACCAAAAGCCAAGTGTGAAAAAGCAGGAAATCCAAATGCAGAAAAGTGAGTCAAGAAAACTTGATGACTAAATGCTGACAACGATGACTACTAAGAGATGAAGATAAACTATGATAATTTGCCCATGCTTGATCATTCAGGAGATAGATCCCACATCTCAGGTATTTCCCTGGATAATTCAGAAGATCTTCCCACATCTAAACACAGTCTCATCATCACAAGAATACCACATAAGCGTCGCCTCGACTTTGATCATTCCGTAGGTCAATCCCACATCTCAAGATAGTACTTGGATAATTCAGGGAATATATCTCACATCTCAGGTTGTCTTCCTGGATAATTCAGGAGATAAATCCACATCTCAAGTTAACCACTTGGATAATTCAGGAGATTAAATCCCACACCTAAAGCCTTACTGAGGTGCATAACTCATGTTCCCATTCATCATGACACTACAATGCCTGTCCTTATTAATTTGGGTTACTGAACAAATCTCCTAGAGTAGTGTATCCCACCGGACTAAAAATATGATTAACTGAAAATTCACCTCAATGGGCCTCAACAAATAACTCAACAAATATCTCAACACCGGTATACTAGGGTCACGTACCTCTAGAGACTCAAAACAAATATCTAAACAAATTCCCACTAAACAAGTGGCTCAACTGAATATCTCAAAATCAAATACTGAACAAATAACAAAAACTGAACAAAGATCTCAAAATCAATTACTGAACAAAATGTCTCAAATCAAACACACAGATCCCTCAGTGCCAGTCGACTCATGCTGAGATAAGTCGACTGTCCAGAGGACAATTCTTCGGAATTCCACAAAGTAATCTAAGGCAATATCAGTCGACTAGAGAAAGTCATCAGTCGACTGCCCCGAAACAAATCACAACAATTCTCAAGATCATAGTCTAAGTATATAAGTCGACTGAAAGGTTCATAGGTCGACTGTCCAGAAAGGACTAAACAAATATACAATCAGCAGACCAGTCGACTGACAATAGCCTAGGTCGACTGTCCCGAACAATTCTCAAAAGACTGAAAATAATCAGTAGTGTCGTACCAGTCGACTGTACGGTAGGCCAGTCGACTGTCGGCCTACAGTTTTCAAAAATAAGTCTGGATACAAAATCGATCTGAAGATTTCTAAAAAATCATGGTTCATTATTTATCAAACAATAGTTCATACACAAGCCAAAGATGACTCTCACCAATACAAATACATTACTCATCAATCAATTCCTCAAATCTCAACTTCTCAAGATCTAAACCACAAATCTTCCATTAGGGTTTCACAACAAAACTTCTTCCTCAACTCTTAATCAAATCTGATCTAAAATTCATAGGATCTAGATGTTTATCATTCGATCACAATATAATCAATTCTTAATCATGCCTTCCAATATTACGATTCCATAGATCAATATTTCCTCAAGAAATTTGATAGTTTCTCATACATGGTCCAAATATCAACAAGTATGCTCTCGTCATTCATATCCAAATAAAAGATCAATATCATACATACAAGGAGACTAGCAAAACAATAGTATAATGGTCACAAACAAGCGTAACAAGGTCTTACGTCATTCATCAAACAAGCCAACTAAACAAAGCAAAACAAAACAAAACCACTCACCTTGATTTGAAGAAAAATCCACAAAAGCTTTCTCCTTGCTAGATCCAAAAATCCTCTCTTGCTCCTCAAACAAATCCCAAGAATCTGTATATTGAAAATGACGGCTGGGAAAAGGAAATCCCTTATATATGCCGGATATAATATTAGGGTTTTCACCCAATTTGCAAAATAATCCTTTCCCAAAATATAACTTACATATATATAGATTAGTTTTGAAATTCCATCAAATATTATTTAAATTAGGATTTAATAGAAAATATACGTCCAAACTTCAGCCAATACTGCTCAAACGTCCAGAATGCCACTTTTGCGTTTAAACCCGAACAAACGTCAATTTTGCAAATAAGTCCTTCTTTTCCCAAAAATTGCAAATAGTACATAAATCTAAGTTTGTCAAAAATCTGGAAAAATACTACATAAATCTCAAATAATAAATAATGATTCTTCATAAGGAAATCTAAGTTTGTCAAACTTCTCAAAAGTCAGTTGCACGTGTTTCGCACGTGTACAAAAGGTAAATTTCTTCTAAAACATCAATTAAATCCTCAAAAATCATTTAAGTTTATTTTCAAATAATTAAAATAATATTTGAAAATATGGGGTTCTACCCGGTACATCTTAGTACCTCCGGATGAATAGAATATGATAATTGGTGGGCTTCCTCAAGCAACCTCTGACAAACTTCACCCTTCGAGACACACAACCTGGACCCAAAACGAAGCGGTCCATTAGCATGAATAACCATATCCGTTCAGGAACCAGACTCAACCTCGGCTTGAAACTTTGCAATTGCTCATCTCCAGCCTGATCCTCTTTGATCTGATCAACAAGAGATGACTGACGCTGGAGCACCAAACAAATCCGATCAGAACTCGGCACCAATACATCTAACTCCAACCTCCGCATCTGCTCAACCAAATTACTCTGCTAAGTTAGGAACATAGCTGCCGGTCTCCTGCTCAAAGCATCTGGCACCAAGTTCACTTTACCAAGGTGGTATTTTAAACTGATGTCATAATCGGCCATAAGTTACAACCAACGCCTTTGCCTTATGTTCAACTCCTTCTGGGTGAAGACGTACTTAAGACTTTTGTGGTATGTAAATATCTCCACTCAGTCCCCAAGTAAATAATGTCTCCACAGCTTCAAAGCAAAGATCATTGCCGCTAACTCCAAGTCATGAGTCAGATAGTTTTTCTCATGCGGCCTCAACTGCCTCGATGCATAAGCAACGACTGAGCCCTTCTGCATCAGAACTGCTCCAAGACCCTTATCAGAAGCGTCACAATGAACTACAAATCCGCCTGAACCATCTGGAATAGTCAACACTTGCGCTGACGTCAACCTGCTCTTCAACTCGGCAAAAGCCACACTGCAAGCCTCAGACCAACTCTGAGTGCCCATATCTAGTCCTGAATGCGGTCTTCTGTACATCAGTCGCCTTTAATTTGACATGATAATACCCGAAAGGAAGATCCAACTCTGAGAAAATAGCTGCTCCACTCAACTGATCAAATAAGTCATCGATCCTGGGCAACGGATACCGATTCTTCACAGTAACACTGTTCAGTTCCCGATAATCAATGCACAGTTGACGACTACCATCCTTCTTGTTGACAAAAAGGACTAGAGCACCCCACAACGAAACACTGGGTCCGATGAACCACAAATCAAGCAACTCCTCAATCTGCACCTTAAGCTCTGCTAACTCAATCGGTGCCATCCTGTAGGGACTCTTTGATATCGGCGTCGTACCAGACTAAACTTTAATACCGAACTCCATATCTTTATCAAGGGGTAAGCCAGGCAACTCCTCTGCAAAAACATCCTGGAAATCCTGCACTACTAGAGGCGCAGCCTCACAGCCTGAATGCAATTCCATCGCACAAACCTCCTAGTCAACTGTAGTCTAAGCTCGGCCAAGGGGCATCTCCCCGGCATGGAACTCAAACTCTGCGCAACTTGGGATTCGGAATACAACTTTCTTAGCACAGAAATCAATGATGGTGTGGGATTCACCCATCCAATCCATACTGAGAATAATGTCGAATCCTGAATTCCCAAATACTATCAGGTCGGCCTTGAAATCTGTGTCGCAGATAATCACGAAACACTGCCTGCACTCCTGGGAACAAATGACAATATTGCCACCTGTCACAATGTTCCAAGCCTCTGACATGAAGCTACACTACTACCGATGGCAAGCCACGAAGCGGGAAGAGACGAAGGAATGGGTTGCCCTGGAATCAAAGAGAACATGAGCAGGGAAAGAACAAACAAGGACAATACTTAAGATAGAATCAAAAGCAAGAGAAGAAGAATTGATGATTAAGGGTGAGGAAAATACAATGCGAAAAGATAATATGAAAGAATAATACAGACAAATGAAAGAAAATAAAAGAGAAACAACAAAACAAAAAATGCAAAATATACCTGCAACAACACCCTCTGCTGACTCAGCATCAGCAGCAATCAGGTTAAAGGCCTGACCTCTCCTGGGAGCAGCGGTCCTCTGACCGACAATCTGGCGTTGAGGAGGAAGTTGTGGCTTGACTGGACCACGATCTGGGGCTATCTGCTGAACTGGAACCCCGACTGGAAGAGCCATCCTCCGCTGCAGGCAATCCTGAACTGAATGGTCAGTAGGACCACATTGAAAACAGTGGCGATTGGCGCGCCTGCAGTCTCTGCACATGTGCCATGAAATATGGCAAAAGTCATAGACACCATCGCCCCTAGGAACAGTAGGTGGGTAGGGAGATAACCTAACTGGATGAGCTGGAACAAACCTCCAAATCGACCCACCAGAAGGCCTAACAGGAGCAGCGGGAACAGTCCGTTGGGAAGGAGCCAACCCACCACGAGCCTGCTCCTGAGCTTGAGCTGCCTCAAGTGCTTCAGCAAAAGTATGCAAGTGAAGGAAGACAAGCTGCACCTTTATATCTCGCTCAAGTCCCAGTGTGAATCTACAAGCTCTGTCCTCTTCATTTGCCACAAGAACGGCTGTGAAGTGGCTTCTGGTAAATTCCGCTGCATACTCATCCACAGACCTGGAGTCCTGTTTCAAGAAAGTCTCATGTTACAACATTGCATGAACAATATGTAACAAAATTCCAATAATAGAACAATGACTAACCTGTTTCAGGGCCAAGAACTGTTGCTCCATTTCAACTCGAGTGCTGCTAGGGAAGAACTTCTCTAAGAAGCTCCTTGTGAATGTGGTCCAAGTGATAGGTCGTTTGAGCCTTTCAAACTCATACCTCCACCAAATGTGGGCCAGATCCACCAGCTGGATGGCTACCACATCCACTCTATCAGCATCGTCAACTCTTACTGCCAAAAGCAACTGCTCAGTCCGGAACAACCACTATTTGGCCTCCAAAGGCGTCTCAGTGCCAGAGAATCTGTCAGGATGCAGCCTCATGAAATCTGTGACTGTACCCAGATGAGGAGGGAGAACTGCCTGTGGGGGCACAGCGGGAAGCAAAATTCGTGCAGCTTCCAAGACAGCCAGCACAAGGTCACTGTGGTTTTGGTGCATATTGATCAACCATTCCAACACATTGGTAACGGCCTCAAGCCTGGGCTGATCTTCCTGAAGATGTGAAGTGGAACCACTACGAGCCATGGTCTGCACAAGATAAAAAATAATCATCATTCAGATCAAAGTTGATTATAATTCCTTCATGTATGCATGGTCTGTGTACTGTTGAACCAATCCCAGATCGAGCCAAGATTGTCTAATAATTAGTCAAACTAATACATTAGCCAAACCTGGGCTCTGATACCACTAAAAACCTTGTCACCCCCTACTTCCCAAATAAGAATACGAAATACGGATACATGACTAAGTCCAGCGAATGATTTTCATGATCCATAAGCTGTCAGGATCTTTACAACATTTCACAGGAATAATCATAGTAGGAAGCAAGAGAAGTCAACCATGCATGCATAAACGAATCAATATACCAACAGAAATTTACTTGAAACAAAATGTAATAATCTCAAATAAATTAGATCTGGAAACAAGTCAATAATTCTGGGTCACATTGCCCAATACTAAATTCATGTAGCAAATACTTTTATTCAAAAATAGCAAGAAATTAAATTATAACAAGAACTCCAGCAACTAGAATCTTAGATCACCTACTCCATCGGGTAGCTGATCACCATAATCTGCAATTTAACCAAATTACAAGAAGATGGAAAAAGAAAACAAAACTCCCGTCAATGAAAGTTACGGGTCGCTTGTAGTGCAGGCACAAGTAGCATGGAATAGACATGGCAACAAAATAAAACAACTAGCATGAATCATGAATAGAATCAAGTAATGTGGTGAGATAACAGGTGTATATGAGATGTAACAGGTAACATGCAAGCAAGTAAACATGTAACAAGTGTCAAGTAGCATGTACAGGTGATCATGTAACAGGTGTCATGTAGCATGTACAGGTAATCATGTATCTGGTAAGCATGTAATAGGTATTATGTCATGTCAAGTCTTCTACTTATTACAATCTAGGTAGCACTTCATCCGTCCTAGGTTTTTACCACATGGTTGCTACATACACGTAGATTTCGTTTAGGCCTAGTGGTGGGTTTCTATAGAACCGTGTACTCAGGCGTCAGGTAGCAGGTAGCAGGAATAGGTTCATGAATCAGACAGGTACATGAATCAACCGATTCATGCATCAATAGGTTCATGAATGAACAGGTAACAGGTACACGAATCAACAGGTTCATGCATCAAAACCTAAAGTACAACAAATTCACGAATCCACGGATTCATGATCAAACATAAAGTGCAACAGATTCATGTATCAACATCAATCAAACAAAAAATGGGAAACACAGGCTCCCTTCTGAGTACACATACCTATATTGTCCACTACTAAGGTCTTTCCCTTAACCCCGGCTTGCTTACTTGTTATTATTATTAAACGGGCATGTACATGCAGAAAACAGAGAAAGAATAACATGTCATGAACAAGTGACAGGTTCAGGTCGGAAGATAAACATGCACAGGTGATAGACAACACATAACAGGGTAGAACAATGAAAATTCTAGTTTAGGATAGCAAGACAGTTGTGCACCAAATCTGGGATTTCTGTTGCCACAAACATGCAAATCTGGATCTTTCAGAAAATCTGAAAAATAGACTCTCGGCCGAATCCAGCAAATATATATAAGTCATATGGTATTTCACAAAACAAGACTCAAAACAGATTTGTATCGAGAAAACATGTTCACCCAGAAATCAGAAGTTTGTATTCATAAACAGGAAAATGGCATAAAATCTCATTGATTAAATCCAAGGAAAATCTCGAATATTCCCTAGTATGTCTAGTATCAGAAAATAAAGTTTCATAATTTTCCAACATAGATAGAATAGTCAAGTAAAATCAGAAAGCAGCAAGATACAGTAGTTTTGTAAATCTGGAATCATAAACACAGCAGTACCAAAACGACAATAGATTACAAAATCAAAATCAAAATCCAGATCCGTCAAAAGGGTGATAAAACAGATACAGTAGGCTACAATTCCTATTCACAAAGTTTTTATAAACAGAAAATAGAATCAGTTCGAAATTATGTTTCTCTACTGAACAGTATGAAAATTCTACATGTATAGTAGTTGTTTGCAAGTATAGAATAGTTTATAAAAGTCATCAATTAAATCCACAAAAGTTAGGGGTTAATCCCAATCAAGTCTAGTTGTGTTCAGCAAAATATTGGATCAAAATATTATCTTTAGCAAAAGTATAAAAATAAATTACCATACAGAATTTGTATAAAACTGGATCTGAAAATTTCTACACATTTGTAGTAAAATTGTAATAACTTGCAACTCACAAATCAAAATTAAGCTCTGTTAGTAATTCTGGAAAGTAGACAGAATTCTCTATAATTCATATTCACAAATAATTTTAATATACTGAACTTAATATGGTCTAAAATACTGAACAAAAACGGGGTACAACCAAAAACAGAATCTTCTTTATGCATAAAATCAACATAGATCATATGAAACTCATCCAAATTATAACAAACGTGAAATATGGTGTACTAGATGTCCAAACAACATGGTATAGGGTATTTTACAAGTCTACCAAGAGTTATACTACATCGAACACATCATGCATACAAGATCATACAACAACTCATAATCACGAACACATGCATGTATACAAGAATTGGTTATCTCTAAGTCTAAATTCATGTCGTGTGTGTAATGAGATAACTACCGGCAAATCAACACATAGAGACAAGCTATAACAGGGGTTTTGCACAAGAATTGTCTCTAGAACACAACTACACTACAGACAGTATTTAGTACTTGTATTTGCAACAGAAATTAATACAAGTTACTTGCCTTATAGTCGATGACGAAAACAACAAAGCAAGAGCAAGAATAACGGGAACGGATTCCCAAAACGAACTCAAAGAACGAACGAATACATGAGCATACGAGCAACGATCACAACTCAAGACCAATATGCACACACAACTCGACACCCGCACACAAGAGAGGGCAGCGGGGATACGGTGCTGCAGTTGCTGCTGGCTTCCGAAGAGGAGAAGGGGGCGTCGGCCTGGTGCTGCATCACTGCGGTTGGGGTCGCAGGGGGAAGGCAGGGACGCGCTGAGGAGGAGGCTGGAGCTGGCTGCTGCGTCGCAGAGGCACAGCACACAGGAACGTCGGGGTGAGGCAGCGGCATAGGAGCGCATAGGGTTGTGCTGTCGACGACGGTGCGACAGGAAGGAGGAGCACAGGGGGGCACTGGTGTTGAGGCGTCTGGGTACGGCAGTCGGATAGGAGGGCGGCGCGACGAGGGGGTTGCCGGCAAGGGGCGCGGCACAGCAGGAGGGTGAAGAGAAGTCAGGATGAGAGACAGGAGGGATGGGTTAGAGCGGCTAGGGTTAGGTTTAATAGGAGATTAGGGTGTGTGTATATATAGGTGAGTAGTTAGGGTTTAGGGGGAATTGTGGGTAACGGGTAGAGGGTGTAAACGGGTAGGATTTTATTGGGTTTGGGGTTTAATGCGCTTAACGGGTTGCAATAGATCCAAAAGAATTAAAATAGGGTTCAAGGAATAATTGGGTTCAAGGGTTTGATAAAAGATCCAATAAAATATAGGAACAAAAATGGATAAATAAAATAGGACATGCACAATATTAATGAGAACCAAGAACAATAGCTTGAACAATCAGAGATGAAACAATAGGAGACAATAGAATCAAGTAACTCAAGTAAGAAGACGACAAATCAAATAAATGGATATATAGAAAATGAAGATCCAAAACACGGTCCAAAAAGAGATACAATGAGAATAAATACACAAAAAGAAAAATTTACCCAAAAATACATAAAATTAAAAATAGGGTTTACAAAATGGATTGAAGCCGAGTCTTTAGCGACAATCACTAAGAACAGAGTCCAATGGTTCCTTTGGAAGAACATCATCTGCAGATTCGGTATACCTCGAGTCTTAGTAACGGAAAATAAGACCCAATTTACGGGGGCAGCCTTCCGCAATTTTTGTATGGACCTTGGTATCCAGCAACGATTCTCCTCAATATCCCACCCACAATCCAACGGTCAAGCTGAGAACGCCAATCGGCAAATTCTTTTCGACCTAAAAAAGAGACTGCACAAATCCACCAAGGGATAATGGGTCGAGCAACTCCCCAATGTGCTCTGGAGCTACCGCACTACTAAGAGGACCCCCACAAGTGAATCTCCCTTCAACCTTACTTACGGATTCAAAGCTGTCATCCCACTGGAAATTGGCTTCAATGAAGAGCAAAATTCGAACCAGCTTCGGGGCAACTTGGACCTCATCGATGAGATTCGAGAAAGAACCTCCATCCTTCAAGTGCTAGCACATCCCCGAAGGAGAATCCTCCAACGGACGGAGTAGGAGAGACAGGCGGGGCAGGAAGGGCAGGCTCCAAGTTGGCCACCGCAGTCGTCGCCACCGTAGCCTTCGGGGCTTTGGCAGACGTTGGCCCTGAGGTTGTCCTCTTCCTTTATGTTTCGTCTAGCACCTTGTTGGCTACTCCCGCCCGGTTGAACAGCATGGCCCCGCAATCCATGTCTGAAGCCTCTATAAAAAAGAAAAAATGAGGAGATGGGCATGTGAAGGAGTTGAACTGAAACTAAAAATAGAGAAAAATAGGGGGCATACTAGGGTCGATCGGACTAAGACCCCCACCAAAGAGGACCTTCTCGGATAACTCTTTTCAACCTAAGGGTTCACGAGCAAGCTGTTTGGATACGACCTCCCCTTCCTCCGGAGTCAACACCAGCTCAGCCTTTGCCCACTTCAGCACTTCCTCCTTCCACCTCGTAGGAATACTCCACGGCGCGCTACTTCCGATTAAAAAATACTTCTCCTTCCAAAATTTGATGGAGTCGAGGTTATCTATCAGCTTCACACCTCGGTGTGGCTATGAATAGTACCGGTACTCGTCCTTGCTCTTTCGATGGATACGGTCTAAGCCTTCGGAGAATGGTGAGCTAAGGAATGACACCTATCGCTTGGCATTGAAGGACGAAGCCGGTGACATTCCTCCACATGTTCGACATATATTGGACGGGGCTCAAACCGTACCACTGCAGCACCTCGGTCACGAATGGTGAAAGAGGCAGACGGAGACCAGCATAAAAGGCAACAATGGGGAAAATGCACGTGCCAGGAGAGGTCGACGAACAGGCTCGGATATCGGGACCCGGGAGAAGAAGACCGAGTTCCTTCGATGTCATGAAACTATTCCGAACCCCAACCGAGTCCTCCATCATCATGGAGGGGATGTCGTCAATTTCAGAATGTTCCCTTGGCATGCTCTCCTCATATGAGGCTGACATCCCGTACACCACCTTGTCCAGAAGGTCATCGGAGTATCCTCAAACCACGCTAAGGTTAGAAAAAGGGCCCAGAAGCCTGCCCAATGCCCCAGCTCGCCTCTCCTTCTCCACTATTTGTCTCAGATGTCACCAATCCTACCACCCCCTTTTCCCTTGTCCACAGTTGGAACCACTATCAATGGCTGATCCCCTTTGTGGTCCGAGGTGGAGGTCTCACTCCCCGAAGAAACCATAGACATCTCATAAAATATATAAAAGAGAATATATATTTACCTAGAGGTGACAGATACGGTGTAACACCCCGAATTCCAAATAAGACAGAATTTGAAGTTCCACATGATCTTTACACTTCTCTTCATACAATTTTACAAGGAAATTTAAAACTTTATTACATCAAGTTACATTTAAACAGCGGAAGCAAATTTATATCAATTACATTAATGAAATGAAACAACACTTGAACAATTCTTTAAGCATCAATTCCTCCTTAGTCCTTTTTCATTCACTTTGTCCTGCATGGAAACTGTGGACTCGTCAGTTCATTCAACTGACGCAGGGATATAATACATCAATTTTCTCTTACTTAGAAAGCACACATTTGTCACAAACAAAACTGGAGACTATCCTATTGATGTCGTGTTGTGCTGTGCACTTAGTCCTTAATGCAGTTATTCATATTATATGACACTAATGCACACTTGTTCGGATTCTATGCATCCCATACTACATAGGTCCGAGGGCAAGCCCTTAATCGTTCGTCATCTTGTAGGGTTCAATCTCTCGCCATGACTTAAACTACTACGGTAACTACGATAAGTATCGTAGATGTTCTATGAGTTACGAGCCCATGTCCAGACAGTCTGGAGGGGAATCCCACGCACTGACATGACGCATCATGCAGGCAATCCGTGGACAATTCAGCCTCCGTCATGGAACGATGGCACCACCCGTAGTCACCAAACACCCCACAAGCGTCGCCACCGGGACGATAATTCCGGAGTAGTGCTCACGCCATGACAAGACGCATCAAGCAGGCAGTCTGTGAATCACTCTCACACATCCAATCTAATGGCCCTCATACTTGTGTTTTTCTCTTACTTTCGTCACATCTCCACTATGTATCTAGTCCTTAATTTATTTGAATCATGAATAAAACCAATCCCCTAGAGTTAGCACTTCCTCTATACCGGTCTTAACCATCATTTCAACAATACGACCCAAACTTGGTCTTTTCTTTTCAGTATCTCATCTCAAAAATATTCTTTCAATGCTGGTATAAGGCTTAACTACCCTCTAGCTTTCAATTCCATTTCATGTTCATAGCATTTGTGTATTCATATTCATAAGATCTTTCATATTTCTTCATGATATTTGATTTCACTTTCATGTACAATTTCATGCATAGAATAAATCCATTTGTCACATTCATAATTCATCCTTTCCACATAATTCTCTTATTCTCATTTTATCAATACTAAATCTAAATTTCACACTTTCAATTTTCCTATTATCAAAATCTCTTTTCAAACCTCTTTTAAACAATACATTTATTTTTCTTTAGTTAAAGACATTTAAAACTTGAAATCCAATCGTCAAGGCAGTCGACTGTTAAAGCATAGCCGGTCGATTGTTCTGCTAGGATTTAAAAATCGAAAACCAAATAATCAGGGCAGTCGACTGTTAAAGCATAGCCGGTCGACTGTTCTGCGAGGATTTAAAACTCGAAAACCAAATAGTCAGGGCAGTCGACTGTTAAAATATAGTAGGTCGACTGTTATGTCACGATTTAAAACTTGGAAACCAATGATCAGGGTAGTCGACTGTCAAAATATAATCGGTCGACTGTTTTGCAACTAAAATACGAAATTTATTACCTGACAGTCGACTGTCGACTCTAGTTCGGTCGACTGTCGATTGCACCAGGTTGCAATTTAAAGTGGATCATGGATATGTTTTTGACATTTGGGAACAAAATCACAATTTTCGCTTTATGAATAATCGAAGTTTCCACAAAATCACTTTTTCTCTTTATTACTAAAAATCTATTCTTTTAAATAAATTAGTTCTAATTCACAAAATGTTCGTTTCTTTCTCCAACAAAACAAACATGCAAATTTGGGATTTTTAATACTAATCTCAATAACAATAAACATGTATAATTTATTAGTCAGTTCTACTTTCATAGCATGAAGGTTTCCCGTAATTCACATTTATCCATAAACACAGTTCTTCACATTGCATTTTCCCCACATACTTGAACATCTTAATATAGAGATTCATACTTTCTTAAGTTACATACTAATGCATTATCGAGTTATCACGACAACATTTCTATTCACATCATTCAATCAATTTTTCTAATGATTTCATGCAATTCCACATGGGTTCACTTTCTTCTTAATCATGGTAACTAATCATAAAGAAATGTTCTCTTATTTATTCTAACATGATCACAAACACAAACCTAGCATGGTAACTAATTAGAAGTTTGAGAAAATTGCCCACCTATTTTGAAGAAAATAAGTACAAAGTTCCTAGGAATCTCCTTGAACAAAGAGCGATTCTTCTCCTCCTAGATCGTGCCACCAAGAATGCGCCTTCTCCTCCTAGACTTGATGAACCCGAGCCTTCCTTGTTCTTGATGAATTGCCGGCCGCAAATGGGGATGAACACACACACTAAAGCACACAACTCAATCTTTTCCTCACTCTCTCTCAATCTCTTAACTTACTAATTTTTCTCTTCTTTTCTTTCTTTCTTTCAATCTTTTAGTTGTAAGCATGAATAGGGTAGGGGGTAGTTATACAAATTTTGAGTATAAATGGAAGGCTGGGATTAGTCCAAATAGTTAGGGTTCAAAGGCTAGGATGAGTTGGGAAGTTGTAGCAACTACCCATGATGGAGCAACCACCTCACCACTACTCCCATCTCTCCCTCTCTCTTTGTGGAATTCGGCCACCCCCTAGTGTGCATCATGCACGTGCTAGTGCAATGCACATGCGATACTGGTACCCCCCATTAAAAGTTTGTTCATGAAATTATTTAATTGCCTACTAGATTAGTCTACACTACAAGTTAGGCCAAATATATAAAAAAATTAAATTAATGGGCTCACTATTGGGCAAATTAACCATGAGCTCTTAATAAAATAATTAATTAATCAATTAAAGTGGGCTAGAAGGAGACAATTAGGCCTAGTATTTTAATTAGGCTTTCTAGATTAAAAGAGAAAAATAGGATCAAAATGTTCTTGAGAAAATTTTAGTGAAATAAGTGCGTAAATTTGCACGTGCACAACACGTGAAAATAAACAAACTCTTATTTAATTAATATTGAAAATCCAGGATGTTACAGCTCTCCCTCCTTAGAATAGTTCCTTCCCCTGAACTACACTTAAAGGGTGAGGAAACAAAAATACAACAAGAAGAAAAAAAAAGAAAATGAAAAGAAGATACAATCAAACAAAAAGCTCAGGATGATCTTTCATCATCCTCTCCTCAGATTCCCAAGTAACCTCATCAACCAACTGGTTTCTCCAGACTACTTTGACCATCGGTATCATCTTGTTCCTCAAGACTTTCTCCCGACGATCGACAATCTCAACCGGAAGCTCAATGTAACCCTGATCCAACTGCAAATCCTCCGGCACTTCGGGCAAATGGCGACTCGGATATGGAATGTACCCTCTCAGCATAGACACATGGAAGACATTGTGCACTTTAGACAACTCTTCCGGCAACTCCAATCGGTAAGTGGTTTTCCCAATCCGCTTGAATATCTTGTATGGGCCTACGAACCTTGGGGCTAACTTCCCATCTCTGCCGAAGCGAATCACACCCTTGCTGGGTGAAACCTTCAGAAAGACAAAGTTACCAACCTTAAACTCAAGGTCCCTCCTCCGATTGTCTGCATAGCTCTTTTACCTACTCTGAGCATCCACCAACCTCTTCCTGATCAGATCGATCTTTTCAGAGGTCTGCTGCACAATCTCAGGCCCAACAAAACTGTCGTTCCCCAACTTCAAACCAACAAACAAGTGTTTTGCACGTCCTGCCATACAGCGCTTCGTACGGCGCCATCCCAATACTAGTCTGAAAACTATTGTTGTAGGCAAACTCCACCAGAGCTAGATGCCTTTTCCAACTGCCTCCAAAATCTAGAACACAACACCGAAGCATATCCTCAAGAATGCAGTTCAATCTCTCGGTCTGCCCATCGATCTGAGGATGAAAAGCATTGCTGAAATCCGTCTTGATACCCAGAGCTATCTGAAGACTCCTCTAGAAATGCGAAGTAAACTGCGCATCTCGATCAGACACAATGGTTAACGGAACACCATGAAGCCTGACGATCTCCCCAACATACAACTCTGCCAACTTGTCCATAGACGAAGTGAGTTTCATCTCCAAGAAGTGAGCGGACTTGGTTAGTCGATCGACTATGACCCAAATCGCATCATTGCCTTTTGAACTCTTGGACAAACCCGTGATGAAATCCATGATGATGTTATCCCGCTTCCATTCCGGAATAAGTAACGATTGCAATAAACCTCTGGGCTTCTGATTCTCGGCTTTGACCTGCTGACAGATCTCACACTTCGCCACAAACTCGGCCACATCCCGCTTAAAACCTGACCACCAGAAATGTTGCTTAATGTCCTTATACATCTTGGTACTCCCAGGATATACAGACAAAAGAGTAGCATGTGCCTCCTGAAGAATACTCTCCCGCAACTCTGCTTGATCCGGAACACATAGCCTCTCTCCAAACCACAACATTTCATCCCTGATCTAAAACTCTGACAACCTGCCAGCACCAACCTGCTCCATCATCTTCTGATTCTCTGCATTTTCCTTGTGACTTGTGATAATCCTTTCATTCAGCGTTGGTTGGAGCCTCAATTGAGCTAAAAATGATCTCAAGCCTTGCAGAACAACTTCAATACCAGCCTTATCCAACTCCTCTGCAAGATGTCTCTGAGTTGTAATCAAACTAGCCCGACTACTCTTTCGACTAAGTGCATCAGCAACAACATTAGCCTTTCCAGGATGGTAATTAATCTCTGGACGAATGTCCTCAAATACTTCCAACCATCTCCATTGCCTCAGATTCAGGTCCTTCTGCTGATAGATGTATTTCAAGCTTTTGTGGTCTGTGTACATGTTCAGCTTCTCACCATACACGTAATGTCTCCATTGTTTTAAAGCAAAGATAATCACAGCCAACTCTAGATCATAAGTCGGATAATTCTTCTCATGCGGTCTTAGTTGCCTAGACCCATAAGCGATCACTTTCCCTTCTTGCATTAAGACACAACCAAGCCCACGATGTGAAGGATCGCTATAGACATCAATACTTGCTCTAGGCAAAGCTAAAATGGGAGCAGTAATCAGCTTCTCTTTCAACTCCTAAAAGCTTACCTCGCACTGTTCAGTCTACTTGAAGTTCACATTCTTCTTGGTCAGACCAGTGAGCGGCACGGCTATCTGAGCATAGTCCTGAATGAACCTCATTTAGTATCCAGTTAGCCCAAGGAAACTCCTGATTTCCTTCACTATAGTAGGCCTTGCCCAATCCTTCACCGCCTCTATCTTCTGCGGAACAGTTGACACTCCCTCCTTAAGAAAGGATGTGACCTAGGAATGCCACCTCAGATTTCCAGAAATCATACTTGGACAACTTGGCATACAACTCATGCTCCTGGAGCTTCTTCAAAACTGCAGCCAGATGCTCAGTGTGCTCCTCCTCCGACTTGGAGGACACAAGGATATCATCAATAAATATCACGACGAAAGAATCAATAAACGACATCAGTACTCTGTTCATCATTTCCATGAAGATTGCAGGTGCATTCGTCACTCCAAACGGCATAACTAAGAATTTGCAATGCATGTGTCGAGTTCTGAATGCAGTCTTATACACATCTTCAGTCTTCACTCGAACCTGATGGTATCCTGATCGTAGATCTATTTTGGAGAAAATAGTTGCTTCTTGTAGATGATCGAACAAGTCATCAATTCGTGGAATCGGATATTTGTTCTGAATAGTGACCTTATTCAGCTCTCGGTAATCGATGAACATCCTCATCGATCCATCCTTCTTCTTTACCAACAGCACCGGTGCTCCCCAAGATGACGCACTCGGCTGAATAAAGCATTTCCCCAATAGTTCCTCAATCTGCCATTTGATCTCATCCTGCTCCATAGGCGCCATCCTATACGGTGCCTTGGAAATGGGTGCACTCCCTGGCTAAATAGTGATGCTGAACTCTACATCACGATGCGGGGGTAACCCCGGCAAATCTTCTACGAATATAGTCGGGTAATCCAGAACCACCGGAATTTGCTGCACCTCTACACGAACCTTCCTCTTACTGAAGGCTACAACCAAACCTGAACATCTCTTCTTCCCTAGGAAAGTGACCTCATGACCACCTGGAGCCTTCACTGTTACTTCCATGGTCTTGCACTCGATGTTTGCACTTTACAACGACATCCAATCAATGCCAATGATAACATCGAGTCCCAAGACATTCTGCTCGATCAAATCAATCCCGAAAATTTTGTCCCCAATAATGATCTCACAGTCCGCATTGTATCGATCAGTGGTTAATGTCTCCCCTGATGGAGTAGCTACTGCTAAGACCTTGCCGAGAAAGACCTTCGGTTCAACTCCCAAGACTTTAGCAAACTTAGGTGATACAAAAGTGTGAGAGGATCCAGTATCGAACAAAACAACAGCGTTCTTTCCATTCAAATAAATTTCTCCTGTTACATAACACACACTCATTACATAATAGTTTAATTAATAAAGCGATGACGCGATCCACTTCATCAGCATCAGCTTTAGTCAAGGCAAATACTCGCCCCTACTGGTACGGCTTCTTTCCGGTCTATTGAGCTGGTCCATTACGGACGACATCTTGCAGCTTAGGGCACTGGAATCGGTAATGACCTGTCTCCCCACAATTGTAACAAGTCACCACAGGAGGTCTCACCCAAACATTCCCGAATCTTCCAGCCACATTGACAGTGTTCGACCCAGTAGGTTTGAACCTTTGAGCCGGCGGCTGTCCACTGACATTTCCAGCAACTGCGGGCCTCTTCCTCACATTCCAGTTGTTCCTCCAATTCTGAACAGCATGGAACTGTTCAATATCCACCTCAGTGGCTGCAGCTCGTTTGACCAACTTGACAAACCTCCTGATACCGTGGGGTATCATTCTTGATCTTAGACTTGACCTCAGTCCGTGCTCGAATTTCCAAGCCTTCTTTACCTCGTCTATCACCAATTCCGAGGCATACCTCTAGAGTTGAGTGAACCTTTTCTCATACTCTCTGACCGACATACCGCCATGCTGCAGCGCCAGAAATTCCATGGCCTTCTTCTCCTGGACGTCTGATGGAAAATAATGACTGCGGAACTCCTCCGAGAATTCCTCCCAGCCAAGAACAATACCTCCCATCATCCGCTTCATCAACTGCCACCACACAGCTGCATCCTTCTCGAACTGCAGTGCAACCAACTTCACCTTGCTACTCTCCAGAGTCCAAGACTTCGAAGATAGTCTCGACCTGTCTGATCTAATTGTCAGCCACGTCAAGGTCTGACTTCCCCTCAAACACTAGTAGTTTCATTCTTTTGAATGATCCCACGTGCTGGATTGATTCAGGAACTGGATTCACAGGCACCCTCCCCTGGTTCTGATTCATGGCAATGGCATTGAGTGTCTGATAGACACTCGCTAACTCCGTTTCCAAGTCCAGCCCTTCTCCGCTTCTAGCTCTTCTTCTAGCCATATTCTGATGTAAAAAATCTATTAAATTCGAGTAGAAAACATGAATTTAAATCAACCCTCCATTTCATTGAATTCCAAACTTTATACATCCGAATTTAAAATATTTCTGACATCAAATGAAAGCAGTAAGAAGATACAACATTTTAGTTCCTACAATTCCTCTTGGCTTCTCAAAGCTCTTCCCGTAGTTCCGCCACTTCTTCCTTCAGTACATCGTACATATTTTTCCTCTTCTCGAGTTCCCAAACACAATGACTGAGAGTTGCAATATCCTCCTTGCACTCCGCATACTGAGTCTGCAGCAGCTCTGCTCTCTCCATCTGAGTCTCCACCTGCCTCTGAACAAACACAATAAGACTACTCAGAACTGGTTCTTCCTCGTCAGAGGAATCATCAGATGAGTCCGGAGGTGGAGTGATCTCTCGGGACTCAGGCCATTCCTCCTCAAATTCTTCATGATCTTCATCGTCTGAATCAGCTTGTCCTGGGTAGTAATCCTCCTCGACTATGTGCCAGTCATCACCGCCAGCTGGGTCGAAGTGGTTCGCCATCTTAGAGAAAGGAGAAGAAGAAGCATAAATCATAGAGCAACACAAATCTAAGTGACTTACATTTAAATGTCTATACTCAACACACACTCTAATGTCCACTCTAAGGTGTCGTTCCTTATAAATTTGTACTACTTGGAAGCGTGGCTCTGATACCACTCTTTAACACCCCAAATTCCAAATAAGACCGAATTCAAAGTTCCACAGGATCTTTACACTTCTCTTCGTACAATTTTACAAGGAAATTTAAAACTTTATTACATCAAGTTACATTTAAACAGCTGAAGCAAATTTACATCAATGAAACAACACTTGAACAATTCTTTAGGCATCAATTCCTCCTTAGTCATTTTCATTCACTTTGTCCTGCATGGAAACTGTGGGCTCGTTAGTTCATTCAACTGACGCAAGAATATAATACATCAATTTTCTCTTACTTAGAAAGCACACACTTGTCACAAACAAAACTACGGGGACTATCCTATTGATGTCGTGTTGTGCTGTGCACTTAGTCCTTAATGCAGGTATTCAGATTATATGACACTAATGCGCACTTGTTCGGATTCTATGCATCCCATACTACATAGGTCCGAGGGCAAGCCCTTAATCGTTCTTCATCTTGTAGGGTTCAATCCCTCGCTATGACTTAAACTACTACGGTAACTACGATAAGTATCCTAGATGTTCTATGAGTTACGAGCCCATGTCCAGACAGTCTGGAGGGAAATCTCACGCACTGACATGACGCATCATGCAGGCAGTCTGTGGATAATTCAACCTCCGTCATGGAACGATGGCACCACCCGTAGTCACCAAACACCCCACAAGCGTCGCCACCGAGACGATAATTCCGGAGTAGTGCTCACGCCATGACATGACGCATCAACTAGGCAGTCTGTGAATCACTCTCACATATCCAATCCGATGGTCCTCATACTCGTATTTTTCTCTTACTTTCGTCACATCTCCACTATGTATCAGTCCTTAATTTATTTGAATCATGAATAAAATCAATCCCCTAGAGTTAGCACTTCCTCTATACTGGTCTTAACCATCAATTCAATAATATGACCCAAACTTGGTCTTTTCTTTTCAATATCTCATCTCAAAAATATTCTTTCAATGCCGGTATAAGGCTTAGCTGCCCTCTAGCTTTCAATTCCATTTCATGTTCATAGCATTTGTGTATTCATATTCATAAGATCTTTCATAATTCATCATGATATTTGATTTCATTTTCATGTACAATTTCATGCATAGAATAAATTCATTTGTCACATTCATAATTCATTCTTTCCACATAATTCTCTTTTGCTCATTTTATCAATACTAAATCTAAAATTCACACTTTCAATTTTCCCATTATCAAAATCTCTTTTCAAAACTCTTTTAAACAATACATTTATTTTTCTTTATTTAAAGACATTTAAAACTTGAAACCTAATCGTCAGGGCAGTTGACTGTTAAAGCATAGCTGGTCGACTGTTCTGTGAGGATTTAAAACTCGAAAACCAAAAAGTCAGGGCAGTCGACTGTTAAAGCATAGCCGGTCGACTGTCTGCGAGGATTTAAAACTCGAAAACCAAATAGTCAGGGCAGTCGATTGTTAAAATACAGTAGGTCAACTGTTATGTCACGAATTAAAACTTGGAAACCAATTATCAGGGCAGTTGACTGTCAAAATATAATCGATCGACTTTTCTGCAACTAAAATCCAAAATTTATTACCTGACAGTTGTCTGTCGGCTCTAGGTCGGTCGACTGTAGATTGCCCCAGGTTGCAATTAAAAGTGGATCATGAATATATTTTTGATATTTGGGAACAAAATCACAATTTTTGCTTTATTCATAATCGAAATTTCCACAAAATCACTTTTTCTCTTTATTACTAAAAATCTATTCTTTAAAATAAATTAGTCCCAATTCACAAAATGTTCGTTTCTTTATCCAACAAAACAAACATGCAAATTTGGGATTTTTAATACTAATCTCAATAACAATAAACATGTAAAATTTATTAGTCATGTCTATTTTCACAGCATGAAGGTTTCCCGTAATTCACATTTCTCCACATTGCATTTTCCCCACATACATGAACATCTTAATATAGAGATTCATACTTTCTTAAGTTACATACTAATGAATTATCGAGTTATCACGACAACATTTCTATTCACATCATTCAATCAATTTTTCTAATGATTTTATGCAATTCCACATGGGTTCACTTTCTCCTTAATCATGGTAACTAATCATAAAGCAATGTTCTCTTATTTATTCTAACATGATCACAAACACAAACCTAGCATGGTAACTAATTAGAAGTTTGAGAAAATTGCCCACCTATTTTGAAGAAAATAAGTACAAAGTTCCTAGGAATCTCCTTGAACAAAGAGCGATCCTTCTCCTCCTAGATCGTGCCACCAAGAATGCGCCCTCTCCTCCTAGACTTCATGAACCCGAGCCTTCCTTGTTCTTGATGAATTGTCGGCCTCAAATGGGGATGAACACACACACAAAAGCACACAACTCAATCTTTTCCTCTGTAACGCCCCGATTTCCATATACTGGGAAACCGTCATATGAGCCAGAATCTTTCCTTCAATTAGCTACAATACACAGAGAAATAGGTTAATTTAAAACTTTTTATTCAACACAAATGTATTGCAAGTCTGTATGCTATAAAACTATAATACATTACATCTGTGTTACAATGATACCGTTACAAGCCCAAGTGTTACAACTTTCAACAATTTACATCAGAGTACAATGAATAAAAAACAACACTTGGTAGTTCACTTAGATGCTTTCCAACAAATAAATAAATTACAACAATTGTTACAATGGAACAATAGTAAACAACATATAATTTAGCAGAAATAAAAATGACTCTTGCTTCTCTCGCCTTGAGTCCTCCTGAATCCTATACCTGTACTTCTGCAATCTAGTACCTATTGAAATGGAGACGTCAGTACACATACTGACGCTTTAAGACTGATGACTAATAGTGATTCTCCACTTAAAGCAAACAGATTAATGAAAAGAGAAATGTGTATATATATTTGATGTGTCAATGTATGTTATGACTTAGACTCTAATGCAAGATTACTAATGCAAAGATGCTTTTATTCTAATGCAAGCAAGACTCTGGGATAGTATGCAGTCCATACTACATACGCCCCATATCAAGTCGTTTCTTCGTATATAGGAATTTGAACCCGCGTTATGAATTCTACTTTGTACGCAATCCTGTTCCTGATAATACAACATGATTGGTGAGGTTGCAGAAGGGGTCAAGTCCCCCTTTGCAGTATGCTTATGGTATCTCCGTTTGCCCCTACTACCCGGCGTACCGGACCTCACTCAAAAATGAGGTTGCCTGTATGGTCTAGTTTCGTTACTACAGTCACTATAGTGGTGATCGCGTTTGCCACTATTGCCCGGCGTACCGGACCTCATTCAAAAACCAAACGAACATAGGGTCTCGCAAGCGCAGGATAGCACGAAGCCTACCCTGTGGCACCCATAAGTCACAGTAATTCAGGAATTAACTGTGTGAGATGTGTAACCCATGCTCCCAACTTGTGAGAAGACACCGTACGTATCCTTTTTACGGAAAGGTACAACCCAATAACATCGCCTAGTGCCGGCCTATAGGACAGGTCGGATCATAAGGTATCACCCTTAACTCCAACCCCTTCCCTTCGGCACCTAATGATAATAAGTAAAGGTTAAGTAGTAATAGCCATAAGTTACTATCCTAACGATGTCACTAAACCCAAACAATCTCATGGGGTTTTCAATATGAACTTTCTTAAGATTATTCCGATCCAACTCATGGCCTGTCGATCCAAGACACCGGTGACGAGACCTCCCTCACTCATCACTACCCCTAACTCGGATCTCGTCTACATACTCGGCCTGCGATCAACCCACATCAGTTAAGATCCGTCGGAGCTCGAGGTGTAATTTATCCATAGTTTCCAAGGTGGTAAGATGCGAGTCTTGATGTCGATGACCCCTAGGGTAACTATAAGACCCTAGACGAGCTTTTACCAAGGTAACAATCCTAGTGACTTTCCCAACCATTATTACCCATATATTGAAGGTGAAGCATGTTCACATCATATGGTCCAATTTCAATTAGAACCGCATACAACTAGAACTCATGGATTCTTTTTCCAAATTGAACTAGGACAACATGCGACTAGGCTCATGAGTTCTTTCTCAAACTTGAGCTAGAACCACCTAGAACCTAAATGCATGAGTTCCTCGCCAATTCGAGCTAGATTTATCATGGAGCTAGTTTCTTCTAAAAAATAGAACTAGAACAACTATGAACATAGATTCATTTGAATAGTTCAATTGGATTAGCATGCAAGCTAAATGCATGGGTTCCTTTTAGAATTTAACTAAAACCACTACAATGATATAACTTAAACATGCATTGATTCTTTTGAATCTAAAACAACCATATAACTCAAGGATAGATTATTTTAAATCTAGAACCACTACACATCTCAAACATGGGTTCTTTACTAGAACTACTACAATAACTCAAGCATATGTTCTTTACTACATCAATCTACAACAACTCAAGCATGGTATACAACTTAACATGAGTTTCTTTACTACATCAATCTACAACAACTCAAGCATGGTTTCTTTACTATATCTCAAGCACGATGGGTTTCTTTAATACAATAACTCAAGCATGGTATACAACTTAACATGGGTTTCTTTACTACATCAATCTACAACAACTCAAGCATGGTATAAAACTTAACATGAGTTTCTTTACTACATCAATCTACAACAACTCAAGCATGGTTTCTTTACTTCATCTCAAGCATGATAGGTTTCTTTAATACAATAACTCAATCATGGTATACAACTTAACATGGGTTTCTTTACTACATCAATCTACAACAACTCAAGCATGGTATACAACATAACATGAGTTTCTTTACTACATCAATCTACAACAACTCAAGCATGGTATATAACTTAATATGGATTTCTTTACTACATCAACCTATAACAACTCAAGCATGGTATACAACTTAACATGAGATTCTTTACTACATCAATCTACAACAACTCAAGCATGGTATACAACTTATCATGCGTTTCGTTACTACATCAACCTATAACAACTCAAGCATGGTATACAACTTAACATGAGTTTCTTTACTACATCAATCTACAACAACTCAAGCATGGTATAAACTCATAAAGCTACTAATGACTTTATCTAGCTATTACAAAAACTACTTCATTTGTAAATTACAAGTCCTACTTAACTATTACAAGAATCTATCTTTATTGAATTTACAAGTCCTACATATTACAAAGCCTACTTTTATTTAGTCTACAAATCCTACATAATACAAAAACTTACTTTTATTGAGTCTACAAATTTCTACATGCTACAACCCACTTTTCTTCAATCATACAAGTTCCTTCATACAATAAGAAAAGAAGTAATCCTTCCTATTATAAAAGCAATAGACATGCTAGAAAAGAACTAATCCTTTACAATCTAGAAAAATAGAAGCTTAATCGTTCATGAACTAGATTTACCAAGGACTTGATTTTTAACAAGTATGAAAGTAAACATACAACAACTACTAAATGATTTATCTTTTATGAACTAGAATTAGTAAGGACTTTATCTATAACATGGTCGGAAACTAAAATACAACAAGTCCATTTTTTATGAACTAGGGTTAGTAAGGATTGATTTCTTAACAAAGTAGAGAGCAACATACAACATGACTTATCTTTAAAAATAGCTAGATGGGTCTACAACCCCAAGAATGGGTAAGTATTTTACCACACTTATCTTTATATGCACATAGTTTAGGTCCAAGTTGCCATTTTTGTGTTAATCAAAACAACCATAATAACAACAATAAACATAAGATTACACCCTTATGTGTTTTTAGCAAGTTCTTCTTTCAAAACTCTTCATGTGGTCTTCTTGGATCCACACTACTCATATGCATATACCATTTAGTCCAAGTTGTTATTTTAGCAAAAACCACAACAAGTCTTAAAGACTCAATCTTTATGTCATTTATTTTGAGTTCTACCATCAATACTTCCATGGGATCATTTTGATCCCTACAACCTTGATTATGCTTAAGAATTTAGTCCAAGTTATTTAGGAACACACATACACAACAACACATCATAAAAAATGAGTACTTTTTTAACCTACAACCATTTATATGCTTAGAAATTAGTCCAAGTTGTTAAAGAACATACACATACAACATCTACCATCATAAAGATGAGTTCTTTTTATCCTACAACAACAAACCATCAAAGATGGGTTCTTTACTCACATAGAACCAAAACTAACCCTTAAAGATGGTTTCTTTTCTACATACAAAATATAAAATAGAAATAAACACATAAAGCGAGTGGAGAACCCCCACCTTTTAATTCTCTTGTAGGAAGGACTAGCTAGAAACTTTCTACTTCCTCCTTAGCTTCTACTACAACTTGTATGAAGAACACTTATGAAAAACCCCAAATGAAGAACACTTAGGGTTCCCTCTCTTTCTTTTCCTCTTTTTTTTCTTGTAAATGAGGCAAAGAGTGAAGGGGAGGGGTATTTATAGGATGAAATGATGGTGGAGAGTGCAAAATGCACTAGGGTTTTATGCAAAATGCCCCTTGGGCAAGGTTGGCCGGCCATAGCTATGGTGAGGTGGAGGGGGTGAGGTGGAGGGTGATGTGGAGGGGAGAGTTCTAGTAGAAACACCTATTAAACTCTTATGTATCTCTAATTAATCTTAACCCTAAGTTTAAGCCTCCAAACAAATCCTAGTCATCCAAATTTGATTAATCATGACAAAAATAAGATATTTTTATCCAAAACACATACTACATGATTTGTACAAACGTACGAAATTGGTACAATACGCATACGTATGTATATATATATACCGATAATTTTCGTTTGTAAAACCGCATAATCCGTATAAAAATAAATTAATTCAGAAAATAATAATAAAATAAATTTTATTATCAGCGCGGATGATTCTAGTACCAATTTGATACAATACAGATGTATACAGACTGGTATATATATACAGATAATGTTTATTAACAAAACCGAGTGAAATCCACCAAAAATATTTCAATTCTGAAAATAAAAGTAAAATAATAATAAAATAATAATTTTGAATACCTGCACGGGATTTTCCAGCCATTTTCTCAAAAACGCATTTTACAGAGTTTTGTACAAGTGCACAAAACTGATACAATACCTGTATATACATACTAGTATGTACGTCCAGATAACTTTTTATTTAGAAAAACCAAGAAATTTCCAAAAAAATAGTTTAATTAAAAAATAATTATTATTATAAATATAATATCCGTCCGGGATATTACATCCTCACTCTCTCTCAGTCTTTTAACTTACTAATTTGTCTCTTCTTTTCTTTCTTTCTTTCAATCTTTTAGGTGTAAGCATGAATAGGGTAGGGGGTATTTATAAAAATTTTAAGTGTAAATAGAAGGCTAGGACTAGTCCAAATAGTTAGGGATCAAAGGCTAGGATGAGTTGGGAAGTTGTAGCAACTACCCATGATGGAGCAACCACCTCACCACTACTCCCATCTCTCCTTCTCTCTTTGTGGAATCCGGCCACCCTCCTAGGGTGCATCATGCACGTGCTAGTGCAATGCATATGCAATACTAGTACCCACATTAAAAGTTTGTTCATAAAATTATTTAATTGCCTACTAGATTAGTCTACACTACATGTTAGGCTAAATAAAAAAAGAATTAAATTAATGGGCTCACTATTGGGCCAATTAACCATGGGCTCTTAATAAATTGATTAATTAATCAATTAAAGTGGGCTAGAATGAGACAATTAGGCCTAGGATTTTAATTAGGCTTTCTAGATTAAAAGAGAAAAATAGGATCAAAATGTTCATGAGAAAATTTAGAGAAATAAGTGCGTAAATTTGGACGTGCACAACACGTGAAAATAAACAAACTCTTATTTAATTAATAATGAAAATTCAGGATCTCAAATTGAGCCACGTCCCTTGGAACCAAATTCCGAGCAAACGTGGCTCCGAGCGTGAAAATGGGGGAAAACATTACCCCAAGATTCGCACATGATCAAGATCAAACGGCTCAGATTGAGCTACGTCCCCCAGAACCAAATTCCAAGCAAATGTGGCTCTGAGCGTGAAAATAGGGAAAAACATTACCTTAAGATTCGCGCTTGATCAAGATCAAATGGCTCAAATTGAGCCACGTGCCTCAGAACCAAATTCTGAGCAAACGTGCTTCCGAGCATGAAAATGGGGAAAAACATTGTCCCAAGATTCGCGCTCGATCAAGATCAAATGGCTCAGATTGAGCCACATCCCTCGGAACCAAATTTTGAGCAAACGTGGCTCCGAGCATGAAAATGGGGAAAAACATTGCCTCAAGATTCGCGCTTGACCAAGATCAAACGTCAACCATGTTGCTCGGAACCAAAATCTGAGCAAACGTGGCCCCGAGTATGGAAGAGAGGGAAATGCCCCCCTCCCGATGCACGCACACGATCAGAGCGTCCAGATTAAGCCACGTCATCAAGCGCCAGATCAACAATCTGATTGTTCAGAAAATCGCATCAATGATGTGATCGACGTTCCAGATTGTGCCACGTCTCTATATAGTTAATTAATTCTTTAATTTTTGTTATTAAATCAAATTAATTATTTAAAAAGTTGCAAAAAAAAGTTAAAAATTCAAGAAAATTAATTAAAAACTCTAAAAAATAATTATAAATTACGGGAAAATATTTTTAAGCTTCTGGAAATATAATTATTAATTAGAATGGTAAATTAATACTTTTTGAAAATAGATTGTTACTTCACAAAATTGAGTAAATAATTTGAAAAATAATTTAAAAATTAGAAAAAATCAATGGGAAATCAAGAAGATCCCACAAACACATCTGAATACAAGCTGAATACAAGGCAGGCTTAATTAAACACTGTTAAGCCCCACGAGCGATTCTGAAGCTCCTAAGAACGCCGATAAAATCACGTACGCCATTAAAACAAGAACACTACTCCCAAAAGGCTGTTAAACTCAGTCTTCGGAAGTGGGGGGTTCGTGATGTGGCTAAAATTAGGATTAAATCAAGACCATTAAAATCGAGCACGAATCTTAAAGCTCTCAAGGGTAAAACGGTAATTGTACCTACAAACGGGTCTGAAATGGGAATTGGGTCTCTCTACAAAACCCGGTAACCCGAAAACGGATCTATCCTGTTGGGCATGGGTGGCAACCCGTTTCAAACCTGCCCAGATATTTAAAGTGTAATTCAGATTCATGATAATCTCTAAGAGGCGGTTTAAACCGTCTCTCTTATCATGAAACAAGTTTAAACTTTATATATCTTATCCAAAAATACCGGGACATAGAGATAAATGATTATCTCTAAACTGTCTCTTAAGGAGACTATAAATACCCCTTTCCCCCAACCATAACAAGGTAATCAATATTTTTCATAATCTTCCCGATTACTGACTTGAGTGTCGGAGGGTTCGTCGCCGGGATCAAAACCGGTATATCGAACTTTTTGCAAGTCAACGGCAGCAGTAAGAAACTAGTCAAATGCTAGTGCAAGTCAATAGGTTTGCCATTATTATTTCCAAAAGAATCCACAAATTTATTTGTTTGCTCCCACACCAAAATCAGCAATAACATGATCAAACCAAGTTCTCCCTCACGCCGCGGTGCTATCTACGGGAAGGGGATGTTTCTCACGATATCTCTCTCACATAATTTCTATGACAGCTAGAGTTTTCTCCTGTATCTTTTCTACAGAAATATATCTTATATACAGGTGCAGAAAATCAACCCTAAAAGAGTGGTGAGGCCGTTGGGCTCACAATCTGACATGGGTCAAATTTGTGTGTGGCCCTTCTAACTTTAGTTGTCCCATTTAATCTAATAAATTAACCAACCATGTCAAGAGTCCAAGTCTTACTAGGATACCCAATTAAATCCATCTCATGAATTTAAATCCCATTTTTTTATCCATTCTAAGTGTGTGACCCTGTAGATTTCCATTACGTTGATAATAATACTAAAATCTTATTCTAGTGTTACAAACAATGAGCGGTATCTAGCAATACATCGCTGCTATTCAAGTAACGAAAATGTCAGTGATTTGACATAACCTATCCATGACAAATGCTACCATGTAGTCTAGTCCTTTTGTCCAGATATCTTAATTGATCACAAGACATAGAGCGTGTCACCCTTGTATAGTTCAATCTCTGGTTTCTTGATTTCCGAGTAGACTTACTAAAACAAATGAGCTCAATATCTCATATTGACTCATTTGAGCGCGGCCATGCATTTTGCAATCTCACTCAATCAAGGGGCTCGTAGATATCGCTGAACAAATCATATCTAAGTCACTCACATCCCTCTGCATAATTTGTAGTATATCCAATAGTCGACTTTATTGTCACCTTATTGCAAGCAATGTTTGACGGCATTAAAATATATAACTGCTCATTTAGGGAGCCGTAGTGACTTCAAGTCAAAGGACTACTACCACGCTCCGCTCCCAAAATACAGGAATACGAGCACGTAACAAAGGTCCAGCGACTGATATGTACATCATCCTTAAGCTGTAACAAATTAACTCAAAATTATGCAAGAGATCACAACTACACAAGAATAAATAACCACATAAACAATGAATAAACCTCAATAAATCATGAAATAAATCCACAAAATAATATCCAACATCTGGGAGAAAAGTAAACTTTGTGTCATAAAAACCTGGAATACAAAGTATGACAAAAGTTACAATGCTAGAAGGTAATTGTAATATCCCAAAATAAAATAAACTTTATATATATATATAGAAAAGTAAACTTTGGGTCATAAAAACCTGGAATACAAAGTACGACAAAAATTACAATGCGGGAAGGTAAATTGTAATATCCCAAAATAAAATAAACTTTATATATATATATATATATATATATATATATATATATATATATATATATATATATATATACAAAGTACGACAAAAATTACAATGCGGGAAGGTAAATTGTAATATCCCAAAATAAAATAAACTTTATATATATATATATATATATATATATATATATATATATATATATATATATATATATATATATATATATATATATATGTATGTATGTATGTATCTTATCTATTAAATGAACTATGTATATACTTCAATTAAATTAAGTGTATGATTGTTTTAAGTTGAATGTGTTATGCATGGTTATACCTTTGCATAAGGGTAGGGTTGTTTAGGGTTAGGGTTGCTTGACCTGGGGTTAGTCATCATAGGGTTATGTAACCCACTCATCATGATGTGAGCTTGGTTGTGATTTTATGAGATCCAATGGTCATTTCTTTGCCATGACATTTATTCTTGAAACAACCAAGAAAACCCTTGAAGTTTCTAGCATATATGTGTTGGCATACATCCTAGCCCTTCATTCTCCACTCACTGACCCCTCTCATCCTCACCCTCCACTTGGCATGGGCCGGCCAACCCCCTCCCCTCTCTCCCTCCATTCCATAAAATCCCAACTCCTTCTTTCTTCATTTTTCTTCATCATAAGTTTGTTCAAAAACAAAAAAAAAAATGGAGAAAGATTAGAGTGTGTGTTTTCTACACTTTATTATAGGTATTACTTTAGAGGAAGCAAGCCAAGGAGGAGGAGGAGGAACTCTTGAAGGATAAGCTTGTTCTAACATCTCAATTCTAAGGGTGGGTGTTCTCTAAACTCTAGATTAGTTATTTTCCTTATGTGATTTTGTGTGTAGGAGTAAATAAGAGAAGCTTGATATCATGCATGTGTTGAGTTATACAAATTTAAGCATGTATGCTAGTATAATTTTTATACCATGTTCCATGTTAGAAACACATGTGTTATGTTATAGACTTAGAAATTTCTAACTTGAAAATGGTTTGGAATATTTACTTAAAAATTTTATGGCATGTTGTAGTATGAGTTTAGAGCATACTCTAATTTTTTGAAAATTTTATGGGTTCATTTAGTAGTGGAAATTCAATTTTGTTTCCGAAATAGTGAGTAGTAGAAAAGTCAATTTTTTGCTATAACTTGTGTGTATTACAAAAATCATAACATGGAATTGGTAAGACATATTGAGCTAATTTTTTTACTAGAGGTAGTTGGACATGTTAACAACAATCGTTTCAAATTTCATATTTTTCGAAATCAAGTATGTTTGGTCAACTAGTTCGGAATCAAGAACTGACTCTGTTCTGTTTCAAAAGTGAAGTTTAATAAATCATAACTAATTTATGGTAAGTAATTTTATAATGAAAATTTGAATATATGTGTCTAGATCATGTATCTAAAAATTTAGAATTTCTAAATGATATTTGGTGGGGTTTAAAAATTAGTTTGTAAAAAGAGGTTTGGCACACTGTCTGAAAACAGAGAAGATTTTCTACTGAATTCAAAAAGCTTTAACTCTTTGTATATTTTGATTCTTGATGCAATTTTGGGATATTATAGATTTATGTATGTGTATTTAACAAATGCTAAAAATCAAAATTTTTGGAGTTGTGTACGAATTGATATTGAATTTTTAGTACACCATGTTCAGTAAAAGGTCAGATTTAACATGCCTGAGAACTTGAGACTTTCCAGCACTGTGTGTTTAAAATATACGAAAATTATTAACTAGAGAATTGAATTAGAGATTCTTAGCTTTCTAAAAAGTCTTAAATTATGCAATTCCAGTGTATAGAGTAATAGATATGATTTTTTCAAATTCTGGACAGAACAGTCCTAATTAGAATTACTTGTTTTGTAGATTGGTGAACTTTTCTCAACTCCTGGATTTGAGAGTTAGCAGCGTTTCCCATGCTTAAAATGCCTGGTTATACCATGTCCTGAGTTTGTCAAAGTATGTGTGATGGTTTGATCATAATTTGAGTTGTTTGGATTGTCTAGGGAAAAGTAATACCCTACGACTATCAACCCTTAGGCTAGGAATTGAAATCTTCTGCCTCAAAGTTTGGATGGTCAGTCAATTCTCATGCACCGATGGAGTCATGACCAATAGAGGATGATCGTGGGCCGAGATCCAAGATAAGGGAAGTGGCGAGCAAGGTGATCGCATCGCCGGGGCCATGGGTTGATCGACGGAACTGAGGTTTTGGTAAACCCAATAAGACTAGAAATAACCTAGTGTATTGATTAAGTTTTGTTAAAATTGTACCCTTATAACAAATCTAGGGTAGGCTCAATATTAGATAGAAATACCTGTATTGACATTAGTTTTCTTGCAAACATTAGTCGGGTGTTGTACTCCTCTGTCGTAGGGATACGTGCTGAGTTGCGTACCTTGCTCTGTTAATTTCTAAAGTGCCCTGGTAAAGAAAGGGAGGGTTCCTATCGGCTAGGGGGAATGGACCCTCGAGGCCGTCATGTTCTAAGTTGATGATGAATGGGCCATAGGTGGGGTTCCATATGAGTCTTCGGTGCCACTTGGTACGAGGTACCTTGTATATTCCTTACGGCTTTTGAGTGAAGTCCGGGTGCCGGGCACTAGTGGCAAACATAGATACCACTAGATGACTGCACTAACGGGGTGGACCATAAATTTGCAACCTCATTAGCCACATTGTGTCTGTCAGGAACAAGATGAGTACAATAGTAGGATGCATGGCGAGGGTTCGAAATCCTGAACTTGGAGACAACGACTTGATTTGGGGCGTATGTAGTATGGGATGCATGCATTTCCAAAGTCTTTATCGCATTAAGATAGGTGCATTATTGACCTGTGCATTGACAACTAGGACATTTCATACACGGACACTTTAACCGAGATACACTTTTCCTTTAGAGTTACACCTTTTCCTGTTGCACCAAATCTTGGTTGTCAGTTGGAGATTGCTGCATTTATCAGCTTTGCGTCAGTATATGTACTGACGTGCCTACTCTTTAGGTACTGGATGTCGATCCGCAAAAACAGGAGAGCTCAAGCCAGATGGAGCATCCAAGTGGCAGTGTCAAGTGTTCATTATTTATATATTTGTAAAACTTTAAATTGTAACTGTTGAAATATTGTAACACTTGAGACTTGTAACATTTATTGAAATAAATAGTTTTAAATTTTCCTGTATTTTCTTGTATTTGTGACTATTTGAAGGAAAGATTTTGGTTTGTGTCATGAATCGCCAGTATAGGGATTCGGGGCGCTACATAAATAATATGAACGAAATAATTATAGTAGTCTAATGATTCGGCTTCATTCTCTAGAAGATTTTCTCACCAAGTCCTTTAGTCAAATCTCCTCCTGAACCTGTAAACTCATCTACTAGAGATTGGGGGGGGCATCATAGTAAGTTACAGACAATAAGTAGTAGAAGCAAAGAAGAAGAACACGTGGTATATCAAGAAATAATGAAGTACATCAAAATCAAGATCAATATCAAGGGTTGATAATAAATCAAAGGTCTAGAATCGAAGATGCAATAATCGAGACAACAATTCATAATCAAGTTGATAACTATAATCATGATAAGAGTGCAAGTGTCAATCCTAGATTTATTAGTCTTTTATTATCCTATCTAATGCATGTAATTCTGCGTTCCATACCACATGTTCTGTACATGCAAACAGTGATCGTTTAGACTATAGTGGTGAACTCTACAGATCGTGTACTCTGCACAATAATCAATAATCAATAATCAATAATCCACAACCAGTAACAATAATCAATCAAACGATAAGGAACCCTTCCCCGAGTACAGTCTCCGATCGTTCACTACCAAGTCGACCCTTATTACCCCAGCTTGTTATTATTTTATTATACTTAAATTCGGACATGCAATGGGTACAGAATTATCGAGGCAATGTCAAGGAGATGTCAAGGCTATGCAATGCATGGTATGATTAATTCTATTCACTAGATGCAAAATCAAACATTCTTATTCAAAAAAACACAAAAACACACATTCTGGGCATCAAGACATTGTTGTACAAAAGTTAACTTTCCCGTTGCTACAGGAAGGTATATCAGGTTCCGTCAAGGGTCTCTGCCAGTTCCCACGCATATTCACACAACATATTATAACTACAGTATCTAGGTGTATAATTTCATTCTTTATTAGTTTCATATTCAGGCAACATATTATGGTCAAATTCTTATATATAAAAGTTGATTGTAAATCCATTTAAAAAAATCTTATAAAAATCACAGTTTGGTTCCTAACAGTGTTCAATAACAACCCGATTAATCCCATATTTTAATTCTTAATTTAATCTAGTATTTCAGTTAATTAAACATGGTAACGTATTTTCAGACTGTATTCTGGAATTCAGACATTACACCACGAAAATTTGAATATCTTGCAATCTGTAAATCAGATTGATAAACCGTCAGATGTTCTGGATTCTAGACACTGAGGGATACAACTCTCAATTAATAAGTTCTAGAATATATTATCAGTAACAAGATCAAAAGTCTAATCTATACTGAACTAGTGCTCTAGCAACAACCTAGGGTCATGTTCTCATATATATGACGGTCTAGAAATCATCAATTAATATTATAAAAACATCAAAGTGACTCATAATCATGTCCAGTAACAACCTAGTTTATGTCAAGTTTTTTACTGTTAACATTTTCTTTTAATTAATAATTCATGTCGATATGCTTGAAAACGACAATCTGAATATTTAAACCTAGTAGTGTTTAACATATGATAACTTGCAATTTAAAATTTGAAATTTAGATCCGTAAAAAGTTCTGGAAATTAGACTTAGTGGGATACAAATTTTGTTTACAAAGTTTTACTTAATTATTACAGCATCTGGGTCAAAATCTCAAAACAATATGGAATAAACAGCAGGCCAGCAAGTTTATTATTATTAATTAGCAACTAACGAGATGCACAAGCATATAACAAGCATATAACAAGCATATAACTCTATGGTAATTAATTAATAGAAAATTATACTCAATCATAAGGGTGGAATTCTTCTATTAACTGGACAAACCATTATTTCCCTAACCTAAAATTCACAAATCTAGTTATAAAACCATATCCAATCGAAAAGCATTCAAATCTTCATTCTTTTATATAACATGTTTCTAATCTATATATTCGTGTAGTGTATGCATATGATGATGTATAACAAGGCTTGGGTTTGAGTCAAAGGAATGGCACAAAAAGAAAACTACTACTGGGTTTCACCGACGAATCTGTAATAGTCTCTTTGAAGGGTATTGTTGCTGCTAATTTCGGTGTAGGAGCAAACAGATGATATGTAGATTCTTCTTGAAATAATAAGAGCAAACCTGCTGACTTCTTACCGGTGTTAACCATTTCTTGACGCTACCGCTGACCTACAAAAAATTTCGAAACACCAGGATTGTTCCCGGCGATGAACCCTCCGATGCTCAATTTAGTAATCAAAGAAGATTATGAAAGAGCCTTTTGTGGAGAAAATACTGATTATCTTTTTTATGGTGAGGGTAGAAAGGTATTGATAGTTGCCTTTGAAAACAATTTCGAGATAATTACTTATCTCTACTTCCTGGTGTTTTTGGATATGAAATAGAGTTTAAATCGTTTCATGATAAAAAATTTGGTTTAAACCGTCTCTTAGAGATAATCATGAATTTGAATTATTCTTTAAATGTCCTGGGTCTATTTATAATGGACTGTCATCCTGTCCCAGTAAGACAGACACGTTCTTTGGTTATTGGGCTTGGAGAAGACCCAGTTCCCATTTTCGGACCCGTTTGTAGTGGAAATTACTGTTTTGCCCCTGAGAGCTTTAAGATTCGTGCCCAACTTGAACGGTCCTGATTTAGTTCAAAGGGCTCATAGAATTTATCGGCGTTCTCAAGAACGTTTTAGAGCTTGCTTTAAGTATAACGATGCTTTCCTGAGTTTGTAAAATACTCAGAATTATTTTTAGAATTTTCTGGATTTTTTTAGACTTCCAAATTTTTCTAAAATTTTTTCAATTTTTAATCATTTTTTTTGAATTTTTATTCAATTTCCAAATTTTAATATTTAAATTTTGAAAATTTTAATTGATTATTCTAAATTAATAATTATATTTTCAAGATTTTAAAAATTATTTTTCCGAATTAATAAAGATTTTTAGCATTTTTAATTAACATTTTCAAATTCTTAAATATATATTTTTTCAGAATTTTTAAATAATTAATGAAATTTAATAATTAAATAAAGGAATTAAATAAAAGAAATTACCTTGACTTAAACACGATCGTTCATCACGATCGACCTCTTGCGCTGATGAGATTGGGCGGCCATGATGAGGGGATCTGATGAAGATGCAATGTGGCACGATCTGAGGCATCGATCAAGATCAAGCTCGCACACTGATGCGCTGATGAGAGAGGGGACGAGGTAGCAAGATCTGGGCCACTTATCATGAACAAGCGCACATCGGGAGGCAGAGCTTTTCTTCCATTTTTGGTTCAGGGTGGAGTTTGCTCGATTTTTTGCACGGACGATGCAGATGGCTCGGCTAAGCGACACATTTGCTTTGAACATTGACCGTTGACCGTTGATCGGTCAACACTTTTCTATGATTTCTCATTCGGGGGCACGTTTGCTCAGTGCTCGCCACCGAGCGCTGGGCGAGACGACACGTGTCCCGTTGACCGCTGACCAGTCAACGTTTTCAGTTATTTCTCGTTCGAGGGAACATTTGCTCGGCACTTGCCACCGCATGCTGAAGATGGTTTGTAATCCCTATTTCTGCAAATACGTATTTTCATGAGTATTTTTTTGTAACTCGATATTTATAAATTGTTATTGTTAAATTCGTTTTGAGTTTCTTTGTTAAAGCATTTTTCTAAACAATAATTATAATTATTTTGAATGAACTTTGTTTCCATTTCTACTTGATCAACTATTTGCATTTTAACCCTCAAAGATATTGTTACTGTTTCGACTATTTCAACAGAATTCCTATTTTCATATATTGATAATATCGTGAGGATTGCTATTATTACTGTTAGTATTTTTATTGTCATTATTATTATTATTGATGTTATTATTAGTATTATTATTTTTATTGTCATAGTTATTATTTCAATTCTTATTGTTAATATGATTATCTATTATTATCATTATTGGTTATTAAAACAAACTCTTCTTATTTAATATTTTAGTTTTTAACTGTTTCAAATAATTTATGTAATGCAAATTATATCAGATATCTTGTTTCTTGTATTTGGATTTGTATTGATCAGTTATATTCATGAACAATGTATTTTCAATTCTTGGATCTGTACCGAAATACCCAATAACCCAATATCTCTCTTTTCCCCTATAAATACCCTAATCTTCTATTAATCCCCTAACCCTAGTCCTATTTCCTAACCCTAGCCGTCACTATTCTACCCTACCCTCCCACTACTATTCATTTCCCCCTGCCCCGTCTCTCTCTCCCTCTCCCTGTTTCCATCTAACCCAACCGCCCAACTCCATCACTCCATCCACCCTTCGACTCCCTGTCATCGTCACCATCCCCCCGTCGTCTTCTTCACCCCGTCACCCCTTCGATCATCCCTGTGCCATCATCCACGTCTTCGTCGCTCTCCCGCTCGAACTCCCCTATTGCCGAACCCACTTCGCTGAACCCATTGCCTCGTCGTCCCTCATCCTCGCCCTCCGGTCAGCCTCGCAACCACCGGAGATCCCCTAGTCCTCATCGTCACCATCCAGAGCCAGCACCCCAGCAGTTAGCCTCCTCTATTTTCGAGCGGAACAGAGCATCGCTCGACGCGTCGCCGTTCTTCGCTGTTGCATCGCTTTCCGACCACAGCACCGCTGTCGTCGCCTCGCCGTGGTTGCCACTGCAAAGCGCCCCCGCTGCAGTGCCGTGCCGTTGCTTCCAGTTCCCTCTCTCTCACTCTGTCGAAAGGAAGAAGAATGAGAGCGATTGGCCGTTTTCGCCGTGTGGTTTTTTGTCTTGGTGGATCCGTGATTGCCGTTTGCTGTTTTGCGAAGATCCGGTGTAGAGTTTTGGCCTTTTGCTGCTTGGTTTCTTGCACATGATTCACACGTGTGTGGATCGTCGCCGGGATTCTTATCCCATTATTCTATATTATTTGAATCTGCAATTTAACAAGCAAGTCCCTTCTTGAACTTTTTGTTTTGTTCAAGTTTATTTGATCTCTGCAAGTAAATCCTGTCCTTTTTCCTATCATGCAGTATTTGACAATTCCATTAAGTTTATCGAGGGTTTACACAAGCTAATCCAACATACTCTTAATATCGTGTCATTCTCTTTGATCTAAAACCTAGTCCATATTGTTTCATGCATATGCACTTATATGTAATTAACTAGATCCATGCTAAAGACTTGTTGATGAATTATTCGCATGTTGGATTGAATTTGATTGAAGAATTAATACCATGCTTGTGAAATTGTGTCTTAAACATAGAAATACGCATGCTAACACCTAGGATCACTTTGATTACCAATTTTCAAGAAATGTATGGTTGCATGATTTATTCATTACCCCTTTTATGTTAAAACAAATTCTGGACTGCTAGTTGTTTCATTTTGAATCAGATTTTCAACCATGCTACTATCATAATTTGAAATAACTTTCTAAACATGAAATTTAGCCTCTGAGGTCTAGTTTACTTCCCGTTTTGCGGATTTGAATTCCGATGTGTAATCTGTTAGATATCATCATTTTAGTACAGCTGTGTCAGAATTTTCAGATTCACAAATGCATGCGTATCCTGCTATTTCTTAATTTAAATGACTATGCTAACAGTAAAAGAAAAATCTGAAATAAATCTAACTGAACCTAGACACATGTAGGAATCACCCAGAATATTTATAGATTTATTTGATGAGTTTTCTGACCTGAAATAAATAGTTGAACAAAATTACTGCATGCTGCCTGAACATAAAACCTGAATAGAATAGAGTTTTTACCCTAGCTTCTATATTTTTTATATACCTTATATATATTTGCTGGAACTGGGTGGAAGTCTAGCTTCTAAAACTTTCGACAGATCCAGATTTTCTATTTTGTAGTAGCAGTGATCCATGTTTTAGTACAGCAAGGTCATGCTGTCCTGATCATGTAATGGTGTGTAAATGACTTGTTTACTTCATGATTTGTCTGTAATGAATAGAATTAGACACACTTTGTATCATACAACATTGACACCCTCTTGCATGCTCACATAGGATGAAAATAAACTAATAACAAGCCGAGGTATTATGGGTAGGACTTGGTAATGAATGATCGAAAAATGTACTCTACAAGGCCTTATCGTTATATTGTATTGGAATGAGGAGAAATATTGTATTGGAAGGAGGAGAAGTATTAATTGGAAGAAGAATTATTGATTATAAGTTATTGATTGTTAATTATTGATTGTAAAACTATCGTTATCGACGCCGAGTACACGATCCGTGAATTCACCATCAGTCTAAAACGTTCACTGTGTGTTTGTGCTGAATCTGTAGTATGGGATGCAGTAGTACGTGCACTAGATTGTCTAATAAAATGATTAATAACTTGCATACTTGATCCTGTATTGAACTTGACTTGACATCACACATTACATGTGTGATTATTGTAAACCTTTGATATTGCAGCATGCCTTTGCTTTGTTCTTTGATGTAACACCCCGGATTGTACTATACCTGAATATATATATGTATGTATATTGTCCGTATGCGTGCACATGATTGCAGTATTTTAGTTGAGTTTGCTATCATGGTGTGTGGTTAGGGTTGCAGGACGGTTCATGGGAGGATTGCATTCTAAAATATGTACGAGAACGAGGAGGACCGATACTAGTATAAACACTAGTTTTCGGTATGACACCTATGCAATTATAACACTGTATGATACTACAGTGGGTATATCGTGCGTACACTCAACAAACCTCTCGTCTCGCATTCGAAGGGACCCATTTAGGAGTAAAATGGGCAGCCAACACAACCCACCACAAAACCATGGGCTAAGCCATGGTTTTGGCTCAAAACCACCCTACCACACTATCCTACCCCCCTAGAAACCGGCCCATCTTCTCCCCCTCTTTCCTCCTTCATTTCTCCATCAACCCCCCCCCCCCCCCCCCCCCCTTCCACCTCTCTTGCTCTGGAATTTCAGAACTCAACTAAGGAAAAAAGAAGAGAATGAAAGAAAGAAGAGAGATTGAAGAAGGTACTCTAGGAAGGATTCTCAAGGGAAGGAAGCTCAAGAAAATCAATTCCTCTACAGCAACTAAGGGTGCTGAGTTACTCTAAACCTTTCTCTATGTTTCTTAATTAAATTCTTGCATGCATGTGTTGTAGTAAGTGCTAGTATGAACATCTAAGAGTTTGAAAGATGAAATCAGAAACTGGAACTAGAACTTGATCAGAATGCTATTTTTCTAGATTTTTCCGAGAGCAAACCACAAGGAATTAGATCATGAAATTTTTAGGGATTGTTACTATATATGTTTATATGATTAATGATTTATCTCTGATTTTTCTGAGAATATTTGATATTTTAATAAAATCGAATGGTAGAACTGTGTCGTAAGGCAGAATCAGCAGTTGGTTAACAGGATGACTGATATTGTTGAAATTTTTATAATTTATTGGAGCATGTTCTTAATCTGAAATTTTTACCCTGTATTCCCACTTATATATAGATTCTACAGTAAAATCAGAGAAATGTTTGGATGAATTTATAGGCATGTGAAAATTTGATCTTTAAAATAGTAGCTAGAGTTGAACTGAAAAACATGTTGATTTCTGTGTTAATCTGAAATAGGGAGAACTCAGTGTATAATAGGATTTTGGCATTAAACCTTTTGCATGTTGTTCATATTGATATCTAGTTTCATCACTGTAAATTTTGTGTCATTTGGATGAGTGTGGAATTTATGATGATTTATTTAGTATGTAATGTGCTGGTTTTAACCAAATTTGATACCCTGTAGAGATGGTACATTTGAGGCTCCTTAAGAGCAAAATTTGAGGAACTGTTTCATAAGAAGATTGTAGTAGACATCAAGACCTTTCCAACAAGACCTATTTGAGGTATTTCTAGTAAAGGGTAGATTTACTGTGATTTTTGTAATACTAGACAGAGACTAGAAATCGAGCTGAGTGCTCTGATTTAGAAAGTCCTAGTGTGTGACTTGGTACCTTTGTGAGAGATGTGTGTTAGGGTGATCTATTGGTGTATTTTGAACTCATGACAAACTAGAGACTTGTATAGGACATCCACACCTTTCCATAGAACTTGGATTTGTAGCATTCGGATAGGTGAGCACTATTTTATGCTACCGGTAAGGTGCAGCCGTGTACAGGAAGTACACTGGCTGAGGCTTGAGAGGCTATTTTGGGGATCGAGATTATGGAATTTGAGTTTATGATCAACTAGAAAGTTGTAGTCTAGGATCTTACCTTTCCGGATTGGGCGCGTACACTCCAATCGGAATTGTATTGAGAGAGTTATGACCTTTTTAAGATTCGGGCAGAAACCTATAGATTGCTTAGTCTGGAGTGCTGACTAAGTATTGTGAGGACTTTTTCCTTGTGTACTACTAGATTTGATAACTCTTGTCTAGGGATGTTGGTATCTGTTGTTGGTGTTGTTGACTCCCATCATGGGTGTGTGACTCGAGTTAGTCACTAGGGTAAGGGATACCCTGCATCTGTCAACCCTACATTATAAACTTTCGCCGAAGCATAGGACATCCGAGCCGTGCCACTAATATGAGTTCATATCCCGGGCTAGGGGTGAACACATATTCATTACCAGGTTAGCGGTGAATGTAAGCCGTAATGCTGGATAATTCCAAGCCAGGGAAGTGGCGAACCGGACCGGTATCCCCAGGGCCGGAGGTTGATAGGCAAGTGTGGAAGCAAATTTTATCTTTACCCAAAGTGATTAGAGTAAGGCTGGGATTAGAATGACATATTAAGAGGTTGGGTAATTGCATTAGTCCTAGAAAACCATACTCGGTGTTGTGCCTTCCAGTCGTAGGGATACGTTTTCGGCACTCATGAGTGAGTCCTCAGCTCGTATCTCGATCTGTTAATTCCCAAAGTTTTGTCAGGAGTAAGGTACGGGAGGCTAGGGAGATTTGACCCTTAAGGCGCTCACGTCCCTATGCACGTGGGTTTTGTTGTTTTTTGGTATATATATATAAGTTCATAACCCAGAGTAGGGGTGAACACGCATGCGTCAGTCCATAGCCCGGGTTAGAGGTGGACATGGAAATCACACAGTCTTGCGACCGGATTCAACGTGGCTTTCTGAAGAGGTCCGTACGCAGGTACCAAGTGGCCAACACGACCACCACTTAGGCACTGCAGTGGCGGAACTAGACCGACCAACTGCAACCTCCTTGGGCGACGGACAATCTATTGGGAACTAGTTGAGTACAAGAGTAGGATGCATGGCGAGAGTTCGAATCCCTAAATTGTGGAGAAAGACGGCTAGATTTAGGGGCGTATATAGTATGGGATGCATTCGTGCTCCAAAGTCTTGCTTGCATTAGAGTCAGGCATGTGATTTGCTGCATCTAGTCATAGGGTCATGGCATATCACTGCACTAGAACCCGAATCCACTAAACCCTTGTTTTGGCACATCACTTTTCTCTTTTGTATAAAATTATGGTTGTGATTGAACTTTAGAGGATCACTGTTATCACCAGCTTTGCGTCAGTCGAAGTACTGACATTCTCCACCTTGTAGGTATCCGGAGACGATCTGCAGGTACTACAGAGCTCGAGTTGGTCCAAGAATCCAAGGGACATATGCAAGTGCTATTATATTGTTGTAAATCTTGTAATTTTTATTTGGATATTGTAACACTTGTAAATGTAACATTTATATGGAATAAAAGTTTTAAATTTTCTTGTACTTTCTGTGATTGTGGCTATTTTGAAGTTCGACTCCTGGAGTAGGGTCTTAGGTTTCCGGTATGGGGATTTGGGGCGCAAAATTTGACTTTGATCATGTCCCTTTTCTTTGATATTCATGTTTCCTTTATCCTCTGTTTTTCTCTACTTGCTGCCCACGACTTGCTCTAAGGGCACTCTTTTTTTCTTTTTAGATCAAGTATTAACAGGTACCAAAGGAGCAATACCAGAAGAAATTTGTAAGCAAACTCTCTGAAGATCGGAGCTGGACTATTAGACTGCTTAGCTATCTTTTGTTATTTGCTTATTGTATTGCTTTTTGTCATACTTTGTATTCTTGGGTTTTATGACCCGAAGTTTGTTTTTATCCCAGATGTTGGATTATTATTTAGTGAATTTATTTCATGATTATTTTCGAGTTCATTCATTGTTTATGTGGTTATTCTTTTCTCTGTGTGGTTGTATTCTCTTGTATATTGTTGAGTTAATCTGTTACAGCTTATGGATGATGTATAATCATTCGTTGGGCCTTCGTTACGTGCTCGTATTTCCGTATTTTGAGAAGCGATGCGTGACATGGTTCGGCGAGACGACACGTGTCCCATTGACCGTTGACCGTTGGCAATTGACCATTCAACATTTTTCTGTGATTTCTCGTTCGGGGGCATGTTTGCACGGTGCTTGGCACCGAACGCTGAATATGGTTCGGTGAGAGGATACATGTCCCGCTAACCGTTGATCGTTGACCAGTCAACTGCTTTTGTATGATTTCACGCTTGGGGACACGTTTGCTCAGCACCTGTCTCCGAACATTGAATCTGGTTCGGCTTGGCGACACGTGTCCCGTTGACCATTGACTTTTGACCAGTCAATGGCTTATGTGTGATTTCACGCTCGGGGACACATTTGCTCGGCACCTGTCTCCAAACGTTGAAGCTGGTTCGGCGAGGTGACGTGTCCCGCCGACCGTTGATCAGTCATTGGCTTTTATGTAATTTCACGCTCAATGACACGTTTGCTCGGCTCCTGTCTCCGAACGTTGAAGCTGGTTCGGCGAGGCGACACATGTCCCGTTGACCGTTGACCGTTGAGCATTCAACGATTTTGTGTGATTTCATGCTCGGGGACACGTTTTCTCAGTGCCTGTCTTCGAACATGGAAGCTGGTTCGGCAATGCGACACGTGTCTCATTGACTGTTGACCAGTTGCTTGGTATTCCAGCCTGTTTGGATTCTTGCCACTTGGCCTTCGTGGTCATTCAGTTTTCCCAGTATTGTGGGCCTCTCCAACCGTTTGGTCCCAAGAAGCATATACAACGCCTCTTGCATCTATTAAAACCCCAACCCCAACCCCAACCCCAACCCCACCCCCACTCCTTCATTCTTTTCTTTCTATTATAAAAAGCATTTTCTTCTTCTAGGTGGCTCTGCTAGCGGTTGCGACTAGGCATTTGAACTTTCCGGCGATCTTTTCCGACCATTGCTATCACATCAAGGTAAATATTTTTTTTGTTTATATATATATATATATATTATCTGATGTCTAGGGTGTCTTCGGGAGATGATATCTCCCCCTCGAGCCATACTGGTGGTCGGCAAGTAATCATCTCCCCGATGTTGGATAAGGGGAAAAAGGTGGTGGAGTCGGTGTTTGTAGAGTCGGTTGTCGAGAGGACAAGGGAAGCGGGGGCATTAGGCAAGCTTCCAAGCCCTTTGTCGGACCTAGGCAGAGTTCGAGACTATTCGGCCGACCTTTTGTCGAGAGTTGTCTATGGAATGGCCCCTTCATACGAGGAGAACAGACCATGCGAACATTCCGAGGTTGACGACATATTGTCGATACTTTCGGAGGAAGATTAAGGTCGTATTCGAGAGTGTTTTATGATTCTGATGGAGTTCAACCTTCTTCTTCCAGGGCGGGCGTTAGGGCTTGTTCGCCGACCTCCCCCGATACCTGCTTCTTTCCGTTCTATGCCTTTCTCGCAGGTCTTCGTCTCCCTCTTTCGCCTTTCGTGACCAAGGTTCTAAAGTGGTATGCCCTTAGTCCGATTCAGTACATGCCGAACATGTGGAGGCAAGTCAACGGCTTCGTTCTTCAGTGCCAAGCGGCAGGGGTCGAGCCTCAACTGAGCGTCCTTAGAAGGCTTTACCAAATTCACCAGAAGAGTAAGATGGAGTACAGATTTTATCTTTCACCTCATCGGGGGGTAAAGCTGATCAATAACCCCAATTCCATCACGTTTTGGAGAGAAAAAATCTTCCTCATTCGTAGTCTTGAATCGTGGGCAATACCCATAAGGTAGAGAGACGAGGTGTCGAGGAGGGCGAAGGCCGAACCTGTTTTGAGTCCCGAGGAAGACGGGATGATTATGAAGCTTCTGAGTCAGCCTCCTTTAGGTTGGAAGGATGTAACCGAGGAGTTTCTCTTCAGGGGGGTCTTAGTCCGATCAACCCTAGTATGCATCTTTGATATGTTTTTTTATTTTTGTAAATATCTTATCTTCATTCATTTCATATTTTGACATTTTGCGACTTATCTTGCAGGAAATATTGTTATGACTTTAAAGAAATGATCTCCAAGTGCTCAGGGTTGAGCGGCAAATCCCTTGAGGAGGAGAAGAGGAAGGGAGCGGCCATGAGGCCTTTGTCGGCGAAGGCTGCTAGAGGTTCGACGCTTACTTCTCCGGGAATAAACTTGGAGTCTCCCATTTCCACTTCTCCTGCCCCATCCTCTGGGGGATTCACTGTCACGCCCCGCTTCCCAAAATACGTGAATACAAGAACATAACGAATGCCCAGCGAATGATGTAAACACCATCCATAAGCTGTACCAGTCTAACTCAACAATATGAAAAACAATTCACAACCATGCTGGAGAATATAATCACATAAGAACAACTTCAATAACAAATGAAACAATCCAATAATAATATCCAACATCTGGGATAAAAAAACAAACTCCAGGTTACAAAGCCCATAAAACAAAGTACAAATCCATAACAATGTTCAAAGGACATGCATGAATAAATAACTAAAACAGTGAAATCTTGGACTCCATTCTCTAGAATCATTGCTCACCAAGTCCTTCAGGTAGCACTCCTTCGGTACCTACAAACTCTTAGTCTAAAAAGAGGAGAAAAAATGTCTTTAGAGGAAGTCATGGACAACAAGTAGTGAAAATAAAGAACAAAGGAATCATGTACATCAAGAATAAAGGACTGGATCAAAGTCAAAGAACAAAGCAAAGGTAGGAAATAATGTCAAGGGTCTATATTTTATTTATGTGATAATCATTAATTGCAATTCATGTTCAATTACGATGACAATATACGGGTTCAAGCATGCGATGATATCCTAGGGTTACTATTCATTTTTATTAACCTATCTAATGCATGTAGCACTGTGTCCCATATGTTCTATACCACAAGTTCGGTGCATACAAACAGTGAACGTTTTGGATTGTGATGGTGAACTCAACAGATTGTGTACTCGGCGTCGATAACGATAATTTACAAGCAATAATTAACAACCAATCATTTACAATCGACACTCCTCCTTCTATGACAATACAATATAACGATAAGGGCCCTACCGAGTACAGTCTCCGATTGTTCACTACCAAGTCAACTCATAATACCTCGGCTTGTTATTAGTTTATTTTCATCCTATGTGAGCATGCAAGAAAGTGTCAATGTTGTATGATACTAAGTGTGGCTAATTGTACTCATTACAAACAAAGCAAAAGGCATTCATATTAAAACAAAACAAAAACATGTAATTTGGACAACAGGACAGAAAATAATTTAATATGAATAGGCAATAATTACATCATACAAGCATATAATTCATGATAATTAGTAAACAAAGTGCAATTTGATGATTAACATGCAGTTTTCTATATTTATGATACAATTTACAATCATGGTAATTAATTCATGAAATCTAATTCAATCGAAACATCAAACAATTCTATAACATGAATCTAGTTATTTTCATGTATTTCGTGCATATACAATGTGCAATAGGGACTAGGTTCGAGTTAAAGATAGTGGCACGAAGTCAAGAATATTGGGGTTAGCTCGTGTAAACCCTCAATATACTCAACGGAATTCAAATAGCAATATGATAAAAAGGATTGGGATCTACTTGCGGAGATCAAAGAAATTCTTGAACAAAACAATAAACGAGTTCAAGAAAGAGACTTGCCTTTTAGACGATAAATTCGAATATAATAGAATAACGAGATGGGAATCCCGAAGCAACAACACACGCGATCGCCGGGCGGAGCACGTGCAACACGGAACAGCGAAGCAACCAGATAGCACAACGGTTTAGCAAATCCTCAACACACAGCAACCAGCAGCTGACCCAACACAGCAAATGGCAAATCCTCCCACACAAAAACACCAAACAGCCACAAAAGAGATAGCAGCAAAGTGGCAGGCAGGGCAGGGCAGGGCGGCTGGCTGCAGTCACGATAGGAGGACAGCAATGGTGTTCGGGGGGGGGAGGTCTTGAGGTCTTGTTGGCAGTGGAGCTTGACGGTGACTGCAAGCGGCAGTCGCGGACGGATGGGAAGGTGGTCAGGGATCGACTGCGAGGGTGGCGAGCGGCGGTTCTCTGTTTTGGAAGAAAACAGAGCCAATGGGTTCGGTTGCAGTGGCAAGGAGAATAGGGACGACGGGACAAAGACGAGGAGAGTTGCTCGGGGGTGAAGAGGATGAGGGTGGAGACGGAGTGCTAACGAGGTCGAGGAAAGGACGGGATGGGTAATCGGGATGGGTTCACACGAGAGTGAAGGAGAGGAAGAAAGGAGAAGGAAGAAGCGGTTGGGTTTACACAGTAGACTAGGGTAGGTTTAGGTTAGAGTAGGTTTAGGTTTAATACATTATTTATAGGGTTAAGAGATATTGGGTTTGGGTAATGGGTTTGGATATTGGGTTAGAATCCAATAGGAGAAATAATAGGGTTTGGGCTTCGAATCCAATAGGGGGGGAAGAATGAATAAATAATATAGTTTTGGGATTAACAATGAACAAATAAATCAATAGTAATATAATATAACAATTAAATCAAATAATATGCATCACATTAATACTCAACTAATAATAAATACAATAAAATGTATGGATTCACAAAATAAATACGATTGAGTTTGATTTGACTAAAATATATTGAATAGCAATGTAGTAGCACATATTAATTTATTAAATCAAATAGTATACATAAAATCCATACTCCAATAATAATAAAATATAGGTCTGAATCTATAGGCTTTCACAAATTAATAAACAATTAAAGAAGGAATAATAATAATAATAACAATAAAATTGATGTGTCTAATTTATATACAAATATTTGTACTCATTTACCTATTAAAATTGCTTGTTTTCGTTGATATTGTCGATAATTCATCTTATTTCTATACGATTTCAATTAATTAATTATTTTTGATGCAAAAAGTAAAGATTTGTGGAAAAAATCAACAAATAAAGTAAAATAATGGATTTATTAATTTTTATTGTTTTGTTGATTTAAAAGTGCGACAAATAATTTTAAAAGGATTTTTATAAGCTAATATGATTTGTAGTTAGTTTAATTAATTTTAAACTAATTAATTTTATTTTATTTAAAAATCCTAATTTCTGGTATTATTTTGTGTATGCAGCAGCACGTGGTTGGCAGAAAAGAAAGAAAAGAAAGAAAGAGAAAGAAATAAAATTCTGGATTAAAAAGGAAGGAAATAAATGAAGAGAAAGGACTTTTCTGCAAAAAGTACAAACCCTAATTCTCTCTTTCCGTTCTCTATAAATATAAGCACAGGGAGAGAGAAGAACTCAAGAGGTGACGGCTAACAAAAGGCAAAATAAAATATAAAATAAAGCTTTCGGCCCAAAGAAAGAGACTGGTTTGACTGTTGCTTCTTCTTCGGTTCGCACTTCAAGACGCAAAAGGAGGAAAAAAACAACAGAGCTTCTCTCTGTGTGACGACTTTAGCAGACAGGGGCCCACGTGACAGGTGGGGACGCTTCCTCTTCTTCTGACTTGACGCACGGTTTGAAACGAAAAAAAGGAAAGAGAGAAGCTGCAGTCACGTGGCTGCCTCGGAGCACGAAACGAAACAGAACAAGACTCAATGCTGACGTGGACCTGACGACTGTTGCTGCTCCAGACGGCTCGACAGTCACAGGCGACGCATTTTGACTTGGCGCGGGACCCACGCTGATGTGGCTCGACTGCTGGCAGCTGATCTGACCGGCGCGGTTTTTGAGACGGCTGACGTGGCGATCTTTTGGCTTCGGTTTTTGAGGCAGAGAAGAGAGAAAGGACTGATTTGAATTAATTTTTGTATTTCTTTTTGTATCTCTTCTTCTCCAATTTTTAAATGCAATCCCAAACATTTTTATTAATTGCAAATTGAACATGAACTGAATTTATTGTTCTAGAGGTTAAGATGTAGCCGAGTTTTGTAGAACACAAATTTTAATTCCTTATTTTTACTCTATTTTTCTTGGTTGTGTTTTAATTTTTATTATTTATGCGTACAAAATGGTGGATAGACATTTGTATGATGTTTTAAATCATGAAGATATCGAACAGGTAATTTTTGATTAATAAAAATTAACACCGTATATTGGAGGACGTGACCTTTAAGAAATCCAAATTTTCAATTAATAATTTGATGGATAGGCGAAGAATTAGTTGAGAATAATTTTTAGACTACGTGGATAGAGTGGTTAATATCTTTAGGATTTTGGTCTACAATTTGGAAAGATAATATCTTTAATTCATAAGGAGTTATAATTTGTGTGTGTGATAAACGAGGTGAACCAAGAGCCCTAGAACTAATTTTACCATTAACAAAGTACAAAAGCTTCGTAGTTTCACAGCCCTCTCCCTCTTCACAAATTTAGTTAGTTTTAATTAGATTAAGTTAATTTAGTTGTTTTATCCTTCATAAATTTCGATCTTCCAAATAGTGATTAATCTAGTGATATCGGTACTCAATAAAATATCTAGTCCCTATGGGTTCGACACTCTACTCACTTAACTATATTACTTGTGCGATTTTGTACACTTGCAAATATCAACATCAAGTTTTTGGCGCCGTTGCCGGGGACTAGTTATTCTTTTATTGATATTGAAAATTGCTAGATTATTGCTAATTTGGATTTTTTTTTGTAATTATTTTTATTTTATTATCATTTTACATCTTTATTTTCTTTTGACTAACTCTAACTTTTATTTATTTTTTTAGTTTTTCTATTTTTTTTCCTTTTTTTTCGATACTTACATTTCAGGACATACAAGTGCATTATCGTGGAGAACGATGAAAACAGGCCTTTGAGAGACTATGCTATGCCCTCAATTTATGAATCAAGCATAAAGAAGCCGGTTATTGAAGCTAACGATTTTGAGATTAAACCAGCAATGATTCTAATGATTCATCAGGCTGTTCAATTTTGGAGACTACCGCACGAGGATCCTTATGCTCACATCACAAACTTTCTTGAAATTTGTGACACTTTCAAAAACAACGGAGTATCAGATGATGCAATTAGATTGAGACTGTTTCCTTTTTCACTACGAGATAAGGCGAAGGCTTGGCTACATTATCTACCACCAGGTAGTATTACTACTTGGGAGGGACTTGCACAAAAATTTCTAGCCAAGTATTTTCCGCAAGCAAAGACAGTAAAACTAGGGAATGATATTGTCACATTTATTCAATTTGAGACTGAGTCTTTGTATGATGCATGGGTAAGGTACAAAGAGTCAGAATTTACCTGCACGCTTGCCTGAGCCCACCTCATGTAGGCTGACTGGAAGGTATCAGGCCCCATACTCTGCCGATCTCGAGGCATGGCCATCTTGTCCACGAACTCCATGGAGATGGGACCCTCGGTCAAAGTGTCCTCCTGACGGATGGCCCAATCCAGAGCCCAAGGTTGGAGCCCCTCTTCCCCAACCATACCCTGGGCATCGGCGCGAAGGGGCAGGACACCCCCTTTCACGACCTCTGACACCTTCGATCCTTTGGAGCTCGGCACGAAGGCAGTCTCCTTCAACTGGCTCGTCTTTGCCCTCTTCGCCTTCGGCTCGGACGGGGCCTCGGAAGCTGCTTGGGAAGAGGCCACCGCCTGCTTCCCCTTCTCGGATTGCTATGCCTTCTGCTTCTTTAGGGCCAGTCTCCTCGCCTTAATCGCTTCAGGGCCCATCTTTGCAAAAAAGTCCATTAAAAATGATGAGCACAAAAAAGAATTACAAAAAGAAAAACATACAGGGCGGGGCGGGGCTTAGTCCGACAAGGACCATGTGACTCTCCGTCACTTTCGACCAACTTATGCTATGGCTCTTACGGAGGCACTCCATGAAGGCCCACTCCTTGGCTGAAAGATCACCCTTCTTCGGCCCCTTGAAGTTTGGCTTGTAGAAGTTCCACCTCGTCGGTATATCCCATTGCTCCTCACTCCGGACGACGAAGTACTTCCTCTTCCACTCCTTTATCGAGTAAGGATGACCGTGGACGACCTTACACCCACTCCGAGGCGATACATAGTAAATCCCCTCGAACTCTCCTGACGAGCTGACCCCCAGCATGGCTCGGACGATGCTCTACCTCAGCGGCACCCTCAATCTTCGCACAACAAAATAAAGCTCACTATCTGCTTCCAAGAGTTCGGCCCGAACTGTATCAGACACAACGAGGCCCAATTTAAAACCTTACGGATGAAAGGATGGATTGGCAGCCTCAGCCCCGAGGAAAATGCATCGGTAGGGAAAATGCAGTACCAGGGTGCCAGAGGGTCGGTAGGCCGAAGACCAGCGCTAGGGACCATTAGCTCGAACTCTCTCCCGATGAAGTAGCTCGCACAGATCACCGAAAGGTCCTCCCCCTTCAAAATCGACGGGGTGCCGTCCATCTTAATCCTCATCTGACTCGGCGACGAGGGCTGCACATCGTAAAGGACCAAATCCCCGATGTCATCTGGGTACTTCCTGATCGACCTAGGCTGCGGCAGGAAGGGGACCCCCAATTGCCGAGGAGCGACTGTCCTATTCGGACTACTTGGCATGGTCCACTTCACCCTCTTCTTCCTAACCTTAGAAGCTTTCTTGGGCAACGGGGTCACCAACGGCTCGAAGGCAGGGGCCCTCAAGGGGGAGCCCGTCCCCTCGGCCTAACGACCCTCGGTTTTGGCCTCTTCGGCAGACAGCACTCCCTCGGTAGGGGACCCATCGGAGATTCCTCTTCTTTGTCCTCGCCGTTAGTATCCTCCTTACTCGAGTCGCTGCTCTCCACCACAAACGGCTTGTGAGTGCGCAATGGCTCAACGACGATCACTTCGTCCTCACTGTCCCCTGAAGTCGAAGTTCCGAAGGATCCGAAGAAGTTGAAGAATCTGATAACCCCGTATGGACAACACTATCGGAAGTAGAAGTGGAGGAGCAGGACTGAGCCCTAGACATAATAAAAATACTAACCTGAGTAAAGCTTGAACGGAAGATCGTCGGGAAACTCGTCGACGATGACTGAATAATTCTAGAGAGAGAAGCTCTGGATTCTAGAGAGAGGGTAAAAGCAAGAAATGAGAAGGGGAGAGAGAGTTGCACCTATATAGAAGATTCACTGTGACTCCTCAATTCTCGCAAAAATGGTTGATGTGACTCCTCGATTCTCGCAAAAGTCTCATGGGCTCGCTCGTCTTGCTGACCCCCATCAGCCTCGACGGTCGACCTAGATCTCGAGTACAAGGGTAGCTTCCACAAGCCAAGACACTCAGGCCCGCTCGTCTTACCGACCCCCATCAGCCTCGACGGTCGACCTAGATCTCGAACACAGGGTTAGCTTCCACAAGCCAAGACACTCAGGATCACTCGTCTCGCCGACCACCATAAACCTCGACGGTCGACCTAGATCTCGAGCACAGGGGTAGCTTCCACAAGCCAAGACACTCAGGCTCGCTCATCTCGCCGACCCCCATCAGCCTCGACGGTTGACCTAGATCTCGAGCACAGAGGTAGCTTTCACAAACCAAGTCACTCAGGATCGCTTGTCTTGCCGACTCCCATAAGCCTCGATGGTTGACCAAGATATCGAGCATAAGGGTAGCTTCTACAAGCCAAGACACTCAGGATCGCTCGTCTCGCTGACCCCCATAAGCCTCGACGGTTGACCTAGATCTCGAGCACATGGGTAGCTTCCACAAGCCAAGATACTCAGGCTCGCTCGTCTTGCCGACCCCCATAAGCCTCGACGGTCGACCTAGATCTCGAGCACAGGGGTAGCTTCCACAAGCCAAGACACTCAGGCTCGCTCGTTTTGCTAACCCCCATAAGCCTCAACGGTCGATCTAGACCTCGAGCACAAGGGTAGCTTCGACAAGCCAATACACTCAGGCTCGCTTGACTCGCGGACCCCCATAAGCCTCGACGGTCGATCTAAATCTCTAGCACAGGGGTAGCTTCCACAAGCCAAGTCACCCAGGATCGCTCGTCTCGCAGACCCCCATAAGCCTTGACGGTCGACCTAGATATCGAGCACAGGGGTAGCTTCCACAAGCCAAGACACTCAGGCTCGCTCGTCTTGCCGACCTCCATCAGCCTCGACGGTTGACCTAGATCTCAAGCACAGGGGTAGCCTCCAAAAACCAAGACACTTCGGCTCGCTTGTTTTGCCGACCCCCATAAGCATCAATGGTCGACCTAGATCTCGAGCACAGGGGTAGCTTCCACAAGCCAAGACACTCAGGCTCGCTCATCTTACCGAACCTCATCAGCCTCGACGGTCGACCTAGATCTCGAGCACAGGGGTAGCTTCCATAAGCCAAGACACTCAGGCTCGCTCATCTTACCGAACTCCATCAGCCTCGACGGTCGACCTAGATCTTGAGCACAGGGGTAGCTTCCACAAGCCAAGACACTCAGGCTCGCTCATCTTGTCGACCCCCATCAGCCTCGACGGTCGACATAGATTTTGAGCACAGGGGTAGCCTCCACAAACCAAGATACTCCGGCTCGCTCATCTCGCCGACCCCCACTAGCCTCGATAGTCGACCTATATCTCGAGCATAGGGGTAGCTTCTAAGAGGCCTAACCTCTTGGGCTCAACACTCCGAGCCGACCCCATCCATCATCGTGAACAAAAGGGAATCACCACGACCTATTCGACAATGCTCGACAGTAGACCCCCCATGCTCGGCCGCCGAGACCCTTGTGCTCGGCCATGGGGGGCCTAAATAGCCCGATGCCGACCCCAACTGGCCCAAGCTACAGGAACTCTCTTCCTGCTCTCCTTCATGAAACCCGACTACTCCTCCACGACCAGCCAAGCACAGTCCTGCAGTAGTAGGGGGCTTGTGATATGGGATAAATGAAGTGGCACAATCAGGATCCTTTGATCTCCTCTGGACCCTCCCCCCTATGATCATTAGGTCAGCTACAGTCCAAATGGGCCCCATCCAGCTCTGGCCCATGGGCAAACAGATCCAACCTAGCCCATTAGGGCTCTAGACCCGTTTACCCCTGCCTATAAATACCCAACCCTCTCCTCACTTTGGCAGGTAATCAAACTTTCCTCACCTGAACCCTAGCTGCCCAGTCTCTTTTCCAGTGACGGACTAGATCGTCAGAGGGCCTGTCGCCGGGACTTCTTCCGGTGTTTCTAGGCTGTGTGCAGGTGCAGAAGACCCGAGCCGAGCCACTACATCCGAGCCGAGCTACTAGATCTGAGCCGAGCCACTAGCCTCAACCTCCCTGCTCCTACTCCCAAGCCGCTCCCACTTCTCGGGGTCGGACCGACGACAGCACTATGATTTCCGTCACACAAATTACAAGAACTCACACCTGCTACCCCCACACCCCAAAAATAAACAGTATTACCTCCCCGCTCCTACGTCCGAGCTGCTCTCGCTTCTCGGGGTCGGACCGACGATAGCACTATGGTTTCCGTCATACAAATTAAAAGAACTCACACTTGCTGCCCCCACACCCCAAAAACAAACAACATCACTCACGAATGGTGGCAAGATTATGGAAAGGGGGGCTTGGAAGCCTTGGTTAAATCTCGACTAAGTCTGACTTCCTGGGATATCCAAAGAGTAGAGACTTCATGGGAAATCAGAAGATGTAGTAAGACATGGGGGGCTTGAGTAGAATGGTGGATTGACTATCTGCTCTCTTTATTCCCAGATTCGTCACAGGGGTATCAACTACCTTGTTCTGAGGTGGTCTGGAAAGCTAAAGCTCCAATAACTATGGCTTTTGTAGTGTTTGGTTTGGAAACCAGGTATCATCTGTAAGGACTAAGGTCCTCCGTGCCTTACAACCAAACGATTACTCGCATCCTACGAGGGATTGTGGATCGCGACTAGATTCTCATATTGTAGGCATAAGGAGAGAGGCTTAAGTGCATAGCAGTCAGTGTGATGACTTGGATTCTATGACTAGGATAAACAACAGTTACTTTGTGGAACAAGTAACAAAATTCTTTTTAAAACTAATCCACCTTGTTCATTACATCTCGTTTTCAGAAGTGGGGGCTGCTTCTAGACTCAAGGGAGGATTCTTTATGTGCGCGACGACGAAGATATTTAGTTTGGACCTACTATGGAGTATTGAGTAGCTTTCTCACCCTCTACGGATGTTGGAAGAATCACATTCTTAGAGGGCATTTGGTATACGGATTGGAAGATTTCCGGGAATGAGATAATTGTCGAGATTGTGAGATGAGAATGAAAATTCCCGGAAATACATTGTATTTCCGAGAATCTTTTATTATTGTATTTTTTTATATTGTTTGTTATGTAAATTCATGGAAATCTTCAAATTCCTTGAGTTTAGGGGAGAATATATATATATTTTTTATCATAAGGAGAATATTTTTTTATTATAGTTTTTTTGGGTTATTTTATTATTTGTTATGCAAATCTCATTAGAATCCTCAAATCCCATGGTTTTTTGGGAGAACAGAAATTCTTCCCAACAAAATATTTTCATTCCCTTGGAAATCCATCATTACTTCCAAAACTATATTTGCCACATACCACAAACAAGATAATCTAAGGGAGAATGTGATATTTCCTTGCACATTACCACATACCAATGCCCCCTTAGATTATTGGACTCAGGTTGCTTTACTTTATTGTGATTTGATGTCCTCACCTCAAGGGATATTGGTAGGGTTGTAAAATGAACATGACAGTCCGTCGTCCGTCCAAGTTCCGCTCGAAAAATGGTCCGACCGTGGACCGTCCGAATTGTTATACGAACCGATCCTGAACAAATTATTCGGTCCGATTCTTTACCGAGCTCGAACCGGACATAAGTCTGTACGAAAATTATTGCGGTCCGATACTTTACCGAACTGAGTTCAGACTATAAAAATTTTGTTCAACCTAGACCAAGTCGGACATAAGCCCGTCCGAGTACAATTTCGGTCCGAGCTTGAACATATGGCTGTCCGATCCCATCCAGTCCGATTTACAGCCCTAGATATTGGGGGTAGACTGTTTTCTCTTGGTTTGTTTTCTTTTGTTTCACGGATTTTTCTCAGTATCATTAATAAAAAGGGGTGTCTAAAAACTCACATATTAGAGGCATTCTATCTTTCTTGTATATATCTATCAAAAATATTTATTGAGCTACATATATTCGATATTCTTCACTATTATCATATACACTAAATTATCATCCACTTGATTACTATTGTTAATGTTATCAATCTTATTTATGTCCTTAATTTTCAATGAGTATAATATTTGAGGCAGATTGCTTATTACATGTGTGAGAGCACATAATCACTTTTAATCACATACGACACAGCCAAAATCAAACTCTCTCATTATAGTGGTTTGTATTTAGAAAGATAATTAAGGTGTCTTTTAATTTTTGTTCAGACTATATTTCTTTTAATTTGACTGCAATTGAGGGCTGAGTTGAGGCTGACTCTGTTCAAGTATGAACTAACTTATAATTATAGGATCAGGCCGAGATTATGTTCAAGTGTGAACTAACTTATTATGTATTCTATAGGATCAAGCTGAACGGCGGCTGTAAAATGGGAACATTCACGTGAATGATGATCATGTGTTTCACTCGTTTGTAGTAGAAAACACCAGAAAGCTATACCAATCGATTATTTAGTTTATTAAGAAGGATGAATGCTTATCAGGTGCGTAATTAATCAAAAGTATATCTTATAATACACACATTTCAAACTTGTAAACCAAGAGCTTCTTCTATGCTTAGTGGGCTGGCTCTAAACTATTTTCACCCCAGAATTCAGTCTCTGAATTTCTGACAGAACATGTTCAGACTATTCACACTTTAGCCAGGGGGGGGGGGGGGGAGTTTCCTCTTTGTTATCCTTTTTTCTTTTGTCTTCCGAAATTGGTATCAGAGCCTAGTATTGTACATATACTCTCTCTATATGCTTGAAGGCGTTCTTGCCACCTATTGTAAGTATCTTGTTTAATAAATCCTATGGAGTAATTTCTTAAGAGCATATCCTATGGTTGTCTATTTTACTTTTATGATTAAAATGTAATCTTCCTTAGATATCTCCCTCTTAAATCTAGTTGTACACTCTCTCAGTTTGTATGATAGAAGCTTGTGGTAGTTAAAACCAGAACACCATGGGTGTTAGGTTAAAAAGCTTTAGGCTTATTTGAGGCTTAATCCTATTTATAAATCCACGGATAGGAATACTGTACTACAGAGAGAGAGTCAACACAGAAAATAGAGAGAGAGAGATTAAGAAGATCACCCGTTAATCATAATCGAAAAATGAATAACTATAGAATATGTTCTATCTTTTATGGAAGAATCCAGGAGAAATCCGATTATTTTAGATAATAAACATAACTGTTCACACCATCTCAACGAAGAACATTATGAACACTTTGTCCACCTACCTACACATGGATCCTTAAATGCAGGGATCTTCAACTTTATGGTAGATTTATTACAAGATATAAAAACTGAAGTTAGAAATTTAACCACTTGGTTTCCTCAAACTCAACCCCAAGCAAAAACTAAAGAGTTTTCGTTATCATGTTTGTCTAAACCAAAAATAAACATGGTTAAATACCCTTCACAAGAAAAGAATATAATAAACATAGATGACATAGATAAAATCTATTATGAAGCTTTTCTCCATTTACAAGAAAAAGAATTAACTGGAGAAATAGATAGTATAGATGTTTTTACATATTATGAAAAACATGCATCCTCAATAAACTATTGGTTATACAAACATCAAGAATCAGATTCTGATTCAGAAACCACCTCTCAACTAGAGGAAAATATGTCTGACACATCAGACAACCAAAAGTACGCAATACGTACAAATACAAATCCAATTCCCCAGTTAATAGGACCAGCTGGCCCTATTCCTACTATTCCTTTATTAACTGGAGGACCAAGTCATTGGACTCCGTCATAGGAGTCAGGTATTCAAGATGAAGTCATGGCTGAAAATATACCAGCAAAAAATCCAGCCATATTCAAACATTATGGTACAAGAGCAGAATGGCTTCAACATAGAACATCTGCAAACCCAAATACTCCGAGTTTAATTCTAAATATAGATCGCATCCCTCATAGAGAAATAAAAAACTATTTAGCAAATTGGTTGCAAAAATGGTCGGAAGTGTTCATATTTTACCACTCATGAGTATATCAGACTTCCTACACTTTGCAACAAGCTACTGGGAAGGCGATGCACTTCGATGGCTAACTAGTCTAGAAAATACTAATCAACCTATAATGGATGAAATCAGACTTATGACTGATGCTAAAACATTATTAACAGAGTTAATTGATATATTAACCGCCGATCTCACAGACGAAATATTAAAAACAGAAGAAGAATATGAAAACCAACTTATGAAAATGCAACTATGTGATATTTGCATGTTAGAGGAATTCGTTTCTAAATATATTGGACTAATATTTCATCTCAGTACAACTGAACAAAAACTATTTTGGATGAAAAGATTTTTTTCTAAAATCCCATATCCATGGAGCAATCTCATAAAAGAAAAATATGACCAGTTAATTAGTTCTGCACCAACTGTACGAAATGCTCAGTCCACAGGAAATCTAAAAAAGGCTTATATGGACACTATGGAAACATTCTGTGAACGAGCGAAAGCTTATAAACAGATTGATAATAAAATAAAACTTTCAAAATTAGGCTACGCCTGTTGTTCCAAATATAATGAAGATATAAATTTACAATTCGGTTGTAGACCAGAATATAAGCACAAGTCAAACAAGTTTAAAAATAAAATAAAACCATTTTATAGAAAAAAAACCAAAGTTCCGAATTGCTCGGAAACATTGGAAACCCCAATTTAAAAGAAAATTCAAAAAATGAAAAGAATTTCCCAGCACGGAAATTTATTAAAAAACAAAAGTTTCGCAAAGGTTGCAAATGCTTTAAATGTAGCGAAGAAGGTCATTTTGCTAACGAATGTCTAACCAACATCAAATCTCTAATTATAGAAAATTTAGAAGAATATGGAATCGATCTTGGTACCTTTGAGGACATACCAAGCGATAACAATTCTTCTATATATGAAATAGAAAGCCTTTATTCTGAAGATTCTTGTTCTGCTAAAGAAGAACAAGAACTGAATGATCAATTCAACTCTATCAACATCAATATGCTAACAATAAATAAAACAATAAATTCCATCAAACTAATACCGTTAGTAGATAATATTATTCTACCTAGAAAGGAAAAAAACTTATGCACCAGGCTATATGCTTTTTTCCAGTATAACTTATTATTAAAAACGATATAGAACAACAACTATTTATTTAGACATCATTATCCAAATACCTTTAGGATACTATGGTATTATCCATAATTACCCAGTAAATGCTAATGGAAATATTTTCATTACTAGTGGAATAATTAAACCCATGGCTACAGATAAAACAGCAATACAAATGAAAAACACCAGTCTAAATGATCAAGAAGATAGAATAGAAAAGGATGATCCCATAGGATTACTTGTTATACATAAATATGAATACCTTCCAATAATAAAGGAAGATCAAATAAATAGACAATCTCAAAATCAATTTAGAAGTTCAAATAAACATCAAACACAGAGTTCTAGTTCTAACTCTAAAGAACATGAAACTCATTTTGAATACAAAATAAACATGAATACCCTTACCACGACTAATGAAATAACATCAGAAGAAGTTACAAACACGAGTATACAAGATAGTATGGGAAACAAATTTGTCGTCAATGACGAAGATTTAGAAATATTAAAAGAGGCCATTCCTCATTCTGATAAAAAAGAAATCTACAAAAATCTTTCCTTTAAATCTAGATTTCTCAATCAGCATAACTATATCTTTGAACGTATGCAAGGAAATATAGAGTTAAAAGGAGATGAAGATTTTTCTTTGGTTACACTCTTAGACTTAACTAAAATTGAAAAATTAAAAAGAAAATATCCTAAAATGAAATACCTTCATATAGGATTAATACAAATAAAAATAACAGGACTATTCCGTTCAGGAATAGATACTCCTATAATGCTTATTTGCATGGATGAAAGAATCATCAATAATCCTTTAAATAGTATCATTGGCAGTGCTAAATCCAATCTGGCACGCAGATTATTCGGAGTAAACATACATCTAGATTTTTGTACAAGCCTTGACGATAAAAATTTAAATAAAGCTTGTACCCTTTCAATAAATCTTCAAGGAATAGAACTTTTACCCGGCTCTAAAGTTTTAGGAATACAATGGGAATATTGTATGGCTTTAAATGATACATCAACATTTAAATCTATCACCCCTACAAATTTTATAAAGCTATTCGAAGTTGGAATAGGAAAAACTATCCAACCTCGCTAAGTAGATATTACGTATCTCAAATTTGAAAAACCAAAGATTCCCGTCCCAATCGAATACTTTACTGCTTCGGGAAATACAATATCAACCACACGAATGAATCAACTCGAAGGATCTTCATCAGCTCCTTCTTTTCAAAGATCATTCTCTTCAAGATCAGATATATTAGGGATTGATGATTCATTTTCAAACATACCACCAAAGTTACCTCGATCGAGTTTTCAAAAAGATCGGTTAGAACCTCTTGAAGGACATACAAAAAAATTAATTCAACAACGAGAAAAGAATCTGAACAACAACAGATTCTAAAGATACCCTTAGCTTAAATCCGCAATAATGATTCGCTCTATTAACTTAAAAAAATAGGCCCAATTACGTATTTATATTCCTCTTACAATATGTATCCCTAACATCCAAGAATTCACTTTACATGCTTTAGTAGATACAGGAGAAGAAGCTAGTCTATTACAAGAAGTTTTCATTCCTCAACAATTTAGGACACCATTAGATAAAAAAGGAATTCTCAATGACTTCATGGGTAAACAATGTCCTATAACCCATAAAGTAGTCGGACTCCAAGTTCAAATTCCTGACATTCATAATAATATTATGACATATTCTTTCGACTTTGGTTTATTACCAAGCGTCTTCGAAACTGATTGTTTAATTGGTATGGATAATCTTCGATTCTTCGAACCATTCAATAAACAATATCTTCAACTTGATAATCGTTTAATACCCCGAGTTCCTTTAACAGCACCTTTGGCATCTCATTATACATCTGCAGCACAGCATAGTGATAATCCCATTACCTTAATTCACCAAAATCAAAACCTTTCCAAACAAGGACAGGTCAATATCTATCCATTACATCCTACAAATAAACTCGAAACCCTTATTCATAACATGTTAGAACCACTTTATTCTAACAATCCGTTAAAATGATTTCTTAGAAACCCACGGTATTGTAAGCTAGAACTATTAACAGAACACCAAGATACAAAGATCTGTGTAAATAGTATCATGGTTTCTCCTATAGACAAAGTAGAATTTGCAAAACAAATTCAAGAACTATTAGACTTACAAATCATACGAAAGAGTTCAAGTCCTCATTCCTCGCCAGCCTTTCTAGTAAGAAATCATGCCGAAATAAAACGAGGAAAGGCAAAAATGGTAATTAATTATAGAAAATTAAATAGTTGTACAAAATTCGATGGATACTTCATCCCATCTGCCGAAAAACTCATTAAGCAAATTTATGGAGCAAAATATTACAGTAACTTCGACGCGAAGTCTGGGTTTTGGCAAGTAAAAATCCAAAACAAAACTTCTATAGAACTCATAGCATTCAGCTGTCCATAAGGACACTTTGAATGGTTAGTTATGCCCTTTGGATTGAAAAATGCTCCCCAAATATTCCAGAAATGGATGAACTCTCTCTTTGGACATTTACCATTTGTCGTTGTATATATCGACGATATTCTAGTCTTCTCCTCATCAGCAGAAGAACATAAATAACACCTTTTACAAGTGGCTCTACTCCTAATCAAATATGGAGTAATCTTAAGTCCCAAAAAGATTGAACTCTTTAGGACAGAAATTGTATTTCTAGGCAAATATATTAAACAAGGAACCATTGAACTATAGCAGCATATTTATTCAAAAATAAAAGACTTCCCTCAAACATTCTCTACTCTAAAAGAACTTCAAAGTTTTCTTGGTTTATTGAACTATGGACGAAAGTTTATTCCCAACCTATCTTCCTAAGTTCAGAATCTCCAACAAAAACTTAATGAAGAACAAGCTAAATATAAAGCTTCAACTGGTGAACAACCCAGAAGATGGAATACAAATAAAATCTCTATTGTATTATCTGATAAAGAAATAGAGGAAATCCTAGAGATCATACATTCAATCCAAGACCAAAAAGTACTTTATTTTTCTACTAAGCAAGAAGTCATTATTTTACAAACAGATGCTTCTGATTAATTTTGGGCTGGAGTACTAGTTGCTAAACATAAAGAGATTATAGCATATACATCTGGAAAATTTGACAAAACAAAAGTCAAATATTCCACATACGATAAAGAATTACTTGCTATAAAATTAGTATTAAAAAGTCTTAAAATCTATTTGTTATATAGAAGTTTTTGTATCGAAACAGATAATAAATCAGTTGCACAATTTCTAAAAATAAAAACATACAACAATCCTAAAGAAAATCTTAGAAGAATTAGATTGGCAATATATTTAGAACTCTTTTCTTATGAGGTTAAATATATTCCTGGCTATACTAACCATGTCGCTGGTTTTCTTACCAGGTCATGAACGACGATTTTAACCAAAAGCTGAACGAATTACTGGAACAGATGAAGCGCCAAGAATCTTGGAAACAAACCGGGTTGAAGAAGACTCAGAAGGTCTCCACACAGACCAGAACCTTATCCACTCCCACAGGAGTAGATTCAGCCCGAAAGGGTAAACAGGTCCTACAGACCGAAATTGCTCCACAGAGCAACAAAGCCTCCACAGAAACTATCATAACATCGACTGAAGCTAAAACGACCTTTGTTCCTTATTGTAACCCCTGTTCCTGTTAATATGTATTTTTTTCAAGTATTTTTCCGTATTTTAAATTCTTAGTATCTTGTATCTATTCTCTCTTAATTGATTATTTTATTCAAACTATTTTATGAAGCCCAATATACAATTATTCAATTGTTTGACTAATTATTATAAGCTAAATTGTTTAACTATATATCCTTAAAGCCCAATCCCCTAATTGATTTATTTAAATAATTTTCCCAATTATTTAATTTAAGCCCAATCCAATAACTAATTTATTATATTATTTTTGAGCCTATACACCAAGCCCAAACCCAAACCCAGTACTCATATATATTGTATAGACTCCATCCTATATGATTTTATTCAAATCCCCACATTTTATAATCTACCCGTACACATCTCCTCATATTCCCCCACTCTTCTTATTCCATAACCCCCACTTTTTCTAACCCACCCGCACACTTCTCCCACATTCTCAATAGTCAACTGTTCACCTCCACCCACTATCTCACATAACTCCCCATTATTATATACCCTATTTAATATATTTATTATATTCTATTTTATAAAATCCCCCTGTTCACTCTCCTTCTCTCCCATCTCCCTTCTTCTCCCGCTCTCTCACCCTCTCTGTTTTCCCAAACCCAACACACAGAGCGCCCTCTCCCTCTCCCTCTCCCTCTCCCTTCCCCGTTCGCCTCCGAAACCCAAGCACACCCCTCCGCCCACGCCATTGCCAAGACCTCCGAAGAACACAACACCATCTTCCTGCTCAAACCCCGTCGAGCTCCTCGGTTCACCCTCCTCGCCTTCCTCCCTGCAGCACCCCCGTCTTCCACCTTCTTCCTCCATCGAAGAACTCCGCCGAAGAACCCAGTGCCACTCTCCGCTCAACCCACTGCCAGTCCTCCATCCACCATTGCCAACCCCACCTCGAATCTCCACCCTCTCGCTCTCCCCTGTGCATCCTCAACTCTGAGAACTCCCGAAGCACCTCACCACCTCCCGCCGTCGCTTCCCGACTGCGATGACTGCAGCGTAGTCATCCCCCGACGTCATCTTCCTCTGCTCAAATTCTGAGCACCGCCAACGTCACCTTCCTTACCACCCATCACCGCTTGACGCCAGCCACTGCCGACTTCTTCCGCTGTCGCTCTGTAGTTGCTGCTCCTCTCTTCCGTCGCCCTCCTGCCATTGTCGAGCAACGTCGCTTTTAGTCGCGTCGCAACCCATCTCTCTCTCCCGTTGCTCTCTCTTTCTCTCACTCTTTCTCTGTTGTAAATTGGGAAGAAGGAGAAGAAACACAGAATGTTATTGGTGTTGCTGTTGTGGGATTTGGGGATTGTGTGATGTGTTGCTGTTGGGTGTTGTATTGGCATTTAGTGTTTGTGGAGTAGAGGATTGGGTTGGATACTTTGTTGCTGTTTGGATTATTTGGCTGTTGTTTGCTATTGTTGCTGCCACGTATCTTGCACGTGCTTCGCTGCCTGGGATTCTAATCCCGTTATTCTGGTATTCGATATCATCCTCTTCGATTATCAGGCAAGTATCCTCTTGTATAATTTGTTTGTTCTCGTACAAGCTTCTTTGAAAAATACCGCAAGTATATTCTTTGACTATCCGTTACAAATTCTAATTCGTATTCATCGATTTGGGCTTGAAATTACATAATCCGTCGATCCCATATTCGCATGTGATCATGAATACTTTGTTGCCACATGCATTACATGAACATGATTGATACACACATATGTACTCTTAGGATTATACATGATTTGATTATTTTACCCGTGATAGTAGTTTAAATATGATATCTTGTTCTTGTTGATTAAAATAAATAAAATTAACAAGGCGGGGTTTAAGGGAAAGACCATAGTAGTGGACAATATAGGTAAGTGTACTCGGAAGGGGGGCCTGGGTTTCCCATGATTACAAGTTATATGGAACTAAGTGCCACGTAAAACTAAGTGCCACGTCAAGGGTTGACGGGGGCCACCTCTAGAATCTACGGGAGCCATCTCTAAAATCCATTACACAATTACAAGTTTATATGTTTCACGCTAGAAGTTTACACTCTACATGTTCCACATTACAAGTTTTCACGTATCTCGAACAAGATACAATTGACATGTTTTCTCCGAGTACGTGACCTATAAAATCCACCACTAGGCCTAAACGTAACTAATTGTATGTAGCAACCATGTAGTAAAAGAATGGATGCATGAAGTGCTACGTAGATAGAATTAATAAAAGATATAAGATTAACACGTACACTTGTATAATCCAATTACATATTACATGTTCATGTTGACTTGTTTACTTGATTACTTGTTTACATGCCACTTGTTTCATGATGTCTTGTTCATGATCCTGTTTACATGTTGTATTTCTCCTATTACATGATTCTTGACTCCATGATATTTTTCTTGCTTCTTGTTTCGTTTTATACTTGTCCCGTTAGCTTGTACCACTTGTGGCCCATGACTTGCATTAACGGGTATCTTCTTGTTTCTTCCTTTTGTTATAATGTACTTGCAGGACCGGATGAAGAGTTACCAGAAGGTGTTGCTGATCAAGTATTTTAGCCTTGTTTATTTTCAAAGTTGCTTTAGTTCATGTTTTATTTCATGCTACTCTTTGTTATATTCCGGGCGTGTTTGACCCGTAACTATGTTTTTATTTCCAGCTGTTGGTTATGTTATGAACTATGTCATGTACTTTTATCCTATTGTGATTTTACATGTATGCGTGGTTTTGTTGTTATCTTGTTGTTGAGTTATCTGTACAGCTTATGAATGGTGTATTTGCATCATTCACTGGGTCTCAGTCACGTGCTCGTATTTCCGTATTTTGGGAAGTGGGGCATGACAGGATTTTTAGTGGTATCAGAGCTCAGGTTTGGCTAATGTGTTAGTTTGACTAATATATTTGTAACCCCCATTTCCGATAATTAGTATTTTTCGTGTATTTTCTATAATTTAATTATTTTTTTTATAAATTTATATTGTGCTAAGTTCTTTTCGGATCTTGTATTAAAGTATTTTCTAATCGAGATTTTATTCATTTTGAATGAGGGTATATTTGAACTTATTTTTTATCCCTAATTGATCGACAATTATATTATTAACTTTCAGATTTTAATAAATTTATTAAACTCAAATCCTACTTGGATGAATATAATTATTATTATTATTACTGTTTTTAATATTATCATTATTATTATTATTACTTTTATTATTATTGTTATTGCTATTATTATTGATTCTCTTATTGTTATACCAGAGGGATTCTCTTATTGTTATTGCGAATAACAATAAGAGAATCAATAAGAGGGTATATTTGAACTTTTATTATTATTGTTTATGCTTATCTATTCTCATTTTATCTAAGTTATTTATTTTGATCCATAGGCCCTAACCTATTTTAAAGGCCCAAAATAAACTAATTTCAAAATAAAGGCTCATGATAAAATTTTATATTAAATATACTTTTAAATGTGTCATCACACTTGTCATGTAATAAATATATACATTTAGGCTATAAACAAATAATTAAATGAATACGGGGGGTGTGCACGTATAGTGCACGTGCACAAAAGTGCACATGGGGGAAAGCCAAGGTTTGGCCGGCCATAGAATGGGAAAGGTTGGGTGTTGTGTTTTTGGTTTTATGGTGGGTGTTTAATTTTGATAATGAGAATTTATATTTGGGTAATAGGTGTCTCTGCATTCACCCATTTGACCCTATAATATCACCCCTTACTTCATGAACTTTACACAAAAAATAAAAAGAAACTAAAGAGAAAGAAAAGAAAGAGAGAAAAGAAAGAAAGAGTGGCTTGAGTTCTTGCTTGGAGGAAGGAGAGCTTTCAGTGCTTGCTCAGGAGGAGAAAGAAGTCTCATTCTTATTGGAGCTAGGAGTTCCTATTTCTTTTGCAACTATAAGGTGGGTGATTTCCTTGCTTTCTAGAAATTTTAGAACACATGGTTGATTGCTTTATGAATAAAATGAGAATGTGGTATGAAAGTTGTTGTGTTTCATGATATGTCGATCAATGAAGTTTAAATAGTGAAAAAGAAATGCATGTTGATAAGTTGAAATTTCTAGTAAGATTTGTTGTGATGTTGTTGAATGCATAGTTATACATTATGTTTAGATTGAAAGAATTGAGTATAATTTATTGCACAAAGTTGTAAATTTTTTGTTGGGAAACAATGGGGAAGATTTCATGATGAGAACTTCACTTGATATTGATAAAAAGAAAATACAAATCTTGATTAGTAGCATTTATATAAAGGAATTTGTTTGTTGATAAATCAAAAGTATATATATATTTATGTTAAATCACTACTTACAAAATGGATGTTTAAAATAACTTTAATATGATCAAAATCAGTAAGAAATGATTACTGGAAATTTGTAATTATGTTTCAAGAGCTACTAATTTGGAGAAAATAAATAAAATTGTGAAACTCATGGAAAGATTAAATTTATATAGGAGCAGAAATCCGAGTTATAAACAATATAATCCCTATTACATCAAGAACTATGTATGGCCTTTGTGGCTAGTGCAGGTGCCAGTGAGCCTGGTACTGCCACATGGCGTGGGGTTGGGGAGATCTCGGGTTCGAGCTCTCCAACACACAAAAGTGCATTTTTATATATATATTTTTGTTGTTTTTGAGTTTTAAAAATTCAGAAAATTTCGTATAAATATTTTAAAATGTTAAAAGAACAATTGAGATTATTTCCTCACTGTTTTAAGTTGTATTTTGGGAAAATAAAGATCGTATCCATGTATTAGAGGAGATTGGAACTCAAGAAAATTATATAAGATTGAAGATGTTAAGAATTGGTTTAAAATGAATCAAAGAGAAATTGTTTTATAAATATTATATAATATCACTAGAATTCTTGGAAATTATTTAAAGACAAGATTTTCCCGTGTGCACGTGCCTACGGCACGTTTTCGGAACAATACAACATACGAAAAGTCTTATAAACAGTAAAACAACAATTATGTAGCTTAAGTTTGAATAGTATGATAATAATTAGTTGTAAATAAAAGTCCATGTTTCCATTAGTATATGTTGAAAAATAATTATAAATGGGGGTGTAAAATCCAACTTCTTAGAACTTTTGAGGATGAAAAATGATGAAATTTAACCGTTGATGAGATATTTGCTATTTTCAATGTAACATGAGCAATAAAAAAAGCATAAAAAATCTAAAAATTTACAAACATGAAATATGAAAATCTAAATTTCTAAGTAAATAGAGAGAGAATGAGATAGAGAGATAGGGAGAGAGAAAGAGAGAAATATGAAAAAGTGAAGAGAGAAGAGAAGGATAGTAATATAGTAATGAGTATTTTTAGTTTTGGGGGGGAAAAATTTGGTTTTGGGGGGAAAACTTTTTGGAGGGAAAATATGTTTTGGGAGGGTAATCTGAGCCATTGATTTGGTTTCAATTAAAGGGGAGCCACTTGGTAGCTTTCTTTGTGTTTTATTATATAGATATATTTTGAGAACTTTAAAGTCATGAATTGAATAAAGTTAGATTCAATATTGGGAAAGGATTATATATACATAAAAAAAATTAAGGAATTAAATCAAGTGTAATCTAGAGGAGGAAATAAGAAATTCTAGAGGTTAATTGTAAAGAGTTAGTGTTTTTAAATTTCAAAGAACTTGTATTTTGACAAATATACTTGAATGATAAATGAATGTGAAAAAGGGAGCTTTATTTAATCAAAGAGACTTGTAATTTACTAAGTGAATTGTTTGTTGTGTGATCAACCAAGAAATGTATACTTCATAGTTGATGAATAAGAATAAATTAAAAGATTGAATAAGACATGAATAAAGGAAAATGAGAATATGAATTGTAAGGGTATGAGTTCCCTAAATTGTTGAACATGAAAGATGTTGATTTTAGAAGCTTAGTGAGACCCAGATACGACAAGTGTTGAAAATGAATAATTGATTTGAGAAGTGCCAAAATGGGATGTCGTTCTCGGTATTTTTTTGTAAGATCGGTGGGTGGGTAAGCTAACTCTAGGTAGTATAATTTATTCATGTTTACACTTAAGAATAGGCACTAATGGGAGATTGAATAAAACTTGGGAAAACGTAAGTGGGGTGCGTCTATATAGTTGGGTGGTGGATTCCGGGACTATAGACCCAGTCGGGCGGTAGATTCCGGGACTGTGGTTGCTTGTGGAACGAAACGAGCCTCAATTAAATCCGGGATTATGATTGATCGGGCAGTGGATTCTGGGATCATGATAAGTCAGGCGGATAGGAGACAAATCTTCAATATATTCCGGGGCTAGAGTGGCACTTGCAGGATGTTCGCACGACAAGGATTTCCATATAAGCTTGACGGTGGACTCCAGGGCTGGAATCCGTACTCGTGGAGTGTCTAAACCTTGATTTTGTTACCGAGTAGTTTTTCATGGCGAGAGATTAAACCCTGTAATGTGGAGTACGTAAGTGCTTACCCTGCGCGCGATAGTATTATAGTTAACCAATTCTTTCTTCCTAAAGTGATTCCACTACTGCTGCTAAAGCGGATGAGTGAAGCTACCTACCGTACTTGACCTGCCATGAAAGTAAGGAGATGCCGAACAGAGGAAAGGGAAGAATCCCAGTCAGAGTTAAGCTAAAAGCATGAGAAGTAGGTCCTAAACCCGGCAGTTCGTGGCCTTCATTACATCCAAAGGTAAAGCAGCAGTGAAGAGCCATTAAAGACCTTCACAGAGACCCTACCTATAGGTCAAAGGCTCTCTCGATATCTTTCAAAAGCATAAGCCCTCTAGCTTTAATACATTTCAAATAAAGCCCAACTCTCTACTTTAATATTATAAACAATACAAAATACATTAAAACTGCTTTGTAGATAATCCGTATAAAAAAATATTTTAAATTCGAAAATAATAATAAAATAGAGTAGACAATATATCTTATATTTCTCAATTAAAATAATTATTATCAGAAAATACATAATCGCGCGAAATTCTCAATCGCGCACACATTTCGATGCAAAATAGCCATATGCTATTTTTCGGGTTGTTACATTTACAAGTTTTCAGCAATCGACTGTCTTTAGTTGTTCTTGACTTGTGTTAAAGAGCAGGAATTTGAGTTCCATACAGAATTGGAAAAATTTGTTAACTAGAGAGTTGTAGTAGGTTTTCTTAGCTTTCCAAAAAGTCCAATTTTGTTGAATTCCAATAAGCGTAGCATAAGCTATGAGCTTTACAAGTTTCAGCAAAACTCCTATTTTTGGTTGATTTTGGCATATGTTTAAAGAGCAGGAATTTGAGTTCCATACATAATTGAAAAAATTTGTTAACTAGGAAGTTGTACTAGATATTCTTAGCTTTCCAAAAAGCCTAATTTTGTCGAATTCTGATAAGCGTAGCATGATTTATGACTTTTACAAGTTTCAGCAACCTGCTGTCTTTGTTTAATTTCAAACTTGTGTTAAAAGTTAGGAATCTTGAGTTCTATAAGGAAATTGAGAAAGTGGTTAACTAGAAAGTTGTACTAGATGTTCTTAGCTTTCCTAGAAGTCTAATTTTGTTAGATTCTGATAAGTATAGCATCAGTTATGAGCTTTACAAGTTTTAGCCTTTTGCTGTCTTTATTGTTCTTGAATTATGTTCAAAGAGCTAAGATTTGAGTTCCATACTGAATCTGAGAATATTGTCAACTAGAGAGTTGTAGTAGATGTTCTTAGCTTTCAAAAAAATCCAATTTTGTTAGATTCCGATAATTATAGCAAAGTTTATGAGGTTTACAAGTTTTAGCCATTTGCTGTCTTTGTTTTTCTTTGAATTGTGTTTAAAGAGCTGAGATTTGAGTTCCATAAGGAATCAGAAAAAGTGGTTGACTAGAAAGTTGTAGTAGATATTATTAGCTTTCCAAGAAGTCCAATTTTGTTAGACTTCGATAAGTATAGCACCAGCTATGAGCTTTACAAGTTTCAGCAAAACTGATGTCTTAAGTTGTTCTTGACTTGTGTTTAAAGAGCAGGAATTTGAGTTCCAGACAGAATTGGAAAAAGTTGTTAACTAGGAAGTTGTAGTACATGTTCTTATATTTCCAAAAAGTCTTATTTTGTTAGATTCTGATAAGCGTAACATGAGCTATGAGCTTTACAAGTTTCCAGTAAAACTGCTATTTTTGGTTGATTTTGACATGTGTTTGAGATTGGGAATCTTGAGTTCTATACGGAATTTGAGAAAGTTTAACTAAAGAGTTGTATTAGATGTTCTCACCTTTCCAAAAAGTCTAATTTTTTCGAATTTCGATAAGCGTAGCATGATTTATGGCTTTTACAGGTTTCAGCAATCTGCGGTCTTTGTTTAATTTCAAACTTGTGTTAAAAGTCAGGAATCTTGAGTTCTATAAGGAATTTGAGAAAGTGGTTAACTAGAGAGTTATAGTGGATGTTCCCACCTTTCTAAAAATTCCTATTTTGTTAGATTCCAATAAGTGTAGCATGAGTTATCACTCTTACAAGTCGACAGCAGATGACCTTTTAGCTGAAGCTCACTGTTTAGACTGTTCGGAGTTTTTCTACCTTTTGTTGACTTAATCTAAGAAGGTTGTCAACTAGAGAGTTGTAGTGGATGTTCCCACCTTTCTAAAAAATTCCTATTTTGTTAGATTCCGATAAGTGTAGCATGAGTTATGACTCTTACAAGTCGACAGCAGATGACCTTTTAGCTGAAGCTCACTGTTTAGACTGTTCGGAGTTTTTCTACCTTTTGTTGACTTAATCTAAGAAGGTTGTCAACTAGAGAGTTGTAGTGGATGTTCCCACCTTTCTAAAAAAATCCTATTTTGTTAGATTCCGATAAGTGTAGCATCGGTTATGAGTATTCTTCGTCTAGAGTTATAAATGGTTAAGAGATTATGTTTTGAATGTTCATCTTGTTTGTTAATTATATTAATAAGCTTAACATGCATTTTCATTCATGTTAATAAGCTTAAACACGGAATTCTAGTTCATGTTAACTAGAGTTGTCATGAATTGTTAGTAGTTTGAATCATGCACTTGATTATGAGTAATAAGTATTCCTTGTGCTCATAAGTCATGTAATAGTATTGGTCTATCTCGTACGTAGCTCACCTGACACGTATGTAGTTTGTTTGTTCATGCGTAGCTCATTTGGCTCGTGTGTGTTTTTTATACTCGTATATAGCTTATTAGCTAGTATGTAGTTGTTTGTGCTTGTCTAGGGTGATATCATTTATCTAGGGGCCATCGACCATCAAGACGTATATTTATTTTACTTCTCAGGGACTATGGACGAGTCACCCTTTATACAAAGTCCGATCTTAACCGGTGTAGGTTGATCGAGGGCCGAGAGCGTAGACGGAATCCAAGTTCAGGGTAGTAGCATGCGAATAATTTCATATTGCCGGAGTCTTGGATCGATAGGTTGTGACAGGATCCTTGGTGACCCTAGTAAGGCTTGGTTGAGCACCTAGCAAAGTTATCTTGCGAAGTCTAACTTAAGACCTAGCATGTTGTGTTAGTACTGTGGTCACCCCTCAAATTGTTTAGGGTTAGTGACATCGTTAGGGTAGTAACTGGTAACTATTGTTACATAACATTTTTAATCTATTACTTTGCCGAAGGGAAAGAGTTGGTATTAGGGGTGACACCTTATGATCCGACCTGTCCTATAGGCCAGCACTATGTGGTGTTATTGGTTGTACCCTTTTTGTCAAAGGGATACGTCTGTGCCTTCTCACGGTTGAGAGCACGGAATCCGTATCTCGTCTGTTAATTTCTGAAGTGCCATGATAAGAACGGAAAGTTTTCCTGTAGGAACTAGAGGATAGACCCCCGAAATTCCGTCATGTTCTATGTCAGGAAAAGCGAACAGGCCATAAACTACGGTCTATGAGCTAAGGGGTCACAGAGGATGCTTCGAGCTAACCTGTGTTGTAGTTAACTCTAAGGGTTCGTTTGATTTTTGAGTGAAGTCCGGTACGCCGGGCAGTAGTGGCAAACAGAGACACCACTATATGACTGTGAATGGCGGGATTAGACCGTTTCAAAGCAACCTCATCAGTCACGCTGTATCTCTAGGAACAGGTTGAGTACAAGAGTAGAATTCATGATGCGGATTCAAAACCCTATATATGAAAAACAGCTTGATATGGGCCTATGCATTTATGGGGTGCATACTATTCAGAGTCTTGCTTGCATTAGAATAAGAGCATCCTTACATTAGTTAATCTTGCATTAGAGTCTAAGTCATAGCATACACTGACACATCAATTATATATACACATTTCTCTTTTCATCAATCTGTTTGTTTAAAGTTGAGATTCGCTGCTAGTCATCAGCCTTAAAGCGTCAGTATATGTATTGACATTCCCACTTCAATAGGTACTGGATTGCAAAACTATAGGTACAGGATTCAGGAGGACTCAAGGCAAGAAAAGCACAGTGTTGATTTTTATTTCAATTGTAGCATCTGTTGTAATTTATTTTATGTTAAGAATCATCCAAGTGAAGTACCAAGTATTATTAATTATTCGTTATACTCTGATACAAATTTATTGAAAGTTGTAACACTTGAGCTTGTAAGGCATTATTGTAACATTGATGTAATGTATTGCAGTTTTATATCGTTCGGACTTGTAATACATTGGTGTTAAATAAAAGTTTTAAATTTTCCTGCTTTTCTGTGTATTGTAGCCAATTGAAGGAAAAGATTCTGGCTTATGTTACAGTTTCCCGGTATAGAAAATCGGGGCGTTACATTGCTGCTCTAGCTACACCAATAGCACATTAACTCCAAACAATGAGTTCAGTGCTCAGCTCCTCTCCCGAGCTACACCAACAACTCATTAGCTCCAAACAGCAAGTTCAAAGTCCAACTCATGATTTGAGCTACTCCCACAACTTGCTAATAGTAAATTTGGAGCTCGGCTCGTCACATGAGCAGCTCCCGTAACTCATTATCAAACAATAATTTCGAAGTCCAAATCTTCCATAGAGCTGCTTCGGCAACTTGCTCACTCCCAAACAGCAAGTTTGGATTTCTCGAGCTACTCCCGCAACTTTCTAACAGCAAGTCAGAGTTTGATTCACCACTCGAACTGCTCCCACAACTCGCTAACTCTCAAACAGCAAGTTTGGAGCTCAACTCATGACTCGAGCTACTCCCGTAACTTGCTAACAGCAAATCGGAGCTCGGCTCATCACTTGAGTTGTTCCCACAACTCGCTAACTCTCAAACAACAAGTTCGGAGTCCAATCGTGACTCGAGCTACTCCCGCAACTTGCTATAAGCAAGTTTGGAGCTCGGTTCGTCACTCTTGCTAACTTTCAAACAACAACAACCACTTTCATAGAGCTACTCCCGCAACTTGCTAACAGCAAGTTCGGAGCTTGGCTCATCACTCAAGCTGCTTCCGCAACTCACTAACCCTCAAATAGCTAGTTTGGATTCCAACTTTTTTCTAGAACTGCTCCCACAACTCGCTAACTCCCAAACAACAAGTTCAGAATCCAACTCTTCCCTAAAGCTATTCCCATAACTCACTAACTCTCAAAAACGTCAAGTTCAGAGTCCATCTCATCTCTAGTGCTGCTCCCACAACTCACTAACTGAATACTGTGGATGACAACACAAAGAAAGCAAGGGTAAAGACAAAACGGAAGAAAAAAAAGATGGCATGGAGTGACGTCACCCGGCCTCCCCAGTGCCATAAAACAACAAAAAGTTTGTAGTTCGAGGAGCTCAGTGCTTTCGGCAAATCCTGACCGCTTATATGCCTCGTGATGCATGCCCCCATACTCCTCGGTGCCTCTTTTGCAGTCTGAGGAGCTTAATGCTTTTGATAATTGCCGACCGTCTGATCTGCCGCGTGATTTGGGTCTGGTACTTTCGATGATGCTTGCCCAAGCTCCTCGACTCACAAAATGACAAAAAATGCAATGTCTGATCTGCCTCGTGATTTGTGCCCCATGCCTCATGATGCACACCCACACTCGATGCACAAAATGACAAAAAAATGTAGTCCACCAAGTAGCTCAGTCATTTCATCGATTCCTGACCATTTGATTCGCCTCGTGATGTGCGCCTAAGCTCCTCGGTGCACAAAATGACAAAAATTGCAATCAAAGGAACTCAGTGCTTTTAACGATTCATGATTCGTCCAATTTACCTCGTAATTCGCTTAACATGCATCGTGATGCGCGCCCTAACTCCTCGGTGCACAAAATGACAAAAAATGCAATACAAGGAGCTCGGTGCTTCCTACGATTCCGGACCGTCCCATCTGCCTGGTGATTTGTGCCCAAGCTCTTTGATGCACAAAACGACAAAAAATACAGTCTGAGGAGCTCAGCGCTATCGACGATTCTTGACCGTCCATTTTCCTAGTGATTAGCGCCCCATGCCTTTGATGCACACCCAAGATCCTCGTGCCACTCTTGCAGTCCGAGGAGCTTGGTGCTTTCACGATGCTCCCGATTGTTTAATTGCCTCAAATTTCGTGCTCTACCGATTCGACCATCCATTTGCCCAAAAACTCTCACCCTTTGATTTTTTAATTAAAAGTTCCAAAAATAATTATTAATTCAAAAAAATCAATTCACTAAAAAATAATCATTAATTCAAAAATTAATTAAAAATTCTAAAAGTTAATTATAAATTTAGAAAATTTAATCAAAAAATTCCAAAAAACAATTATAAAATGGGGAATGTTAATTAAAAATTCTGAAAAAAAAAAGTAAAAGTTTGGATAAGTTAATTAATATTTCAAAAAATCCCGAAAAATTAATTGGAAGTCTTGCAAGATAGTATTTTTATTTATTTAGAGAACTTGCTAGAAAATTACTACCTAGAGACGAACAAAACTCTAAGCATCCCCGAAGGTCATATATATGCTCTCCATATCACTCGAAGCAGAATGAACTACTCCTTGAATGCTACAATACCCCACCTTCAGGAGTTGATGGTTTATGATATGGGTAAACTAGGAGCCACACGATATTAGCAAGCATCTCGGAGCTTCCTAGGAAGAACAATAATTTTCTAACAACAGCAGGCTCATTAGAAGAACATGGGACGTCTTCAGGCCTTCAGCTCCACCGGATCCACAATTTGGCTTACTTACAGACTAAGAAAGATGGATTTCCAGCTAATTACAATTGTGAGTCAAGTCCTCCAAAGTCAGGATTTTAAATAACTAATTCTACCCCTTAAACAGGGAAATCTCCAACCGAATCTTAAAAATACATTTTCAGGTCTATCTTCTACAACTAACTCATAGCCTACAAATTCATCCCCCCCCCCAGTAGAGGGTAATCAATCTTTCTCCACTAAAAACCATAATCTTATTCTAGGTTGTTGACTTGAGCGTCGGAGTGTCTTACGTAGAATCACTTTTAGTGTCTTACGTAGCAATGCCACATTTACCCGATACCCGGACCCGACCAGGACTCGACCCAGATCTGGACCCGGCATTGGGCCGGAACCGACCCGATCTATATGGGTCTGGGTCCGGGTCCGAAATAAGACCCGATGTACTTATGAGTCCGCTCAAAATAAAACCGACCCGGACCCGGACCCGGACCTGTTAAAAAATACCCCAAAAATATAGATTTTAAATAACAGGGTTATAGGGATATATATATAAAAGTAATTGTTGAAGATAGATGTGTAAATATAATATTTATTCATGTATTTAAGTGCAAAAATTGTTCGAACCGTAGAGTATTGGGTGCAAAAATACTTACGTGCAAATATTTATTCCCCGCTACCAGACCCGACAGATAGATTTTTTTAAATTATGACCCGGACCCGAACCCGGTTCTTGCAAGTCCCGATCCGGATCCAATTTTTGGACCCGTGAGGTACCGGGTCCGGATCCGAGTAGTGGAGGACCCGATACTAGCTCTAGTCTTACGCTTGCAGGTTTTCGAACATTGTTAGCCATCTAGAACTAAATCCAGACTTCCAGATCATGATTCAGGCAATCATCAGCTGTTCAGATTCAAATTCCGATCGACAGTCGAGATCAGAGGTTTCCCCTCAATAAAAGAACTCATTATCTGATTGCTCCCACACCAAAATCAGCGGCAACGGATGGTCTCTATTAGATCAAATATAATCTTGTAAGTTTTTAGTTTAGTTCGCGTATTTATTGCCATTGTGAACTACCTTTTCTGTTTTCTTATTTAGTGCACAAAGGTAGTGCACACAACATTGTGCATCTTAATTTACCCTTCTACAGCTTCTTTAGTTCGACCTTGTTAGACGAGAGAAATAATAAATATAGTACCCAACATTAAACCTATAACATTTTTTTGAAAACAACACGTGCTGCTTGTAACCAGCTTCATCATCACACAAAAAACCAGCTTCACCATCACAAACCACATACTCAAGATTATATCAAAATATCAAATATGTTTTCTATATATTAGAGGAAACCAAAGATGCACTCCTCAAGCCAAAGTGCACACTTTTCTATACAATGCTGCAGTTTACTACTCATCAACCGTAGGCTCCTTAAGGCCTGATAAAACTAAATAAGAACCAAAATAAATAAATAAATAAAGAATTAAAATAATGTGGAATCCGTAAAAGAATTCCTCAAACAAAGCCGCAATCAATTTCCATTTCATAATTTATTACATTCGGCATGCGCTCTTAACATGTACAGTCTGGAAGGCATGCACACAGAGACACAATCAACTTCGAGTACTTGAGAGACATCTCCACTGATTCAAACGAGGAGATTTGTCTAAAAGAAGCATTAGCCCGACATTGTTGTTCGAGAACCCAAATGAATATCTGCAACACATAATTTAAGATGTAAAGCTATGAGGTTTTAGGCATGATAAAAATCAAAAGAGCCTTGAAAAAATATTAACAATTCACATACTTGGTTCGAGATGCTTTCTTTCTCCAGAAAATGATGGATAACACCCACTACATTAAAAAAAAGACCACAATAAATCCAAGGAGAACAAAGGAAAATGCTAATAGAATTTAGACTACAACTAGGACAAGTCACCGATTGACCTACTTCAGCTGCCCTAGCTGCAGATACAGAAAAATACTTTTTATAAATAAAGCCTTTGTTTTACTGTATCTAGTGCAATTGCAAATCTCTACTAAGTAATCCATAACGACGTATAACACATCATTACAAATGATAATGCAATATTATGATTAAATATGCATTTACAAGTTTTAGTTGCATGTATGTATATACAGTTGTGCACAAGCACTAAGGTAAAAGGAATAAAATTTGGAGTGGGAATAGTCTGAACCGTAGAGGGGGGATGGATACCCAGTTAAATCAACAAAAAAAAAAAAAAAAAGGAATAAAATTTCATTGATACTAGAAGCAAACACATCACAATTTGTTATTATGTCTAAGAAATAGATCAATTTCCTATTTGCGTATAGATTAATTCAATATACCTCACCTCTATATACAAATTTAACCTTAATATAATTTTAAATATGGTAACAAAATTCACTCAATACATTCAGTATCTCTCATTTCTCACAATTTAACTAAATGCACCAGCCTTAATGGCTTTGGTTGTTGCCAATCTGAGGAGTTATATGTCTAAGAACTGGATGCAGGATCTACATCAGCTATCTCAGTTAGGATTAGAGTGGTATTGGCTGTAGCGAAATCCCAAATAAGATTAGATAGCTGTAGCCATCATGAATATATACAATTCCATATATATGCATCGCGAAATAAGTATATAGCTAATTGCCAAAAACTTCCATATTCCATCTGCAATAAAATTTGATAAATCGAAGATGAATCATGTTTTATTCACTATACAAAGTTGCAACCCTAAATGTAGTTCCAACATTTTGACAACAAATCTTGAATAGAAGAACCAGTTATCCTTTTCTCAATTCATAAAAACCTCCAATTGGTAAGTTTTGAAGCATAGAGTTCGCATTAATTTGTAGAGCTATAGGATAAAGTACTAAAAAAAAATCAAGCTTACAGTAAATGGTATGGTTAGTTAGGAGCTTACACATCTAGGTATAGATTTTATAGAATCTCCCTCAACTATATCAATCTTTATTATTCTATCTTCAAGAATACTATAAGAGATCTTCAAAACTATTAAGGGATCTTCAGACTCTGCAATTCTAATATCATTATCAGCAATTCATACTGTCACTTTTGAAAGTCCCTTCTCTTATCACTTCACATCTTACCTTTCCCATATCAGACACCTAACATTCCATATTGTCTCTGATTTTGCTTACTTGCCAACTTATTCTTTCTTCCTCCCATCTTTCCCCATCTCTGCACCTAAAAGACAAGACCTGGACATTTCTTCTTCTCTGTCACAGTCATCTCGGTACTTCTTTGTATTCTTCTTAATCAAAACTTATAGAGCTGTCAATGATAAAATTTTCAAACCTGCGGAGCGTCCTTACTATTAAAATATGGGTTTCTATGACAAATACTTCACATAGAATGACTCAGAATTTCAATATTCCTGTGGTTAACAAATCAATTAAAGATAACGTGCAAGATTAGGGACCCTGACATGCCATTTTCAAATAAGGGGACACCTCTAGACAAGAACAGATGAAGAAGAGATAAAAACAGGGAGGAAAGGAGATAATTGGGCAAATTTATGATTGCCTTCTATTCAAGCCAAAAGACTAAATTTATGCAACTCCTAACTTTTGGATTATCCTTTAGAAATATTCTGGAAACACAACAGGTCTTTACACCTAATTGCCTAACATAGTAAGATTGAAACAGAATGCCAGAAATTGTTCCCCACTAATTGAGCCTCAGCAGCTAACATAATCCTGCAAATGATGATGTCGAGCCCGTGATCTGATGAGCCTTCGAGTGAGTGCAACAGCTGTGAAAGAGGCAGTAGGCAGGTTGGGTGAGGCTGATGTGGGTATTTGGTTAAGCGTTCGGGTAGCGGATTCGTATCAGGTGACATGTACCAGACTTCTATAACACTAATTTGTTTAGTTTCAAAAAAATTGAACATAATTTTGTGATACTTAATTTTTTTTTCACTTTGGAGGTCAAGCTTTTATCCACTTAATGGTCCTTCCATCATTTATGCCCTCTTTTTGAAAGGGTTCAGCATATGCATATTAAGTATCAACAAATAAAGAGTGCCTTCCTCTCTTTTATTTTCTCTTTTGCTTTGTTAACTTCCCATTCGGCCCTCCTATTCACCTATCGTCTCACCTCCCGTCAAATGCTGCGCAAGATATTTGTTTTCAATTTTGGAGATGAGATGCTCCAAACTTTCTATGCAGTCTGCCTTGTGTCTTTTCTAGGATACGTTAAGTTTCTATGGTAGCACCCAAGTCTCTTAAAAGAGAGATGCAAAACAACATTCCTTTGAATGAATATGAGAAGGAACATTGCAGAGGGGCATAATTATACTCCGTGAAATGATATCATGTACTACAAAGCAATTCACTAATGTTAGACCCATTATGATCCATTTCAATCATATCCAGTGCAATGATATCATGCACTTGTTGAGCATAGGAAACTTCTCACTGGCTTACAGAATTATTATAAACAAGCGCTCATGATAAATTAATGAACAATGCAATACTTCAAACAGCCAAACAATACGTTTCTAGAGATCTGATTCCACAGTAGTAGCTATAAAGTTGTTGGAGACATCACATTCCTAAAATATAGGAATCTACTTTCTAAATATCAATAGTGAAGTATGCCCAATGATAATAAACTTGAATGAATGAACCATAAGCCCATACCAAAAGCATTAGAATGTATAGCATGACTGCATATTGGGCAGAACATTGCCTTGTGCTTGCAAATTTTTTTGTTTCGCTACTTATTAAAGATACAGGCTAACAATTACCAATGGAAGTGCTAATACTACTAATTAAAGTATTCCTACTTTTGTATGGTCTATATGGATTCCTTATATTGATTATGCAGCTCAATTTGTTGGGTGTTTGGGTTAAATTTACACACAATTGTGATATATTGTATTATAGTTTTGTCCTTGTTTCCTACCTTTTACAAATTTTATTGTGTCCCATACGCTTACGGTCTACTATTATCCGTATTCCCTAGCTCACAACTATGCAAATATATAACTTTAATCGATATGAAAAGCACAAGGCATGAATAAACCTTAAACTTCCAAAAAAAAGGATAAGAAAATTACCTTAATCAGCGAAATGAAAGAACTTTTTTTTAACAAAGGCGATGGCTTGTTGACGACAACCCTCCTCTCCGGTACCCCATCCTTAACCAACTGTTGAGCAATCTCCTTCAACAATACCAACTGCGCCTTCTCCGTTCTCATAGATATAATTGCTTGCCTCATCGATTCCCTATCCGCCTCAAGCACCTGCAACCTCACATATAGCTTCTGTATATCGCCATCCTCCATGACCTCCTTCCTAACCTCACCCCCATTTCGCATCCCCTTCCCGACCCCCTCATCGTCATTCATCTCACCATTCGCCACTTCATGAATGGCATCAATCGTGTAAACCCTAGCACTCTCATTATCCGAATAATGTTCCTTCTCATCCTCTTCTTGCACCCCATTCTTAAATTCCTCCTTCTCCGCTTCCATCTGATAAATCCTACTCTGCAATTGATTCAGCGATGTCGGACTGTACTTTTCAAGAACCGATCCCAAGCCCTGGCTTTGACGATCATCAATTTCGCTTCCACCACCACCATGAGGAATCGTGCACTTCACCGGAGGATAATCACCGTAATCATCATGATCCTGATCCAATTCCTGAGAAATATTGCCGAAACTTAGAAGGCGATGCTTATAAGCCTTGACCTGGTAAGAGAGAGACTGAAGAGCTTGCTCGCGCTTGAAGAGGATATCGTCGAGTTCCGCGAGCTGTTCTTGATCGTGAGCCATCTTCTCTTCGGCGAAGCGTTTGAACTGACGGAACTCCATCTGGATCTCGGCTTTCTCTCTCTGAAGGCGGAGGATCATCGACATGGCCTCGCTGGCAGCCGAGGAGGCGGCGTTGCGCTCCTCCTCGAGGTCGGAGAAGAGATCTTGGATGGTCTCTTGTTGCGAGGAAACGGCTTCGCGGAGGGCGGAGACCTCGTTCTCCACCTCCACGCGAGCTGACAGATAATTGCCGGCGGAGGAGGCGGCGGCGGAGGTTAGTTGAGGGTTGTGGATTTGGTCGAGCTTGCGCTTGACGGAGCGATGCCACGTAGTAGGATGATCCATGGATTGGATTTGGTCTGTAAACGCATTCAACTGGGGATTGGAGGGGAGGGGGGTTGTAAGATATTTTGATTTTTAACCCTTGATTTTTTAATGTTTTTTTTTGCTTTTTCGGTTTCCTGTTTTGTTAGTTGCCAACCTCAAATTTCATCGTTCCTTATCTTTTCTTTTATTTTGGTTTACTTTTTAAGGTTTTTAGGATAATCGAGTTGAGTAGACCGATGTGGAAAAATTGGAACCAAATCCAGCCAAATTAGTGAATGTTTTTTCCTTTTACCAAACACTACAAAGCATTTTCAACCACTCCAGTTATTTTGGTTCGCTAAAATATACAAAATTCATCACAATTAGATAATTTGACTAGCAAAAAAAATCACCACTCCAACCATACTAGCTATTTTGGCCAACCATTGATATTTTAAAGCACAATATAAAATAAACTAAAAATAAAAAACCCAAACCCATAAAAAAGCCCAAGCCCAAAAAGAAAAAAATCTTTCTCGCGAATAGATCGCGAGCTCGGGATTTAGCGATCTCGATTTTGGAATTTTGCGATCGCAAATTTAATTTGCGATTATGGGATTTTGCAAATTTGCAATTGGCGAACAGATTTTGCGATCACTAGTTGGGGAGATCACAATTTTGTGTGTATGTGTGTGTGTGTGGGGTGGGGTGGGGGTGGGTGGGTGTGTGTGTGTGTGGGGGGGGGGGGGGGGGGGGGGGGGGGGGGGGGGGGGGGGGGGGGGGGGGCGGAAAGAGCGGAAAGGATGTTTAGCGAGCGATACAAACTTGCCAGATCTGGCGAGTATATTTGAGAAATCTATTTTGGCGAGTCCCGTCATAGCATATTTTTGTCTCTAAATTAGCTATTTTGATTTTGATTTGAAACCCTTGTTTTTTTTTTCCTCTTTTTTGGTTTTTCAGTTTCTTGTTTTGTTAGTTGCCAACCTCAATTTTTCTCTTTCTTTTTCTTTTTCTTTTCTTTTCTTTTCTTTTGGTTTACTTTTTTAGGATAATCTAACGAGTAGAGTAGACTGATGGGGAGAGAAATTAGAACCAAATCCAGCCAATTAGTGAATGTTTTTCTTCTACCGAACACTGTAAGAGCAATTCCAACCCCACTAACCATTTTGGCTCGCTAGATTAGACAAAGTGAATAACAATTTGATAATTTGGCTATAAAAAAAAGCAACACTCCAACCATACTAGTTATTTTGGCTAACCAGAGATATTTTAAAGCCCAAAATAAAATAAAGTATAAATATAAATCCCAAACCCATAAAAAAGTCCAACATAAAATAAAAAGCCTAAGACCAAAAAGACAATAGTCTTTCTTGCGAACAGATCGTGAGCTCGGGAATTGGCAATTTTGGAATCTTGTGATCACGATTTTGCGATTTGGCAAACAAATTTGGTGATCACAATTTTGCAATCTGTTTGTTCGTGTGATCGCGATCGCGAGTTGAGGAGATCACATTTTTTTGTTTGGGGGGGGGGGGGTGATTTTCAGAGACGGAAAGAGCGGAAGGGAAGTTTAGCGAGCGATACAAACTCGCCAGATCTGGCGAGTAATCTGAGAAATCTATTTTGGCAAGTGGTTTGGCGAGTCCCGTTGGAGCATATTTTTGTCTCTAAATTAGCTAGTTTCATTAAAATTGAGTGATGGCTAGCGTGGTTGAAGATAATCTAATAAGCAGTAATAACAAATAGAAAAAGAACATATTTTTTGTGGGTCCAGGGTGTGTCTGTGTGTGTGAGAGAGATTTTCTTTTGTTATTGCGTGCTTCCAACTATTAATTTTAGAATCTATATAATAAATCATAAGGCATTGTGAAGAAAAAAAGGTTATCAAGTAGCTATCCTTCAACTAAAACAAAATCTGTGGCTCACATCTGTCCTTCCCAAAAAAACATTTTCCCTTCAAAAGTTTTCTCCCCAAAACTAAATTTTTTCTTCCAAAACATCTATCATCATCACTTTATTACTATCTCTCTGTCTCCTCTCCTAACTTTTTCATCTCTCTCTCTCTCTCTCTCTCTCTCTCTCTCTCTCTCTCCCCCTCTCTCTCTCGCACATCTCTTCACTTTTCATAAAAAAGGAGGAGCTACAAAATCAGACTTTCTTCAATAGTTGGATGGTTAGTAGTAACACTAGCATGCTAGATTTTCTTTAACTTCTTTATGTGCTTTGCTTTGCCTGCATTTTCTTTATGTATTTTGCTTTTCCTGTATTTTCTTTATGTGTTTATAAGGCTTTACATATGTTACACCGTTCATGAAGACACGTGTCCACGGATAAACCTAGTAATAAAATAATATTGATAGATTTAATTTTTTACGTTTTGTAGGAAAAATAATATTCACACATTTGGTTAACTAATCCAAATTATGTATCTTATCTCATTTTGGACAACTCCAGTAACGACGGGACAGACTGGGCGGATTGTAATGACCTTTGACCTAGAGGAGTATGATGATATTGAGATAGATATCAGATCGACTCTTTAGTAGCACTCCACCATCCAAGTTTGTTGGGGGAATCATCTATTTTCTAGCACTATGTTGTTATTGTTGTTGTTTTTATTGTTTTTTCCCCACCCTTCTATGGATGTTAGAAGTAAATTATGTTTTATTTCTTGCTTGTAATCTTTACATGGTTTTGTAGGTATGTTTCATTACTATCATAATAACAAAAATATGGTAGTAATAATTCACATTTACAGAATAATAAAAAATTAAAAGATTTTGGTAGCTAACATCTGTAGTCATTGGCCAAAAGATTGCTGCAATCGTTGACTAAACACCCTAATTTTGAGTTTTGGGGGAACAATACCCTTCTATATTTGAGAAGAGATATAGAAATTTCTCAAATATAACATCTGAAAGATAAATTGTTGTCCCTGAACTAATTTAACCGTAAATATGTTCGGACGCAATATGATATCTCATCTCACAATTTTTTTTTAAATGTATCGGATGAAGCACCTTATCTCGTCCCAATTTTTATTATAAAATATATCGAATGGGAGTTGATCTCCCATCCGTCCAAGATTCTCTCAAAAGTGTTGGAACACAATATGATCTTTCGTCCCTTAAAAAAAGATTTATTGAAACACTATAATACCCTCCTTCAATTCTAATGTTCACTATAATTGCTCCAACATCTATTATTCAATTGCACAATGGCTAGAATTTTCAATTGGCTATATATATTCACTATCCCCAATTCCAGACACAACCTATTCCATTACAATCTGTTATTCCCCAATTTGTATTATCTTCTTTCTTTCTCATATTCTGTTTTGGTAATGTGATACAATGGTGAATCGTCCTAATAGAGGCATGGCATACACTGCTATTGAAGATGTTACTCTGTGTCAAAGCTGGGAAAAATATATATAGTTTAGATTGAGATAAACTGTGAAGGGTAATTTAGGAAGGAAAAAAAACACAAAAACATGGGATGAAGAATGATATATTTTCCAGTGCAATTATTATTATTATTATTATTTTAAAAAACCACTCTCGAACGAAAGAAGGTGTCCGATGTGAAAAGTAGCCCCACACATGTCGGACGAGATTTTATCTTCTGTTCGTGCATGTATTTTTACTTTTATTTTAAATAAAAAAATCTCGAACATAAATTCATCTTATGTTCGTCCTTTTTTTTTATTTAAAAATTTAAAAGGGACGTGATTTGATCACTCGTCCCGACTATTTTTAAAGTTTAAAAAATCAAAAAATTGAAACGGGTCGATATATTATCTCCCGTCTGTTATTTAAAAAAAATTCAAATTTTGAGTTCAAACGACTGCACTTAGAAGTCAAAAATCATATTTCTAAATGTCAAATTTGAAAATTTTGAATTACAACAACTACATATGCTCTAATGATTGTGTTTGTTAACTACTGGAGGGTTAATATAGTTTGATCGTGTGTTAATTATTTTGTCAAAAGGTTTGGTTAGTTTATTTTGGTAGTAGTGACTTGTGATATGGCTAAAAATAGGATTAAATTGGAACTGTCTAAATTGGGCACGAATCTTAAAGCTCTCAGGGGTAAAACGGTAATTTTGCCTACAAATGGGTCCAAAATGGGAACTAGGTCTTTCTTCAAAGCCCAATAACCCAAAAACGGATTTGCCCTATTGGGTACGGGTAACGACTCGCTACAAACCAATTCAGATATTTAAAGAGTAATTCAAATTTGTGATTATCTCTAAGAGGCAGTTTAAACGGTCTCTCTTATCATGAAATGAGTTTAAACACTATATCTTATCCAAAAACACCGGGACATAGAGATGACTGATTATCTCTAAACTGTCTCTTAAGGCAACTATAAATACCCCTCCCCCCCACCGTAACAAGGTAATCAATCTTTTTCCACATAAAGCTCTTTCATAATCTTCCTGATTATTGACAAGAGCGTCGGAGGGTTCGTCGTCGGGATCCATCCTGGTGTATCAAATTTTTTACAGGTTCACGGCAGCGGCGAGAAACCAGTCAAACACCGGTGAAAGTCAACAAGTTTGCTTAGTCATTTACTAAAAGAATCCACAAATTCATCTGTTTGCTCCCACACCAAAATTCAACAGCAACAGATTGGCACCATCTGTGGGAAACGAAAAAGCAATCCAGCCTTACTGCACCGGTGAAGTTGTTTCCCAAGCCATGCCTCCGAAGAAGGGAAAGGCACCGGTCTCTAGCTACAAAGCCACTCCCATTCCTTCTCCTCTTCCCTTCCATGATGTTCTCCCTCAACCCGTCCAGCAAGTCCAGCAACCGCAGTCTGGACAGCCTCTTCCTCAACAACCTCACCCCCAGCAGGCCCCTCAAGGTCCTTAAAGGGCAGCTAAGGAGCCGTCCCGTCGAAGCCGTCAAACGCAACCTCCTCTTCATGACCATGTCTCAGTCCATAACCCCTCATCCGACTCCATGGCCTCTCACAGTCCCCCGACGCCCAAGGATCTCTGGCACATTATTGTCAATCGGCAACATAGAATAGATCTTTGGACTAGCTTGGATGAGAGGCATGACAGGATTCCCTATCGTGAACATCAAAGGGGTCCAGCAATTTGGTCCTCTAGAGCCCGATCCCCCCGTAGACCAGACCGCAGAAGATCTAACTCTCCCAGGAGGCGGAGGGATTCACCCCCGCACTGTCAGAGGAGGAGCCGCACCCCGACCGGTCGGTTCGCTCCAAAGGACCGCCGAGATCGGGAGGCACCTCTCATAAGGGTAGAGTTCCAGCAGTTTCAAGAAGTAGTTCTGCAGGGCCCTCAATGTTTCGCCTGACCACAGTCAACGGGCTCCTAGTCCTTAACCAGCCCCAAGCCACAACTATCGCACTCCCAGTCCTTTGCCATATGAGAACGAGTCCCGGGGTTCAGCAAGAGACGACCGGAGGGAGGACTTGGTCTATCGCCTGTCTCCATGAGATGGAGAGGCATCTTGGCAGACTTGACAGAGAAGAAGAACAACGGACAAATAGGTTCTGCTCAAGCAGCCCTCCGTTCTCCCGAACCATCATGGAAGCACCAGTTCCAAAGAACTTCAAACCCCCTCACTTTGAGTCATACAATAGGGAGTCAAGACCCCGCTGACCACATTGAGAGTTTTAAAACTCTCATGATGATTCACCAGGCTTCGGATGCGCTCATCTGCAAAACCTTCCCGGCAACATTGAAGGAGCTGGCGAGAGAGTGGTATGCCCGACTCGCCCTAGCCTCCATCTTCTCCTTCAATCATTTCGAAGGGCTCTTCCTTACCCATTTCGTGAGTAGTTGTCATACTGAAAAGACAAGCACAACCTTACTGGCACTCACTCAAAGGAAGGGCAAGCGATTAAGAGACTATGTCAAGCATTTCACTGCTGAGGCCCAGTAAATTGCCTCCCTAGACCAGTCGGTAGCCTCTGCGGTTTTCCGGCACAACATCAACCACGCTGACTTGAAGGCATCTCTCGCTAAGAAGCTGCCTCTTGACTTCTCAGAACTCCTGCTGAAGAGCAAGAAATATATTAGGGCAGAGGTGGCCCTCCACCCACCTGAGCAGAAAGAGCCGCATCCAGGAACAAACGGAAGGGCACTGAAGATGAAGGAGCTAAAAAGCTCCAGAAAGACAATGGTGGCCAGCATCGCCCTCCTCCCCACTTTGAGAAGTTTACTCCTCTTAACGCCAGTATTTCAGCCATCTTGATGGAGGTCGGGAAAGAAAGGCTCCTCCCCCCACCGCCGAAGATGAATACACTGGGCAAGAAGAGAAACAGGGATAAATGGTGCCGCTTCCATAGGGATCATGGTCACGACACAGATTATTGTCGGGCCCTCAAAGACGAGATTGACGCCCTCATTCAGAAGGGGCAACTTTCTAGGTTTGTGAGGAAGGACAGAGCAGATCCTCCTCCGCCCCCCAGGGGGGCTAATAAGTGAACTGAGCGACACGCCGAGACCCCAGATTTTGAAGCTGAAGCCATCCTACACCTTATACATGGAGGCCCAATAGGGAGAGATTCGAACTCCTCTCGAAAAGCCTTCGTCTGAGAGGTGAACTCCGTGCAGAACCATCCTCCCCCAAGGGCCTTGGAGTCCCTGTCACATTCTCAGACAAGGATTTGGAAGACGTCCGAATGCCCCATTGTAATGCTCTTATAATCAACCTCCATATGGCCAACTTCGATGTACGTCGAGTCCTGGTCGACAACGGCAGTTTCGATCAACATCCTTTTTCTAGAAGCCTTCCAGGGTCTTGAGCTATCCAGAGATTGACTCAAGCACGTCGGCTATACTCTCCATGGGTTAACTGAGATGCCAGTGACGATGAGGGTGTGATAACTCTCGACGTAACTGCTGGCAAAACCCCGACCACCCGAACCGAGCCAATGGATTTCATGGTGGTGGATGTGAAGGCAGCTTACATTGTCATTCTGGGCCGACCCAGCCTTGCTGCTCTCCAGGCTATACCCTCAGCCTAACACCTGAAGATGAAGTTCCCCACCACAGCAGAAGTTTGAGAAGTGAGGGGGAGCCAGGAGACAGCTCACAAATGTTATATGACTTCGGTTGGAAGGCTGGTCCTCTCCCTTGAAGCACTTGAACTCCCCCAAGGGAGTAGCCAAGCTATATCAGAGACGGTCGACGAGTTGGAAGAAGTGACCTTCTCAGAAGGAGATCCGACGAGGACATTCCAAATTAGTAAGGTCCTTCCCCTCCCGTCAAAACCGACATTATCCAATGTATAAGGGGGAATCACGATCTGTTCACTTGGACCGCAACCGATATACCTGGAATCTCCGAAGAACTTCACATGCATCATCTTAATGTTGCTTCTGGGACCAAGCCCGTCCAACAAAAGCGACGCAAAATTTGCTCCAGAACGTCAGCATGCAATCAAAGAAGAAGTGGAGAAACTCTTGAATGTCGTTTCATATAGGAGGTCAACTATCCCGAATGGCTATCCAACGTTGTGATGGTTAAAAAAGCCAACGGGAGCTAGAGAATTTGTGTTGATTTCGCAGATCTGAATAAAGCTTGCTCGAAGGATCCGTTCCCGCTCCCGAGCATTGATGCCCTGATTGATGCAACCTCTAGACACGAACTCCTAAGTTTCATGGATGCATCTTCTGGGTACAACCAGATCAGGATGTTCCTTCCAGATATTCTGAAGACCTCTTTTGTAACCGACAAGGGTCTATATTGCTACCGAGTCATACCCTTCGGGCTAAAGAATGCCGGTGCAACTTATCAATGCCTTGTTAACAAGGTCTTCAGAGAACAGATTGGTCGGAACATGGAAGTCTACGTAGATGACATGTTGGTAAAGAGCGTCAGCAAATCGGATCATGTTTCCGATCTTCAGGAGGCCTTTGATGTGTTGAGGAGAAACAACATGAGACTAAACCTGAACAAGTGTGCCTTCGGCGTCTCATCCGGCAAATTTATTGGGTTCATGGTGAGCCAAAGGGGCATAGAGGCCAACCCGAAAAAGATTCAGGCCATACTGAACATGGCTCCCCCTTCAAGTGTCAAAGACGTACAGAGACTTACAGAGCGCATGGTGGCCATAAAGCATTTTCTCTCCAAGTCAGGAGAAAAATTTCTCTCATTCTTTAAGGCCCTTAGAGGGGTAAAAGGCTTCGAGTGGGAGCAATAACAGCAGGAGTCCTTTGATCATCTTAAGGCCTATTTGGTCAACCCCCCGCTCTTAAGCAAGCCGAAGCCCAGGGAAGTCCTCTTTATATACCTCGCCACATCGGAACACTCTCATCGCTGTTCTGGTAAGGGAAGAAGATATGACGCAAAAGCCAATCTACTATGTGAGTAAGGTCCACAGGAACGCCGAACTCCGTTTTCCAAAGCTAGAAAAGATGGCCTATGCATATGGCAGCCCGAAAGCTCCGCCCCTACTTTCAGTCTCACTTGGTGGTCATTCTTACCGATCAGCCACTCAAGCAAGTCCTCTACAAGCCCGAAACTTCGGGGTGCCTTATGAAGTTGTCTATAGAGTTGAATCAACATGATATCAACTATCAACTTTGAACCGCTATTAAAGCGCAAGCCCTGGCAAAGTTCATAGTAGAAAGCACTATCCCCGACCCTAGCATGGCAATAGAGGAACCCCCAATCTGGATCGTGTATATTGATGGGTCCTGGTGCGCTGACGGAAGTGGGGCTGGGGTGATCTTAACTGGCCCCGATGACTTCAATCTTCAATACTCACTCCGCATAAATTTTCGCGCGTCAAACAACGAGGCTGAATATGAGGCTCTCATAGCCGGTTTGTGTATGGCAAGCAAGGCCGGGGCTCGGCTAGTTAGGTATTCATGTAACAAACCTAATTTTTGATGAATGCGTCTTGTAAACGAATTGAGAGCTACTAGTTATGAAAATTATAATTTTGTTTACAGAAATTGTTTTTCTCACTAATAGCCTACATTGTGCATATGAATGTGTATATGAACATATATACATACATGTACATGTTGAATTGGACTTGTGAACCCAAATGAAACCAAACAAACCCACAACACTTGAACCAAACCACTATGGGTTAAGCCCATAGGGTTTGCCGGTCACTATATGGATGGAAAAAAAAAGAGAGAGGAAATGAGGCTAGGGTTTCTTAGGATTTTGAAAAAAAGAACACCATGATGAGTTTTTGTAAGAGCACATCACATCACCATCCATATGAGCCAACCTCTTGCTTTATGCGACACCTCTCCTCTTCCCCATGGGTTGAAATCCAGCCACCCCTTCTCTCACTCTCTTCTCTTTTTGTTTTAAAACCCCATCCCTTCTACAACTCTCTCCTACTACTCTTACTCTCTCCTATACCTCCAAACTCCATTCCTAATACACTTAGCTACTGATTTGGGGTGAGAAGAAGAAGGAAAGCAAAGGAGAAGAAGAACAAAGAGCCAAAGCAAAGGAGAAGAAGCAAGGAGCTAGAAGAGTAAAAAGGGAGGGCCTTCGAGCAAGAACAAGCACCTAATAAGGTGGGTGTTTCCAATCTCTTATTTTATTTTTGGATGGTTGAATGGTGTTTGATGGCTGAAAAAGTGACATGCATGCCCTATGAATGAACTTAAACAACCCGTTTTGTGTTAAGTAGTCCAAAACAAAAAATCCTGTTAAAAGACTGAACTTTTGCTGTCGGTCCGTAGCTCATTGCATGAACACTACTTGGAATTTTGATCTGAAGTTTTTATAGAGTGATCATATAGGTATCGTACACCTTCAGTAATTTTTCTATATTTTTATGATTTTTCATGCTATTAAAATAAATTACGAACTTGCATGCTGGTTAGAATAGAAAGAAGCAGTTTTTATTGTTACTGTTGTGGAAAAAATGACTTGTTTCTCACTGCATGCTTATGAGAATGATCTGAAATTTTAGTATGTCTTTGTTAAGTGTATCTAAGACCTATGTTTCAAATTTTATGAGATTTGGACCACTGTAGCTATGTCAATAAAATCATACAAACTAAGCTAGATATTTTAGCGAACAGATCTGCTGTTGTTACTGCCCAGTTTTTGGATGATATTCAAAGAGACATAAATGGAAATTTACTTAGTAGAATCACTTGATTTTTGGATGAGTTGTAACATCATGTGTCAGGAACTATATTCTAAAATTTCATGATGATCTGACACCGTTTACTATTTTAATATGATTTTACCCCATGACTGTGTTGACATGATGTTCTGTTCTGAGATTCTGTACACTTGTTAAAGATGAGACCATAAAACTTTGTAAACGACCTTGTATGGAGGAACTTGAAACTAAGAAATTTTAGTAGACACATAGACCTTTCTGGAATGACCAATAAATCCTGATTTGGACAAGTATTCTATTTTATATGATTTTTGCAAGTGACGACAGAAACACAATACATTTTAGAGCTTACTGTTTTACACCATGATCTTTGAGATGAGTCTAAACTTGTATCTTGTTGGCTTAGAGTTGCTGTTTGAGATCAAGACTCATATTATAGATGTGTACTTGGGTTAGTACTTAAGTTGTCTAAAGTTTCTTGTTAAGAGTAGCCCATAGTTGCTTGTAGAACCCATTATAGACCACATTGTTCAATGTTTTGAAGTGAAAGTTGTATTGGACGTTGGGGTATTATTGTAGACCACTTTGGGATGAGATTCATGCCCATTGTGTGCTTGTACTTGCTGTATACTTTGAATAGAAGCATGGGGAGCGACTGATCGCGATTCCTCAAGGGAACGGGATCGGGAATAACTCCGTTTTGGCATGAACGCCAAGTGTACGCTTGCTGTTTGGAAACTTAAATTGTCGTTTTTAGGACTCTTAGAACCCTGTTTTATGGAGTTATGGGTTAGGACTTACTTCTAGTGTAGTGCACCTTGTTGGGATACATTGGTTAAGTTGAGACCCTAAGATTTAGTCTTGTTGACAAATCTAGACGGGTGGAATGTACATCGAACGCGTTGGAGGAGATGACTCGTGTGCCTACGTACTCACCGTACAGGGATGGATTCCATGGTTTGTGTTTGGAGCTACCACTTGTCGAGGACCGTGAAGCGTTAAAGTTTAGCAGGAGCTACGTGTTGGTCGGGCCGAGGTTGCAATCGAACTCCAAGCGTAGATGACGATTGTGGCGATCAACAGAGTCGGTTCGTCGTGGTTCGTGCCAAGTGTGGGCCGAGGCGGATCAACTCTTATGCCAAACTAGAGGGCTAGTTGAGCCCTAGTGTGAAATGGGTTGGGATCTATTTTTGGGTAAAGGTGACTGACTAGGGAGATTCTACTAAAGGAAATGAACTAGTTGATCATGACAAGCAAGTTGATTATCGAGATAGGGATTGGTTATGGTAGATAGATCACCTAACTAAGGGAAGGTGTAGCATGGATACTTTGGTAGGACTAGATCGAGTCTTGTTTAAATGTAAGGACAGGCACTAGCGAGAGTGTTTGCCTGTTAGGGGGACGCATGGCGTCATCGCCCCTGACCGAATCCTAGGTTCGTTTAATGCGGACAGGGACCCCGAGCTGCCCTGGGAGTGGTGACAACTCTGTTGGGGGCTCCGCTGTCTCGGCAAAAATGCCTTTATGATCCGTAACAATCTTTGAGGAGGTTTGGAATGTTGACGTCGTCTCGACTGCAAGTTCTATTCTAGTGTAAGGACGAGTGTAGCGGAGTTAGGGAAACCCTATATCCGTCAGGTCCTTTGTCGATCAATGTGGACAGACAGATTAGACGATGTCATGGAGAGTTAGACTCTATCTTTATCGGGAGTTGCTCTAATCACTCGGTAATGGAGCCCTTGTGCCCATATATCGGCTTTTGGTGAGGTCCGGGGAGACGTAGATACAGCAACATATCGGGTAAGCCGATTTAATTACAGTCACAGGGTAAGCCTGCGACTGGGATCTCGGGCATAGTGGATAAAACTAAGAGGATTGGACACCACTATTAACAGCAGTGAATGGAAGTCACCCAGGGGCCTGCAGCCTCACCATCACTAGAATCAGAAACAGGAGAGAGCACAAGGTTAGGATGCATAGCGGGGGATCGAGCCCTATTAAATTGAAGAACGTCGTTTGGTTGGGGGGTGTGTAGTATGGGGTGCATATCTTTCAACCAAGCGTGCATTAGCTTTAGGAGTATGTGGGCATAGTGTGCATTAGATTAGGTCATGGCATACACCAACACTTACTTGACACCACCTTTTTCTTTGCATCAAATATTATTTGTAGTTGTTGAGGTTGGAATCGTTATACTATGGCATAGAGAGGATAGCCGGGTATAGCATTTCGTCTATTATAATCAACTGATGTGCTCATAGTTATCAGTGCAGGACTGCCGAGTTGGGAGCACGGGAAAACAGAAGCAGGGGGAAAGCATCCAAGTGGAAGTTACCGTCCAAATTTTTATTGTACATTCTTGTTGTAACAATTAATTTGTAATTGTTGTAATCATTGGATATTGTAAAAAAAATTTGATGTAATAAAAGTTTTTAATTTCTGTGATTTTGTTGTGTTGTGACTCATTTGAAGGAAGATCCTGGAGAGTGTCTGTCACGCCCCGCTTCCCAAAAATACGGAATACGAGCACATAACATTGGCCCAGTGAATGATTTTCATTATCCATAAGCTGTTCAGGAATCTTTACAACATCTCACAAAATAATCAGAGTCGGAAGCAAGAGAATCAACCACACATGCATATTTGAATCAATATACCAACACAATTTACTTGAAAAAAAATGTATTAATCTCAAATAAATCAGATCTTAACAAGTCAAAATCCTGTGTTACATCGCCCAAAATACAAAGTAATCATCCAAGTACTCAAAATACATTATTCAAAGCAACAATAATAGCAATACTAATAAGCAAGAAATCAAGCACTAATATCTTATTTTGCCAAAGCCGTCGGGCAGCTGACCATCCTGATCTGCAATTAATAATTGCAGAAGAAGGAAAGAGAAAACAAGTACCCATCAATGTAAGTTACGGGCCACTTATAATATAGGATACAAGTACATGGAAAAGGTAAACAAATAGCATGGAATAATGCATCAACAGTAATAACTAGCATGAATCAGTAAAACAAAGTCAACTAGCATGGTATACTAACAGTACAAATGAATGTTTCAAGTATAGTGTCATATGGCAACTAAAAGTGTCCAGTAACAGTAAGTTCAGTATATCAATGTAACAGTATAACAGTATCAGTGCAACAGTATCAGTCTAACAGTATCAGTCTTACGGTATTTACAGTCTTGTGTGTATTACTAGCTAGGTAGCACTTCATGCGCCCCATATTATAACACATGGTTGCTATAACAAACAGTTTCGCTTTTAGATTTTATAGTAGACCATAATGGAGCAGTGTACTCAGGTATCAGTAACAGTAACAGTAATAGTAACAGTAACAGTAAGAACCTAGTGGTTCTCTTCTCCTCTACACCTTCCTATAAGAAGTAATGTAGACAGGGTAATTAGTAACAGTAGCAGTAGCAGTAACAGTAACAGTATGGACCACTAGTTCCTTTCCAAGTACACATTTTCATATTTTCCACTACTAGATCTTCCCTTAAGAACCCCGGCTTGATCACTTTTATTATACTTATCAAACAGATATGATGGTGCATGGAATAGTGTCAAACTAATATGGTATAATCAGTATTAAGTTTAGGGAAATAAATAAACATGCATAGATGATATACGGTCACATAAACGAGCAAAACAGTGTATGTTCACATTCAGGACAGCATGACAGTACAGTACTAAAATAGTGATTCCCGTTACTACAGAAATCCAAATCTGAATCCGTTGAAGAATCGGGAATATAGACTTCCACATAAATCCAACGGTTATATATAAGTCATATAGTAATTCACAAAATCATAACTCAAAACTGATTTGAATCCAGAAAATACATTCAGCCAAAAATCAGTAAATCGTATTCAAAGTCAGAAAAACAGCATTAAAACTCCTCAAATAAATTCAGGAAAAATCTAGGGTAATCCCCTATATGTCTAGTATCAGAATATAATGTTTCATAATATTCCAGTAATATTAGTTCAGTCAACAAAAATCAGAAAATATCAAGAAACGATAGTTTGGCAAATCTGGAATTCCCAACACTGCTGTACGAAAACAGTAATATCTCGCAAACTGTGAAACAAAATCCAAATCCGCCAAAGGGAGATGAAAATAGACAGAATAAGACAACTTTCATATTTCATAAATATTTTTCATACAGTAAAAGAAAATAGAGTGAAAATACGATTCTTTACAGAACAGCGAGCAAAATACACCAAGTATAGCTTTTATAAACAAGCATGAAACGACATATAAAACTCATCAATAAAATCCACCAAAATTCTGGGTAATCCCTAGATAGGTATAGAAATACTTTACAAAGTTTCTGATCAAAATAATATAATTAGGACTAGTATCAAAATAGTTTAATCATCAAAATAATCAAGAAATGAAATCTGGAAATAGAAAACACCTCTGTAGTAAAACAGCCATAACTCACTCATACGAAAACGAAATCGATCAAGGTCAGAGGGTTTGGAAAGAAGACAAATTTCTCTACAATTCATGTATAATACAAAAATTAAGAATTCTGACCTTAATATGGTCTAAAATGCAAATCAAAACTGATCATCGACAAATACAGATTTTCTCTTGAAAACAAAACTAACATAAACCACACAAAACTTGTTCCAATCACAATCAAACATGGTATAGAGTCTACTAAGCGTCCAAACATGATGAAGTAGAGTATATAACATATTAACAACCATCATATCACATGGATCTCATCAAACACATCATTTCACCTAATCATCTCACATATATAAATAGATCAAGAACGGCCAAACCTAGTTGTTTTCATGTCGATTTTGTGTCGTGAGACAACTATGATCAAATAGCACAATAGATACAAAAACCATTAAGCATAACACACACACGAGTTGTCTCTAGAACCTAACTACACTATAAGCGGCATTTTTGACTTGTATCATACAAAGGAATTGGAGTACAAGTTACTTGCCTGAGACGACAACGGAAACGACACAAAAGCTAGAATAACAAGAACAGGTTTCTGGGCACAAACATAAGCAAACGAATCACGAACACTAAGAACAACAGATCATGAACACGATCAGACAGCTGAGATCAAGAGATCAAGATATCAATGCGATCGGATCAGATCAGATGACTCTGATCGAAGATCAAGATCAAGATCAAGATGTGGTCAGTATCTTGATGATGATGATGATGGTCGGATCAGATCGACGATCGAACGGTCCACAATTAAAAGATCAAGACTCCATGATGATCGAGATGTTGATCAACGGCCCATGCTCAAAGCTTTGCCAAAACAGAGCATGGGGCAGGAAAAGCTCTGCGACACTGGACGGCGACCATGGCGGCAAGGCGGTGGCCGAACGACGGCAGTCGCGACAACAGCAACATCCAGCAACGGTGGTAGCCATGGGGGCGCGCTGCACTGCGAGGGGGAGAGCAGCGGCTAGAGGAGCTGCACGCTAGGCTGGGCGACGCAATGCAGAGAAGCTGCGTGCATCAGGATGGAGACAGCACAGGGGCACGTTGTGGTGGCGCGGTGCAATCGCCAAGGCTGTTGCTTAGCCGGGATAGAGGGAGAGAGATGAGCAGGATGTGCGATGAGGGTTGCAGTCTCTAGTCTGGACTGCAGGGCGGTGTCGAAGAAGATGAAGAGGCAGCTGGGGGGCATGGGGAAGATGAAAAGGTGAGGGGGTTATAAATAGGTAGATGGGTTTAGGGTTTTTAGGGTGAAAGCAATATAGGGTAAGGGATAACGGGCTTGGTAAACAGGTTATGGGTAGTAATAACAGAGTAGGTGTAGTTATAAGTTTATATAATTGGGCTTTTTGGGTAATAAATGGGTTATTGGGTGTAAACTGGGTTTGGGTAATTGGGTTTAAAAGGGTAGTTTTAAAAGTAGATATAATTGTTTAAATTGGGTATTAATAAGATATAGGTTTTTAAATAGGATTTATAAAAGATCCAATCGAATGGATAAAGTAATAAATAAAAGTAGGATTATATATCAAAATATATATTGTACTACAATATGGAGATTATTCGAAATAACTACAAATACAAATAACAATAGAAATATTTTTAAATCAACAACCAAGATAATAATATTAATAACAATAATAAAAATACAACACAATAATAACAATAATAATAGTAAAAATATTATCCTTAATAACAAAAACAACAACAACAACAACAACAACAACAACAACAACAACAACAACAACAACAACAACAACAAGATTTTTTGTTATATTATAAAATCATTGGAAGGTAGTCACAAATAAAATTATTGATTAAAAATTGACTTTAATAGAAGATCCAAGAATACATTTTATCAAAAAGAATTTGAAAGCGGAAAATGATTTACAAAAATTTTAAATACAGAAAATACATCCAGAATACAAGAAATGGAAACAGGGGTTACAGTGTCATGAGTTCCTATGTTAGGAATTCAGGGCGCTACAATTCAACGACTTACAGCTGGTAGTAAACCAAGTATTAGGGGAGTACGAGGCAAGAGATGGTCGTATGGACAAATATTTGGCCAATGTCAAAGAGCTACTGGCCTCTTTCGAAGATGCATAACTCCAGCGAATTCCCCGAGAAGAGAATGCGCAAGCAGATTCCCTCTCAAAGCTAGCCTCCTCTTCCTTCTAAGGCCTGGAACAAACTATCTTTATAGAAGTCCTCATGAGGCCGAGCATCGAGGAAGATGGTCCTGAACTGATGGAGATGCTGTCCCTGGTACTCGGGGAGAATTGGATGAGGCCCTTGCTCAAGTTCCTCAAAGATGGGATACTCCCTCCAGACCCTAAAGAGGCTCGAAAAATTAGAACCAGAGCCGAGCGATACACGCTCATCGAGGGGGTCAGGTACAAATGCTCTTACACTCAAGTGGACGGCAGACCCTACTTGAGATGTCTCTCCCTCGAGGAAGCCCATTATGCTCTAAAGGAGTTTCATGAAGGGATGTGTGGCGCTGACTTGGGAGTATGGTCCCTCGCCAGCAAAATCTTGAATTATGGATACTTCTGGCCCACACTCCTCAGCGACGCCAAACAGCACGTTTGCCAATGCACCCCCTACCAAAAGTTCTCAACAATTTGGTGCTTACCACAAGCTCAGCTCTCCTCCTTATCCAATCCGACCCCTTTTGCAATGTAGGGAATGGACTTGCTTGGGCCTTTCCCTCCAGCGCCGGGCCAGCTGAAGTTCCTTGTCGTTGCAATCGACTACATCTCTTAATGGATCGAAGCCGAGCCCCTAGCGACGATCATAGAGAACAGAGTCCAGTGTTTCTTTTGGAAGAACATTGTCTGCTAATTCAGGGTACCTTGAATCTTGGTAACGGACAATAGGACCCAATTTATGGGGGCAGCCTTTCGCAACTTTTGTACCGACCTTGGTATCCAGCAATGATTCTCCTCGATATCCTACCCGCAATCCAATGGTCAAGTAGAACGTCAATCGAAAAATTCTCTTTAGCCTGAAAAAGAGACTGGACAAGTCTGCTAAGGGTTTATGGGTCGAACAGCTCCCCAATGTGCTCTGGAGCTATCGCACTACTAAGAGGACCTCCACAGGAGAATCTTCCTTCAACCTCACTTACGGCTCCGAAGCCGTTGTAATATCCCTGTCGGATATTATATTTGTATTATAATTATTTTTAAAATTAAAATACTTTAATGGAAATTTCTTGATTTTACTAATAAAAAGTTGTATATATATATACTAGTAAGTATATATATGTATTGTATCGGTTTTGTGCACTTGTACAAAATCCTGTAAACTGCGTTTTAGAAAATGTCTGTAAAATCTCAGACTGATATTAAAAATTATTATTTTATTGTTATTTTATTTTTATTTTCAGAATTGAAATATTTTTGGAGGATATTACTCGGTTTTACTAATAGACATTATCTATATATATATATACCAGTCTGTATCCATCCGTATTGTATCAAATTGGTACTGAAATCTTCCGAGCCAATAATAAAATTTATTTTTATTATTATTTTCGGAATTAATTTATTTTTATACGGATTGTACAGTTTAACAAACAAAAATTATCGGTATATATATTAATATATATGTATGCATATTGTACCGATTTCGTACGTTTGTACAAATCATGTAGTATGTGTTTTGGACAAAAATATCTTATTTTTGTCATGATTTGTAACCCCTATTTTTTGTTTTTCGTATTCTTGGTGTATTTTTTCTTCTTTCTTGAGTATTTGTACTCTCTTTGTATTTTGGACCGTATATTGGAGTTGTTTTTAATATATATTCATTTTTGTCCATTTTGATCTTCTTGTGATTTATTTTTCTGTCCTTTGATTTGTTCTTGATCGTTCTTATTATTTAACTTTTCGTTGGTTCTTGTTCTCTTTATTTTGTTCTTGGGATCTCGTGGTGTTTTGGTTGCTTATCCTATTGCTTTTGATCCCAAATTAACTACCAAAGCCAAATTTGCCTAAATCCTATTTTAAATCCTATACAAATCCTATTAAACCCAATCTCCTACTACTACTCCTCCTAAACTACCTATTAACCCAAATACCCACAACCCACTACCCTATATCTCAACCCTACATAAATACCCTCATCTCTCTCTCCCTAAAACCCTAACCCTACTACCCCCGGACTCCTCACTCTCTCTGTCCTTTGCACCGTAACCCCTAGCCTGTACACCCCCCCGACCTGCACCTCCCTCTCCCGACTGCCCTACCCTAGTCGCCATCCCGATCCCCCTAGCCAACCACCATCTCCTGAGCATTTCCCCACCTCTCCATCTCTCTCCTTCTGTCCCTCGTCCGCCGACGTCGTCGACAGCAGCAACCGAAGCAGCAGCGCCAGCACAAGGCCAGCGCCCCACTCCCGACCGTTCCTGATCTCTTTCTCCTGGTTTTGCATGTGCACGTGGGTTACACGTGTGGTTGTGTGATCGCTTTGGTTCCTGATCTTTGTTCGTGGGTTTTGTTGGCTGCCTAGATCCGTTTCCGTTATTCTTGGTGTTCGTTTCATCTTCGATTAAGGCAAATAACTTGTACTCAATTCCTTTGTATGATACAAGTCATAAATTCCGTTTGTAGTGTAGTTGGGTTCTAGAGACAATTCGCATGTGATGTATTTTTGATGAGTATTGTCTCTATAGTGCTATTGACCATAGTTGCCTTATGAAAAAAATTTGACAAGAAATAACTTAGGTTTTGACCGTTCTTGATGTGATTATATTTGTGGGATAATTAAGAGAAATCGTGTGTTGGTTTGGATCCATGTGATATACTTGTTGTGGACATGCTATATACCCTATTTCATGATGTTTGGACACTTAGTAGACTCTATAACATGTTTGGCTGTGTTTGGAACGAGTTTCGTATGTTGTATGTTGATTTGTTGTTAAGAGAAAAATCTGTATTTTGTCAGTGATCAGTTTTGATTGCTATTTTAGACCATATTAAGGCCAGTATCTTAACTTCAGTATTAAACATGATTTTTAAGAAAAATCCTTCTTCTTTCCAAAATCTTTGACCTTGATTGATTTTGTTTTCGTATGTGTGAGATATGATTGTTTTACTACAGAGGTGTATTTCATTTGCAGATTTCGTTTCTTGATGATTTCGATGACTAAACTATTTTGATACTAGTGCTAAGCATATTATTTTAATCTGAAATTTTGCACAGTATTTCTATAGCTATTTAGGGATTACTCAGAATTTTGGTGAATTTTATTGATGAGTTTTATATACCATTTCATGCTTATTTATAAAAACTATACTTGATGGATTTTGCTTGCTGTTCCGAAAAGAATTGTATTTTCACCCTAATTAATTTTCCTGCATGAAAAACATTTATGAGATACAAAAGTTAGCTTATTTTGTCTATTTTCTTCTCCCTTTGGCGGATTTGGATTTTGTTTCACGGTTTGCAAGATATTACAGTTTTCGTACAGCAGTGTTGGGAATTCCAGATTTGCCAAACTATTGTTTCTTGATGTTTTCAGATTTTTGTTGGATAAAATAATCTTACTGGAAAATTATGAAACTTTATATTCTGATACTAGACATATAGGGGAATACCCCAGATTTTTCCTGTATTTATTTGAGGTGTTTTGATGCTGTTTTCCTGACTGTGAATTCGATTTACTAATTTCTGACTAAACGTATTTTCTGGTTTCAAATCAGTTTTGAGTTATGTTTTTCTAAAACACTATATGACTTATATGTATCCGCTGGATTTGGTTGGAAGTCTATTTTCCAGATTCTCCGACAGATTCAGGTTTCGATATTTGTGGTAGCGGGAATCGCTATTTTAGTACTGTATTGTCGTGTTGTCCTGAATTAGGAAGTACTCTATTTTGTTCTGTTATGTGACTACTTGCCATCTGTACATGCTTATCTGTTATTCTAAACTTATGGATCATTATATCATGCTAGATTTAGTCTGTTTCATGACACATACACATCTGTCTGATAATAATTATGAAATGATTAAGCTGGGATTTATGGGAAAGATCTAGTAGTGGGAGAGCATAGAAATGTGTACTTAGAAGGGGGCCCGTGTTTCCCATATGATTATCTGTTATTCTTTACCCTGTCTACATGACTTCCTATAGGAAGGTGTAGGGAAGAAGAGAACCACTAGGTTCTATCTGTCTGTCTGGATTCTGCATCTGATACTGTCTGTCTGAATCCTGAGTATACAGCCCTATATGATTCCCTACGAAATCTACAACCATAACTGTTTTGAATGTAGTAACTATGTGATAAAAGGATGGTACAGGAAGTGCTACATAGTTAGTAATTAATACAAGACTTATAAGAATCTGAATCTGAATCTGTTATCTGTTTCTACTATCTGACTATCTGATTATCTGATTATCTGTTATCTGTTTGATACTATCACTTGACACCATTATTTGACACTATTTATATACCTGTCTGCATGCTATTTGACTTTTGACACTTGACATATGTTAGTATACCATGTTAGTTGATTCTGCTATACCATGCTATATCTGTTTCTGCTATTATTTAGATTTGTTAGTTTTCCATGTACTTGTATCCTGCATTACAAGTGGCCCGTAATTTGCATTGACGGGTACTTGTTTTCTTTTTCCTTCTCCTGCAATTTATTAATTGCAGATCAGGATGGTCGTTTGCCCGATGGTATTAGAGAAATAAAATATTAGTGCGGACTTCTTTTGCTATTATTATTATCTGTTGATTCTGAACAATGTGTTTGAGTATTTGGATTTTATTTGTATTTGGGCGATGTGACCCAGGATATTAACTTGTTCGGATCTGTTTATTTGAGACTATTATATTATTGGTTTTCAATTAATTTCAGTTGGCACTTTGTTTTGTTTTGAGATATATATGTTTGTGTGAGGATGATTCTTTTAGCCTCCAACTCTGATTATTTTGAGATTTGTTGTAAGATTCTGAACAGCTTATGGACGATGCAAATCATTCGCTGGGTTGAGTCGCGTATCCGTATTCCGTATTGTTTTTGGGAAGCGGGGCATGACAAGACTTTTAGTGGTATCAGAGCCCAGGTTTGGCTAATGTATTAGTTGCCTAATATATTAGACAAGTTTGGCTCGTGCTGGGATCTGCACAATATTTCATCAACCACACACAAATATATATATGCAAAATGAAATTTTTACCAACTCAGATCCGAATGCTGATTGTTTTGATTTTTGTGCAGACTATGGCCCGTAGGGGTTCTTCTTAGTCTCAGCCTGATCCGATTGAGGCTGTCACTAGTGTGCTCGAGTGGCTGATTAATCAGCTGCAGAACCATAGTGACCTAGTGATGGCTGCTCTAGAATCTTCTCGGGGTCATATTCCTGCTGTGCCTGTGCAGGCTGCTCTTCCGCCTCGTCCAGGTACAGTCACGAATTTCATGAGGCTGCATCCTGATTGTTTTTCCGACACTGAGACACCTTTGAAGGCTGAACAGAAGTTGATCCGGACAGAGCGCTTGCTGTCAGCAGCTCGTGTTGCCGAGGCTGATAGTGTGGATGTGGTTTCCATCCAGTTGGTGGATCTGGCTTATATCTGGTGGATGGCCGAGTTCGAGTGACTTGAGAGGCCTATTGCTTGGGCTACCTTCACTCTGAAATTCTTGGAGAAATTCTTCCCCAGTAGTACTCGAGTTGAGATGGAGCAGCAGTTCCTGACCCTTAAACAGGTCAAGTCATTATTCTATTTGGAATTTGTTACATAGTTGTTTAAACAATGTTGTAACATGAGACTTTCTTGCAACAGGGTTTCAGGTCTATAGATGAGTACGCCGCTGAGTTTACTAGACTTAGCTGCTTCGCTGCCGTTCTTGTAGCTACCGAAGAGGATAGGGCTCGTAGATTCACGAATGGGACTGAGAAAGATATCAAGCGGTATCTTGTCTCTCTCCGTTTGCGTACTTATGCCGAAGCTCTTGAGGCAGCTCGAGCTTAGGAGAAGGCTCGTGGTGGTTCGACTTCTTCTCAGCGGACTGTTCCTACTGCTGTTGCTAGGCCTTCTGTTGGTCCTGTTCAGAGGCCTATGCTTGCCCATCCTGTCAGGGCAGCTCCGTATCCTTCTGCTGGTTTTATGAGGGGTGGTTTTTGTGACTTTTGCCAGATCTCTAGGCATGAGCATAAGAACTGTTTCTGTGCTTCTCGTCGATGCTTTAGGTGTAGTGCTACTGCTCATTCTTTGTGGGATTGTCCGGAACAGCTTGGGGTGCTTCCAGCCAGGGGTCCTGTCCAACAGGCAGCTCCAGCTCGTGGTCCAGTTAGGCCACCGCTTACTTCTCAATGACAAATTACCTGTTAGAAGGTCGTTGTTCCGAGGAGAGGTTAGGCTTTCAACGTGATTACTGTGGATGCTGAGACAGCTGAAGGAGTTGTGGCAGGTATATTTTGCTTTTGTTGTTTTGTTGCTTTCCCTTTTTGTTCTTTTCTTTGTTCTCTTTTGGTCTTGCTTTATTTCTTTCTATTATCTTCTGCATCGTTGTTGTCCCTCACCCTTGATTGTTTGCTTTTCTTTTCCCCTTGTCTTTATTTCTTAGGTGTCATCCTCGTTTGCTCTTTTCCCGCCCATGTTCTCTTTGATTCTGGGGCAACCTATTCTTTTGTCTCCTCTCGATTTGTGGCTCGCCATCAGTTGGATTGCAGCAACATGTCTGAGGCTTGGAACATTTTGATAGGTGGTGGTATTGTCATTTGTTCCCGTGAGTGCAGGAAATATCCCGTTGTTATTAGGGACGTAGATTTCAAAGCTAACCTGATTATAATTAGGAATTCAGGATTCGACGTCATTTTGGAAATGGATTGGTTGGGTGAAGCCCATGCCATTTTGTCGTGCCAAGAAAGTTATTTTCAGAATTCCAGATCGAGCAGAATCTAAGTTCCATGCTGGGAAGTCTTCCCTTGGCCGAGCAAAGACTGTAATGGTACAGGTGGATTGTGCGATGGAATTGCACTCAGGCTGTGAGGCATTGCCTCTAGTAGTTCAGGATTTCTTGGATGTTTTTCCAGATGAGTTGCCTGGCTTACCCCCTGATAGGGATGTGGAGTTCGGTATTGATGTTCAGCCTGAGACTGCGCCAATATCGAAGAGTCCCTCCAGGATGGCACCGGTTGAGCTCGTAGAGCTTAAGGTGCAGATTCAGGAGTTACTTGATTTGGGTTTCATCAGACCAAGTGTTTCGCCTTGGGGGTGCTCCGGTCCTTTTTGTCAAAAAGAATGATGGTAGTCATTGTCTGTGCATTGATTATTGGGAAATGAACAATGTTATTATGAAGAACCAGTATCCTTTGCTCAGGATCAATGATTTGTTTGACTAGTTGTGCGGGGCTGCTCTTTTCTCAAAGTTGGATCTTCGTTATGGGTATCACCAAGTCAAGGTGAAGGCTGCGGATATATAGAAGACTGCATTCAGGACTAGATACGGACACTATGAGTATCTTGTGATGCCGTTCGGGGTCACTAATGCACCAGCTGTATTCATGAGTCTTATGAACTGGGTTTTCTCTCAGTTTTTGGATAGATTTGTGGTGGTCTTCATCGATGATATTTTGATGTATTCTCGGAATCATGAAGATCATGCTGAGCATCTTAGGTTGGTTCTGGAGACTTTGAGAGAGAATCAGCTTTATGAGAAACTCAGCAAGTGCGAGTTTTAGCTCGATAGGGTTTCTTTCTTGGGGAACATCATTTCTGGCGATGGTGTTTCTGTAGATCCTTCTAAGATAGTTTCTGTGAAGGATTGGCCTATTCCTAAGTCGGATCGAAAATTCGTCCAAGATTTTTCGAAGATTGCAGGGCCGTTAACTAAACTGACAGTAAAGGATCAGAAGTTTGGTTTGTCTGATGAGTGCAATGAGGCTTTTGTTGGGTTGAAGAACAGATTGACATCAGCGCCTGTGTTGACTATTCCAGATGGTTCAGGCGGATTTGTAATTCACTGTGATGCTTCAGGTAAGGGTCTTGGGGCAGTTCTTATGCAGAAAGGCCGAGTCGTTGCGTATGCATCGAGACAGTTGAGGCCACATGAAAAGAATTATGCTACTCATGACTTGGAGTCAGCGGCAGTGATCTATGCTTTGAAGTTATTGAGACATTATTTACTTGGAGACCGAGTGGAGATCTTTACAGACCACAAAAGTCTCAAGTATGTTTTCACCCAGAAGGAATTAAACATGAGGCAAAGGCGATGGTTGGAGCTTATGACCGATTATGACATCAGTTTGCAAAACCATCCTGGTAATGTAAACTTGGTGCCTGATGCTCTGAGCGGGAGACCGACAGTTATGTTTCTTACTCAGTAGAGTGATCTCATTGAGCAGATGCAGAGGTTGGATTTGGAGGTTGGTTGCCAAGTTCTGGTCGGTGTTGTCTTGCGCCCCAGCTTTAGTCTTCTCTTGTTGATCAGATTAAAGAGGCTCAGGTTGGTGATGCAGAGTTGCAGGGTTTTCAAGCTGAGGTGAGTCTGGGTCCAGAACGGACTTGGTTATTCATGCCGTTGGTTCGCTTCGTTTTGGTTCCCGTTTGTGTGTCCCTAAGGGTGAAGTTCATCAGAGGTTGTTTGAGGAAGCTCATCAGTCTTCATATTCTATCCATCCTGGCGGTACTAAGATGTATCGAGATCTGAAGCTTCATTTCTGGTGGCATGGTATGGAAAAGGCTGTAGCACGATTTGTTGCTCAGTGTTTGATCTGTCTGCAAGTTAAGGTAGAGCATCAGAGAACCGCTGGACTTCTTCAACGGCTTCCTATTCTGGAGTGGAAGTGGGAACATATCACCATGGATTTTGTGACCGCTTTGCCGAGGAGTCCTAAGGGTCACAATGCTGTTTGGGATATTGTCGTCCGTTTGACGAAGAGTTCTCACTTCATTCCCTTTCATGTCGGTCAGTCTACTGAGAGCCTTGCTGAGCGGTACATGCAAGAGATTGTCAGGCTTTATAGGATTCTAGTCAGTATTGTATCCGATAGGGATACGAGATTCAGATCTCAGTTTTGAGAGAGTTTTCAGGCCAGTTTTGGGAGTAAGTTGAAGTACAATACAGCTTTCATCCTCAGACTGATGGACAGTCAGAGCAGACTATTCAAATCCTTGAGGACATGTTGCGATCCTGTATATTGCAGTTCGGTGGATCTTGGGAGGACCATTTGCATCTCGTAGAGTTCCAGTACAATAACAACTTTCAAGCCAGTCTAAAAGTTGCTCTGTCCAAGTCCCTTTATGGGCACAAGTGCAGATCACCAGTGTGCTGGGATGACATTGGTGAGAGAAAGTTGTTGGGTCCGGAGTTGATAACCACGACAGTTGATGCTGTGACTCAGATCAGAAAGAATCTTCAGGCAGCTCAGGAGAGGCAAAGGCGGTGGCCTGATGTCCATTGGAGGGCTTTGGAGTTTGTTGTTGGTGACCATGTTTTCCTTAAGGTATCGCCGTGGCACGTTGTCATTCGGTTCGGTGGTGGGGGCAAGCTTAGCACTAGGTTTATTGGACCGTTTGAGATTTTGGAGCGAGTAGGCAGGGTGGCTTATCGTCTCGCTTTGCCGCCAGCATTATCAGGAGTGCACGATGTTTTCCATGTCTCACAACTCAGGAGATATATCCGCGATGAGAGTCACGTGATCGACTACTCTAAATTGACCGTGCGGCCAGATTGACTTGTGAGATTCTGTCAGTTGCTATTGTGGATTGGCAGGAGAAAGTGCTTAAGAACAAGGTCATCAAGCTGGCTTGTGTTGCTTGGAGTCCTCACTTGCCTAGTGAGTCGACTTGGGAGCTGGAGGAGGAGATTCAGTAGAAGTTTCCTCATTTGTTTGAGTAGTGGCTATTTTGTTTTGCTTTTCTTTGTTTTCTCTCGTTTCTTTTTCTCTTGGGGTTACCTTTGTATCTTTTTTTTGAATATCGAGGACGAAATTCTTTTTGTTAGGTGGGTAGGATTGTAATGTAACGCCCCGAATCCCAAATATACTGAATTCGAGATGTTCTACAGGATCTTTCCGCTTCCTTTAGTACAATTTTACAAGGAAATTTGAACTTTTCACTTTACATCAGAGTTTACATGATTACATTACACTTTACATTGCACAGCGGAAGTAAACTTTACAACAATGAAACGAATGTACAACAACATTGAATAATCTTTAAGCATTTGTTCCTCTTTAATCTGTATCAAGCCATTTACCTGCATATAAGACTGTGGGTAAGTCAGTTTATTCAACCGATGATCATTATACACGGGCATCCTCTCTATGCCGGAAATAGTATAACTTATTTTCCATATTTAGCAAACACAAACTTGTCACATAACAAACTAAAGGGACTACCCTATTGATGTCGTGTTGTGATTGTGCACTTAGTCCTTAATGCATTTATTTATATTACATGACACTAATGCGCACTTGTTCGGATTCTATGCATCGCATACTACATAGGTCCGAGGGCAAGCCCTTAATCGTTCTTCATCTTTGAAGGGTTCAATCCCTCGCCATGACTTAATCTACTACTGTAATTACGGTAGGTATCTTAGATGATCTATGAGTACAAGCACGTGTACAAAAAATCCTGGAGGGGAATCCCACGTCATGTCACGACGCATCGTGAAGACAGCCTGTGGCAATTCAGCCTCACTTCATGGCACACGATCCTCTTGCAGTCACGAAACATCCCACAAGCGTCGCCATCGGGACGATAATTCTGGAGTAGTGCCCACGCCATGTCTTGACGCATCAAGCAGGCAGCCTGTGGATCACTCTCACACCGCCAATCCGATGGCCCTCATACTCGTATTTTTCTCCTACTTTCATCACGTCTCCACTATGTACTAATCCTTAGTTTTTATTAGAATCATGAACAAAATCAAAGCTCTAGAGTTAGCCTCTCCACTCAACCGGACTTATTCATTTATTCAAATATGACCAACCTTGGTCTTTCATTTCAATATTTCATTTCATTTCTTTCCAAATGCCGGGGGAGACTTAGCTACTCTTTTTGTTTCAATTCCAATTCACAATTTCCAATTTGAGCATTTACAACTCATGAGTTCATTTTCATAATCACAGTAGATTTTTCTTTTCATGTTCATAGCTTTTACATTCATATAACTTTCACAAATTCTAATAAATGATTCACTTCATATAAATTCATGCAAGACAAATTGGGTTTACTTCTTCTAAACTGTCACAAACAATATTCACAATCTTTATCATAACACAAATCATAGAATTTCTGATATGCCAAAAAGTGATCTGGACAGTCGACTTAGAGCATACTCAGTCGACTTGTTCAGCCAAAGAAAGTTCTTCAATAATCGCTCGGAAGAGTCGACTGCTGCACATTGCCAGTCGATTGTTCCGCAGCATTCAAATATAAATTACGGAGAAGTCGACTGTCGTTCATATCGGTCGGCTGTTCTGGGTAATTCAATTATACAACTTTTCATGGTCAGTGCAGTCGACTGCTAAATATATTTGGTCGACTGAATAGAGTTAAATTTCAAATTAAGGACTTATCTCTTTCTTCTGTTCTTCAAATAGCACATAACATTTTTATTACACTATAGTGTGTTCAATGTCAGCACAAACATGCGATTCTTATTCATTTACCAACATCATAATATAGCTTACGATTAATTGTAAATTTCACATAGCTAGTATTTTCTTTCATCCAAATACAATTTCTAGTCGTACATTCATCTTTTACTCATTATTTGTCTACGGAGATGGATATCAACTCCGAATTTAACATACTAGGAAAGTCAAGATACGACACAAATTAAAAACGTCATTTCATGAAATTTCGAACTGTACACATTTTATTTCATTGTACCAGTCGACTGTTCACATGATCGGTCGACTGTACAGGAAATTTCCAGTGTTTTAAACATCTTTAGTTCTTGTTCATTCATTCACATTTTCCACATTAGGTATAGCACAGAGCATTTCAACATAACGATCATCCTATCAATCCACTTTTCACAAGTACGATAACCAATCAATATTAATCCTTGCATGATCTCTATACTAGAAGTCATGAGAAACACACACATTCCAATTAACTTATAGCTCAAATCTCCAATTAAATGTGTACTCTTAATAATCTTTTTCATGCATCATTTTTCCATTTCAATCTAGCATGTATTCCTATTTAGAAATATAGAAAATTTACCCACCTCAATGGAGAGACAACAACAATTAGCAACTTCCTAAATAAAAGTCCTTGCACACGAACGGTCCTCCTCCTAGATGCGCGCACTCGAGCCTCCAAAAGCACCAAAACCGAGCACCTCCATAAGCCAACCGAGCACTCCAAAGCCGGCCCCTCTTCTCCTTGATGTTGCAAGCACAATCCCACACACTCTCAATCTTCTAACTCACACAATCACTACTAGATAAAGTATTTTAGACTATAGATTTGTAGAAAGTAATAAGCACAAGAATAACTAGCCACGGAGGGGGTATTTATACTAAAATCTTGATGGAATGGAGGGCTAGGATCAAGTAATTGGTTACAAGATGGAGGGCTAAGATGGAAGTAGGAGTTGCATTAACTACCCACAACCAAGTAACCACCAAGTATGATCTCCACTCAAATTTTCCCATTCCCTCCAAAAAGCAATCCGGCCTACCCCACTTCGTGCACATTGCACGTGTACGTGCAATGCACGTGTACGTGCAATGCACGTGTACGTGCAATGCACGTGCATGCCACTTGGTCCAAAAATTTGTACATTAAATTTTTGTATAAACATAAAATAGTCTTTAAATTGTATTCTACATGACAAGTTGTATAAAAATAGTCCATGGGCTTTAGTTTATGGGCCAAAATAATTATTATAAAAATAATAAATTAAATTAACTTCGGGCTCTTAAAAAAGAAAAGGCCTTCTTGCCTAATTGAAAGAAGGCTTTATAGAAAAATAATTAAAGGCACATATTTAAATATCTATACTCATCATGATGAGAATATTTACCAAAAATATTGCATGTGCACACTACGTGCAAAATAAAAATAATTTTTCATTAAAATGAAAAATCGGGGCATTACAACACTCCCTCCTTAGAATAGTTCCGTCCCCGGAACTACAGTCAAGAGTGAGAAACAAAATACAACACTCACAACAAGAACAACATATACAAAGATACAATCAAGCAAAAAGCTCAGGATAGTCCTTCAACATCCTCTCCTCAGACTCCCAAGTAGCCTCTTCAACCAAGTGGTTCCTCCAGACTACCTTGACCATCGGTATCGTCTTATTCCTCAAGACTTTCTCTCGACGATCAACAATTTCGACAGGAGACTCGATGTAATTCAGATCCATTTGCAAACCTTCCGGCACTTCAGGCAAATGATGACTCGGATCTGGAAAATAACCTCTCTGCATATATAGACACATGAAAGACATTGTGCACCTGAGATAACTCTTCCGGTAATTCAAACCGATAAGCAGTTTTCCCGATCCTTGTCAATATCTTGTACGGGCCTATAAACCTCGGGGCTAACTTCCCGCCTTTGCCAAATCGAACCACACCTTTACTGGGTGATACTTTCAGAAAGACGAAGTCACCAACCTCAAACTCAAGGTCCCTTCTCCGGTTGTCTGCATAGCTTTTCTGCCTGCTCTGAGCTTCTACCAACCTTTTCCTGATCAGAACAATCTTCTCAGAGGTTTGCTGCACAAGCTCAGGACCAAACAACTGACGCTCCCCAACCTCAAACCAACAAACAGGTGTCCTGCACTTCCTGCCATACAAAGCTTCGTACGGCACCATCCCAATGCTAGCCTGAAAACTATTGTTATAGGCAAACTCTACCAAAGGTAAATGCCTTTCCCAACCGCCTCCAAAATCTAGTATACAACACCGAAGCATATCCTCAAGAATACGATTGACTCTCTCGGTCTGCCCATCGGTTTGCGGATGAAAAGCAGTGCTGAAATCTGTCTTGGTACCCAAAGCTGTCTGAAGACTCCTCCAGAAATGCAAAGTAAACCGCACATCTCGATCAGACACAATAGTTGACGGAACACCATGAAGCCGGACGATCTCGCCAACATACAACTCAGCTAACTGGTCCATCGAAGCAGTGAGTTTCATCGCCAAAAAGTGAGCGGACTTGGTCAGTCGATCGACTATAACCCAAATCGCATCATTGCCTTTAGGACTCTTAGGCAATCCGTAATGAAATCCATACTGATGTTATCCCACTTCCATTCCGGAGTAGGTAACGGTTGTAATAGACCTCCGGGTCTCTGATTTTCGGCTTTGACTTGCTGATAAATCTCACACTTCGCCACAAATTCAGCCACATCCCGCTTCAAACCTGACCACCAGAAATGCTGTTTGATGTCTTTGTACATCTTAGTACTCCCAGGATGTACTGACAAAAGAGTAGCATGCACCTCCTGAAGAATACTCTCTTTCAGGTCCGCCTGATTTGGAACACACAGTCTATCTCCGAACCACAGCACTCCATCCCTGATTTGAAAACCGGGCAACCTGCCAGCACCAACCTGCTCCTTCATCTCCAAGATATCAGCATCAACCTCTTGACTTGCAATGATCCTTCCATTCAGTGTAGGCTAAAGCCTCAACTGAGCCAAAGATGCTCCCAATCCTTGCAAGACAACTTCAATACCTGCTCGGTCCAATTCCTCAATCAGATGCTTCTGAGTTGTAATCAAACTGGCTAAGCTGCTCTTGCGACTAAGTGCATCAGCAACAACATTAGCCTTCCCAGGATGATACTTGATCTCAGGTCGCATGTCCTCAAGCACTTCCAACCATCTCTGCTGCCTCAGATTCAGATCCCTCTCCTGATATATGTACTTCAAACTCTTGTGGTCCGTGTACATGTTCAACTTCTCATCGTACACGTAGTGCCTCCATTGCTTCAGGGCAAAGATAATCGCAGCCAACTCCAGATCATGAGTCGAGTAATTCTTCTCATGCGGTCGTAGTTGCCTAGACCCATAAGCGATTACTCTTCCTTCTTGCATTAAGACACAACCAAGCCCACGATGTGAAGCATCGCTATAAATATCGTACTCAACACCTGCTCTAGGCAAAGCCAAAATAGATGCAGTAGTCAGCTTCTCTTTCAACTCCTGAAAGCTCGCCTCACATTGCTCAGTCCATTTGAAGTTGACATTCTTCTTGGTCAGTCCAGTAAGTGGCACGGCTATCTGAGCATAACCTTGAATGAATCTCCTGTAGTATCCAGTCATCCCAAGAAAACTTCTGACTTCCTTTACTGTAGTAGGCCTTGCCCAATCTCTCACTGCCTCTATCTTCTGAGGGTCAGTTGCCACTCCCTCCTTAGAAAGGATGTGACCTAGGAATGCAACTTCAGATTTCCAGAAATCACACTTGGATAACTTGGCATACAACTTCTGCTCTTCCAGCTTCTTCAAAACTGCTGCCAGATGATCGGTGTGCTCCTCCTCTGACTTGGAGTACACGAGAATATCGTCGATAAACACCACGACGAAAGAATCAATGAACGGCCTCAGAACTCTGTTCATTAAATCCATGAAGATTGCGGGTGCATTCGTCACTCCAAATGGCATAACTAAGAATTCGTAATGCCCATGTCGAGTTCTAAATGCAGTTTTGTGCACATCTTCAGCTTTCACTCGAACTTGGTGATATCCTGATCGAAGATCTATTTTGGAGAAAACAGCTGCTCCTTGTAGACGATCGAACAAGTCATCAATTCGAGGAATATGATACTTATTCTAAACAGTGACCTTATTCAGCTCCCAGTAATCGATACACATTCTCATCGATCCATCCTTCTTCTTTACCAAAAGCACTGGTGCTCCCCAAGGTGACGCACTAGGTTGAATAAAGCCTTTCTCCAACAGTTCCTCAATCTACCGTTTCACCTCATCCTGTTCCATTGGAGCCATCCTATACGGTGCCTTAGAAATGGGTGCACTTCCCGGTTGAACAGTGATGCTAAACTCTACATCACGATGTGGGGGTAACCCAGGAAAATCATCCAAGAACACAGTCGGATAGTCCCGAAATACAGGAATCCCTTGCACTTCCACAGGAGTCTCTTCCTTGCGGATAGCTACCACCAGCCTAGAACACTTCTTCTTCCCTTGGAAAGTGACTTCAGGTCCACCTGGAGCCTTCACTGTTACCGTCTTGTCTTACACTAGATGCTTGCACTGTACACGGACATCCAATCAATGCCAATGATAACATCGAATCCCAAGATAGTCAGCTCGATCAGATCAATCCCAAAGATTCGATCTCCAATCACAATCTCGCAATCAGCATAATACCGATCAGTGGTTAGAGTTTCCCCTGATGGAGTAGCTACTGCTAAGATCTTGCCTGGAAAAATCTTTGGTTCAACTCCCAACACTTTAGCAAATTTAGGAGACACAAAAGTATGAAAGGATCCAGTATCGAACAACACAACAGCTTTCATTCCATTAAGATAATGTTCTCCAGTGATGACATGATCAACCTCATCGGTATCAGCTTCCGTCAAGGCAAATACTCGCCCTGGTTGGTACGATCTCTTCCCAGTCTGTTGCGTTGGTACATTGCGATCACCATTCTGTGGTTTGAGACATTGAGATCGGTAATGTCCTGTTTCACCACAGTTGTAGCAAGTTACCGCAGGAGGTCTCACCACATTGTTCCCAGGTCCTCAAGCCACACTAATAGCGTTCGTCCCCTATCAGTTTGAACCTTTGTGCAGATGGTTGCTCCTTGAAACTCCCAGAATTGGCGGGCCTCTTTCCAGACTGCCAGTTATTCCTTCGGTTCTGAACAACATGAAACTATTCCATATCTGCTTCCGTCGCTGCTGCTCTCTTGACCAACTTGTCAAATCTTCTGATACCAAGAGGTATCATCCGGGACCTCAAACTCGGTCTCAATCCATGCTCGAACTTACGAGCCTTCTTAGCTTCATCCATCACTAATTCAGGAGCATACCTAGAGAGCTGAGTAAACTTTGTCTCGTACTCTCTCACTGACATGCTACCTTGCTGTAGTGATAGAAACTCCATAGCCTTCTTCTCTTGAACATCGGAGGGGAAATAGTGACTGCAGAATTCTTCCAGAAATTCCTCCCAGCCAAGCACTATGCCTCCCATTGTCCTCTTCATCGACTGCCACCACCTAGCCGCGTCCTTCTCAAATTGTAGAGTCGCCAACTTCACCTTACTGCCTTCAGGGGTCTCCAGCACTTCAAAGATTGTCTCTACTTGACGAATCCAGTTGTCAGCCGCATCAGGGTCTGACTTCCCTTCGAATACCGGTGGTTTCATTCGTTTGAACGATTCCACTAGTTTAATCACTTCGGGCATCGGATTCGCAGGCCCCCTTCCTTGGTTCTGATTCATAGCCACGGCGTTGAGCGTCTGATAGACCCTCGCAAGTTCCGTTTCCAGATCCAGACCTTCGCTGTTTCTAGCTCCTCTTCTAGCCATATTCTAATGCAAAATATCCATTAAATTCGAAGTATAAGACATGAATTTTAAATCAACTTGCATTTCATTAAATTCCAAACTTTATACATTCGAATTGAAAAACATTTCTTGACATCAGAATGAACAGTAGAAGCTACAACAGTCTCACTCCTACGGTTCCTCTTCGCTTCTCGAAGTTCTCCCCGTACTTCATCAACTTCATCCTTCAGCACATCGGTCAGATTCTTCCTCTTCTCGAGTTCCCATACACGATGACTGAGAACAGAAAAGTCGTCCTTGCACTTTACCAGCTGAGCCTCCAATAATCCGACTCTCTCTCGCAGTGTTTCTACCTGCCTCTGAAGAGAAGTCACAAGACTATTCGGAACTGGTTCTTCTTCTTCGTCAGAAGAAGAGTCATCAGATGAATCCGGAGGTGGGGTGATCTCTCGAGATTCAGGCCATTCTTTTCCGTCAGAATCTGCTTGCCCTGGACAGTACTCGTCCTCGGAATCTGCCTGTCCAGGATGGTACTCTTCCTCAATGATATGCCAGTCGTCGTCTCCAGTAGGGTCGAAGTGGTCAGCCATCTTAGAAAATAGGGAGGAAGAAGCATGAGTCACAGAGCAACACAAATGTAAGTCACTTACATTTAAATCTCTAGACTCAACACACACTCTAATGTCCACTTCTAGGGTGTTGTTCCTTATAAATTTGTACAAGTGTAGAAAGCGTGGCTCTAATACCACTCTGTAACGGCCCCGAATCCCAAATACACTGAATTCGAGATGTTCTACAGGATCTTTCCGCTTCCTTTAGTACAATTTTACAAGAAAATTTGAACTTTTCACTTTACATCAGAGTTTACGTGATTACATTACACTTTACATTGCACAGCGGAAGTAAACTTTACAACAATGAAACGAATGTACAACGACATTGAATAATCTTTAAGCATTTGTTCCTCTTTAATCTGTATCAAGCCATTTACCTGCATATAAGACTGTGGGTACGTCAGTTTATTAAACCGACGATCATTATACACGGCCATCCTTTCTATGCCGGAAATAGTATAACTTATTTTCCATATTTAGCAAACACAAACTTGTCACATAACAAACTAAAGGGATTACCCTATTGATATCGTGTTGTGATTGTGCACTTAGTCCTTAATGCATTTATTTATATTACATGACACTAATGCGCACTTGTTTGGATTCTATGCATCCCATACTACATAGGTCCGAGGGCAAGCCCTTAATCATTCTTCATCTTTGTAGGGTTCAATATCTCGCCATGACTTAATCTACTACTGTAATTACGGTAGGTATCTTAGATGATCTATGAGTACAAGCACGTGTACAGAAAATCCTGGAGGAGAATCCCACGTCATATCACGACGCATCGTGAAGACAGCCTGTGGCAATTCAGCCTCACTTCATGGCACACGATCCTCTTGCAGTCACCAAACATCCCACAAGCGTTGCCACCGGGACGATAATTCTGGAGTAGTGCCCGCGCCATGTCTTGACGCATCAAGCAGGCAGTCTGTGGATTACTCTCACACTGCCAATCCGATGGCCCTCATACTCATATTTTTCTCCTACTTTCATCACGTCTCCACTATGTACTAATCCTTAGTTTTTATTAGAATCATGAACAAAATCAACGCTCTAGAGTTAGCCTCTCCACTCAACCGGACTTATTCATTTATTCAAATATGACCAACCTTGGTCTTTCATTTCAATATTTCATTTCATTTCTTTCCAAATGCCGGGGGAGACTTAGCTACTCTTTTTGTTTCAATTCCAATTCACAATTTCCAATTTGAGCATTTCCAGCTCATGAGTTCATTTTCATAATCACAGTAGATTTTCCTTTTCATGTTCATAGCTTTTACATTCATATAACTTTCACAAATTCTAATAAATGATTCACTTCATATAAATTCATGCAAGACAAATTGAGTTTACTTCTTCTAAACTGTCACAAACAACATTCACAATCTTTATCATAACACAAATCATAGAATTTCTGATTTGCCAAAAGGTGATCTGGACAGTCGACTTAGAGCATACTCAGTCGACTTGTTCAGCCAAAGAAAGTTCTTCAATAATCGCTCGGAAGAGTCGACTGCTGCACATTGCCAGTCGACTGTTCCGCAGCATTCGAATATAAATTACAGAGAAGTCGACTGTCGTTCATATCGGTCGGCTGTTCTGGGTAATTCAATTATACAACTTTTCATGTTCAGTGCAGTCGACTGCTACATATATTTGGTTGACTGAATAGAGTTAAATTTCAAATTAAGGACTTATCTCTTTCTTCTGTTCTTCAAATAGCACATAGCATTTTTATTACACTATAGTGTGTTCAATGTCAGCACAAACATGCGATTCTTATTCATTTACCAACATCATAATATAGCTTACGATTAATTATAAATTTCACATAGCTAGTATTTTCTTTCATCCAAATACAATTTCTAGTCGTACATTCATCTTTTACTCATTATTTGTCTACGGAGATGGATATCAACTCCGAATTTAACATACTAGGAAAGTCAAGATACGACACACATTAAAAACATCATTTCATGAAATTTCGAACTGTACACATTTTATTTCATTGTACCAGTCGACTGTTCACATGATCGGTCGACTGTACAGGAAATTTCCAGTGTTCTAAACATCTTTAGTTCTTGTTCATTCATTCACATTTTCCACATTACGTATAGCACAGAGCATTTCAACATAACGATCATCCTATCAGTCCACTTTTCACAAGTACGATAACCAATCAATATTAATCCTAGCATGATCTCTATACTAGAAGTCATGAGAAACACCCACATTCCAATTAACTTATAGCTCAAATCTCCAATTAAATGTGTACTCTTAATAATCTTTTTCATCCATCATTTTTCCATTTCAATCTAGCATGTATTCCTATTTAGAAATATAGAAAATTTACCCACCTCAATGGAGAGACAAACACAATTAGCAACTTCCTAAACAAAAGTCCTTGCACACGAACGGTCCTCCTCCTAGAAGCGCGCGCTCGAGCCTCCAAAAGCACCAAAATCGAGCACCTCCACAAGCCAACCGAGCACTCCAAAGCCGGCCCCTCTTCTCCTTGATGTTGCAAGCACAATCCATACACTCTCAATCTTCTAACTCACACAATCACTACTAGATAAAGTATTTTAGACTATAGATTTGTAGAAAGTAATAAGCACAAGAATAACTAGCCACGGAGGGGGTATTTATACTAAAATCTTGATGGAATGGAGGGCTAGGATCAAGTAATTGGTTACAAGATGGAGGGCTAAGATGGAAGTAGGAGTTGCATTAACTACCCACAACCAAGTAACCACCAAGCATGATCTCCACTCAAATTTTCCCATTCCCTCCAAAAAGCAATCCGGCCTACCCCACTTTGTGCACATTGCACGTGTACGTGCAATGCACGTGCATGCCACTTGGTCCAAAAATTTGTACATTAAATTTTTGTATAAACATAACATAATCCTTAAATTGTATTCTACATGACAAGTTGTATAAAAATAGTCCATGGACTTTAGTTTATGGGCCAAAATAATTATTATAAAAATAATAAATTAAATTAACTTCGGGCTCTTAAAAAAGAAAAGGCCTTCTTGCCTAATTTAAAGAAGGCTTTATAGAAAAATAATTAAAGGCATATATTTAAATATCTATACTCATCATGATGAGAATATTTACCAAAAATATTGCACGTGCACACTACGTGCAAAATAAGAATAATTTTTCATTAAAATGAAAAATCCTGGCATTACATGTAACCCCTGTTTTTCATTTTTCGTATTCTTGGTGTATTTTTTCTTCTTTCTTGAGTATTTGTACTCTCTTTGTATTTTGGACTGTACATTGGAGTTGTTTTCAATATATATTCATTTTTGTTCATTTTGATCTTCTTGAGATTTATTTTCCTGTCCCTTGATTTGTTCTTGATCGTTATAATTATTTCTCTTTTCATTGGTTCTTGTTCTCTTTATTTTTTGTTCTTGGGTGCTCGTAATGTTTTGGTTGCTTATCCTATTACTTTTTATCCCTAATTAACTACCAAAGCCAAATTAGCCTAAATCCTATTTTAAATCCTATACAAATCCTATTAAACCCAATCTCCTACTACTACTCCTAAACTACCCATTAACCCAAATACCCACAACCCACTACCTTATATCTCAACCCTATATAAATACCCTCATATCTCTCTCCCTAAAACCCTAACCCTACTACTCCCGGCCTCCTCACTCTCTTTGTCCTTTGCGCCGTAACCCCTAGCCTGTACACACCCCCAACCTGCACCTCCCTCTCCCGACTGCCATACCCTAGTCGCTATCCCGATCCCCCTAGCCGACCACCATCTCCCGAGCATCTCCCTACCTCTCCATCTCTCTCCCACCGTCCCTCGTCCGCCGGCATCGTCGACAGCAGCAACCGGAGCAGTAGCGCCAGCACAAGGCCAGCGCCGCCACTCCCGGCCATTCCCGATCTCTCTCTCTTGGTTTTGCACGTGCACGTAGGTTGCACGTGTGGTTGTGTGATCGCTTTGGTTCCTGATCTTTGTTTGTGGGTTTTGTTCGTTGCCGGGATCCGTTCCCATTATTCTTGGTGTTTGTGTAATATCCCGGACGGATATTACATTGGATAAATTATTATTTTATTATTATTATATTATTATTTTGTTTTAATTCTAGAATTGGAATATTTTGGTGATTTTCACCCGGTTTGTTCATAAACATTATCTGTACACATATACCAGTCTGTGTACATCCGTAGTATATTAAATTGGTACCGTGATCTTCCGAATTGATAATAAAAATTTTTTTATTATTATTTTCAAAATTAAATTATTTTTATACGGTTTATGCTAATATTTTCGGTATATACATATATATACGTACATTGTAATGTACCAAATTAGTACATTGTACAAATTATGTGGTGAGTATTTTTAAACAAAATACTTCTCTTGCCATGACAAATGGCTAAGTTAGGGATTAGGAGGCTTAAGCTAGGGTTTAGTGTGCATAAGAGAAATAGGAAATTTCTTCTAGAAGCTTACACCATGCTTCCACCTCACCATAACACCATACCTCCACCTCATCCCCACCCCCCTTAGGTAAAAACCGGCCTTGAATCATGGAGGGGGGTTTTTGCATTTTTGGTGCAATTTTACACTCTCCACCCTCTCTCCAACCCTATAAATACCCCCTCCCTTCATCACTTGTCTCATTTTTACAAAGACAAAAAGAAAGAAAGGAAAAGAAAGAGAGAAAGACTAATAAGAGAGTTTTTCATTGTAGGTTTCTATAAGGGTTTTCTAGGAGCTAAGGGGAAGGAGAAGGGTAGCAAGCTAGTTCTTCCTTCAAGGAAAATCTAGGTGGGGGCTTCTCCATTTCTTTTGATTCTCTTTGTTAATGTGGTTTTCCTTGTGTGTTATTTTGGTTCTTTTGTGGGTTTGTTTGGTTGTGTTGTTGCTTTTGTGTGGGTTGTTTGTGTTAAACAACTTGAACTAGCCCTTGTGTGGGAAAAAGAAAAGGAAAGGACCACATAAAAAGTGAATGGTAGAACCTCATAAACAACATAAAGGTTGAACTTTTGATAGTAGTAATTGTTGTTCTTGTAATTGTTGTTGGACTAAATAAACATGAGCATATGGTGGTTTGTGTATACACCCACCTTGGGTTGTAGGACTTGATATTGGACTCATACATAAGCATATGGACTTGTATACATACCCATTTGGGGTTGTAGAACATACAACTTGAACTACTTGGACTAAGAACATGCATATAAATGATTGAACCCAAGTTGGGGATTCTTTATTTTTAATTTGCTTGTTCCCTTTTATTAATCATATGTGTGTAAAAAGAACCCAACTTGGATGCTAATTCTAGTGTAGTACGATAAAGAAACTAATTAAGGTTATTAGTTGTAGAATGTTAAAAAGATCACTCTTTTATGTTGACTAATTAGTATAGTTCATGTTGTAGGTTGATGCTTAAGTAAGTAATAAAAGGACTATGCTTAAGATAGTAGTAGACATTCATGCTTAAGTAGTAGTAGATGTTTATGTATAAGTAAGGGTTATGTTGAAGTAGTAAATAGACATTCTTGTTTTAAATTGTAGTAGATACCCATGGTTAGATTGTTGTAGGAAGTCCATATTTTTAATGCCTACCATGTTGTAGTGAAGCTATGTTTATGTTGCCTACCATGTTGTAGGAGAGCTAAGCTTATATTGACTACCATGTAGTAAGAACCCATGTCTATGTTGTATCATGCTAGAATTATTATAGGTTGATGTTTATGTTATGCACCATGTTTAGATTGTTGCAACATTAAGACTTGCTTCCATAAAGAGAAGTAGTCCTTATAATAGCTAGAAAAAACCCATGCTTGAGTTTATCCATGCTTAAGGTAGTAATAGATATCCATGCTTAACCATAGTAAGCATTCATGTTAAGTTGTAACAACATCCATGCTTAAGCATTAATAAAGATCCATCCTTAAGTAGTGGGTATCCATGCTTAAAGTGTAGTAGATAATCATGCTTAGATTGAAGTAGATACCTTGCTAATTTATTGTAGGAACTCATGCTATGTTGTATAGATCATGCTTACCTTGTTGTAGGATAAATTGTAGTATCCATACTTAGGTTAAAGTAAGTATCCATGGTTAGGTGTACTAATTATCCATGCTTAATTGTAGCAATTTTTCATGCTTAAGTTAAAGTAATTATCCATGCTTAATAGTAGCAATTTCTATGTTTATGTTCTATCCATGCTAGATTGTGTAGGTTGGATATAGTAAGGAAACTTCTCATGCTAGATTGTAGTAGTAGATGTTCTACTTAAATTGTTTCCATTCTTAGATTGTTGTAGATCAACATACCATGCTAAGATTGTTATAGGATTAATGTTTAATCACCTACCATGTTTAGATTGTTGTAGGAAAGTATAATCCATGCTTAGGTTGTTGTAGGAAAACTACATACCATGTTAGATTATTGTAAGATTGATACTCATGCTTTCTACCATGCTTAAATAGTTGTAGGAAAAGATACATGCTTAAGTAGTAGAATATATTCATGCTTAGTTGTAGTAGTTTCCCCATGTTTAAATAAGTATATATCCATGCTTAGGAATGTGTAGGATCGATGTTTAAATTACCTACCATTCCTAAGATTGTTGTAGGAATACTGATGTGTCTAATTTATATACAAATATTTGTACTCATTTACCTATTAAAATGGCTTGTTTTCGCTGATATTGTCTATAATTCATCTTATTTCTATATGATTTCATTTAATTAATTATTTTTGAAGAAATAATATTTTTGATGCAAAACGTAAAGAATTGTGGAAAAAATCAACAAACAAAGTAAAATAATTGATTTATCATTTTCATTGTCTTGTTGAGTTAAAATTGCGACAAATAAATTTTAAAATGATTTTTTATACGCTAATATGATTTATAGTTAGTTTAATTTATTTTAAACTAATTAATATTATTTTATTTAAAAATCCTAATTTCTGGTATTATTTTGTGTATGCAGAAGCACGTGGTGAGCAGAAAAGGCAGAAAAAAAGGAAAGAGAAACAAATAAAATTCTGCATTATAAAAGGAAGGAAATAAAGGAAGAATGTGGACTTTTCTGCAAAAGTGTAAACCCTAAAGCTTCTCTCCGTTTCCCTATAAATACAAACCAAAGAGAGGGTACAAACTCAAGAGGTGACGGCTACCAAATACAAAGAAAAAAAATAAGAGAAGAAAGTAAGAGAGAGAGAAGGCGTGCGAGTTCAAGGCAAAACAGCAGCGTGTGGGCAGTAGGGCTGCTGTCTTTTTTGGCGCAGTATTCGAAGTGCACCCAGCGTTTTCTTTTTGACTTGACGACTCCTTCGTTCCTCTCTCTCTTTTGCGTGCCAGACTCAGAAACGAAAAGTAAGAGAGAGAGAGTAGAGACTTGACTCTACTTCTGTCTTGGAAGTGCCAGTACTCGGAAACAAACAAAAGGGAGAGAGAGAGACATAAGCTGCAGTGCGGACCTGGCGCTGGGCCCCAGCACGCTGACGTGGCGACATCGACCTGCTGACTCGTCTCTGGATCCGACGTGCATGACGCTGACGTGGCACATTGTGCTGCTGTCTCTGACCGTTATCGGAGCTCGTGACGATTTGAAAGGCGACGCGATTTTCGAGACGGCTGACAGACAGTTGGGTTCGGCTTTTGAGACAGAAAAGAGGGGTTTGCTTTATATTTTGTATTCTATTTGTATCTCCTCTTGTTCTCTATATTTTTAGATGCAATCCAAACATTTTTATTAATTGCAAAATGAACATGAACTGAATTTATTATTGTTCTAGAGGCTAAGGTGTAGCCAAGTTTTGAACACAGATTTTAATTCCTTGTTATTACTCTATTTTTCCTGATTGTGTTTTAATTTTTATTCTTTATGCGTACAACATGGTGGATAGACATTTGTATGATTTTTCAAATCATAAAGAGACCGAATAGGTTATTTGTGATTAATAAAAATTAACACCGTATATTGAAGGACGTGACCGTTAAGAGATCCAATTTCTCAATTAATAATTTGGTGGATAGAAGAATGATTAATTGAGAATAATTTTTAGACTACGTTGATAGAGTGGTTAATATCTTTAGGATTTTGGTCGACAATTTGGGAAAGATTATATTTTTATTTATAAGGAATTATAATTTGTGTGTGTGATAAACGAGGTGAACCAAGAGCCCTAGAACAAATTTTACCAATAAACAAAGTACAAGAGCTTCATAGTTTAACAGCCCTCTCCCTCTTCACCAATTTAGTTAGATAATTAGATTAAAGTTAATTTAGTTGCTTTATTATTAATAAAATTCGACCTTCCAAATAGTGATTAATCTAGTGATATCGGTACTCAGTAAAATATCTAGTCCCTGTGGGTTCGACACTCTACTCATCTATCTATATTACTTGTGCGATTTTGTACACTTGCAAATATCAACATCAAATACTTAAGTAGTATACCATGTTTAGAATGTTGTAGGTTCTTACTTGAAATGTATACCATGCTTAGGTTGATACTTAAGTAGTATACTATGTTTAGAATATTGTAGATTCATGCTAAGTATACATCCATGCTTAGATTGTTGTAGATTAATATTGAAGTTGAATACCATGCTTAGGGAAGTTGTAGATTCATGCTAAGTATGCATCCATGCTTAGATTGTTGTAGATTAATGTTGAAGTTGAATACCATACTTAGGAAAGTTGTATATTCATGCTAAGTATACATCCATACTTAGATTGTTGGAGATTAATGTTGAAGTTGAATACCATGCTTAGGGAAGTTGTAGATTCATGCTAAGTATATATCCATGCTAAGATTGTTGTAGATAGATGTTTAAGGTGGTATACCATGCCAATTGTTGTAGGTTAAAGTAGTAAAGAAAATCATGCTTGTTGTATACCATGCTAAATTGTTAATACTCATGGTAAGTGTAGCAATTAACCATGCTTAAAGTAGTAGGAGATATCCATGCTTAAACCTAGTAGCTATTCACGCTTTAACTTATAGTAGCTTTCTACTTAAGTTGTATCCATGCTTGTAGTTGTAGTGTTTAGTAAGGAAACTATTCATGTTGTAGTTATAGTAGTAACTATCATGTTGTAGTTGTGGTGTTAGTGAAGAACCACCATATTGTAGTTGCAATATTGTGTTGTAAAGTAGTTCTAGTTAATCCCCTAGAAGGAATTCCATGTTTGAGATTACATAGCTAGAGCCATACATGCTTGAATGGGGTATTGTAGCATTCTAGTTAAAAGAACCTATGCTTGAATTGTATACAGTAGTGAAAGATGAAAAAGGAACCATAAACCCATGCATCTAGCTCCTAGGTGATTCTAGCTCAAACTTGAGAGAGAACCCAAGAATTTAGTTGCAGGTAGTTCTAGTTCGTTTTGGAAAAGAAACTGTGGATTCTAGTTGTGTGAGGTTCTAATTGAAATTGGACCATATCATGGGGACTTTCCTCATCCTTATGGGTAATAAGGATTGGGAAGATCACTAGTAATAGTTAGTTCGATAAAAGTTGTTATGTCGCTTTCGGGCTTCTCATTGGTAGAATGCCTATCTTAGACTGTTAGTAGATTCTTCTGTTGCTTCTAATTATAGAAGATCAAGTTTGCTAGTAAGCACGTTTGGTTGCTTCTAGGTTTGATTACCTGTATGGTTGTTTTGCATATGGTTGTGCTCGTACGTGCCTCGACTTGCCCGTATGTAGCTGTGGGTCTCATACGCAGCTTCTTTGGCTCGTATGTATGTTGTCTCATTCGCAGCTCGACTGGCTCGTATGTAGCTGTTGGTATCATATACAGCTTATTTGGCTGGTATGTATGTTGTTGTCTCATACGTAGCCGCCTGGCTCGTAGGTAGTTGTTGGTTCATACGTAGCTTATTGGCTCGTATGTGGTTGGTTTACTCGTATATAGCTTATTAGCTAATACGCAATTTTGTTATGCTCGTCTAGGGCGATATTATTACCCTAGGGGCTATCGACCATCAAGACATATATTTTCTTATTCCTAAGGGACTGTGGACGAGTCACTCCTTGTGTACCGTCGGATCTTAACCAGTGTAGGTTGATCGCGGGCCGGAGTATAGACGAAATCCAAGTTCAGGGTAGTGGCATGCAGGTACATTCGTATTGCCGGGGTCTTGGATCGATAGGCCATGAATAAGATCCTTAGGGATTCTGGTAAGTCTAGAATGAGCAGCCTAGTAGAGTTGTCTTGCGAAGTCCAACTTAAGACTCAGTATGTTGTGTAAGTTTTATTCTCATCCCTCAGTTGTTTAGGGTTAGTGACATTGATAGAGTAGTAACCTATGACTTTTTAGCCACTATTATTATCATCCTTCGCCGAAGGGAAGGATTTGGTGTTAAGGGTGATTCCTTAGGATCCGACCTGTCCTATAGGCCTTCATTAGGCGGTGTTATTGGGTTGTACCCTTCTTGTCAAAGGAATATGGTCTGTGACTTCTCACGAGTTGGGAGCACGGGATCCGTATCTCGTCTGTTAATTTCTGCAAGTGCCTTGATAAGCGGGAGCGATTCCTTTCGGATTCAGGGGGATGGACCCCCCCCCCCCCCCGGAACTCTGTCTTAACTTGTATCTAAGGGCGAGGGCCATAGACTACGGTCTGGCTAGGGGGTGGCTAGGAGGCTTCGAGCTAACCTAATTTTGCAAAAACTCCAAAGATTCGTCAAGATATTTGAGGAAGGTCTGGTATGCCTGGCGGAACTAGACCGTTGTAGGGCCACCTCCTCTGTCATGTCTAATTTTCAAAAACAAGTTGAGTACAAGAGTAGAACTCATAGCACGGGTTCAAATCCCTATAATGAAGAGACGGCTTGAGATGGGCGCATGTAGTATGGGCTGCATGTTGCTTCGGAGACTTGTTGGCATTAGAATAGGAGTATCATAACTTTAGTTAATATTGCATTAGATTTTAGTCATAGCACTCACAAACACTTAAACTACACCGACACATTTGCCATGTTGTATGTTTGTTTTGGGAGATTCGATGCTAAGTTATCAGCCTTAAAGCGTCAGTGAAGACTGACGTCCCCACTTCAATAGGTACTGGATCGCAGAAGTACATGTGCAAGATTCAAGAGGACTCAAGGCAAGGAAAGCGAGGAGTCGATGTCTTTTTAAGTTCCACTGTAATATTTATGTTGATTATCTCTTGTTGAGAAGTAACCAAGTGAGAATTACCAAGTGTTGTTCTTCATTCACTGTACTCTGATGTAAATTGTTGAAGTTGTAATACTTGAGATTGTAAAGGTATTATTGTAACACTATTGTAATGTTGCAGTTGTATAACATTCAGACTTATAATACATTTGGTGTTGAATAAAAAGTTTTAAATTTTCCTGTTTTTCTGTGTATTGTGACTAATTGAAGAAAAGATTCTGGCTTATGTCACGGTTTCCTAGTTACATGGAAATCGGGGCGCTACAGTTCGTTTCGTCTTCGGTTAAGGCAAGTAACTTGTACTCAATTCCATTGTATGATACAAGTCATAAATTCCGCTTGCAGTGTAGTTGGGTTTTATAGACAACTCGTGTGTGACCATAGTTGCCTTACGACACAAATTTGACATGAAACAACTTAGGTTTTGACCGTTCTGGATGTGATTATATTTGTGGGATAATTATGAGAAATCGTTTGTTTGTTTGGATCCATGTGATATACTTGTTGTGGACATGCTATATAACCTATTTCATGATGTTTGGACACTTAGTAGACTCTATAACATGTTTGGCTGTGTTGGGAACGAGTTTCGTACGTTGTATATTGATTTGTTGTTAAGAGGAAAATTTGTATTTTGTCAGTGATCAGTTTTGATTGCTATTTTAGACCATGTTAAGGTCAGTATCTTAACTTCAGTATTAAACATGATTTTTAGAGAAATCCTTGTTCTTTTCAGACTATCTGACCTTGATCGATTTCGTTTTCGTATGTGTGAGATATGATTGTTTTACTACAGAGGTGTATTTCATTTTCAAATTTCGTTTTTTGATGATTTTGATTACTAAACTATTTTGATACTAGTGCTAAGCATATTATTTTGATCTGAAATTTTGCATAGTATTTCTATACCTATTTAGGGATTACCCAGAATTTTGGTGGATTTTATTGATGAGTTTTATATACCGTTTCATGCTTATTTATAAAAACTATACTTGTTGGATTTTGCTCGCTGTTCTGAAAAGATTTGTATTTTCACCCTAATTCATTTTCCTGTATGAAAAACATTTATGAAATATGAAATTTAGCTTATTTTTTATATTTTCTTCTCCCTTTGGCGGATTTGGATTTCGTTTTACGGTTTGCGAGATATTACAGTTTTCGTACAGCAGTGTTGGGAATTCCTGATTTGCCAAACTATCGTTTCTTGATGTTTTCTGACTTTTGTTGGCTAAACTAATCTTACAGAAAAATTATGAAACTTCACATTCTGATACTAGACATATAAGGGAATCCCCCAGATTTTTTATGGATTTATTTGACGTGTTTTGATGCTGTTTTCTTGACTGTGTATTCGATTTACTAATTTCTGGCTGAAGGTATTTTCTGGTTTCAAATCAGTTTTGAGTTATGTTTTTCTAAAACACTATATGACTTATATGTATCTGCTGGATTCGGTTGGAAATCTATTTTCCAGATTCTCCTAAGGATTTAGGTTTCGATGTTTGTTGTAGTGGGAATCGCTGTTTTAGTACTGTACTGTCGTGCTGTCCAGAATTAGGAAGTACTCTATTTTGTTCTGTTATGTGACTACTTACCATCTGTACATGCTTATATGTTATTCTAAACTTATGGGTCATTATATCATGCTAGATTTACTTTGTTTCATGCACATACACATATGTCTGATAATAATTATAAAATGATCAAGTCGGGGTTTATGGAAAAGATTTAGTAGTGGGAAAGCATAGAAATGTGTACTTAGAAGGGAGCCCGTGTTTCCCATGTAATTATCTGTTATCGGTTATTCTGTACCCTGTCTACATTAAATCCTATAGGAAGGTATAGGAAAGAAGAGAACCATTCGGTTCTATCTGTCTGTATGGATTCTGCATCTGATATCTGTCTCTCTGAACCCTGAGTACACGGCCCTATATGATCCCCTACGAAATCTACAAACGTAACTGTTTTGAAAGTAGCAACCATGTGATAAAAGGATGGCACATGAAGTGCTACCTAGTTAGTAATTAATACAAGACTGATAAGAATCTGAATCTGAATCTGAATCTGTTATTTGTATCTGCTATCTGACTATCGATTATCTGATTATCAGTTATATGTTTGATACTATCACTTAACACCATTATTTGACACTATCTGTACACCTGTTTACATGCTATTTGACTTTTGACACTTGACACATGTTAGTATACCATGCTAGTTGATTCTGCTATACCATGCTATGTCTGTTTTTGCTATTACTTAGATTTGTTAGTTTTTCATGTACTTGTATCCTGCATTACAAGCGGCCCATAATTTGCATTGACGGGTACTTGTTTTCTTTTTCTTTCTCCTGCAATTTATTGATTGCAGATCAGGATGTTCGTTTGCCCGATGGTATTGGAGAAATGAAATATTAGTGCTGGAATTCTTTTGCTATTATTATTATCTGTTGCTTTTGAATAATGTGTTTGAGTATTTGGATTTTATTTGTATTCAGGGCGATGTGACCCAGGATATTAACTTGTTCGGATCTGTTTATTTGAGACTATTATATTATTGGTTTTCAATTAATTTCAGTTGCCACTTTGTTTGTTTTGAGTTATATATATCTGTGTGAGGATGATTCGTTTGGCTTCCGACTTTGATTATTCTGAGATTTGTTGTAAGATTCTGAATAGCGTATGGATGATGCAAATCATTCGCTGGATTGAGTCGCGTATCTGTATTCCGTATTTTTTTGGGAAGCGGGGCGTGACATGATTAATCAAAAATGGATGGCTAGGATCTGTTTTGTGGGATAAACTTAGGGTTTCGGATTAATGGAAATACAAATGAGGATTAATAGGTGTGTTTCTCACCCCTCCACCTCATCCAAGAAATGGTCGGCCACCTCTTGAGCCAAGGGGGTTTTTGCAAAATCCCTTGGTGTATTTGCACCCTCACCCTCTCATTCCTCTTATAAATACCCCCCCCCCCCTCTTGCCTCATTTGCCAAAAGAAAAAAATAGAGAGGAAAAGAAAGAGAGAAAGAAATCCTAATGAGAGAGTTGTTCATTTGTAGGTTTTCTATAGGAACTAGGAGGAAGAAGAATGATTCTTGTCTAGTTCTTCCTACAAAGAAAGTCTAGTTCTTCCTACAAAGAAATCAAAGTGGGGGTTTCTGTACTTCTTATTGTATTGTTTTCTTTGTTCTCTTTTATTTGTTGTATGTGGTATTTATATATTCTAAATAACTTGGACTAAATCATAAGGATATAAATGGTTGTATGGATCAAAATGACCACATGAAAAGATGGATGGTAGAACTCAAACAAATAACATAAAGGTTGAGACTTTAAGACCTTGTTATTGTTATTGTTGTTGTTATGGTTATTTTGCTAAACTAAAAACTTGGACTAATTGATTTGGGCATATGAGTAGTGTGGATCAAGAATGATCACATGAAAAGTTTTGAAGGAGTAGAACTCACAAAAAACTCATAAAGATGGAATCTTTAAACTTGATATGAATATTGTTGTCATTATTGTTATTTTTTTAACACAAAAACTTCAACTTGGAGTAAAATTATGAGCATATATGATTAGTGAAGTGAGAATACTTACATACCCAATTTGGGGTTGTAGAACTCAACAAGCTAATAAAAGATGATTTTTTTTTGTTGTATGTTGCTTTCTACCATGTTAAAGATCAAGTCTTTACTAACCCTAGTTCATAAAAAGTGGACCTTGTTATATGTAGGAACTTGTAGATTAAAGAAAAGTAGGTTTTGTAATATGTAGGATTTGTAGATTCAATAAAATTAGATTTTTGTAATATGTAAGACTTGTAATTCATGAAGTAGTCTTTGTAATATGTACAAATTCCTAAGAAAGTAGTCTTGTAATATATAGGTAATGTCCTTGATAATGGTTATGAGTTTACTTCCATGCTTGTGAAGAATCAAATTTGGGTAATCATAGGTTGCTAGAAGACCCTTGAACCCATATTGCATGCTTGAGTAGTTGTATGTTGTTCTAGTAGGTTCAAAAAGAACCCAGGCATGCTTGAGTAGTTGTTAGTTGTTCTAGTAAAGATTTCCAAAGGAACCCATGCTTGAGTTGTAGTTGTTCTAGTAAAGATTTCAAAAGGAACCCATTCTTGAGTCATAGTTGTTCTAGTAAAAATTTCAAAAGGAACCCATGCTTGAGTTATAGTTGTTCTAGTAAAGATTGTTGATTCTTGATTTTGTTGATTACAACACAATGCAAAGTTGTTGTGCTACCTCTTATATATTGCAGGTTGTATCAAAGTATGATACACAAGGGCCTCAAAGCAAATTGATCAAGCAAGTTGTTCTAAACCTAAAGAATGATCAAGCAAAGGTTCATACAAGGACAATGGCTAAAAGCTTCTATCAAGACTAAAGACTCAAGTCAAGACCAAAGCTTCAATGTCTTATATTTTGTGTCTTGTAAAAACAAATGTAATATTCTTTTGTTGAGTCTTAGATTGATGTAAAAGCATTGTCACACACACACTCACATATAATTTTACAACTGTGTGGTTTTCAAAAGTAAAGGTCAAAACAATTTGAACTAGGTCAGCTATTGAGTACCAGTCGACTGCCATTAAGGACCAGTCGATTGTACCTGTACAAAACTGTCTGAGCTTCTTCAAACTCTGGCCAGTTGACTCATAACGGCAACCCAGTCGACTGTTCAAGTCGTTTTGATAGATTTCTGTTTTCAAATTTTGATTTTTTGATTTCAAAAAGATATATCCATTTGTAAACAGTTGTAAGAACTGTTTTTACAACTTCCAAGAATTCTACTCTATAAATAGAGGCTTAGAATCACCATGGAAGGGTCCCAAGCCTTTTGAGAAAAAGTTTTAAGTGTTCTTACCTTCAAAGAGGATTTTTTTTTTAAACTTAAACACTCTAATTCTCAAGACTTGGTTCTCTGAGTTAAGTCCAACATAACATTGAATTCGTTTTGGATTGAATTCAGAAGTTGACCGAATAGCCATGTACAAAATCACAATCACAATAAGGCTATAGGTTGATTGTAAACAATTTTATTGTTTTCTTTTCCTCTAGGTTGGAGAGTAGGACTCTAGGGTGTAGAGTCAGGTTTTCACTCTTGGTGGAAGAGTGGGTTGCTCTCTCTAGTGGTGAGAGAGGACTACGGGTTGGACAAGGTTGTTGTCTAACGCCGTAGGGTATTCTTGTACATTTTTCAAGAATAAGAAAATCTCAAGTGGGTTGCTTGGGGACTGGATGTAGGTCGGGAAGACCAAACCAGGATACATCGTGTGTACTCTGTGGTTGGAATTTCTGTGGTTGTATCTCTCGAACTTTTTATTACTTGCATTTCAATTCTCTCAAAACCGTTCTGGTAAGTCGACTGTATTCCCATCTTAAGTCGACTGATCAGACTGGTATTACAATCTTCTCAGAAACTCTTCTGGAAAGTCGACTGGCTCTCTATATTAAGTCCACTTATCGACTAGTATCAAAATACTCTTCTACTCTGATGCCTCAGTCGACTGAACTTCTTTTTACAGTCGACTGAACAGAAGATAATTTTTAATTCCGCAATTAATTTTTATAAAACACTATTCACCCCCCCTCTAGTATTTCTTACCTTGCCTACAGGATCCAACACTTGGTATCAAAGCCTGGTTGAGTGCAATGACAACTACTTCTAATGCAAATCAATACCATAAAGGCCAATCTACACATGGTCACCCCACATCGATGGAACCAATTATAACTATTGGAAGTGTAGAATGATGATCTACCTTCAGTCCATCAACTATGAAATATGGAACATGATAGAGACTGAGTACATTGCTCCTACCATTCCATATGCACAATGGAACGATGACATGAAGAACCAAACAATGAACAATGCATAGGCGATGAATGCGCTGTTTTGTGCCCTTACAAAGGAGGAGTTCAACCGTGTGTCCAATGCAACAACTGCACATCAAATTTGGCACACACTCGAGGTAATTCGTGAAGGAACAAATAAAGTAAAATAATCTAAAATATCTGTTCTTGTTTACAGGTTTGAAATGTTCCACATGAAGGAGAATGCGAATGTGTCTGAGATGATTACAAGGTTCACGGACATTACCAATTCACTTGTGGCACTTGGAAAGAAGTATACTCAAGCCAAGATGGTGAGGAAGGTACTTCGTGCACTAACCCCCAAATGGGAGAAGAAGACCACCGCCATAGAAGAGGCCAATGATTTAACACAACTTTCTCTTGAGAATCTTGTGGGAAATCTTACTGTTTATGAGGTACAACTTGAAGAGCACAAGAAGGATGCCGAACTACAACAATCAAAGAAGAATACATTAGCATTCAAAGCCAAGTCGGACTCCGAGGATGAAGAAGAAGATGAGGAAGAGATTGCCATGTTCACGAGAAAGTTCAAAAAGTTCCTAAGAAAAGGTAAGTTTAATTCAAAATCTAAGAAATCTAATGAACCTCCAACTTGTTTCAGGTGTAACAAGACATACCATATGAAGAAGGATTGCCCACTAGAGAACGCAAAATCTAAGGAAAAGGCGTCCAACTTCAAGAAGGACAAGTACACAAAGAACAAGTTCGTGAAGAACAAAAAGGCATACCAAGCAACTTGGGATGATAGTGATTCTTCGTCGGAAAAAGAAATTGATGAGACAAACGAGGTTGCAAACGTGTGTTTTATGGCATCTCAAAATCAAGTAAGTAATGACTATGATTCTAATGATTTACTTGATGCTTTCAACGAGATTCTTCAAGAACATAAAAAAGAAAAGATTAGAGTTAAGAACTTAGTGAAAGTTAATCAAACACTTTCTCAAGAGAATTTTAACCTTGATAAAGAAGTAAAATCCTTAAATTCTCGTCTTTCTAGTTTAGATATGGTTCTTGAGTCTCTAAAGAAAAATTATGAAGAGATATCCAAGAATGTATTTAAATTTAATAAAGGAAAGGAGAATTTAAATGATGTTCTTAAAAATCAAGTGCAATCTAATCAAAAGTTTAGACTTGGTTTTAAAAAGTCCCTTGAAAAATCGCATTCTTCTAAGAACACTAGTGTAAACAAATCTGTATTTATTTCTAGTGTTAAGAATAAACTTTATGAGTTTTTTGAAAAACCTAGAACTGTAACTTTTCATGAAAAAGGCAAATCTATAGTTCAGACCAGTCGACTGAATCCACATATCAGTCGCCTATCCAGAGGTACTGAGTCTCATTCAACGGGACAAATACCTCAGATAAGTCGATCTATACTACTTCCCAGTCGACTGAATAACAATAAAAGTGGACTGAAAGGTACTGTAAAGTCGACTGGACAGAGCAAATATGTATGGGTTCCAGTCAACCTGAGTTCGAAAGATAGAATTACTTATATTAAGTCATATATGCTTACTGTATATAATTCTGCTAATTATATTTCTTCTTATGGTGGTAAAATCAAACTCTTCATGGGTTTGGTTTCCCACAAACTAATCTATTTTGGACCCAATGAAAATGGTACCATATTCACATTGAATATTTTATAGGTACCTAAGCGAGATCGTTGGATACTTGACAGCAGATGCTCGAAGCACATGACTGGTCATGCCAACCTTCTATCTTCCATACAAGACATTGATAGAGGAATAGTCACATTTGGTGACAACAACAAAGGAAAGGTCGTATGAATTGGTATGATCGGTAAGCACACTAACCCCTTTATGGAAGATGTCTTATTAGTTAGTGGATTTAAGCATAACATGTTAAGTATTAGCCAACTTTGTGATAAGGGTTATAAAATCATGTTTGAAAAAGATGCTTGTTTAATTTATGATTCTACCATGCAAAATATAATTTTTCAAGGATTTAGGAAAAATAAAATTTATGAATTATGTTTAAAAGCATATGAGTTTTCGAATGATTTTTGCTTAGTAGCTTCTAATAATGATTCTTAGCTATGGCATAGACGTTTTGGCCATGTGAATATGAAAAATCTCTCTAAATTGTCTACGTACAACCTAGTTAAAGGGCTGCCAAGACTATCCTTTAAAAATGTTAAGTTATGTTATGCATGTCAACTAGGTAAACAACTTAAATCTTCTTTTAAAACAAAAGAAGTAATTTCTACTAGTAGGCCGCTCGAATTAATTCACGTGGATTTATTTGGCCCTACTAGAGTTGCTTCTTTAAATAAAAGTAGATATGTATTTGTTTTAGTAGACGATTTTTCACGATTCACTTGGACTTTCTTTTTAAAACATAAGAATGATGCTTTTGTAAAATTTGCTAATTTTGTAAAAAATTCAAAATCAAAAGTCTCTAACCATAGTCACTATTAGAAGTGATCATGGTGGAGAATTTGAAAATGAAACGTTTGCATAATATTGCACAAGAATGGTATAACTCATTCGTTTGCATTTCCTAAAGCTTCACCATAAAATAGAGTGGTTGAAAGGAAGAATAGGACTTTGCAAGAATGTGCACGTACCATGCTTGTTGAAAGCAATTTACCTAAGTATTTTTGGGCTGAAGCCGTTGCTACAGCTTGTTATATTTTAAATAGAATTTTGATTAGGCCTAAGCTAACGAAAACATGTTGTGAGCTATTTTTTTATAGAATTCCTAAGGTCTCTTACTTTAAAATATTTGGATGTAAGTGTTTTATTCTGAGCACGGAGGATAATTAAGATAAGTTTGATCCTAGATCTAATGAGGGTATCTTTGTAGGATACTCAAATAGGAGTAAGGCATATAGAATCTTCAACAAGTCAACAATGACTATTGAAGAATCCATGCATGTTGCATTTGATGAATCTCTGTCTTCATCAACTTTAATTGAAGATGATGAAACTGATTCATCACCTTTAAATAAAATAATTACATCTTTAGAGCAAACTAGCCTTGCAGATAAGTCGACCGATAAGAAAGTCAAGTCGACTGCTGTAAATCAGTCGACTGATGAACTGGTCAAGTCGACTGATCCTGTTGTGGTATCTCCAACTTTACCAAAATCTTTTGTTGAAGTTGGAGATCATCCTCATGACTTAATAATTGGTGACATTTCACATGGTATTCAGACAAGATCACATGTTAACATGTTTTCTCACATAGCTTTCTTGTCGGATTTTGAGCCGAAGAATATACAAGAAGCTTGTGAGAATGAGTTTTGGATAATTGCCATGCAAGATGAGTTAAACCAATTTATAAGAAATGATGTATGAGATTTAGTTCCACGACCTCCTGATCATACTATAATTGGTACCAAATGGGTATTTAAGAATAAGTTAGATGAATCAGGACAAATTGTTAGGAATAAAGCTAGACTAGTTGCTCAAGGGTATAATCAAGAAAAAGGCATAGATTTTGATGAAACATATGCTCTTGTTGCTAGATTAGAATCAATCCATATCTTATTATCTTTTGCTTGTTTTATGAATTTTACACTCTTTCAGATGGATGTTAAAAGTGCTTTCCTTAATAGATTTATAAGGGAAGATGTTTATGCTAAGCAACCACCAGGTTTCGAACATGAACAATTCCCAAACCACATTTTTAAATTGAAAAGGGCTTTATATGGTCTTAAACAAGCACCACATGCTTGGTATGATCGATTGAAGACTTTCTTTTAGAAATAGGTTTTGAAATAGATAAAGTAGACACTACCCTGTTTATTAGGAAAATAGAGACAGATATCTTGATCATACAAATATATGTAGATGACATAATCTTTGGTTCTACTAATAGTAATCTCTGACAAGTGTTTGCTAACACTATGAAAAACGAGTTTAAGATGAGTCACATGGGTGAACTCAACTATTTCCTTAGACTGCAAATTAAACAGTCACCAAATGGCATATTTATTAATCAAGAAAAATATGCTAAGGAATTACTCAAACGGTTTAACATGGATGGCACGAGTAGTAAAATCACACATATGGCTACTGCCACTACCCTTGACAAAGATGAATTAGGTAAGAGTGTCGATCAAAAACTCTATCGAGGTATGATTGGCTCACTCTTATATATAACTGCTAGTAGACCGGACATTATGTTTAGTGTATGTTTGTGTGCAAGATATCAGTCAAGTCCTAAAAAGTCTCACTTAAAAGCTGCGAAACGTATTTTAAGATACCTTAAAGACACGTCTGAATATGGTCTATTTTATCCACGCACCGATAACTTTCAACTTTTGTTATATGGTGATGCGAATTTTGCCGGTAGTAAAACTGACCGCAAGAGCACTAGTGGGACATGTCACTATTTGGGACATTCACTAGTCTCTTGGTGTAGTAAGAAGCAAAATTCGGTATTCCTATCTACTACAAAAGCTGAATATATCACTACAAGTTTGGCTTGTGCCCAAATTTTGTGGATGAAACAAACCCTATTAGATTTTGGTATTTCATTTGAAAAACCTTCAATAATGTGTGATAATACCAGTACCATTAATTTATCTAAAAATCCGGTTCAACACTCACGTACGAAACATATTGATATTCGACATCATTTTTTGCGTGATCATGTTTAAAAGGGAGACATTTTTTTAGACTTTATTTCTACTGATAAACAGATAGCTGACATCTTTACCAAACTTCTTAAGGAAGACACATTTATCACCTTAAGGAGAGAACTAGGGATTTGTAGTTTTCATGATGTTTCTTGAATATTTTCTCTGGTAAGTCGACTTACAAGTATTTTTCAGTCGATTGCCAAGTATCTTTATTTTTCTAAGTTTTTATCTGAGTTTTATGTTCTGGACAGTCGACTGTTCAGAGTACCCAGTCGACTGACCCGTTCTATTAATGCTATGTTCGTTTTTTTTATTTTGCTCTCGACTAAGTCCACTACCCTCTAAGACCAGTCGACTATCGCGAATCAGTTTTCTTCAAATTCAAATTTTGGCACACTTTTTGAGGCGACTTTTCACTTTCTACTGCTCACTTTGACCACCCTTAGCAGTTGATTGCATTTCCTCTTAATCTCAACCATCAACTCTTTTTACAAACCCTAAAAACTTACCTCTTTCTTTCACTTTTACTTTACCTTCTCTCTCTCAGCCGAAATCGTCCAGTCGGCTGCTGCTACTGCTATTGCTACTGTTGCTGTCGATTTTAAGTCTTTGAAGCCCAAATCTTTCCATTTTTGTGTGGTGCTTCAACTTCTCTTGAAGCTCTCTGCTTCTTTCTGAGTTTTTGTTGGTATATTTTCTTCCCCTTTCTTTGTTTGAGAGTTTTGTTTTTCATGGCTCCTAAGAGATAAAAAACCTCTCATGTAGAGGAGGGTTCATCTTCTAGGGACTATATCCAATTCCTTAGAAGTCCCTACCTTGTTGAAAAATGGTACATAATGTGTTCAATTATGATTTTTCCGGGTCTGTTTGTAAATTTTCCCGATCTTGATAGGTTTAATCTCATGCCTTGTTTCAACAATGTGGTCTTTATGAGTTTTTGTCCTTAGAAAATCAACCCTACTACTACCCTCAACTCATCTATTTGTTTTATACAAATATGAAGGTTGTTCAATTGGATGATGGTAATGAGATTTTCATCTATACTTCTATCAAAAATAAGAAGATGAAACTCACCTCCGAAAGAATCAATCTTATTTTGGGTTTAGATGATGAAGGGCTTGATTTAGGAGAAATTTAGATGGATGATGCAACCACTTTATCTAAAATTTATTTGCTGAATCATGGACCCCCTATGTCCAATAGATCCATTACCCCTATTGCAAAACTTGTTGCACGCATACTATCATACAATATCATTCCCAAAACAGGGAGTTATGATCAGTATTCCATGGAGTTACAACAAGCCGTTTATACAATATTCGAAAAAATTAATATCAATTGGGGTCGTGTCATCTTCTCTAGGCTTCATAAGGCTCATACTTTATTTCTTCATTTTGGTGCCCTTCTTACTCAAGTCTTTTGTGCTTATGGCGTTGACCTCAATGCTGAGACAAATGTAGTAAAGCACTATGACTCTTTTGATCATGCAAGTTTAGCACACATGAAGCTTCTCTCTTCTCCACCTAGGTCTCCTTCTAGGACTTCCCCTCCTGTCCCTTTAGCTACTTCAGCCCGTCTGTCTTCTGCTTCTAGTTCATCTCGTCGTCGTGTTGATTTTGATGATCCAAGAAGTCTTTACACTTATGTTAATGTCATGCCCCGCTTCCCAAAATACGGAATACGAGTGCGTGACGAAGCCCAGTGAATGATCTTAACATCATTTATAAGCTGTAGGATCGACTCAGCATCACAACAAGAATATAACAAGAGAGATATATATATAACCAAGCATGCATGAATAATTTATTAGCAACAGAAACAATTGAAAACACAATAATAACATCCAAATAGTTTCAAGTCTGGATCAAGTTAAAACTTGGGAACATCAGCCCGTTACAAGTTTTTAAATAGCAAGAAATAATAATCCAAGAAAATAACTAATAATTCAAGAAACAAGTATTCTATCAAGTCCTTTCTCCACTTGAAGGCTAGAACCTTTGCTCACCAATTCCAGCGGGTAGCTCGTCACCAAAGTCTACTCAATAAATATAAAAGGGAAAACATAGGAAAAACAAGAGAAAATGTCCTTAGTGCAAGTTAGGGCCACAAATAGTAAAAATGAGTACAAGTAATGTGGAACAAGAATTGGAATCAAGAATGTAACAGGGATTCAATAAGTAGTGGAAATCCAAGAACTAGCTAGCAAGGAGGACAACTCAAGTGAACAGGATGGATAACAAATACTAATGGCGAAACAAGTGACAAGTGAACCTGTAGGGATATCTAACCTCAAGTGTCAGGCATCAAGTACAAGTGTCAGGTAACAAGTGTCAAGTCTAGTGTCAAATATCAAGTCTCAAGTCTAGTGCCAAACATTATATTCAAGTACCGAGTCTTAAGTAACAAGTTGTCAAGTATCAAGTAACATGTATCAAGTTCAAGTTTCATGTTTCATGCCTCACGTATCATGTTTCATGTATCATGTCATCAAGTATTAAGTAAACATGTATCGAGTTCAAGTTTCATGTTCAAGTTTGGTGGTGATTACTATTTAGGTAGCACTTCATGCATCCATTCTTTTACTACATGGTTGCTACAGTCAATGCAATTTTGTTTAGACCTAGTAATGGAGTCTATAGGGCGGCGTACTCAGGTATCAAGTATCAAGCAGGCACGGTTCATGAATACGAAAATAAATAACAGGTTCACGAAGCAAGTTCGTGAATACTAACAGGTTCAAGAACCACACAGTGGGTTCATGAATACAACAAGTTCATGAGCCAAGTAACTGACTCCATGAATACATCAAGTGCAACAAGTTCATGAACCGAGTACTAGGAAACACGGGCCCCCTTCCGAGTATACTTACATATATTGTCCACTACTATACTCTTTCCCTTAACCCCAGCTTGTTACTTTTATAAATTCTTATCAAGCAAGCATGCAAGTGTATAAAACAAGTCAAGAAATCATAGTCAAGGACATGGGACAAGTCTGAGATATTTATATGGCATATTTGAGGGTCAACATGAATAAGAATAACACGAACAACGAAAATCTCAAATCTGGACAGCACGACGTCGCTATATCAAAAGTGTGATTCCCGTTGCTACGAGATAGCAAAAGTGGATCCATCAGGAGGTCTAGAAACTAGACTCCTTCCCGGTTCCAACGCATATAATTAAGGTACAAGAAGGTCATGGTAATATGTGTCAAAACAGCGAATTACACAGCTAATGTGTTCAGGCAGAATTTGTGTATTTGAATTTATACATGTGAAACAGTGTTGAAAAAGTGTTAAATAATTCTGAGAAAAATTAGGGATGTCCTATAAGGTGTCCAGCAACAGCATATAAAATTTCAAGTCAAATGCTTGCTGTTAACATAGTTAAATTAATTCGCAAAGTAAAGGTGTGCAGCAGTTTTGCAAATCTGCGTCTACCGACACAGCTGCAGTAAAACTGTGATAACTCCTAGACCGCAAATCGGAATTCAAAAATTCTAGAGACTATCGACATCTAGACATCTAGAGCTGCATTTACTATTCAGGGCTCGGGTTCAGATTCTGATGTTAAAGGGGTCAAAACAGCATAACAAGATTCAGGACAGCAACAAGTGGGAATGCCTTACGAGTATAGGTTACATGAAAATTGGTTATTAGGCGTCTAGGTTAATGTGATACGAGTATAATAGGATTAGGGAAGAAATAGAAGCTAGGGATTAGGAGAATTGGAGAATATGGGAAGATTTGGGGAAGAACAGAGGTTGAGGAAGAGTTCAGACCAGAGAGGATTCAAGAAATCACTTTATTCATTATATCCATTCTATTACAAAGCTACTATTATTTATAGTAGTTACAATCTGTTACAACTCCTTCCACTTCCTACCATCCATTTCTTACAAATTCAACAAAAGAAGTGTTCTAAGCACGTGACGAAACAAGCATTCCCTCACAGTCGACTGTACTACTACGCAGTCGACTATCAACAGCAGCATCAGTATTAGCCCAGTCTCACCCTCTCTACATATATATCATACTCGTATCATTGCCTTACCCTTAAGAGAACCTTGTCCTCAAGGTTCAGTCTTCATGCTATGGTCTGATCTCAATCTGAAGACACTAAGACATCAAAAAGCATTCAATCCCATTATATGTGCATGTTCTTGATCTTCTGAATCTCTCATGATCTATATGTGATTTGAATAATTTCACCAAAACATCAATAACAATCTTGCCAAATTTATCTCCATGTTTACGACATTTTGGAAGCTCTCTTGACTGCAATTGTACCATAGACTGCTTGAAGTCACCTCCTCAACCCATTTCCCCATTGAATCACACCACTGCAAACAAAATTTTCTAAAAAGAACTGGCATTCTTCTAATTGAAATAGTGCTCCTATGAAAGACTGTATTGAAATTATCTTACAGTTATTAGCTTCAATCATTTCAGTATCGAACACTGATCTAGCCAAGTACTTGTCATGGAAGAGCCTCTGAAGCAATAGCTGATATCTATCTCTATACAAGGAAACTTTATCACCAACTTCTCCATGGGTTATAATAACATCATTAATCGTCAAATTACCATATGACACTTGAGAAAGCACAACCTTAATTCTTGTACTCCACTTGATAGACAACCAAAATTCAAAGATACCCTTGACTATCTCATTTTCTGCACCAAATCTTCCAATTCTGTCTGCGAATAATCTTCCAATAAAGGAACCAACTGTAGCTGCAAGAAATGTGCTCAAACACTCGAGCTCCTTCACCCGAAAGAGTAATGCATGCGTATCTCTCTTAATGGTAAACTTCATCTCTTCCTGAATAACAAAAAGATAAGAATAGTTGTTTCCATCAGGGTCAAAACTTAGCATACTTCTCTTTACTAATATGAACTTCATATGCTTTGAATCCTGCGTCAATGTGAGCTTCCTTACAGCCACCAGAGCAAAGGAGGAATTCTTTCTCAGAAATTGCAACAATGAAGATGGAAGTAGACCCTGATTTGATGCATTTGTAGGCATAGAAGGATTCTGATGGCCATCAAATTGGAAAACTTGTAGTGATCCACTTGGCTGAACAGGTTGAGAACCAAATACAAAACTATGTGTGGGAGTTGCATTAGGTGGATGGTCAAATGTAGGGAAAGAAATAACTGCAGCTTGATTATTAATAGTGTCACCTGTCATGCTGTTCTCATCACTCTGGACCATTTTATACCATACAGGCACCACATTGTCAACTGATACTTCCTGAAAACCAAGTCCGATAATGCTATCAAACCTTGCCATCGACACAGTGATGTCTGGCCTTTTGATGTCTTCAACAAAAACCTGATCCTTGATTACCCAATCACCAACTACAACATAATCCTCACTAAGGAACCTCGATGTTGATCCAGTTCCATAATGGATTGATGTAGATTCTGAAAAAATCATAAGTCCAAAGGTTTCATTCAGTAACTCTGGATTGTGGCCTTGCTTTTCATGTTCATTAGTTATCCATTTGTAGTTAAGATAATTTTGCTCCACCCCAACACCTTGCAACAAGGGATAGCCACTCCAGCTTGATACCCAGAAGACTATGGATAATTTGATGTGCAAGCAATTCTCGGATGTTATAACTGTTGTCACCAAGCAAAGCAGAAAGTGAAATTTCACACAAGCACTCCGTGTTTTCTCAATTGGTGGTGGCCACCCATTAAGCATTACCATGTTCCTCACAATGCCCTTCACTACTGGATCAATAGTCACCTCCTCTCCAAACTGGTATTCTGATTGGAACAAAACTTGAAGACTCCCCTGTTCTAGCTGGATTTTGTACAAATTTGTTGACAGCAAAGCACAATCTTCTTTTCTTTTTAGAGGTAGATCCTTCGCAAGTTGCTTATCCACATCAACCGTGGTTACAAGCTCTTCCAGAATAGTGGAAGTTAACTCTTGAGTTAATTTTGTTTTACCAACCTCCACTATTGTATCTGATTGTCTTCCACAACAGTGTTGTTCCTTCCCATGATTTGCTTCTTCAACAGCAACATTTTTTGATAGATTCAAACTATTCAAATTTCCTTCAGAATTTTCATTTCTCACATTACCATTGAGTGGATCAACAATTTCTGGAGTGACATTAATTTCATCATTCGGAATGCCATCTTGTTCAAACTGGAAACTGTACAAATTGGCTGACAACTTTCTATATGCAGCGGTTTCTTTTTTAACATATCTCGCAGTATCGTTCATCTCAACGAAAACATTTTGTGCAACCTCAAGACCATCCGCAAGGACATCAACCTCAAGACCATCTACTTGAACTACTTCATTTTCAAAATTTGTTTGGCTGGAATTCACTTGAGCATTTTCACAAATAGTTTGTGAGAAATCTGATAAACCTTTAGTTTTGTTCACCAAATCATCAAGTTGAACACCAAATCTAATATCCACCTCTTTAGTGAACACCTCCCAACTCACAAATTCACCATTACTGAACTTATATTGAAACCACGTCAATGCCTCTCCAACCATATAAAAAGAGATTATATTCAACTTTTGCTCATAAGGTATTCGATGATATGCAAAGAATTCATTGACCATAAAGAGTCATGCCATCGGATTGCCGCCATTAAATCTAGGGAAATCTAGTCGAGGATTTTTGAAGTGATTATCATGATGCGAGGATGAAGAAGATGATCTTACAGAGTTTGGATTCCCTGATGATACTGCGCCCTTAAGCACCTGATCCAGCTTCTCCTCCATAGCCACAAATCGGTTTAGCTGTTCCTCCATTACTGTAAATCGATCCATTCTGCTTTCCATGGCTGCGAATCGCAGACACATCTCGGAGAACAGTTTCTTTTGAGTATCAACATCACTTTTTATTGCCTGCAACTGCTCACCCTGAATGCGAGCCATTTCCCGTACTTTTTCTAACGATCGACTCCCATCCGCCATTGCCGGAGCTCAAGTCGGTGAAAGCACCAATTGATACGAGTATAATAGGATTAGGGAAGAATTAGAAGCTAGGGATTAGGAGAATTGGAGAATTTGGGAAGATTTAGGGAAGAACAGAGGTTGAGGAAGAGTTCAGACCAGAGAGGATTCAAGAAATCACTTTATTCATTATATCCATTCTATTACAAAGCTACTATTATTTATAGTAGTTACAATCTGTTACAACTCCTTCCACTTCCTGCCATCCATTTCTTACAAATTCAACAAAAGAAGTGTTCTAAGCACATGACGAAACAAGCCTTCCCTCACAGTCGACTGTACTACTACGCAGTTGACTATCAACAGCAGCATCAGTATTAGCCCAGTCTCACCCTCTCTACATATATATCATACTCGTATCATAATGTGTGATACAAATACGGGATAATGGTTATCAAAACAGCAAGTAATATTTATTTTTCAACTTTAGTGGGTGCAAGTTCGTCACATACAAGATATAACATATGTCTACAAATCTAGGGTTCCTTAATTTCATGTGTTCATTTGTTCAGGGGATAAAATGAGTCCAAGTAGTTGTAATATAATACAATGAAACTATTGTGACTCTTAAGATTATGAAATTGATGAGGATTAATATTTGATCAACAACGACGAGTCAAAGAGGAGTCACAATTTCTAACTATTTGCAGTATTTTCAAATGAACGCTTGTACTAGAACAAAAATATGTACAAGAGGAATACTTGACATTAGGACGAAGATTAGATCCCGAAATTGAGAATGGCAGGATTGAAATCCCGGCGACACGGTGATGAGCAAACGATCACGGTAGTCACGATCGAGCACAGATGCAAATCCAACGGCCGAGATCGGAATGAAACATATAAGAATTACAAGAGTACCAAAATACACCATGATTGATAATTGATGAATAAGAACAGAAGTAGATCAAATGTTTACTCACCAAGCAAAGGACGAACGAGACGATCGGGACGATCAAGGGCCGAGATCGAGTTGATCAACAAATCGACGGCCGAGATCGAGGATCAATATTAAGATCAAGATGATGTTCATGATCGCGATGATCAAAAGAGATCCGACGGTCGAGATCAAGATCTTGATGATGATGGAGACGATGATCACGATCGCTATGATCAACGATCGGATGGCCTAGATCCAATGGCATGGTGATGATCAATTGGAGGATCGGACGGCTGAGATCGAGAGCTGCTGATGATGATGATGATCTGATCAGATCGGGAGGAGATCGGGTGGTCCAGGATCACTTGATGGTGATCCGATCGAATGGTTGATAATGATCCATGTGCATTGTTGGTGGAAGCACACAAAGATAGCGGCAGCCATGGGGAATGGTGTGTGTGCACCGCAACGGGAGGGGACGACGGCGGCCAGGGGAAGCGGCACCGGCGACGGAGGGGTCACGGTCTACTGGCGTCGCTGAGGTCGGGTCCAAGCACGCAAGGGAGGTGCACAGGGCACGGGGGCTGGCATCGGAGTGGCGGGACGGTGCACTGGCTGCATTGGCTGTCGACGACTGCTATCCCTGTTGCGCATCGACAGAGGCACCGACAGGAAGGCGGGGGACTAGGCGGCATGGTGGTCGCGCTGCGTCGCCGTAGGAGGCAGGGAGGAGTTGGAGAGTTGGCGACCTGGTGGCTGTGTCATGGCGTGGAGAGTGCAGGGGATGGAGGCAGCACAGGTGGCGTGCTCGGGGGTCAGGCGATGCGACTGGGGTCGCGAGGGCGGCGCGTCACAAGGTAGAGGATTGGAGGTCGGGAGCTTGACGATGGGTTAGGGAGATCGGGATAGGATATGGGAAGATGAAAAGGTAAGGAGAAATATACATATTGCAACTGATGAGTATAGTAGGTAGGGTTAGGGTATAGGATAGGTTAATAGGGTATTTATATAGTGGGTTATGGGTTTGGGTTTAGATGGATTTGGATCCAATAAGAGATGAGTATTGGTTTTGGGTTCAAAAATCCAATAGGAGATAATTAAATAGAATAGGCTTACAAAACATACATATATATATACATATACATTAAATTGTGAACAATTAAAACTAATAGTAATAAAAATAATAATAACAATATCAACAGAAATAATAATACTAATAACAATGATAATAACCAAATTGGATTTTAATGAATAATCAAAGATAACAATAATAAAATAAAACTACTAATCATATTAGTACAATAATAATAATAATAATAATAGCAATGACAATAATAATAATAGTAACGATAACAATAATATGATTACAATAATAAGATTCGAGTTTAGTTGATTCATAAAAAATCAAAATCGAATAACATAATAGATTTGGACTAAATTATAAATAGTCGATCATTTGAAAATGGCAAATAAGGTTGAAATATTCCACTACTCGAAAATAAATATAACTGTTCAAGAAAATATTCTAAATGTCAAGTTCAAGCCGAATTTAACAAATACTAAATTTATAAATTTTAAATACACAAAAATATATATAAAATACGTATTTACGAAAACAGGGGTTACAGTTAATTATATTATGGATCGTCAAGATGCTCTTGAAGCAAGTATTTCTCATCTTACCCACCTGTTCACCACTCAGTTTCCTCCTCCCTCTCATGGTGGCCAAGATGAAGATGATGAAGATTGATGAGCTACTGTTTTTACATTTTTTCTATGTATTTCCTACTTATTGTTGCATTTTCTATTTGTTATGTTACCGTTTGAACTAAGAACATTCCCTTTCTATGTATAAATTTGTTTTTGTTTGTCATTTTGCTATGTACTTTTTGTGGTTTATTTTTTTTCCTCCATTTTTTGTTGATGACAAAGGGGGAGAAATATAGCTATAAGCTTTGTGTTGGTTTGTGTTATTTTGTGCATGTTTTGTAATGCATATCTTTGTGTATATCATGTTTTTGTGCATGTTTTCACACCTATGCATGTTGTACATTTGATAGGGGGAGCATGTGAGCATTTGTAATGTTTATTTCCATTATTGTAAGCTAATGTGTTGTCTTCATCAAAAAGGGAAAGAATTTTTATTCTTGATTTTGATTATTACAACACAATGCAAAGTTTTTGTGCTACCTCTCATATATTGCAGGTTGTATTAAAGTATGATACACAAAGTCCTCAAAGCAAATTGATCATGAAAGTTGTTCTAAAGCTGAAGAATGATCAAGCAAAGCTTCATACAAGGACAATGACTAAAAGCTTCTATCAAGATTAATGACTCAAGTCAAGACCAAAGCTTCAATGTCTTATATTTTGTGTCTTGTAAAAACAAATGTAATCTTCTTTTGCTGAGTCTTAGATTGATGTAAAAGCCTTGTCACACACACACACTAACATATAATTTTATAACTATGTGGTTTTCAAAAATAAAGGTCAAAACAATTTGAACTAGGTCAGTTGTTGAGTACCAGTCGACTGCCATTAAGGACTAGTCAACTGTACCTGTACAAAACTGTCTGAGCTTCTTCAAACTTTGGCCAGTCGATTCACAACGGCAACCCAGCCAACTGTTCAAGTCGTTTTGACAGATTTCTGATTTCAAATTTTGATTTTATGATTTCAAAAAGATATATCTGTTTGTAAACAGTTGTAAGAACTGTTTTTACAACTTCCAGGGATTCTACTCTATAAATAGAGGCTTAGAATCACCATGGAAGGGTCACAAGCCTTTTGAGAAAAAGTTTTAAGTGTTCTTACTTTCAAAGAGAAAAAAAAAGCTTTTTAACTCAAACACTCTAATTCTCAAGACTTGGTTCTCTGAGTTCAGTCCAACATAACATTGAATTCGTTTTGGATTGAATTCAGAAGTTTACCGAATAGTCACGTACAAAATCACAATCACAATAAGGCTATAGGTTGATTGTAAACAATTTTATTGTTTTCTTTTCCTCTCGGTTGGAGAGTAGGACTCTAGGGTGTAGAGTCAGATTTTCACTCTTGGTGGAAGAGTGGGTTGCTCTCTCTAGTGGTGAGAGAGGACGACGGGTTGGACAAGATTGTTGTCTAACGCCGTACGGTATTCTTGTACATTTTTCAAGAATAGTGGAAAATCTCAAGTGGGTTGCTTGGCGACTGGATGTAGGTTTGGGAGGACCGAACCAGGATACATCGTGTGTACTCTGTGGTTGTATCTCTTGAACTTTTTATTACTTGCATTTCAATTCTCTCAAAACCGTTCTGGTATGTCGACTGTATTCTCTTCTTAAGTCGACTGATCAGACTGGTATTACAATCTTCTCAGAAACTCTTCTGGCAAGTCGACTGCCTCTCTGTATTAAGTCGACTTATCAGACTAGTATCAAATACTCTTCTACTCTGATGCCTTAGTCGACTGAACTTCTTTTTACAATCGACTGAACAGAAGATAATTTTTAATTCCGCAATTAATTTTTATAAAACACTATTCACCCCCCTCTAGTGTTTCTTGCCTTGCCTACAGGATCCAACAAAGATTTCAAAGGAACCCATATTTGAGTTGTAGTTGTTTTAGTAAAGAACCCATGCATGCTTGAGTTGTAGTTGTTCTAGTAAAGAACCCATACATGCTTGAGTTGTAATTGTTCTAGTAAAGAACCCATGCATGCTTAAGGCGTATGTTGCTAAAATATCCCATGCGTGTTTGAGTAGTGTGTTGTAGTAGCATGCTCTAATTACTCTAGGTTGCTAAAAGAACCCATGCATGTTTGAGTTGTATGTTATAGTTGCATGCTAATCTAGTCAAACTATTAAAGAAACCCAGGAATTTGGCTTGCATGCTAATCTAGTTAAACCATTAAAAAGAAACAATGAATGCTATAGTTTCATGATTGTTCTAGTTCAATTTCTAAAAGAAACCCATGAAATTAGTTCCATGGTAGTTCTAACTCAATTTGAGGAAGAACCCATGCATTTAGTTTCTAGGTGATTCTAGCTTATATTTGAGAAAGAACCCATGAACCGAGTTGCATGTGTTCTACCTTAAATTTGGGAAAGAAACCATGAACCTAGTTGCATGTTGTTCTAGTTCAAATTCGGGAAAGAGAACCCATGAATTCTAGCTGTATGTGGTTCTAATTAAAATTGGACCATGTTCTTCATCTTCAAAGTATGAGTAATAATGGTTGATAAAGTCACTATTATTGTTAGCTTGATAAAATCTTGTATATGGTCTTATAGTTACCCTAGGGGTCATCGACCATCAAGACTCGTATCTTACCACCTTGGAAACTATGGATAAATCACACCTCGTGCACCGAAGGATCTTAACCGGTGTTGGTTGATCGAGGGCCGAGAATGTTGACAAGATCCGAGTTAGGGGTAGTGATAGTGAGGAAGATTCCATCACCGGTGTCTTGGATCGATAGGCCAAGAGTTGGACCATGATAATCTTAAGAAAGTCTAAATTAAAAACCCCGTAAGATTATTTAAGTTTGGTGACATCCTTAGGGTCGTAACTTATAAAGATCATTACTTAACCTTTCTTTGCCAAAAGGGAAGGGTTGGTATTAGGGGTGACACCCTATGATCCAACTCATCCTATAGGCCGACACTAGATGGTGTTATTGGTTGTACCCTTCCTGTCAAAGGGATACGGTTTGTGCCTTCTCATGAGTTGGGAGCACGAGATTCGTATCTCGTCTGTTAATTTCTGAAGTGCCATGATAAAGGCGGGAGAGATTCCTATCGGAGCTAGGGGATGGACCCCCGGAACTCCGTCATGCTCTATATCAAGAAGGGCGAACAAGTCATAGACTACGGTTTATCTGCTAAAGGGGCCACAGGGGATGCTTCGAGCTAACCTGCGCTGCGGAGATACCCTACGTTCGTAAGATTTTTGAGTAAGGCTCGGTACGCCGGTTAGTAGTGGCAAACATAGACACCATGAGCTAACAGCGAATGGCGGATTAAACCGTTTCAGGGCAACCTCATCAGTCACGTTGTATCTTTAGAAATAGGTTGAGTACAAGAGTTGAATTCATGGCGCGGGTTCAAATTCCTATATATGAAAAAACAGCTTGTTATGGGCGTATGTAGTATGGGATGCATACTGTTCCGGAGACTTGCTTGCATTAGAATAAGCGCATCATTGCAATCGTTAATCGTGCATTAGAGTCTAAGTCATAGCATACACCGACACATCAATTATATATATACGTTTCTCTTTCCATCAATCTGTTTGTTTAAAGTTGAGATTCGCTGCTAGTCATCAGCCTTAAAGAGTCAGTATATGTACTGACGTCCCCTTTTTAATGGGTACTGGATTGCAAAACTATAGGTACAGGATTCAGGAGGACTCAAGGCAAGAGAAGCAAAGTGTTGATTCTTATTTTCAATTGTAATATATGTTGTAATTTATTTCATATTAAGAAGCATCCAAGTGAAGTACCAAGTGTTATATATTATTCATTATACTCTGATGTAACTTTTATTGAAAGTTTGTAACACTTGGGCTTGTATGGCATTATTGTAACACTGATGTAATGTATTGCAGTTTTATAATATTCGGACTTGTAATACATTTGTGTTGAATAAAAAGTTTAAAATTTTCCTATTTTTCTGTGTATTGTGGCTAATTAAAGGAAAAGATTCTGGCTTATGTCACGGTTTCCCAGTATATGAAAATTGGGGCGTTACAAAGTGGTATCAAAGCCGATTTCAATTTACAGTCCAACACAGTAGGAAAATTGAACTTGGATGCCTTTTAGGACTCGGGTGTTAGCTAGTTGTAGACAGTTATAATTCATATTGTTGTTCCTTTCAACTTATGTTTTATAATTTTTATATATCTGGACTAATTCCAGTATATACATGTTTTAAGGATGATATTCGAGGATATCCTAACCGAGGATGTGTGGATGGAAGAGAGTGAGCCAATTTCAAGGGATGATCCGATGATCTCGAGTGAGGAGTCGAAGAAAATTTCACTACAAGTTAACCTCAAGACGGACTCTCCTTCACCACTAAAGGGGCTAAGTATGGATCAACACACAGCGGTGGCAGCCACATACATCGGGAAATGAAGAAGCTAAGGAAGTACAGGACCAAGAAAGGTCGTCAAGTTAAGCAACTGGGCGATGCTTGTAGAGCTATATTAGCAATCCTAGCAAAGGAGCAGGAACACTTTGATTCCAGATTAGCACAACTGCAGCATGAATGGGAGCAAGTCTAGGGGACCACCAAGGTTGTAGTATGCCATTTCTGTGAGAGAGTTGGGCACAAGAAATCAGTCTGTCCACGAGTACAAGGGAAAAGGTCTTCACCAGCATCATGGTCCGAGAAACAAAGTCCGAAGCAGAAGATTCAAAAATTGTAGGTCAAACTTGGAGGCGCCAAGCTAGGAAGTTGTTTCCTATGTAAGGAGCATGATCATTTCAAGAGCTAGTGTCCGAGGAAGAACCCTCAGGTGAAGATCCATACATGTTACAATTGTGGGGAGATTGGTCATATCTGACCATATTTTCCCTAGTTTCAGAAGAGTAGCAGCAGATTAACCCCAAAGATGAACAATAAAGGAAAGGAGCCTGTTCACCAAGAGTAAGAGTTCACACTTACTAAAGGCAAGTTGAAGAAGGCAGGAGAGCCATCACCAATATGTGCATATAGAGTTGCCACTAAGTTTAGAAGTTGTATTTTGAATTTTATTTAAACTGAAGAAGTTATATATGATGTAACACTTTTTGTAACCGAATGGATTTATATATATATATATATGAAATCCAGGCAACCATTTTGTTCAAACTTAGTTCATCATATTCTTTTGTTTGAATTATTTTTCTAGAAGTTGAGATGTGTACGGGAGGCAACCCTAGATTTGGTTTTGTTGATTACATCATTTGGAGCAATTCTCATTGCAGATTTATGCTAAGGGCTGTAAACTCCAAATAAGAAGGAAGACCCTAAGTATAAGATTTGTTAGAGTTGGACCTAGCAGGAATGGAAAAAGGCCCCCGCTGAGCATTTGACTACAGTTCAGAGCCGTTACAGGAGCATCAACTTTGTGCAAATTGTCAAAGTGAATGCTGGAAGTCTGAAGTGGCGTTCGTAGGCCATGTCCTATTCTAAGGAGGGAGTAGCTACCGAATTGCAAAAGATCGAGGTAGTGAAGTATTAGCCTCAGCCAAAGACCGTGAAGGAGGTAAGAAGCTAAATGATGAGATCAGACAAGCCAGTATTGAAGTGCTTACTCATGATTGGAGCTCAGTTTTGGCATGATGGAAGCTGCAACCGAGTCGAAGAAAGCAAGTCAGAAGGCTTAGGCAGGAGATGCAGGGATTGAAGGACCAAAGTGGCAAGTTGAACTCAGAATATCAGTATGGGCTTCATCACTTGATTGCCCAGGAATTCAGAAATGAATGACTCAAGTTGGGTTATTGGGGATCAGTTAACGAAGTCTGCACATTTTCTTCCGATAAAGATGACTTATTCGCTATAGAAATTAGCGGAAGTCCGTACTGAAGGCATAATGAAGTAGCATGGAGTACCAGTATCAGCGATTCTGACAAAGATTCAAGAGTTACATCTCGATTTTGGCAAAGTTTGCAAGCAGCTTTGGGATCGAGGTCGGGTTCTTTGGAGAACCAGTTCATGGAGGAGTCATTTGGGAGCCGAAAATCCGTATAAGCTTTCTTTCCCCGAGTTAGTTAGTGTATGGATATTTTTCTGTTCTCCTGACTAAACGTAGTTCTGAGAACAGAACTATTCTAAGGAGGGAGTATTGTAATATCCCGGTCGGATATTATATTTGTATTATAATTATTTTTAAAATTAAAATATTTTTATGGAAATTTCTTGGTTTTACTAATAAAAACTTATATATATATATATATATATATATATATATATATATATATATATATAGGAAAAGGCTCCGTTGCACACTACTTTTGGTGCTCACGGCGTGAACACTACGTCTTCGGGCGTTCAAATCGAAAATCCGAACCGTTCACATTGATCTACACATCTAAATTAGTCTAAATATGTAAAATCAAATCATTTAAAATTCATTTGCCCATTCATTGAAGTATTACAAAATTGTATGGCTGAAATTCATTGTTTTTATAGTCGCGTGATGGATGGGCAAATGAATTTCAAATGATTTGATTTTGCATATTTAGACTAATTTAGATGTGTAGATCAATGTGAACGGTTCGGATTTTCGATTTGAACGCCCGAAGACGTAGTGTTCACGCCGTGAGCACCAAGGTAGTGTGCAACGGAGCCTTTCCCTATATATATATATATATATATATATATATATATATATATATATATATATATATACTAGTAAATATATATATGTATTGTATCAGTATTGTGCACTTGTAAAAAAGTCCTGTAAAATGCATTTTTAGAAAATGTTTGTAAAATCTCGGGCTGATATTAAAAATTATTATTTTATTATTATTTTATTTTTATTTTCAGAGTTGAAATATTTTTGGTGTATATTACCCGATTTTACTAATAGACATTATCTATATATATATATATATATACCTGTCTGTATACATCCGTATTGTATCAAATTGGTACTGAAATATTTTGAGCCGATAATAAAATTTATTTTTATTATTATTTTCGGAATTAATTTATTTTTATACGGATTGTGCTGTTTAACAAACAAAAATTTTCGGTACATATATTAATATATACGTATGCGTGTTGTTCCGATTTCGTACGTTTGTACAAATCATAAAGTATGTGTTTTGGACAAAAATATCTTATTTTTGTCATGATTAATCAAAAATGGATGGCTAGGATTTGTTTTGTGGGATAAACTTAGGATTTACGATTAATGGAAATACAAATGAGGATTAATAGGTGTGTTTCTACTAGAACCCTCCTCCACCGCACCCTTCCACCTCACCCCTCCACCTCATCCAAGAAATGGCCGGCCAACCCTTGATCCAAGGGGATTTTTGCAAAATCCCCTGGTGTATTTGCACCCTCACCCTCTCATTCCTCCTATAAATACCCCCCCACCTCTTGCCTCATTTGCCAAAAGAAAAAAATAGAGAGGAAAAGAAAGAGAGAAAGAAACCCTAACTAGAGAGTTCTTCATTTGTATGTTTTCTATAGGAGCTAAGAGGAAGGAGAAGGATTCTTATCTAGTTCTTCCTACAAAGAAATCAAGGTGGGGGTTTCTCTACTTCTTATTGTATTGTTTTTTTTCCCTCTTTTATTTGTTGTATGTGGTATGTGTATGTTCAAAATAACTTGGACTAAATCATAAGCATATAAATGGTTGTATGGATTAAAATGACCACATGAAAAGATGGATGGTAGAACTCAAACAAATAACATAAAGGTTGAGTCTTTAAGACCTTTTTATGGTTATTGTTGTTGTTATGGTTATTTTGCTAAACTAAAAACTTGGACTAATTGATTTGTGCATATGAGTAGTGTGGAACAAGAATGATCACATGAAAAGTTTTGAAGGGGTAGAACTCACTAAAAACCCATAAAGATGAAATCTTTAAACTTGATATGAATATTTTTGTCATTATTGTTATTTTGTTTACACAAAAACTACAACTTGGAGTAAAACTATGAGCATATAAGATTAGTGAAGTGAGAATTCTTACATACCCAATTTGGGGTTGTAGAACTCAACAAGCTAATAAAGATGAGTTTTTTTTGTTGTATGTTGCTTTCTACCATGTTAAAGATCAAGTCTAGATTTTTGTAATATGTAAGACTTGTAATTCATGAAAGAAGTAGTCTTTGTAATATGTAGAAATTCCTAAGAAAGTAGTCTTGTAATATATAGGTAAAGTCCTTGATAATGGTTATGAGTTTACTTCCATACTTTTGAAGAATCAAATTTGGGTAATCATAGGTTGCTAGAAGACCCATGAACCCATATTGCATGCTTGAGTAGTTGTATGTTGTTCTAGTAGGTTCAAAAAGAACCCATGCCTGCTTGAGTTGTTGTTAGTTGTTCTAGTAAAGATTTCAAAAGGAATCCATGTTTGAGTTGTAGTTGTTCTAGTAAAGATTTCAAAAGGAACCCATGCTTGAGTTGTAGTTGTTCTAGTAAAGATTGCAAAAGGAACCCATGCTTGAGTTGTAGTTGTTCTAGTAAAGATTTCAAAGGAACCCATGATTGAGTTGTAGTTGTTCTAGTAAAGAACCCATGCATGCTTGAGTTGTAGTTGTTCTAGTAAAGAACCCATGCATGCTTGAGGCATATGTTTGATGTGAATTTTTGCAAGTGTACAAAATCACAACAAGTAGTATAGATAAGTGAAAGGAGTGTCGAACCCACAAGAACTAATTATTTTACTTAGTACTGAAATTACTAGATTAACTACTATTTGGAAAATCGAAATTAATAAAGAAAACGACTAAATTAAATTAATCTAAAGACTTAACTAAATGAATTAAAAAGGAGCGGAATGTTAAATTTTGTGTTTATTAATTGCAAAACAAATTACCAGTTCGGTCTCTCTATGATTTAATAGATCATACAAAATTCGGTCAACCAATTGTAAGCATTAAGAACAAAAATCAAACACACAACCATGGAAAAATAGAAAAATAATATGAAATTAAAATTGTGTTCTCAAAACTAGGCTACATCGAAGCCCTAGAAAAATAAAATTTAGTGCATAATAAAATTGTAACTAACAAATATTGTCTTGGATTGCATAATAGAATTAGACAAAGAAAACAGATACAAGAGGAACTGTTTTTGTAAAAGAAATTGCAAACTGAACAGCCTCGAACCGTGTGCCTAAAGTCAGAGACGTCCGCCTTTGTTCCTGAGCCACAGTCACATCAGCACGCATTCTCTGTCACGTGGGACCCACCTCGTTTTCCGCTTCATCTCTGTCACGTGGGCAGAGAGAGACGCTACTGCTCCTGGGTCCCACCGCAAGCCACTTCAGCAGAGATTGATGCCAGACAACTTTCGATTTGAGTCCAGCGCCCCACAGACGACTCAACAAGTCTTCTGCTTCATCCTCCTTTCTCCTCTTCATCTCGAGCACAGCACCGACAGATGGCGCTATTGCTCCGTGTGTGTGTGTGTGTGTGTGTGTGTGTGTGTGTGTGTGTGTGTATATATTAATTAGAGGTCAGCCATTCGCTCTCCCTCTTCGTTAAGCTCTCTTTTGTAGCTTCTCCATGAGCTGTATTTATAGAGGACGGAAGAGAGATTTAAGGTTTATTTTTGCAGAAAAAACCCCTCTTCTTCATTTATTTACTTCCTTGTATGATTTGCTCTCTATTTCTTGCTTCATTTTCTCCTCTTTCTTTTTCTTGAAACACGTGCTGCACACAAACAGAATAAATCAGAAATTAGGATTTAAAAATTAAAATAAAATTAATTAGCTTAAATTAATTAAACTAACTAATAATCATATAGCTCATTTAAACCCTTTTTAAATTGTTTATTGCATTTTCAGCTCTATTGTTAATTTAAAATTTATATTTTGCTTTTCACAAGGCCAAATTATAAAATTAAAATTCAACAAATCAATAAAAATAAATAAATCAATATGTTTGTTTTGTTTGGTGGTTTTTACCAAAAATATTCATCTTTTTGATTAAAAAATCTTATTCCTTAAGAAATAATTAATTAATTGAAATCTATGGAAATAAGATAAATTATAAACAAGATAAACGAAAACATGCAATTTTTATGGATAAATGAGTACAAATATTTATATAAAAATTAGACACATCAAATACCCCAAAACTTAAGATTCTGCTTGTCCTCGAGCAAAAAGTGAAACTATGAATAAAGGAATAATAATCAGTAGTAGGCACAACTCATTACACTAAGAGATCTTATTATGCAAACATCAAAATTTCAATTAAAAATATAAACAATAGCAAAATAAAGTAAAATCAAGCATACTCAATTTCTTCAGTGCAATTATATATTCATAATCAAACCCAGTCATATTTGTCATGCAATTAATGTAATTATAGTATGTAATAACTCATCTGTGATTTCCCCTTCTTACTACTACAAACCGAGTAGCAAACTAGAGTTTTTTTTTTGTTTTTTATTTATTTATTTATTTTGTCTCTTGTCTAAGTTGTCACTTGCATTTTGATGCGAATGCAAACATTTATGATGAATTCACTCGGTTACTCAACATGTCACAAACTTAGAGTGCTTTGCATACTCATATTTCAAGTTGTCGTTTGACGTAAAAGTAAACATTGGTGATGACTACCCCTAGTTACTAAGCAACTCAAAACATTGGAGTAGATGGAATTTATTCATAATTTATTATTATTATTATTATCACTCTATTTACTTAAACTCTGTTTAGGACTAGATCAAAGGGGATAATCACATGAAAAAGCATCACATTTTTCTTTTATGTATAATCACATGACTCACAAAATTTTGTAAGGAATTGTGAAATTCAATAATCCTAAAATAAATAATTATTCTTACTCCTGCTTTATAAGATATTGTCTATCATAAAAAAAAAATCAATGCTTTCGCACAATAAAGAACTCAAAAGTGTAATGGTAAGCCTAATTGAAATTCCTTTTATTTTGTTTTTCTTTTCAAGAACAAATAAAATAAAAAATTAATTTGTAACCCTTCCCACAAACTTGAATATCATATTGTCCTTAATGGGAAAGAAAAAGGAAAACAAAATAGTTAGCAAAAAGTTCAGAATTTCTCCTTTGATTTGTCTTCAAATTTTGCACGCGCAACGTTCAGTATTTCAACGATATTTGGATCTGTAGATGTCCAAATGGGCTGATTCTTTTTGTGCTGGAAAGGTAAGACAATTTCCTACAATCACTCTTTGAAACACTTCCACATTCTAACTCCATTCTGCTTAAAAACATCCATTAATGTAGATGTAGAAAACAGCTCCGCTTGGTGACTTTCAAACTCGTGCAGTCCTACAAAATAAAATCAAAAATTAAATTTTAAAATATTCTAAAAGCAAAAGATAATCTAAATGCAGTAAAAGAAAATATGGGTTGCCTCCCAAGAAGCGCTAAGTTTTAAGTCTTCAGCCAGACATTGTAGCTGAGATGGTTATGTAACGCCAAGATCCAACAACATCAAAACATCTTTTCTAATACTTCTCTTCATGTGTGGATTAGGTTCAAGCTCTAGTTTGAGTCTTTTCTTCCTTGATGATGATGTCTTTGATATCCCCACCTCTTTGAATTTTTGCTAAGAAAATGGATGAATAGATGGTGTAGGATCCAAATACATAACATATTCATAAAAAAATTCTTTCTCAGTTTCAAGAGTTGCTGAATTTGTTGGACATACTTCGATTGGTAACTTTTCAATTTTAGCCTTATGTTTCTCGCCCACAATTAAATCAGTTTCATCTACTTGAAAAGATGACTGTTCTCCGGTAGGAAACTTCATGGATTTAAAGATATCAAAAGTTACTTGCTCATGCTGCGTTTGTTCCTCCACAATTGGTTCAAACTCTTCTTCCTTTTCAACCAGATTTTGTTCGCCATTTTCTTCTTGTGGTTGCTCAATTGCCCTCCCGCTTCTTAGTATTATTGCTTTGACATGCTTTTCGGGATTTGTTACGGTATTACTGGTTAAGATTCCTGTTGTTCTTTCGTTAAGAATATTTGAAATTTGACCTATTTGAACCTCAAGATTGTGAATTGAAGCTGAAGTTGAAATTGCAACATTTTGGATTGCCAAATCTGTCTTCTGCATGTATTGCTCTGTCTTCTGCATATGTTGCATGAACATCTCTTCAAGTGTCGGCTTCTTATCTTGCTGTGGAAAATTTTGAGGTGGTCTAATTGCTCCTTGATTATTGTTCCAAGAAAAATTAGGGGTGTTTCTCTATTCTTGATTATACATGTTCAAATAAAGATTGTTTTGATGTTGAAAATTGGACACGTAATTTTCTGGATTGAAATTTGATTGAGTAAAAGGGTTCCCCACTTGGCAATCTGTACTTGAGTGATTTCCTGCACAAAGATCACAAATCATATTAGATTGAATAGCATTAACATTCATATTACCTATTTGTTTAGATAAAATATCAATTTTTGCAGTTAAAGTAGAAATAGGATCAAGTTCAAAAACTTCATCCACTTTTCTTGGCATTGTTCTCTCTGAAGACCATTGCTAATTATTAGATGACATCTCCTCTAAAAGTTCATAGGCTGCTTCATGATTTTTGCTCATAAGTGCACCTCCAGCTGCTGCATCAACCATAGATCGATTTGTAACTCCCAAACCATTATAGAATATTTGAATTTGCCGCCATTTCGGTAGTTCATGATGAGGACATTTTCTTAATAACTCTTTGTACCTCTCCCATGCATCATACAAAGATTCAGTCTCAAATTGAATGAATGTGGTAATATCATTTCTTAGCTTCACTGTCTTTGCCGGCGGAAAATACTTAGCAAGAAATTTTTGTGCAAGTCCCTCCCAAGTAGTAATACTATCGGTGGTAGAAAATTTAGCCAAGCCTTCGCCTTATCTTTTAGTGAAAAAGGAAAGAGTCTCAATCGAATTGCATCATCTGATACTTCGTTGTGCTTGAAAGTGTCACAAATTTCTAGAAAGTTTGCAATGTGAACATAAGGATCTTCGTATGGTAGTCTCCAAAATTGAACAGTCTATTGAATCATCTGAATAATTTCTGGTTTAATTTCAAAGTTGTTTGCTTCAATTGCAGGCCTTTTAATGCTTGATATTGCTACATTAATTGAGGGCATAACATAGTCTCTCAAAGCCCTGTTTTCATCGTTCGCCATGATAATATACTTGTATGTCCTGAAATATAAGTATTAAAAAAAATAGAAAAAATAAAAATAAAAATAAAGAAATTCAAATAAAGTGGGTAGAAAATAAAGTGGTAAAATAATAATAAAACAAAAATAAAAATAAAAATCCAAACTAGTAACAGTCTAGAAATTTTCAATATCAATAAAAGAATAACTAGTCCCCGGCAACGGCGCCAAAAACTTGATGAGAATTTTTGCAAGTGTGCAAAATCGCAACAAGTGGTATAGGTAAGTGAAAAGAGTGTCGAACCCACAATGACTAATTATTTTACTGAGTACTAAAATTACTAGATTAACTACTATTTGGAAAATCGAAATTAACACAGAAAGAGACTAAATTAAATTAATCTAAAGACTTAACTAAATGAATTAAAAAGGAGCGGAATGTGAAATTCTGTGTTTATTAATTGCAAAACAAATCTTAGGGCTTTCGATTTCACCTAATTAATCCCACACAATTAATAATTCCAAATGAATAAAAATATTATTTTTCCAAGTTGTAGACCAAAATCTCCTAAGTATTCAATGCTTTCTCTCGAACAACACTGAAAAAATATCTCCAACTAACAGTTTGTCATAGTTCATGCACAAATTTAATTAATTGAAGACTCATTAATTTCTATGGATTTCTTTAATGGTCTCATTAACAGCAGTTCGCTCTTGTAACGGTATTTAACTTTATAAAGTCAAAATCGCAAATTACCAGTTTGGTCTCTCTATGATTTAATAGAACATACAAAAGTCGGTCAACAAATTGTAAGCATTAAGAACAAAAATCAAACACACAACCATGGAAAAATAGAAAAATAATATGTAATTAAAATTGTGTTCTCAAAACTAGGCTACATCGAAGCCCTAGAAAAATAAAATTTAGTCACAATAAAATTGTAACTAACAAATATTGTCTTGGATTGCATAATAAAATTAGATAAAGAAAAGAGATACAGGAGGAACTGTTTTTGTAAAAGAAATTGCAAACCGAACAGCCTCGAACCGTGTGCCCAAAGTCAAAGACGTTTGCCTTTGCTCCCGAGCCACAACCACATCAGCACGCAGTCTCTGTCACGTGGGACCCTCCTCGTTTTCCGCTTCGTCTCTGTCACGTGGGTAGGGAGAGACGCTGCTGCTCCTGGGTCCCACCGCAAGCCACTTCAGCAGAGAGATTGATGCCAGACAGCTTTTGATTTAAGTGCAGCGCCCCATAGACGACTCAGCAAGTCTTCTGCTTCGTCCTTCTCTCTCTTCCTTGTCTTGAGCATAGCGCCGACAGATGGCGCTGCTGCTGTGTGTGTGTGTGTGTGTGTGTGTGTGTGTGTGTGTGTGTGTGTGTGTGTGTGTGTATATATATATATATATATATATATATATATAATTAGTTAATTAATTAGAGGTTAGCCGTTCGCTCTCTTTCTTTGTTAAGTGCTCTTTTGTAGCTTCTCCTTGAGCTGTATTTATAGAGCACAGAAGAAAGATTTAGGGTTTATTTTTGCATAAAAAACCCCTCTTCTTCATTTATTTATTTCCTTGTATGATTTGCTCTCTATTTCTTGATTCATTTTCTCCTCTTTCTTTTTCTTGAAACACGTGCTGCACACAAACAGAATAAATCAGAAATTAGAATTTAAAAATAAAAATAAAATTAATTAGTTTAAATTAATTAAACTAACCAATAATCATATTAGCTCATTTAAACCCTTTTTAAAAAAATTATTGCATTTTCAGCTTTATTGTTAATTTAAAATTTATATTTTGCTTTTCACAAGGCCAAATTGTAAAATTAAAATTCAACAAATCAATAAAAATAAATAAATCAATATGTTTGTTTCGTTTGTTGATTTTTACCAAAAATATTAATCTTTTTGCATCAAAATTTTATTCCTTCAAAAATAATTAATTAATTGAAATCTATGGAAATAAGATAAATTATAAACAAGATAAACGAAAACAAGCAATTTTTATGGATAAATGAGTACAAATATTTATATAAAAAATAGACACATCAATGTTGCTAAAAGAACCCATGCATGTTTGAGTAGTGTGTTGTAGTAGCATGCTTTAATTACTCTAGGTTGCTAAAAGAACCCATGCATGTTTGAGTTGTATGTTATAGTTGCATGCTAATCTAGTCAAACTATTAAAGGAACCCATGAATTTGGCTTGCATGCTAATCTAGTTAAACCATTAAAAAGAAACCATGAATGTATAGTTCCATGACTGTTTTAGTTCAATTTCTAAAAAAAAGCCCATGAAATTAGTTTCATAGTAGTTCTAACTCAATTTGATGAAGAACCCATGCATTTAGTGTCTAGGTGATTCTAGCTTAAATTTGAGAAAGAACCCATGAACCGAGTTGCATGTGTTCTAGCTTAAATTTGGGAAAGAACCCGTGAACCTAGTTGCATGTTGTTCTAGTTCATATTCGGGAAAGAGAACCCATGAATTCTAGCTGTATGTGGTTCTAATTAAAATTAGACCATATCATGTGAACGTTCTTCATCTTCAATGTATGGGTAATAATGGTTGGGAAAGTCACTATTATTGTTAGCTTGATAAAAGCTCGTCTAGGGTCTTATAGTTATCATAGGGGTCATCGACCATGAAGACTCGTATCTTACCACCTAAGAAACTATGGATAAATCACACCTCGTGCGCCGACGGATCTTAACTGGTGTGGGTTGATCGCGGGTCGAGAATGTTGACAAGATCCGAGTTAGGGGTAGTGATGAGTGAGGGAGATTCCGTCACCGGTGTCTTGGATCGATAGGCCAAGAGTTGCACCATGATAATCTTAAGAAAGTCTAAATTGAAAACTCCGTAAGATTGTTTAGGTTTGGTGACATCCTTAGGGTTGTAACTTATAAAGATCATTACTTAACCTTTCTTTGCCAAAAGGGAAGGGTTGGTATTAGGGGTGATACCCTATGATCCAACTCATCCTATAGGCCGACACTAGGTGGTGTTATTGGTTGTATCCTTCCTGTCAAAGGGATAGGGTTTGTGCCTTCTCACGAGTTGGGAGCACGGGATCCGTATCTCGTCTGTTAATTTCTGAAGTGCCATGATAAGGATGGGAGAGATTCTTGTTGGATCTAGTGGATGGACCCCCGGAACTCCGTCATGCTCTATATTAAGAAGGGCGAACAAGCCATAGACTACGGTCTATCTGCTAAAGGGGCCACAGGGGATGCTTCGAGCTAACCTGCGCTACGGATACCCTACGTTCGTCAGATATTTGAGTGAGGTCCGGTATGCCAAGTAGTAGTGGAAAACATAGACACCATGAGTTGACTGCGAATGGCAGGGATTAGACCGTTTCAGGGCAACCTCATCAGTCACGCTGTATCTTGAGAAATAGGTTGAGTACAAGAGTAGAATTAATGGCGTGGGTTCAAATCCCTATATATGAAGAAACGGCTTGTTGTGGGCGTATGTAGTATGGGATGCATAATGTTTCGGAGACTTGCTTGCATTAGAATAAGTGCATCATTGCAGTAGTTAATCGTACATTAGTGTCTAAGTCATAGCATACACCGACACATCAATTATATATACACGTTTCCCTTTCCATCAATATGTTTGTTTAAAGTTGAGAATCACTGCTAGTCATCAGCCTTAAAGCGTCAGTATATGTTCTGACGTCCCCATTTCAATAGGTACTAGATTGCAAAACTACAGGTACAGGATTCTGGAGGACTCAAGGCAAGAGAAGTAAAGTGTTGATTCTTATTTTCAATTGTAAGATCTGTTGTAATTTATTTCATATTGAGAAGCATCCAAGTGAAGTACCAAGTTTTATATATTATTCATTATACTCTGATGTAACTTTTATTGAAAGTTTGTAACACTTGGGCTTGTATGGCATTATTGTAACACTGATGTAATGTATTGCAGTTTTATAACATTCGGACTTGTGATACATTTGTGTTGAATAAAAACTTTTAAATTTTCCTGTTTTTCTGTGTATTGTGGCTAATTGAAGGAAAAGATTCTAGCTTATGTCACGGTTTCCCAGTGTATGGAAATCGGGGCATTACAGCCGTCATCCCGCTGGAGTTTGGCCTACCTTCGCCCCGCTTGGTTGCCTTCAATGAAGAACAAAACTCGAACCAACTTTGAGGCAACTTGGACCTCATCGACGAGATACGAGAAAGATCCTTCATCCGTCAGGAGAATTATCGACGTAGGATTGAGCAGTCCTACAACAAGAGAGTCTGCCTTACTCATCTCAAAGATGGTGATTTGGTGCTTCGAAAGCTATCAATTTCTTTTCCAATCAAGAAAGGCAAGCTATCAGCTAATTTGGAAGGGCCGTACAGGATCTCCAAAGTTGTCTGCCCTGGTGCTTATCAACTTGAAGACCCGTGGGGCAAGAGAGTGCCAAGAACATGGAATGCGGAATACTTGATGAAGTACCAAGAGGGTGTTTGAACATCGCTCCAAGCAACTTCTAATCCTAGAGCATTCCTGAGTTTGTTTTTTGTTTGGTTGATTTTTCTAATGTAATAATGGCTTGCAACTCAGAAGCAGCCACTTAGTCGTTTTTAATAAAAGCAATTTCCTTTCTCAGAAAACCTATTGTCTAAATGTTCTGGTTGTCTTACCCTGAAACGTACACTAAGCATAAAAACTCTCTTAACAACAAGTTCGGAGTGCAACACTTGGTTCGATGCTACTTTAGCTACTTGCAAACAAGCGAGTACGAAGTAGCTCACCATTCGAAACTGCTCCCACAACTGTTGAAACTATCTTAATGACATGTTCGGAGTCCAACACTTGGTTCGATGCTACTTTAGCTACTTCCGAACAAGCATGTACAAAGTAGCTCACCATTCGAAATTGCTCCCACAACTGTTGAAACTATCTTAACAACATGTACGGAGTCTAACACTTGGTTCGATGCTACTTTAGCTACTTGCGAACAAGCATGTACAAAGTAGCTCACGATTCGAAATTGCTCCCACAACTATTGAAACTCTCTTAACAACAAGTTCGGAGTCTAACACTTGGTTCGATGCTACTTTAGCTACTTGCAAACAAGCGAGTACGAGGTAGCTCACCATTCGAAATTGCTTCCACAACTGTTAAAACTATCTTAACGACAAGTTGAGAGTCCAACACTTGGTTCGATGCTACTTTAGCTCCTTGCAAACAAGCATGTACAAATTAGCTCACCATTCAAAATTGCTCCCACAACTGTTGAAATTCTCTTGCGAAAGTTAGCAAAGCACTTACTCTTAAAAGAAGTTCGAAAGATGTGATATATTATTTCTTTAAAATTGGGGATACAAGTCTTATTCAAGACCAAAAACTCATACAAGACAAACTACAAAATTATAAAATTGTACCCTAACTCCTCTTAGGAAGGGGGCGCTCTGATTAAGCAATACGCGTGGGCGGCGAGCACCGTGTGGTTCTCTTCTCGTCTCCATCGAAGTTTCTAGGCCAGTGAGCCGAGTCGAGCCATCAGCACCCAAGGGCCTGACTGTTGCTCCGACAGACGCCCCGCTCGACAAGCCCGCCACGCCGCTTTGCGCATCCCCAGGATTCCGTGGGGCAGGTGACGAATGGAGTGCTAACTCATGGAACGATCTTCCCTGTGCATACTCCCCCCGTGGGCAAGAGGTGCTCCTCACGTTTCTCCCTCCGGAGAGTCGCTTCAAGCGAAGATTCTCCACCTCTAATTCAACAAGTCGCTCCTTGAGAGAGTCGTCGGTGATTCTGAGCTGGCTCTAAGATGGTCCTTCGCAGATGAGCCACTTCAAAGCTCTTCTCGAGCACCACATTCTTTTAGCTTGTCCCTCTCCAACCTCACTTTGAACAACGAGTTCCTCAGCTTGTCCCTCTCCGCCCTTACTCTGCACAACAAGATCTTCAGCTCATCCCTCTCGGTCCTCGCCACGTGTAGAGAGTGTCGAAGGAACTTTAGCCTAGATGCCTTACCAGCAACCATTAAGGGGCCGACCTCTCCTCCCTCGCGGGGTACTTCTTGAAGACTCTCCTCAAGATGACTCACCTCAATATTGACGAGCCAGAGCCAATCTCACTTGGCAGAGCTCGAACCCCACCTTGGAGAGTTTTTCTTGAGATTCTGTGAGTCCCAACCTAGTGACTTTGAGTTGCACGCGAAGACGCAGCGCCTCGTCAATCTGGGAAAGTCGACCAAAAAGAAAGCATAAATTACTAAGATAGAGAAGCCACATGATGGTGCTCCGGCTAAACGAAGCTACTACGGAGCGATCCGAAAGCAAAACAAGCCCACAACTGTTTCGAAACTTCACGACACTTGTAAAAAAAAGTCATTCAACTTCAGCAAAAAAGTACAAGAAGTGGTGGCCATTCCACTATAGGGCATCTAAACAAGTTCATACGAGAAGAAAAAAGAATGACTAAAAAACAAGATGAATATGTGAAGGAATCAGGGGACCACCTTGGTAGGCGTCTCCAAAGGTGCTGTGACCCCGCGACCATCCTCCTCGGTTGTCTCCACGGGGGTTGCGTGAGGGCTCTCGGCGATGTCTTCTCTCTCGTCTTCTTCTTCTTCTTCTTCTTCTCTTCTTCAACCATCCCCTCGGTCATCGGAGCAGTCTTGCCTTCGAGGAGATCATATAGGCAGTACCCTGAACCGTCGAAACCGGGGATGCGCGCTTCCACGTGCTTAAGCGCCCGAGCATAGGACTGCTCCATGTTCGTGCGCATATGCAACTTTGCTTCGGCCCTAATCGCCTCTGCAGCTGCTTCCACTACAGCCTCCTTCTCCCTCGCTGTGTCCTCAGCGGCCTTCACAGCCATCTCCTTCTCTTTGTCTCCTCTCTCTGCCTCTCTGTCTGCCCTCTCTTTCTCAAGAGAGATCTGTTCGTTTGCCTTAGCTAAGGTAGCCTTGAGGAGTTGGATCTGAGTCGCCTGAGACTCGGACAACCATTTCTCCGCCTCAAATTTTCATAGTTTGGCGTGCTCCAAACTATCTCTATCGCTCGCCCCCTTAATCTCCTTATTTTATTCGGCGAACTGCTCCATCATATGACCGAAGTGACAGGTGATCTACATGGACAAAGACCAGAGTTTTTAAGCAAGAAAATAACTCAAGAAAGGATAACGGGGAGCAGGACTAAACTCACCGACATGGTCGCCTTGGCGATCTCGAAGGCATCATCGCCGACCGTCCCTGCTTTGAGCGCAGTGCAATCCTTCGGAGTTGGCAAATGCCGAACTGCCTGCATACAGCTGACGGCGTCCTCGAGGAAACATTCATGCCTCATCACGCGCCAGTCGGGGACAAATAGCTTCTTGTGCTCCTCGATAAGGATTGTCTCCACTGCCGCTGTTAGAGGGGGGCTTCGAGTGTCAATACCTGCTCGATGGAAGTCCCTTCGGCGGTCAGAGCAGGGGGGTAGGCGGGGCAGGTGACTCGAATTCCAAGTTAACCACTGGTGCCGCCAACACCGGGGCCTTCACGACCTTGGCAGACGGCGGCCTGAGGTCGTCCTCTGCCTCTTCCTCACATCGGGGGCCTTGTTGGCTACCCTCGTTCGGCTAGACAACATTTCCCTAAAATCCATACCCGGAGCCTCTGTAAAAAGAAAAGACGAGGAGATGGGCAAGTGAAGGAGTTAAACTAAAACTAAAAACGGAGAAAAAATGAGGAGCATACTAGGGTCGATCGGACTGAGACCCCCACCGAAGAGGACCTCCTCGGTTAATTCCTTCCAACCCAAGGGTTCACGAGCAAGGAGTTTGCCTACTATCTCATCCTCCTCTGGAATCAGCGCCGACTCGGCCTTTGCCCACATCGGCACCTCCTCCCTCCACCTCATGGGAATATTCCACAGCTCGGCACCTCGGATGAGGAAATACTTCTCCTTCCAAAACTTGATAGAGTCTGGAATGTCTATCAGCTTCACACCCCAACGCGGCGATAAGTAATACCGGTACTCTGTCCTGCTCTTCCGATGGATGCGGTAGAGCCTTCAGAGGATGGTGAGTTGAGGCACGGCCCCTATCGCTTGACACTGAAGGACAAACCCATTGACATGCCACCACATATTCGACATATACTGGATAGGGCTCAAGTCGTACCATTGCAGCACCTCGGCCACAAACGGGAGAATAGACATACAGAGACCGACGAAGAATGCGTCGAACGGGAAGATGCACGTGTCGGGGGAAGTCGGCGTACAAGCTCGGACACCCGCACCCGGAAGAGGGAGAGTGAGTTCCTTCAGAATCTTGAAACTCTCTCAGATCCGAACCAGGTCATTCTCCATCAACATAGAGGAAATTTTGTTGACTTCGAAGTGCCCCGTCGGCCTGCTTTCCTCATACGAGGATGACCTCCCGTGCACCACCTTGGCTAGAAGGTCAGCGGAGTATTCTCGAACTCTGCTAAGATTTGACAAAGGATTCGGGTGTAACACCCCGAATACCAAAATACGGTAATTCGTAGCTCAACAGGATCTACACTTCACTCCGTACAATTTTACAAGGAATTTTGAACTTTTTATTACATCAAAATCTTTTTACATCAACAACGCAGCAGAAAATAAATGAAGTACAACATGATAAATATACAATGGTAACAACTTTAGCATTTAAGTAATCATCAACATCAAATTCATCTTTTTATCATCTTGTAAATTCCAAGTCCTACATGTGAAACTGTGGGCACGTCAGTTGCTTACAACCGACACAATATTATAAACGACGATCCTCACTAGGCCGTACTATAACGATTCTTTATACTTAGGCAAACACAAATTTGAATGCATCTCAAAGTGTAAAAAAGTTACTAACCTAAACATGTCAGTGTATGTCAATGTATGCAATGTCAGTGTAAAAGTGGGGGAGAGGGGTTTTATTAATAAAATACTATGATAATAGGGTGAAAACGTGGAGTAGTTATGAGGTATGGGGAATCGTGAGAGATGGGGGTTTTTAATCTGGTCAAAAGAAGAATAGGGGGAGAATTGGGTTAATGGATTTAGGGTAGACTAGAATCCAATAAGAGATTGATGTGGGTTAAAGGGTTTTGGGTTTGGGTTGCACATAAAAAAGAGATCCAACAAGAGATTGGGCTTCAATAGTTGGCTTCAAATAATAAAAAAAAGAAAACAGTATTGTTGGGCTTATCATGAATTTAAAATAATCAATAAAATGATAGTATGGATTAACTTGGGCTTCAAAGTAAATATATAAAAAGAAGAGAGACAAGATTCTAGTTTGGAATATAAATTTGGGTTTCAATAGGAGATTCAAAAGAATTTAAATGCAACAGAAAGAATTTATACAGAAATTGAAATACAAGAATACAAAGAGAAGAAAGAAAAGAAATGGAAATTTGTATAATCGGAAATGGGGGTTACATTGGGCCCTCCTTATTTGCACTTTTTCGTTTGTGTAGCGCCCCGGATCCCCGTTACCGGACATCCGTGACACCTTCCAGAATCTTTACCTTCAAATGCATCTCAACACAGTAATAACATGGAAATTTAAAAACTTTTTTATTCGCCAAATAAGTCATTACATCATTGATTACAACCGATAACTTGTTCTTGGACAAGGAGTACAAATTACATCAATTCATTACAACTTATTACAAGTATTTACAGACTCCTCTTGTAAAGCTATCAGCTGCCTCCTGGAATGGTAATCGATTGATTACTTGCGGAACTTCGCTGAGCGGCCCATCGGCTCCCCCGGGACTTGCTCCTCAGCTTGAGGCTTCTGCTGCGCGACTCTGATATCTCTGCACCTGTTCGGAAGGTATAACCGATACCTAAAAGGTGGGGAACGTTAGTACTTCGACTGACGCAAAGCTGGTGATAACAGCGATCCTCTAAAATTCAATCACAACCAATAATTTATGCAAAAAAGGAAAAGTATGTGCCAAAGCAAGGGTTTAGTGGATTCGGGTTCTAGTGCAGTGTTATGACATGACCCTATGACTAGATGCAGCAAACTCACATGCCTAACTTCTAATGCAAGCAAGACTTTGGAGCACGAATGCATCTCATACTACATACGCCCCCAAATCTAGCTGTCTTTCTCCACAATTTAGGGATTCGAACCCTCGCCATGCACCCTACTCTTGTACACACTCCAGTTCCCAATAGACTGTCCGCCGCCCAAGGAGATTGCAGCAGTCGGTCTAATTCCGCCCTGCAGTGCCCAAGTGGTCACCGCCAGTTGGTACCTGCGTACGGACCTCCTTAGAAACCACGTTGAACCTGGTCCTTACGACCCTTGGTTCCACATGTCCACCCATGGACTGACGCATGCGTGTTCACTCCTCATCGGGTAATGAACTGATATATACCAAAAAAACACAAAACACAAAACCCGCGCTTTAGGGACGTGAGCACCACGGGAGGTCAAATCCTCTGGGCCTCCCGCACCTTACTTCGGCAGAACTTTGGGAATCAACAGATCGAGATACGAGCCAGGGATGCAATCCATTAGTGGCCGAGAACGTATCCCTACGACTGGAAGATACAACACCGACTATGGTTTACTAGGACTAATGCAATTCCCCAACTCCTTAATAAACCATTCTAAACCCTACCTTACTCTAATTATTTCAGGTAAGAATTAACTGCTTCCACACTTGCCTATCAACCTCTGGCCCCCGGCGATATCGGTCCGGTTCGCCACTTTCCCTGCTTGGACTCGTCCAGCATAATGGCCTACGCCTGCTACTACTCTGGCAGTAAATATATAATTGTCCCGTGAGCTCCACTCAGTGGCATGCTCGGACGTCCTACGCTCGGCAGAAGTTTAATAATATAGGCTTGATAGGTGCAGGGTATCCTTTACCCTAGTGACTAACTCGAGTCACTCATCCCACTCGGGGAGTCAACAACCTCAATAACAGAGTTCAACCATTCCTAGACACGAGTCATCGACTTAAATAACACACAAGGGAAGAATGCTTTCACAACCCTTAGTCCAAACCCAGACTAAGCGACCTACGGGTTTCTGCCCGAATCTCAAAATGGTCATCCCTCTATCGATACAACTCCGATTGGAGTGTATGGGCCCAACCTGGAAAGGTACTATCCTAGGCTACAACTTCCTAGTTGATCACGTGCTTAGATTCAACCATCTAAGTCCTCGACATAGCTTCTCAAGCTCCAACCTGCGTGCTTCCTGTGCACGGGCTGCACCTTACCATTAACACAAAATCCTACTCGTTCATCAGAACGATACAAACTCAAATTCTGTAGAAGGATGTGGGTGTCCTCAACAACTCTCTAGTTGGTCATGAGTCCAAATTATACCATTAAGTCACCCTAACACACTCATCTATCATTGATACACCAATTCACACAATTGGTCTCTCCAATTCAGAGCACTCAGCTCTACTCTAGTCCCCTGTCCAGTCTTACAAAAATCATAATAATTCAACCGTTTACTAGAATTGCCTCAAATTAGTTTTGTTGGAAAGGACTAGGTGTCCACTACAACTCACTACTGGATCATGATCCTCAAAATATGCCCCTAACAGGTCTCAATTTTCCAATCTTTACAGAGTATCAAAACTGGCTGGAAACAGCACAGTGCTTAATCACAAAATCACAGTAAATTGTACACTTGTCCAATTGACATACAATTTATGGTGGTGAAACTAGACATCATAACCAACATTATGCAAAAGACCTCATGTCAAAATTTCAATTATACAGTGAGTACTACCTACTGCAAGCTAGCACAGAAAACATCAAGTTTTCTAATTCAACATCAGATACTGGTTATAGATAGATTTTTCTCATGCCTCTAAAATCATCTAAGTAATTTACTGATTTTTGTACATAATAAAGATGCCTTCAGGAACATTAAAAATTTTAGATCAATATCATGCTTCAATAAATCACGAAAATTCCTACAATATCAGCCATCCTGTTATTCTTTTTCTGAGTCTGCCTTACGCCACATATCCATCTCACAATTTTATTAGCATATCAAATGATCATAGAAAAATCTGAAATAAATCACGAATGATTCTAACATCTATATGAACAAACCCTTTTAATTCATAGTCTAATTCATCATATTTTGCTCTCGGAAAAATCCACAAAATGGTACTCCGAACCAGTTTTTCCTAGTTCCATTCTGACTTCTACTTCTAACCTTTAGAAGAGCAATCCTATGCATTCTAGCACACATGCATGCAATAAAAATTAATTAAAAGAAAAAAATTTCAAGTTTAGAGAAACTTCCCACCCTTGGTTGCAGTAGTAGAAGGAATTTTCTTCAAGCTTCTTCTCTTGGAAATCTCCTTTTGATCCTTCTTCTTCACTTCCTTCTTCTTTCTCTCCTCCCTTTCTTCTCCTGCTGAAATTTCCAGAGCAAAAGGGAGAAATGAAGTGGGAAATGAGGGTGATGGGAGGGTATAGGCCGGATTTGACAGGGGGGGTAGGTTTAGGCTATAGGTGGTTTTGTAGACCAAAACCATGGCTTAAGCCCATTGGTATTGTGTTTGTTATGTTGGCTGCCCAACATAATCCTTAACGAGCTCCAACAAGTGTGAGACGCGTGTTTTAATGAGCGCACGCAAACTATATTCACTGTAGTACCATACCGTGTTATATTTGCATGTGCGTCGTGCCGAAAACTAGCGGTTATACTAGTATCGGTCCGTCTCGTTCTCGTGCATCTTTTGAATGCAACTCTCCCAAGAACCGTCCTGTAACCCTAAACATCCACCACGATATCAAAATCAAGCAAAACACTGCAATCGTGTTCACGCATACAATCAATATACATACATATATATACAAGCATAATACAATCTGGGGTGTTACAGTTTGATCTTGGATGATGGCTCATTTTGGCCCCGGGGATGAAGATCTTCCTCATCTCGAATGTACTTCTCACATTTTTACAGTAGCTCATAGAAATCTGGAGGAGGCATCTTGGCAAGAGAGGCTTTAGGGTTGTCATTGCAGACATTGCGGCGAAAGGCGGCATCTGCTACCACCGAGTTAAGGGCGGGGATGGACCTAGACTCAGCTGGGAATCAGCTGACGAAGTCCTTGAGTGGTTGCCCAGCCTTTTGCTTCAACACGAGTAAGGAGGCACTCATCTTCTCGGTCTTGCTATTGCTAATGAAGTAGGTGAGGAAGAGCTATTCAAATTGATCGAAGGAGGAGATAGACATTGGAGGGAGATGAGAGTATCACTCTTATGCTTATCCCTTCAAGGTGGCTGGGAAAGTTCTACATATGAGCACGTCGGAGGCTTGGTGGATCATGTAGTGCCCCGAATTTCTAATATGATATCTCAGAAATACGTGGTACAATTCCCAACATCAACCTCAATTGTAATAGTAAACATAGCCAAAAATACAGATAATTTTTTTCAACTTTTATTACATTAATTCTTTACAAAACACATGTAACACCCCGTACTCAACTCGTATGGTGGACCAGTCAACCACACCACACACACTTTTCCTTCTTTCCATTCCTTCCACGTCATCATCCACTTCCATTCTTTCTTTCTACTTCTCATTCTTATATACTACTATATATATACTATATATACCATACTAGTATATATATATATATACTCTCTAGAAATACGGGGTCTCACAACACAGCGGAAAACAAACACCTTGAATTACAAGTCTTTTTTTTACAACACATTCTTTTACAATTTTACATAAGCCATAACATCATTCTATCTCATGCATCCAAATCCCAAGCTATAGGCACCTACCTGTAAAATATGAGGCTAGAGATAACCCTAACTCCCAAAACTACAAGGTCAGCCATAACGGTGTGAGTGACATAAAATAAATGCAACATAAATAAAACATAAGACATAGAATCATAAATAACATGTATCAACAGCAAGAAATAAAAGAAATAAGAAATAACAATAAGTAAACATGAAAACATCAAGTGAAACTAGACTAAGTGTCAAGTGTAGAAAAACAGGAAACAACATGCATAAAACCAAGTCAAGAAAATACCAATGCTATATGCTGACTCCCTAATGCACACTTGTCAGATTCTATACATCCCACTCTACATAGGTCTGGTGCAAGCCCTTAACGTCCTCCATTTAATAGGGTTTAATCTCCCATTATGAAACTAATCCTACTACGATAACTACTATGAGATATAGATAAACTGTGAGTATTAGAACATGCCCCGATAATTTCGAAGGTCAATCTCTATCCACAGATAATTTCGGAGACTATTTCACTCACACCTAAAAATCTTCGAGAATACCCCATGCCGCACGCTATAGCGCCTCATCACACGAATACCCCATGAGTGTCGTCTGGACCCCGATAATTTCGGAGATCAATCCCACCACAGGTAATTCTGGAGACTATTTCACTTACACCTTGATAATTTCGGGGATTATCTCATACCGCAATTCATACTGAGGTCCATGACCCATGTTCTCATTTCATCATATCACCATCTAGTGCATGTCCTTATCTTTTCAAGTTAATTAATTAATTTCGAATCTCCTAGAGTTGGTGTACCCTACCGTACTTAACTCAACTGATCAATAACAAAGCAACAACTGGTCCAACCACAAAATCTCAACTCCCTGTATCTAGGGTCCCACACACCCTCTAGAGAATCACAAATTAACCATCAATACAATATAAATCTTTCATTTTAATCATTTCATTTCATTGTTAACCTACTCACAGTGAGAAATTCATTCATTTATATTGTTTGTATATGAATATATATATAGGAGATCCTCTTTATTGAAAAGAAGTTGTGCATAGGTGTATATGTAGAAATCCCTTTGCTGATAAGAAGTGTACATATACATGATATATGGAAATGGTCTTTAATTGAATGAAACATACGCAGATATGTGGAAGATGGTCTTTAAATGAAAAGAGGCATATGCAGAATAAATAGAAGATCCCTTTCACTGATTGAAACATATGAGTATATATATGATATATGTAGAAAACCCTTCTTTACTGATATGAAGTATATATGTATATAAATATCTGATATATAGAAAGAAAATCTTTTACACTGAATGAAGTATGTGCAGAACTATAGTAGAAGCCCTTTTATTGCAAAGAAGTATATGCAGGTTATGGAAAATGGTCTTTATTGAATTTAAGTATATGCAGATATATAGAAGAAGCACTTTATTGAATTGAAACATGTGCAGGTTATAGTAGATGTAGAAGAAATCCCTTTTACTGATATAAAGTGTATATATATATATATATATATATATATATATATGGAAAGCTTCGGTTGTGCACTCCTCTAGTGCACATGGCGTGTGCACTAGGCCTTCGGGCGTTCATATCGACGATCCGAACCGTTCACATTGATCTACACATCTAAATTAGTCTAAATATGTAAAATCAAATCATTTGAAGTTCATTTGCCCATCCATCATGTGACTATGAAAAACAATGATTTTCAACCATACAATTTTGTAACACTTCAATGGATGGCTAAATGAATTTCAAATGATTTGATTTTACATATTTATACTAATTTAGATGTGTAGATCAAAGTGAACGGTTCGGATCATCGATATGAACGCCCGAAGGCCTAGTGCACACGCCGTGTGCACTAGAGGTAATGCACAACCGAAGCTTTCCCTATATATATATATATATATATATATATATATATATATATATATATATATATATATATATATATATATATAGGCAAATGCGCTATTGAAAATAGGTTTGTTTTCACGGGTTGGAAAACAGCGATCTGAGCCATTGGATCACTCTTGATCGTGATCAGCGGCTCAGATCGCCTCCGCCCATCACCCAATATCACTTAAGTGGCGGAGGGTTATTTTGGGAATTTCGTCGCAAATAACTCTTCGCTTGATTCGCTCTGAAAAAATGAATATAACCTAGGCCGTTGTTGGGAACAACGGCCTAAGTTATAAAAAATTGAATCATAGGCCGTTGTTCGGCCTTGTTCTCAATTTTTATAATCTACGCCTTTGTTCCCAACAACGGCCTAGGCTATAAAATTTCTATAAAATTTCTATAAAATTTATAGCCTAGGCCGTTGTTGGGAACAACGGCCTAGGTTATAAAAATTGGGAACAAGGCCGTTGTTCCAAACAACGGCCTATAATTCAATTTTTTATAACCTAGGCCATTGTTCCCAACAACGGCCTAGGTTATACTCATTTTTTTAGAATTCGTTAGGCGAAGAGTTATTTTGGATGAAATTCCCAAAATAATCCTCCGCCACTTTGTGAGAACGGGTGATGGGCGGCTCAGATCTGAGCCGTTGATCACGATCAAGAGCGATCCAACGGCTCATATCGCTGTTTTCCAACCCTTGAAAACTAGACCCATTTTCAATGGAGCATTTGCCATATATATATATATATATATATATATTAAGAAAAGCCCTATATATATACTATTATTAAGCAAAGTCCTATTTTGGCGGTTTTTTTACTATAAATGCCCTCATAAACATAAAGAGCTAAAAAATAATGTAGGGTTAATTCTGTCAAATTTTACCCCTGAAACCTACACAAACAGAGGTCACAAGCATAATTTTACTCAAATTAAACTCTCTCTCTCTCAAAAAAACATCCCCCCTCCCGTCGATTCCTCTCCCTCTCTCTCAAAATCCCCACTGCCTCTCGCTCTCTCCTCTTCCCCTCATCGATTCCTCTTACTCCCGCTCCGTCCTCGAACCCTCCTCCCTTGCATAGCGTAACCGCCGTGACCCCCCTCCCCCTCCCCCCAACTTCGCCAACATAAGCTCCGCCCTCCAGGTCTCCTCCCTCACGTCGCATGACCACCGCGACCCCCTCCCCCAACTTTGCCAACCGCTGCTCCGTCGTCGAACTCTTCTCCCTCACATCATGTGACCAACGCGACCCCCCTGACTTTGCCAACAATCTCTCCGTCGGCAAGCGCGTCCGCCGATGCGTCCAATCGAAGCTCCAATGGTGTAAACCTTGGGCTGAGCAGCCGAAATCCGTTCAAATTGACGAAGTTACGGATGATTCTGAAGAGAAGGAAAAGGTATGATTTGATTTGAGGTTTTCTGATGTAATTTGGTATAGTTTTGATCAAATTTGCAGCTTAGGGTTTGTAATTGCGGTAATGTAGTTTGGAATTGGATTAATTCCGAGCGTATTGATGAAAAGATGTTCTTTATTTTTGTTTGGAGAATTAGGGTTTGGAATCGTCGAAATCGAAGGTGTTGGTGGATGAGGTTGGAGTTGAAGAGGTTGTAGTGATTGAGGAGAAGAAGGTATGGCTTGGTCTGAAGTTTCTTTATGTAATTCGTTTGATTTAGGTCAAATTTGTTACTTAGGGTTTGTAGTTGAAGTAATGTAGTTTGAAACTTGATTAATTTTAATTGAATTGACGAAAAGATTTTTTTTTTTTTTGGCTATAGGTTTTTGAATTGAATCGAAGGTGTTGGCGGATGAGGCCCGAGCTGAATAGACGAAGGTTATAGTAATCAAGGAGGGGAATGAGGAGGGACAGGGGGTTGAGGATGAAAGCAAGAAGAATGGGAAGAGGAGGAAATATCAGCATAGAACTCCAAGAAAGGTATAACTTGATCGTGATTTTCTCTTTACTTTGGGATTTATTTCACTTTAAGCAAAGTAAATTCAAGTGGTCTAAATTTAGTAGGGTGCAGGTTGTGGTTAATTAGCTAGAAGGTGATGATTTCACATTCCTTTTTGGAGGATGGGTTATGATTAGTTTGGATAGATTTCTATATGACCAAGTGGTTTTTTAGGTTAAGGAAACATTTTACATTTGCATTGATTTCAGACTCCTGATGTGTTATTATATATCTTTCTTTGGTTTCAACTTAACAATATATTTGGGTCTATTTGGGAATAGAGTTAAGTTTGTTTGGAACGAAGTTAAGTTAGAATCATCGAAGTTTCTAGAGTTCTCTCTCAAAAATCACTTTTCTTAACTTTTTAGGCCCTGTTAGAGAACAAAGTTTAGATAAGCAAAGTCATCTTAACTTTGGAGGTACAAATGCATGCTAACTTTGATAGTCATATCCTTACCTCCATTATAAATTTATTTTGTCATGCATGTATCCATACCTCCATTATAAATTTATACATTATTATAAATTTATCAATAATTTGTGTCATCCATTACAGCTTCTTAAGGATGTATCTTACAGACTTAACATACTGCATCATCACTGTGCTCTACTTGATGGCTATCATTGTTCTTTCTGTTCTCAAATACTTGCATGTTCAATGTTATCAAATCCTGAAATTTTTTGAAAGAGATTGGCATGTAGCAGTTAGCATGAGTGCATGACTTCCAGAATTTCTTATAAACCTGCAGTTTGATTGTGACTAATCACATTCGTTGCATGTTCACCAGATGTATTATGTATTGAGATAAAACAGATGACATTCTTTGCACATGCTATATAGCCTTTGAGTCGTTTTAAGCATACTAGAATTTTGATCAAGATTGTTGTGCTAATTGTACTATCCTCTTTTTGATACAGGTATGTGCTTAGTGATAAAAAAGATACGGCTAAAAGGGTGCGGACTTTTTTTCCCAGTTAGCATTACCTTCTGATATTAATTTTTGATGCCTTGCAGTTGTAGAGATTTTAAGATGGTGAGTTATTACAAATAGTCACCCACTTCCATAGGCTATTTAGTATACATGTTTTTTGTACGCGTGCATCGCACGTGCATTATGCTAGTATATATATATATATATATATATATATATATATATATATATATATATATATATATATATATATATATATATATGTATGTATGTATGTATCTGATACATAGAAAGAATTACTGAAGTGAAGTATATATATGTATATATATATATAATATAGAAAGAAGTATTTGTGTACATATATGTATGATATATATATATATAATCCCCTCCTCACTGAGTTGAAGTATATATATATATGCAGGATATATGAAGGTGAACTTTATTGAATTGAAAGTATATGCAGGTTAAACATATGCAGGTATAGAAGTTGAACTATATGCAAGAGATAGAAATTGAACTATAAGTAGGATATAGAAATCTCTCTTTACTGAGTTGAAGTATATGGGTATATATATGTGATATATAGAAATCTCTCGTTACTGAAGTGAAACACACACAGACTAAATTTGAGCATATACAGAAAGCATAGGAGATTTAGAAAAACTCCTTTCACTGATACGTGCATATATATCCGATACATAGAAGGAAATCCTTTTTATTGATATAAAGTATAAGTATATATATCTGATATATAGAAAGAAACTCTCACTGATGCAGATATAGAAGATGGACTTTTGAAAAGAAGCATAAGTGTAGGTTATAGAAGATGTAGAAAAGAGAAATCCCTTCAACTGATATGTAGTATATGCATAATGTAAAAGATGCCCTCAATGCATACAGAAAGAGACTACCAAACACAATACTTACGACTACTATTAAACAAGATACTTGATGTATATGTGAAGGTGAATTTGTTCATGTGTGCACATGCACAGTAGTGCAGCAGCAATCTGCAGCAATCTGTAGTTTAAAAAAAAATACTGATACTTACAAATCGGTAGGGAGCTAATTTACGATTGATAAAGTAAAATTAGGGCTTTTAAAGCATCAGTTTAAGCATTGAAATTCATCAAATATGAGTAGTCTAATGTTCCAAAACCATCTCAGTATCAAACACTTGAAATCCAATCAAAACTTCGTCAAATTTCACAAAAATCTTCAAAAACAGTATATAGGAATAATAATGTGTATATGTGTGTATTTGTGCATCAGTAAACTTCAAGAACCCATTGGATATATGTAGTATTAAGTTCAAAACCATCTCAATACACGAACAACTCATATTAGATCAAGATTTCACCAAAACACAAAAACTCAAATTTGGTCAGCATACAAATCTGACCCAAACAAAAACCCCCTTTTTGACACATCAAAGTTGATTTCTTTTTATTCAAGAATCCTTCCACCACATCTCAAACATATCTACAACTGGTTAGATTAATTGTCCATGGTTATATGTAAGTATAACATGTAAATAATCAAGTTCCATCCATCAAAACATCATGAGTATAGTCTATGTCTATATACACAGTAAGGTTGAGTTTTGTTCAATGTATTATGCAATAACCAACATACCATTCATCTTATGCAAACAAATCAGCAAGATTATAAATCAAAACAACACACCCATGATTTCTATTAGGTTCTTTAACAATCACAAGTCATCAAATTAGGGTTTTAATCATCAATAGTATAGTTTCATCAAAAAATTCTCCTTTTAGTTCTTCTACTCATTAAAATTTCATATTATCATCATACAATCCCTAATCATGCTTTCTAATACACAACCATCACATACAACATGCTTAGAACAATAAGAAAACAAACATATGTCACTCACCTTATTGAAGAATCAACCGAAAAAAATAAAGAGAATAAGAAAATCCTTCCATTCGCAAGAAAACAAAAATCCTAGCTTTAAAACTTCAAGAATAATAAGAAATATCTTTGTGTTGTGCAGCAAAGAGACGGCTGCACCCCACCTTAAATAGGCCGGGATTCCAAGAAATTAGGGTTTTGAATAGATTTGCTAAATATCTCTTTTAAATATACCTTTACATATATAAATCCTTATACTTGAAAATTGAATAAAACCAACTTAATTGAGTTTTAAAAATAAAAAAACAGCCCCTTTTGTATCAGCCAGCACAGTTTGAAAACCCAGAAAAATAAAATTGCATTTTTGCCCCTCTAAGTGACAAATTTGCAAAAAGACCCTTCTTTATCAAAACTAGCAAAATAACCAAATTTATTAAAAAAAAGTAAAATTTTTACCTCTGAGTTGACTAGGCATAACGTTCAGCCCAAAAATCCAAAAATTTGGAGGTTTTACTCCAAGTGGTAATTTTGCACAAAAGTCCTTCTTTTCGTAATATTTGCAAATATGTTCAATAATTATCAGAAAAATCCAGAAAATTCACAAATAATATCTAAAAATTAATGATGATTTTTTCCAAAATAATTTTTGACTTTGAACTTCCCAAGAAAATATTTGCACGTGTAAAAAGATAAATTTTCAGAAAAATATTTATTAAATCACCAAAAATCATTTTAATTCATTTATTAATCTTAAAAGCATTATTTTAAAAAATCTGGGGTATTACAGATCATCATGAGAATTTTGAAACTGTCGATGTGATATGCCTGGTTGGGTTCACCCTCCTATGACTCGATGGTTGGAGGCTTGAAGTTCTCAGGGGCATGGGCTTCAAGGATGGCTCGATACTATTTCTCAATGTCCAAGAGAATCTAACTCTATAAAAAGAGTATAGATTTCAATTGGAAAAGGTTACAAAACTTTTGATTCAATTCTTTTGCTTTTGAGAAGAAAAAGAACAAGTTTAAAAAGCATATACTTTCTTTAAGACTTTGTTCTCTGATTTTCAGTCTTCTATAACATTGAATTCGTTCTAGACTGAAATCAGAAGTTCCTATAGCCAATATACAAAAAGCACTTTCACATACAAGGCTTTAGGTTGTTGTAAATCTCTTTTTATTGTTGTTTCACTCTTGGGTTGTAAGAGGGTCCTCTCGGTTGGAGAGTAGGACTTTTGGTTTAGAGTCAGTTTCACTCTAGGGTGTAGAGTGGGTTTTTGCTCTCTCTAGTGGTGAGAGAGGTCTATGGATTTGACATAGTTTTTGTCAAAGGCCGTAGAGTATTCTTATATTTTTTTCAAGAATAGTAGAAAATCTCAAGTGGTTTGCCTGGAGACTAGATGTAGGTCGAGAGGACCAAACCAGGATACATCGTGGTGTTTGCTGTGTTGACTCTCTGTGGTTGTATTCTCTCAACTTGCATTTTTAATTTCTCTGAGTTTCTTGTGTAAATCGAGTCTGGTCAATCGACTACTTTACTCTCTAAGTCGACTTAACAGACTTGTAATTCTTCAGTTAAATTACTCTTCTTATCTGACGCTTTAGTCGATTGCATTCTATTTTCAGTCGACTTAACAGTACGAAAAGTTTAATTTATTGATTAATTTTTATACAACACTATTCACCCCCTCCCCCTCTAGTATTATTTGCCTTGCATACAGGATCCAACACTTGGTATCAGAGCCTGATTGAGTGCAATGGCATCTACTTCAAATGCAAGTCAATACCATGAAGGCCAATCCACACAAAGGCCACTTCTAATTGATGGAACAAACTACAACTATTGGAAGTGTAGAATGAAGATCAATCTATAGTCCATCAACTATGAGATTTGGAACATGACCGAGATAGAATATACCGTACCTACAATTCCCTATGCACAATGGAACGATGACATGAAGAGCAACACCATGAACAATGCAAAGGCGATGAATGCTCTCTTTTGTGCACTTACCAAAGAGGAGTTCAATCGTGTGTCAAACGCAACAACGGCTTATCAAATTTGGCACACTCTTGAGGTAACACATGAAGGTACAAATAAGGTTAAAGAATCTAAAATCTCTATTCTTATTCACAGGATCGAGATGTTCCGTATGAAGGAGAATGAAAATGTGTCAGACATGATAACAAGGTCCGTGGACATCACAAACTCTCTTGTGGCTTTTGGAAAGACATTCGCAAGCAAAGATGGTGAGGAAGGTCCTGCGTGCCCTAACCTCCGAATGGGAGAAGAAAACTAATGGCATACAAAGTACAACTAGAAGAATGCAAGAAGGATCTAAAACCTTAACAAGCCAAGAAGAAGACTCTTGCTTTCAAGGCCATGTCTGATTCAGTAGATGAAGAAGAAGATGAAGAAGAAATAGCCATGTTCACTAGAAAATTCAAAAAATTTCTTCGAAAGGGTAAATTCAATTCTAAGTTTAAAGATACTAATGAACTCCCCACTTGTTTCAAGTGTAACAAGATAGGTCACATGAAGAAGGACTGTTCGTTAGAAAATGCAAAATCAAAAGGGAAAGTTCCTGACTTCAAGAAAGACAAGTACACAAAGAATAAGTACATGTAGAACATGAAGGCATATTAAGCAACTTGGGATGATAGTGACTCATCATCTGAAGAAGAGAATGAAGAATCAAATGAAGTCGCAAATGTGAGCTTCATGGTTACTTAAAATGAAGTACCTAAAAGAGAAAGATATGGATACTTGACAGCGGATGCTCTAAGCACATGACTGGCCATGCAAACTTACTTTCTTCCATACAAGAGATAGATGGAGGAACTGTTACATTTGGTGACAATAACAAAGGAAAAGTCATCGGGATAGGCATGGTTGGTAAGAACACTACCCCTACTATTGAAGAGGTATTTCTAGTTAGTGGTTTAAAGCATAATTTGTTGAGTATTAGTCAACTTTGTGATAAGGGTTATAAAATAGTCTTTGAAATAGATGCATGCTTAATCTATGATTCATCAATGAAAAATGTAATCTTTCAAGGTTTTAGAAAAAATAATATATATGAATTATGTTTAAAAACAAATGAGTTTTCAAATGATTTTTGTTCAGTTGCTTCTAACAATGACTCTTGACTTTGGCATAAGAGATTTGGCCATGTAAATGTGAAAAACATTACTAAATTATCTAAGAATAACCTAGTTAAAGGTCTGCCAAAATTACCTTTTAAGAAAGATAAGATGTGTGATCCATGTCAACTAGGAAAACAACTAAAATCTACTTTTAAGACAAAAGAAATGATTTCTACTAGTAGGCCTCTCGAATTAATCCATATGAATTTATTTAGTCCTACTATAGTCGCTTCTTTAAATAAAAGTAGATATGTATTTGTTTTAGTATATGATTTTTCAAGATTTACATGGGTATTCCTTTTAAAACATAAAAATGAAGCATTTGAAGAATTTGCAAATTTTTGCAAATGAATTCAAAATAAAAAATCTCTAACCATAGTCACTATTAGAAGTGATCAAGGTGGAGAATTTGAAAATGAAACGTTTTCATAATATTGCAACAAAAATGGTATAACATATTCATTTGCATTTTCTAGAGCTTCACCAGAAAATGGAGCGGTCGAAAGAAAGAATAGGACATTGCAAGAATGTACATGTACTATGTTTGTTGAAAGTAATTTGCCTAAATACTTTTGGGCTAAAGCTGTTTCTACAGCATGCTATGTTTTAAATAGAATATTGATTAGGCCAAAGCTTAAGAAAACTTGTGATGAACTTTTTTATGAACGAATTCCTAAAGTATCATATTTTAAAGTATTTGGTTGTAAGTGTTTCATACTAAGCACAAAAGATAATCTAGATAAATTTGATGTTAGATCTAATGAAGGTATCTTTATTGGATACTTAAATAGGAGTAAGGCATATAGAATTTTCAATAAGTCAACTTTGACTATTGAAGAATTTATGCATGTTTCATTTGATGAATCTTTACCTTCATCTAATGTTGTTGAAGATGATGAAATTCAATCATCACCACTAGATAACGTTATTAAATCACTAGAGCAAACTACCCTAGACAAGTTGACTGATAGGATTCCTAAGTCGACTGATGTGAACCAGTCGGCTGATGGACTTGTTAAGTCAACTGATCATGTTGTGATAACTCAAACTTTACCAAAGTCATTTGTTGAAGTTCATTGGTGACATTTCATATGGTATTCAAACAAGATCTCATTTTAATATAATTTCTCATACTGCTTTCTTGTCGGATTTTGAACCGAAAAATATACAAGAAGCATGTGAGAATGAATTTTGGTTGAATGCCATGCAACATGAACTAACCAATTTATAAGAAATGATGTATGAGATTTAATTCCACGATCTCCTGATCATACTATAATTGGTACCAAATGAGTATTTAAAATAAGTTAGATGAATCAGGACAAGTCGTTAGGCACAAGGCTAGATTAGTTGCTCAAGGATATAATCAAGAAGAAGGAAATGATTTTGATGAAACATATGTTTCTGTTGCTAGACAAGAAACAATTAGGATTTTATTAACTTTTGCGTATTTTATGAATTTCACACTCTACTAAATGGATGTTAAAAGTACTTTTTTGAATGGTTTTATCAAGAAAGATGTTTATGTCAAGCAACCATCCGGTTTCGAACATGAACAATTCCCAAACCATGTTTTTAAATTGAAAAATGGCTTTGTCTTAAACAAGTACCGCGTGCTTGGTATGATCCCTTAAAAACTTTTCTCTCAGAAACTGGTTTTGAAATTGGTAAAGTAGATACTACCTTGTTTATTAGGAAAATAAAGACCGATATTTAAATCAAACAAATATATGTAGATGACATAATTTTTGGATCTATTAATAGTAATCTATGTCAAGAGTTTGCTAATACCATGAAAAATGAGTTTGAGATGAGTCACATAGGTGAACTCAATTATTTCCTTGGACTACAAATAAAACAGTCTCAAAATGGCATATTTATTAATCAAGAAAAATATGCTAAAGAATTACTCAAACGATTTGGCATCGATAGCACTAGTAGTAAGAACACACCTATGGCTACTACTATTACACTTGACAAAGGTGAATAAGGTAAGAGTGTCGATCAAAAGCTTTATCGAGGTATGATTGGCTAACTCTTATATATAACTGCTAGTCGACCAGATATTATATTTAGCGTATGTTTGTGTACTAGATATCAGTCAAATCCAAAAGAATCTCATTTAAAAGCAGTGAAACGTATTTTAAGATACATTAAAGGCGCATCTGAATATAGTTTGTTTTATCCATGCACCAATAACTTTCAGCTTTTTTCGTATAGTGACGCTGGTTTTGCTGGTAGTAAAACTGATCGTAAAAGTACTAGTGGAACTTGTCACTTTTTGGGACATTCACTAGTATCTTGGTGCAGTAAAAAACAAAATTCGGTATCCCTATCGACTACAGAAGCTGAATATATTACTGCAAGTTTGGCTTGTGCACAAATTTTATGGATGAAACAAACTTTATTGGATTATGGTATTTCTTTCTCAAGACACGCTATAATGTGTGATAATACCAGTACTATTAATTTATCTAAAATACTAGTTCAATATTCACGTACGAAACATATTAATATTCGACATCATTTTCTACGTGATCATGTGTTAAAGGGAGATATCATATTGGATTTTATTTCTACTGATAAATAAGTAGCAGATATTTTTACCAAACCTCTTAAAGAAGACACTTTTATCAACTTTAGAAGAGAACTATGCATTTGCTCATTTCATGATATTTCTTGAATTTTTTTTATGTTTAAGTCGACTTATAATTGATTTCCAATCAACTTATATAGTATTTTCGTTGTCTATATTTCTGACTGAATTTTGTGTTTTGACCAGTCAACTGTCTTCAAAACGCAGTCGACTGACAGTAGCTTTACTTACTTTTTTTGGCTTTATTTGCTCTCGACTTAGTCGACTGATATAAAACCCAGTCGACTGTCGCCACATTAGATTGACTTTCTGACTCTGAATCATCAAGTATCCATGTTTTCTATTTATGCAATGTTGGTTTTTTATCTATGGTTTGTCTTTCCTCCTTATTTTTTGTTGATGACAAAGGGGGAGAAATATTGTATTTTTGTGCATGTGAATGTTTGTGCATGTTATGTTATGTTGTTTCATTTCAAACTTTTTTTTGTGCATATTGTGCATATTCTACTTTATTCAGGGGGAGCTTGCAACAATTGTATATCTTTTCAAATTTTGTGTGAGTATCATGATTTGTAAATTTAAATATCTATATTATTTTAAGTTATTGTGTTGTCATCATCAAAAAGGGGGAGAACGTAGATTCTTGATTTTGATGACTACAACATAATACACAATTGTTCTATATTACATATCTTTTGCAGTGTGTATCAAAAGTGTTCAAGGTCAATACTATGATGAAGCGTTCAAAGCCAATACAATGTGATGAAGATTTCAAAAGTATTTGCTCAAGCCACAAAGGCAAGATCAAGCCACAAAGACCCAAGTTCAAGTTCAAGACTTTCAAGAGCTTTCAATTCAAGACTTTCAAGTGCTTCAAGTGATTAGCTACATTGAACAAATGTCTTGTAATATTGTTTGTATTATTTGTGAGTCTTAGAATCTTGTAAAAGTCTTGTCACACACACACTCACACATTCCCTACATAAAGAAAATGTTTTACAAAATCAAAATGTCAAAATAAAGCTTGTTTAAGTTCAGTTGATTGAGTACCAGTCGACTTACTCTTGGAAGCAGTCGACTATTAGAGTACGAAATTGACTGAACTCACTCAAGCTCTAACCAATCGACGCATATGGCAACCCAGTCGACTGTTCAAGCAGTTTTTGACAGTTTTCTGAATTTAAAACTTGTTTTTCAAATTCAAACTTTTACTGCCGTTGTATGGCATATGGGATACTATTTCTCAACGTCCAAAAGAATCTAACTCTATAAAAAGAGTATAGATTTCAATTGGAAAAGGTTACAAAACTTTTGATTCAAGTCTTTTGCTTTTGAGAAGAAAAAGAACAAGTTTAAAAAGCGTATACTTTCTTTAAGACTTGGTTCTCTGATTTTCAGTCTTGTATAACATTGAATTCGTTCTAGACTGAAGTCAGAAGTCGACCTATAGCCAATATACAAAAAGCACTTTCACATACAAGGCTTTAGGTTGTTGTAAATCTCTTTTTGTTGTTGTTTCACTCTCGGGTTGTGAGATTGGTCCTCTCGGTTGGAGAGTAAGACTCTTGGTTTAGAGTCGGTTTCACTCTAGGATGTAGAGTGGGTTTTTGCTCTCTCTAGTGGCGAGAGAGGTCTACGGATTTGACATATTTGTTGTCAAAGGCCGTAGAGTATTCTTGTATTTTTTTCAAGAATAGTGAAAAATCTCAAGTAAGTTGCTTGGGGACTGGATATAGGTCGGGATGACTGAACCAGGACACATCGTGGTGTTTGTTATGTTGACTCTCTGTGGTTGTATTCTCTCAACTTGCATTTTTAATTTCTCTGAGTTTCTTGTGTAAATCGAGTCTGGTCAATCGACTACTTCACTCTCTAAGGTGACTTAACAGACTTGTAACTCTTAAATTACTCTTCTTATCTGACGCTTCAGTCGACTGCCTTCTATTTTCAGTCGACATAACAGTGCAAAAAGTTCAATTTATTGATTATTTTTTTTACAACACTATTCACCTCCCTAGTGTTATTTACCTTACATACAAGATCCAACATAGATAAGGGATTGGATGGGGCTATATCCTCTGCCTCAGTGACCATCCTCTTCACCAATCCAGGCAAGGCGGTCTTCCATCTCTCGGAGGCGACGAATGACCTCCTTTTCTTGCACCTCGGATCGAGTTGACCCGCAAGACTCTTTTTCTTTCTCAATTCTAGGGTGGTGATCGCTTGTTTGGTGGCCCCTGCTTGGAGCACCTTGTGGGGCCTTAAGGACTTGGTCAGTGACCTCCTGAAACTCAGCATTGGTCACTGGCACTTCCGCTTCTGTACAGGGTTCTCACCGACTGACTGGAGTCCGACTCCTCTTGCTTCTTCGACCCGTGGCAAAGGAGTACGCCAAGAATTCTGTCACAATTGAGAATGAATTCTTTGGCTCCTTTGGTGTTCTGAGGCGGGAACATCACTTGGAGGGCACATTTCATCTAGGCGATGGTGGAGGTCCATTTCTTGTTGTCGGGAGTTGACAACGTCATAGAGGTCTGGTTGAGCAGGAGGAATCGCGGAGGGGATCGAGGTGTGAACCAATACACGGTTCTCGACAGGACGAGTTATAGGGCGAGGCTCAGAGTGACAGTGTTGGGAGTCCGCAGACGCAACCCTACCAAGAAGAGTTGAAAACGGTGGATGAGGAGGCTGCAACGATAAGGGAGGAGGAGAATCCTCCTAGCAGCGGGCGACAACTGCTGCCTTGGCCTTTCTTGCTGGAGGCATGGCAGAAAATAGTTTTTTGCCGGCGAGATCTGGTCGGAGAGGAAGATCTGTAGCTTCTCACAAACAACGCCGTTCTATTGCTGCTTTTTTTGGTGTGGAAGCAATCATATGAGTTCTTATTTTGAGGGAGAACTTATAATCTAAACCATCGATCAGATCTAAAGTTGGATGGCTGAAGAGTCCTTAATATGAATCTGAGAGGTTGAGAACATCTGAACCTGGGTCTGGATGGCTGAAAATGTGGCGAAGGTGCACAAAGTCTAAACACCGGGGTTGGCCCCGACAAAAGACCCTCTGACACTCAAGTCAGTAACTCAGAAAGAATATTAGAATTTTAGTGGTAAAATATTGAGTACATTTAACTGATTGAGGAGGAAGAGTATTAATAGACTAGGAGTTAGTTGTAGAAGATAAATCTGGAAATGTACATTTTAGGATTTGATTGAATATTCTCATGGCGAAAGATAAAATCAATTAATAATCATGTTTTAGATAGCAGATTTGACCGACTGACATAATTAGCAGGAATTTTTTTTACTTAGGCTGCAAGTTAGCTATAATTGTTGACCTGGTTGAGTTGATAGGATTGGAGGTGCCCTATATTCTTCTTGTAAGCCTGTAGTTGCTGTAAAATTGTTGTTATGCCATTGAGAATATTTGAAATGCGCACCGAGATTTAGTAGCTCCGATTTTACTCATATCCAGAGGAATAATCAACTCTGTTAAAGAAAGAAAGAAAAACCATATTATTCAATGAGGTACTTGCAAAACTAATACGCATTGAATAAGTAAATTAGCGCATGGTTGTGATAAGTATTCGATAAAGGAAAGAGGAAAAAAATTGAAATAGAAAAGAAAAGAAGAAGAAGACCGCATCATAATTATTTGACTCAATGATTAGATAGAAGGAGATTGAGCCGCATAAGAATTATTTGAGATCTTTGAATGCAGGGTCATTTTGCTAACATATATCTAGATTGCTTGACGCTCATTTTTAAGGAGGTCTACCCTACAATATAATGCCTCTTAGATCATTCACAGTCGTGATAGTTAGAAAATGTATAAATGTATATTTTATATATAGCATTTTGACAGTTTGACGTAGTCTTCGAATGATATTTTATAGCAATTCAATAATAATAATAAAAATCAGACGGAACTTGACTTCGCGTCCCACGATTTTAAAAAATTTTTATGATATTTTATTAATTAAAAATATTTTTTAAGTAATTAAGAAAAAAGGTGGGCCTTCCTTGAACGCAACTCCTCTTTGCGTCCAAGAAGGTCCAGATTGCTATATGTTTTTAAATTCCATTTTTTAAAACAAACTACGTCGGACGGAGCTTCACTTTCCGTCTGACGAATTTAAAAAATATTTTTTTCCGTCAGACACAAATTGAAGTTGCTTCTCTTATATTATGCATTTTGCTATATCTTGTGCCATTTATAGTAATGTACTGTTGCTTTTCATGCAAAAAATGCATAAATAGTAAATGACTGCAGCTCGTCGTTCGCTATAAAATGCATTTTTTTACATAAATAGCACACGACTTTGGATGTTCTTACTCTTTTAGATTATTCGTCATCAATTACATCATCATAATTTAACCCTTTAGCCACCGAATAGGGCCATTCTCGACCACAAGGCCGGCTTGATAAATGATTTGACATAATTGTACACCCCATTGTTAACCGCATGAGTACTCTTTTCTTTGACCCTAAATTTCTTGTCTTACTGCCAAGTGACAAATTAGCATTCTCTAACTCTTGCAGATGAGAAAATTTTTCTTAAATAAGAGAAAAGAGATGAACAAAAAAACTGATATGTTCTTTATTTATTACTAGGCTTACTCGTGGGCACGTACCTACGGTACGTCTTTTAAACGATGCAATATATGAAAAACATTGTAAACAGTAAAATATGTGCAATCATATTTGACTAATAAATCATATAGGTCAACATTTATATGCAATATCATCGGCTTAGTGACTACTTGGTAAATTATAAAAAATAATTAGAATGTCGTTAAATAATTACATACTAAAACAATTATGGGTGGTTTGGTTAGTTGTAAAGAAAATGAAGAGAGGGAAAAAACACTGTGGCGAAAGCAATTCCGTGGATTTGATTTCTTTTTGACTGGTAAAAGGTAGTATTATTCTACCTCACAGAAAATATATATATAGATAAGTAAAGTTTTAACAAGAGTTACAAAAAACCAGATGGGGGAAATTGGTGACCACCGAGCTCTGTGTGTGCATCTGAGCTTGAGATAGCATTCCATTGAGTCGTAGAGAGGGCATTGGACATCTGTCGTACTCCTCAACTAGCCTCAAGAGCATGATCTCATCCCCCGGACACACAACACAGCTAGCCCTAATACAAAATTCCAATCCTCCATAGGGTAACAGAACAAAAGAGAGGTTTAAAAATTACAAGATCGAGGACAAACAAGGTCCCAAAAAAGAACTAACTAATGGATCATCCTTGGGAGTTCCTTGCACTGCGCTGTGAGAAGGTGCCTCCTGGTCTCATCAGATCACTATCTCCGGAAGCCAAAAGCTCTTGAAGAATCCTTGCCTTCTTCTTTGACTCGTCGCTGGCATCTAACCAATGAGAGAACCAAAATTTCGTATTAGTAATAAGTTTGTCCACAGTAATAAACTTGTTGTTAAAAGTAGTATAATTTCGAGCAAGCCATATGCTCCAACATGCAACAAGTGTAACCAAATGCCAAGAGTGTGTGAACTTGTACTTGTGGAAGTCAAAACACCAGTGTGTGAAACAGTCAGCAATGGATGAGGGTAGATGAGGGATGTTGAAGCGGTGTGTGAAGTATTGCCAAGTTTGAACAGCTATGGGGCATTAAAAGAAGGTGTGGAAGGTGGTTTCCATCGGGTATGCACAAGTTGTGCATGACAGATTACCATCCCATCCTTTGGAGTGAAGTCTCTCTTTGGAGTTGAGTATCTCCCAACTCAGCATCCAAATAAAAATCTTGCATTGGAGCGGTGCTAGGTTCTCCCAACAAGCACGGTAGAATGGAGAGAGAAGGCCTGAAATGCTGTAGAACTCATATGCCGATTTCATAGTGAAGCTCCCTGTGCTAGAATGCCTCCAATGTGCAATGTTAGGGGAAGTTGAAGGTTGAACATTGGATAGAAGTTGCAGAAGTTGGCTTTTTTCAAGGCGAATTGTGGTGGAAGAGGAAGTGTGAAGGCTTGGTCTCCATGTCCATCTGCCATGATTCGTGATACCTTGAGAATGCAAAGAGGCATCTTTGTTCCAAGCTGCCTTAAATAGAGCAGGGAACAAAGTGGCAATGTTGCTACCTCCAATCCATTTGGAGGTCCAGAACTTAAGCAGCTGCCCATCTCCTAGTTGCTAGGAGATTCCTTGCTCAAATTGCTCTTTAAGCTTGTAGACATTCTTTCAAAAGTCAGAAGCTTGGGATTTGCAGATGAAGGAATTGGCTGCTCAATTGAAGTATAGGGATTTAAGAATTTGGGTGCTAAGGGATTCCTCAGATAAAATTTTCCACCACCATTTCATCAGTAGGGCATTGTTGAATTGGCTGAGGTTTAAGATCCCTAGGCCTCCTTGCTTTTTGGGCTGACAGATACGCTTCTAGTTTGTGCAAGAGGTGTCGGAAGCCTTAGTGTCTCTGCCTACCCTGTAGCGCCCCAAATTTCTAATATAATATCTTAGAAAATACGTGGCACAATTTTCAGCATCAACTTAAAATGTAATATTAAACAAAATCAACACCAATAAAATTTTCAACTTTCATTTCAATAATCATTTTTATATCACAGCGGAATACAATACACCTTAATCATAATTCTCTTTTCTTTACAACACTTTCTTTTACAATTACATAAGTCATTACATCACTTGAACTCAAGCATCCAAATCCGAGCAATAAGAAATCACCTGTAAAATATGAGGCTAGAGATAACCCTAACCCCCAAAACTAAAGGGGTCAGCCATAAAGGTGTGAGTGACATAAAAACAAACAACATAAGTTAAGGATAGATTCATAAACAACATGTAGTAAAGAAGAATACATAAAATGTGATGTAGCAAGGAAACATGAAACATCAAGTGAAACTAACTAAGTGTCAAGTGTAGAAAACAGGAAACCACATGCATGAAACCAAGTCAAAAAAACACAAATCTATATGCTGACTCTCTAATGCATACTTGTCGGAGTCTATGCATCTCACTCTACATAGGTCCGGTGCAAGCCCTTAACGTCTCCACATTATAGGGTTTAATCCCCCGCTATGCAACTAATCCTAACACGATGACTACTAAGAGATAAAGATAAACTGTGAGTATTAGCCCATGCCCCGATAATTCCGGAGGTCAATCTCTATCTACAGATAATTCCGGAGACTATTTCACTCACACCTGGGAATCTTCGAGAATACCCCACACCGCAAGCAATGGCACATCATCACACGAATACCACATGTGCGTCGCCTCGACCCCGATAATTCCGGAGATCAATCCCACACCACAGGTAATTCCGGAGACTATTTCACTCACACCTGAATAATTTCGGGGATTATCTCACACCGCAAGCCATACTGAGGTCCATAACCTATGTTCTTGTTCATCATATCACCACTAGTGCCTATCCTTATCATTTTTTAGGTTATTTAATTACTTGACGAATCTCCTAGAGTTGGTGTACCCTACCGGACTTAACTCAAACAACTGATCAGCTGAATGCCTCAACAGGCCCAAACATAAATATCTCAACTGCCGGTATACTAAGGTCACACGCACCCTCTAGAGACTCACACTCAAATATTCCAATATGAATTGCTCAGTCAAAACAACTTGAAAATATATGTTCAGTAGAAGATAAAGTATAGAATAGTAAGTTATAAATTAAAACATTTAGAGAATAAATCATTTGAAAGAACATTCAAAATATAAAGATACATCAGTACCAGTCGACTATAGACAAGCATAAGTCGACTGTCCAGAAAGAGAATTCCATGTTTTTAAAAAAAAATAATTCTAAGTATAGCAGTCGACTGTAAAGGGTATAGGTCGACTGTCTAGAGAGAAAAATTACAATAACTGTAGAGAAAATAATTTTAAGTGGTACCAGTCGACTGTAAAAGTCATCAGTCGACTGTCCAGAACGAGATTTCAAGAAAAACTAGAGAACATTGCAGCTAGGTCGTGTCAGTCGACTAAGAAGTCATACCAGTCGACTGTCGACCTACAGACTGCATACTTTTGGTTGTGCACATTTCAACCGATACGTAGTTTTACTTTATGAAAACGATTTCTACGGAAACCTTATTTCTTATATGATCAAATACAACTTGTAGGACATATAATAGTCCATAAAACTAAATCAAAAGTACTTGAATTTATAAAAATAGAGATTTTGTTGATTTCTTTCGATTAAAACATGGATTGTGCATATGGTCGAAATAGAGTTTCTTAAAAAATTTATTGTTCACTGAAATAGTTTCGTATTCAGATCCAAACCATATAAATATCAAAATCTCACAGAAAATCCCCAAATTGGGTATATTTCCTCAACTTAACTAAATTTCTATGTTCGATTTTCATGTCATGATCTCTTGATTCATACTTTTTCCTTTCAAATTTTTCAAAACTGAATTACTACTACAACTCACAACTATAATCAATTCATAACATCACCATATCAAATTTGTGTTCAACAAATACTCAAAAGTAATAAAAGTCTCATCTTTATTAGGTTTATGCATAAAATCCACCATATTCAATCAATCCAACATTGATCCAAAAGAAATAGCCTACCCACATACAATTCTATTTACAAACCACTAGGGTTTCACAAGATCCAATTTTTCATCCATCCATCCATTTCATCATGTATATATTCTTACTCAAACCCTAAACATGCTTTCTAGTAGATGAAATTCAACATCCAAGATCAATCAAATATTCATATCATTCGCATACAACATACACAAATAAAAAAAACAAACAAGTCACTCACATACAACATGCACAAAAGAAAATAAAACACAACAAATCACTCACCTCGAATGAAGAAAATCTGGTAAGAAAACATTTCTTTTGCGAAATCCAAGATCCCCTCCTTAAATCTCCCAAAAATAATAAAACCCTTGTGTTATGCAGTGAAAGTCATCTGCACTTCTTTTTAAATAAGCCGGAAATTGAGGATTTTAGCGTTTTTAGATACATTTGCAAAATAACCCCTTGAAAATATAACTTTACATAAATAGATCCCTATACTTGGAAACTTGATATAAACCAATTAAATTGAGATTTAAAAAGTAAATAGACACCTTATTTCCAGCCGGCACTGTTTGAAAAGTCCAGAAAATAATTTTGCACTTTCACCCCTCAAAATAACAATTTTGCAAAAAGATCCTTCTTTTTCTTAATAGATCCAATTAATATCAGAAAAATATTGAAAAATTACAATTAAATTCCAAATAATAAATGATGATTTTCCATGAAGAAATTTTGTCTTTTGAACTTCTCAAAAAAATATTTGAACATGTTTTGCACGTGTAAAAAGATAATTCTTCAGAAAATATTTATTAAATCTCCCAAAAATTCATTTTAATTCATTTATAAACCTTTAAAATTATATTTTAAAAATACGGGGTACTACATACCCAACAGAATCTGCTCCTATTCTGATCAATTCTAGCAATTACCCACTGTGGTAGTTTGAAGAAGGAAGCAAAATACGTTGGCAGTACGCTGAGAACCGAGTTGATGAGTATCAATATCCCCCCTCTAAATAACAGACGCCCTTTCGAGGTGGATAGTATTCTCTCTATTTTGAGAATAAGAGGTTGCCAGTCCCTCTTCTTAAGTTTACCTTTGGATAGGGGAATTCCAAAACTCTCTATCCCTTAAACCGTAAGCTCTCATCCATTGGAGGAAATTCTCTCACAAACTGGAAATTTCTCGATGCCATTGATAGTTGTGGTGGTGTTCTTGTTGGTTGGAATGACAACATTTAAGATTGCTTCTATTGTGCAGTCGACATCTTCTCCATTTCCCTATCCTTCCACAATAAAATAACTGGAGACGAGTGGTCCCTCACTCTTGTCTATGCACCATTTGAATTGGACGACAGAGACCTTTGCTTCAGGAAAATCACCCTCCGAAGAAGACTTATATGTGATGCTTGGGTCATATGTGGAGATTTTAATGCAACCATCTCTAACTTCGAAAGGAATGATGGCCTTAGTTCGGGCAGAGATATGAAGGACTTCAGGAGTTGGATTCAGCAGCTTCACCTCATTGACCTCCCCCTCGCTGGAAGAAAGTTCACTTGGTATAATCTCAGAGCCAAGCCTGCGCTTGCTAGATTGGACAGATTTCTCATCACAAGCCAGTTTGACAACTTATTCCCTAACTGCCCCGAACTCTCTCTCCCGCGCATTGCCTCCGACCACTGCCCTCTAATTCTTGAATCACAAGCTTTTACGCCCAGAGTTCACTACTTCAAATTTGAAAAGGCTCGATGGACGATCTAGATCGCTCTAAAAATCGTGCCAGCTCGATAAATCAGTAAAAAAATCACAGAGAATGATTTAAAATTAGGAAATTAAATTAAAATTCTAAAAAATATTACTAAATACGGAAATTTAATTAGAAATTCTAAAAAATAATTTAAAATATGCAATCTATACAATATATTATGCTAAACCACTTTTGTCTAGGACTTTTCTCATTTTTTCCTTTTTAAAATAAAAAAGGGAAGCAAATAGTAGGAGATAACTCTCCACTCTTACTCCATCCAAATTGGTATTGGAATTTTCATTATTATATAGATGTTATTAGATGAATTTTTCAAAAAAGATAATATTATTTTCTTATTTTAAAAAATAATTATGTACAATATTGCACAGATTATACTATATATCTATATAACAAAACTCATAGAAAAGCTATCAAGTGGCTCTCTTTCAATAATAAGAAAATCAATGGTCCAAATCTAAGCTCTCAAAACAATCCCTCCCCCCCTTCCAGCCCCCCTCCCCCCCCCCCCCCCCCCCCCCCCCAAAAAAAAAAAACAAAACAACTCCTTTATTTATTTAATTATTTCTCTCTCTCTCTCTCTCTCTCTCTCTCTCTCTCCTCCCTAGGCTTTTTAAGCCGCTAACTCCAAATCCCTAAAATCATTTTCTCAAACATTCACTTCCATTCCATTGGCGAAACCTCCATCGTCCTCTCAAGCACGAATCTCAAAGCAAATCCAAATCCAAATTCAGTGTCGAACCTCAATCAAGAGAACGTCGCCAATATCTGATCCGCTGCTGATTTCGTATCAGCGACTCCTCTCCACCAAATCGAGTGCCTCTACATGCGATCCGGCGACTCTAATTTCATCTCATTAACTGAATTCTTATTCTAATTTTTAATTTTGTGTGTACAGGGGATTACTCAGTTTTTTGTTAAATCGAATATGTTGTGCATGGGATCTAAGTTCAGAGATCTATAATTGTTTTATTTTTGGGTTTAAAAAAATTTAATTTGGTGATTTATTGATGAGTTTTTTATTGATTTTGATTTAAGGTGTACGCAAGTGAGAGATGGATTATTTGGTGGCCTCAATTTGGGCTTCCAAACCATAGCACGACAGGTAAACTAATCAGAAACCTAAAATAGCTTGATAAATATGCAACATTAATTTTTTTACTACAAGAGAATATACTATAATGAAGTGTTCCCTTCACTAGTTATTAGAAACCATGGATAACATAACATATAAGCACTTTTAGTATATGTTTGGATATATAGGATTGAGATGACTGGAGTTTACCAGTGAAGGGTGCAAACTCTCCACACAAGAAAGACAGTAAAAGTAAATTTGTTATTGATCCATTTTGATTTTTTTTTTTATACATGTGCAATGGGGAGACAAAGTGGAGATAAAAGAAAAGATTAGCTTGAGTTAGAGTTTTGAGAACTTCATGTATTACATTTTGGTTGAAATAATAATAAGAGGTATTTCAATTGCAAGCTGAGTCTCAGGCAAACAAATATTTAGATTATTGATATTGTAGTTACCTTCACACCTGCACTTGGGTTACCATTATATTTAGACATGCTGGTAGTGGTTATGGGATTAGAGTAAGCTCTATAAAACGTATATGATCATGTTCTTGCATAACTATTACAAGCATCTAAAAGTGATGCTGAAGTTAAACAAAACTCTATGCAGTGTTTCCAACTAACTATATGCATTCCAGGTAAGTTCAAGCTAATGATCAAGAAGGCGATGGTTGAGCTTAAAGGTAGATATACTGCTTCCTCATATAATATGTTTCCTACTTCAATTAATTTGTTGGACCTCTAAAGCTATTTTATATAATCAAACCAGGTGTACCGTTCTGAAGATGTGTCGTAGGCACGTATCAACGGGCAAACTTAGTTATATTATATTATATAAGTTTGTACAATATTACACAAGAGAACTAGTATCTGCTATGCAGAAGTTTCCATGAACCTGTGGGTGACTGGAGCCTAACCGACTCATTTCATTTAGATTGTGTATCCACGGAGTACTCAGATGGCGTGCTAAATTTCCCTGTTCTTTTTTGCTTTACTTTGAACTTATTCTTTTTTTTTTTTTGAGGTAAAAGGTGGAATAAGGCCACCCTGTTTCATTAATAAGAAGTTAATAAAACAACCCCGACGTACCGGGACAAAACAAAAGTACAACATCACAAAAACAAAAGTACAATGCAGGAAAAAAATGAAAGCAAACAAACATACCCCCCAACAAACCCTGGGGGGTGGGTCTAACTACTCAAACCTCCAGCAACCAGAGAGAACAGTAGGCTAAAACAACTGGTCTAGGCCCCGTCAGAACTGGTGTAGCCAGTCCTTCAGTCCATCGTCAGCCCGATCTCTATCTCCTCATCATCAAACTCCTCTACCTAGAAAACTCTGGCTATCATTCCTCTAGCTCCTGTGGCCGCTAGCTGTAGCCCAAAAAGAGATAAGATGCATGATGTGAGTCAGGTTACCAGAAATACTATTACATGAGGCACGAAAATAAAAATTATTTCTGTCAAGCCATAACACCCATGTTGTTGCTGCTGTAGCGATGTACCACGCATCCTTCATATCATGGCGAATCGTTGCAAATTTGGGGCCAACCCACAAGTCCTCATATACACATGGGTAGACATCTGTTCCTAAGGCTCGGAGTACCTCAACCATAGTTGCCTTACTCCTTGGGCAATGAATAAAAAGGTGGTTTAGATCTTCCACATGCACGTCGCAGAAACCACAGTTGGTCGCCACCTGTGGTTGTCTTTTGGCAAGGTTTTACCTTGTAAGGATAGCATTATTTAGCACAAGCCATAAGAAAACTCTGACTTTAAGGGGAGTTTTTGCCTTCCACAACACTTGTGCCCAACTTGGTCAGCATCCTCGAAAGTGGATCCGATGATACAGAGATCTCACCGAGAAATCCCCCTTGCTCTCGAGTCCCCAACGCTTTTGATCTGGGCCTTGTGTGCACCTTGTGTCTGCCCGTGTGATGTGTGCTTGCATGTCAAGCAATTGTTGGTGTAAATTTGGGGTGAGCATTCCTCATAGCGCCGGTCTCCAGCCTCCCCTTTTCCAACTTTCGGCTACGGAAATATTCGGTCTACTCGACCTTTCATACAGCTCTGGGAACATTTCCTTCAGGGTATGGGCTCCACACCACCTATCCCACCAGAATCTAGTGGACCGGCCATTGCCGATCGTCGACGTAACTGCCGAATTGAAGGGGCCGCTAGCCTTGGCCATTCCATTCCAGAGTCGCGACACTTTTTTCCCCTACTCGAAAGCCTAGGTTCCTCGTGCCTTTTCCCCTTAGATAAGGTTGAATGAAGTCCTGCCAACCTTCCCCGCTATTGTGGAATACCTTCCACCACCATTTTCCCAGCAGCGCAAGGTTCATATCTCTGAGGTCGATGATGCCTAGCCTGCCATGTATCTTCTTCATGCAAGCGATACTCCATTTGATGAGGTGGTACCCTCCTTTATCCGAATCTGCCCCCTTCCATAGGAATCGTTTCCGAATCCGGTCAATCCTCTGTATCACCCACCTTGGAAGCTCGAAGAATGACATGTAGTAGATTGGCAGGTTGGAAAATACAGAGTTAATGAGTACCACTCTGCCCCCGAGAGACAACGATTTACCTTTCCAACCAGACAATCTATCCTCCACCCGGTCAATGATAGGCAACCAGTCCGCTTTAGCTAATTTCCCTGGTCTGAGTGGTAGACCTAGGTATTTGATAGGGAAGCCACTCGTCCTACAGTTCAAAACAGCAGCGTGTTCCCCCGCTTCATCTTCAGATAGGGAAATTGAAGTCAGCGCACTCTGGTGAAAGTTAATCCTAAGGCCTGACTAGGCCTCAAAACAGTATAGTGTCCCTTTAAAGCAGACAGTTTCACGTCTAGACCCATTACCAAATAGTAGGGTGTCATCTGCGTATTGCAAGATCGTACATCCTTTAGTGAACGCGGAACTGGCCACTGGCGTGATCCAACCTTTATCCTGGCAATTCTCCAACGTAACCCTCAACACATCCGCTACGATTGTAAACAGTAGTGGTGATAGCGGATCCCCTTGTCTGAGGCCCTTTCTGCAAGGGAACGGCTGCCTCGATCTATCATTCACTGATATGGCCGTCTTGCTAGTCTGCAAGCACTGCCTGATCCAGCATATCCATTTATCCCCGAAGCCCCTACCCCTGAGAGCTTCCAGCAAGCATTCCCAATCGACCGAGTCATAAGCTTTTTCAAAGTCCAGCTTAAGCAGAAAGCTCGTAGAGTTGGTCGCATGGCAGTGGTGGATAACTTGTTCCGCCGTTGCCACACAATCTAGGATATTTCTACCCTTAATGAAGCCCGATTGAGATTTGCTGATAAGGCTGTCCATAATAGCCCCAGACGGATAGCTAGGATTTTAGTAATAATCTTCGCCGAACAATTTATGAGGTTGATTGGCCTAAAATCGCCCACTTTCGATGCCTCTTCCCGTTTGGGAATCAGGACCACATCCGCAAAATTAAACATTCCCAATCTGAGCTTGTTGTTAAAGAAGTCGTCCAGCAATGCCATATAGTCCCCTTTAATTTCTTCCCAGAAAATTTGGAAGAACATCATTGGAAAGCCATTTGGCCTTGGCGACTTGTCCGCACCCATTTGACTGATGGACTTTGTAACTTCCTCCTCCGAGAATGGAGCCTCCAGGCAGGAAAGCGAAGGCGCTGACTCGGTCTGGTAAGACTGCCAGAAATCATTCCTGAGAGGGACCCGGAAGTCATTCTTCTTCCCCAAGAGGTCCTTGTAGTATCCTTGGAAGGCAGTGGAAATTAAATGTTCATCTTGTACCGTCCCCGAGCTTGTTTCTAGGGCTAAAATGAGATTTGACCTACGCCTTGCACTTACCACTCGGTGGAAGAAGGCCGTGTTCGCGTCTCCCTCTTTGAGCCACGAAATTCTAGATCTTTGTTGCCATTTGATTTCTTCCATCTTATAGAGATTGGCAATATTCTCACGGAGCTCCAGGAGTCTATTTCTTTCCTCCTGTGACAGGTCTCTCGATTCCTCCAGTCTTTCAAGTTCATCAATTCCTTCCAACAGGGAGTCTTTTGCGCGCCAGATGGTCGAGAACCTCGATCGGTTCCATTTACGCAGCCGATTTCTTAACCTGCGAAATTTTTCACACCATCGGCCCGCAGCATCTGTGACAGTCACTGGGAGCGCCCAGTTTTCCATTACTAGGTGGTGAAACCCCTGAATCTCCAGCCATGCCTTTTCGAATCGGAATTTTCTATGTCTTTTGGCTCCCTGAAGCCCAATGTCAAGAAGAATTGGAGTATGATCTGACGTTGGTCTAGGGATCGATCTAGCAGTTGCAAGGGGGAACTTGGCCTCCCAATCCATGGATACGAGAATCCTGTCTAATTTTGCCATAATCGGAATAGACTGCATGTTAGACCGTAAATAGTCTATCGTTAACAGGGATATTTATCAACTCAAGATCCATTATCACCCTGTTGAACTCTGCTCTGTGCCTGTCGCTGGAACCTCTACCCTTGTGTTCGAACGCAAATCAGATAATATTGAAGTCCCCCCTACAATCCAGGCCCCCGGCCAACGGGTACGAATATTGACAAGTTCTTGCCAAAAGGCGTCACGCTCTGATGCCACATTCGGCCTATAAACCACAGTGATAGTCTGCTTATACTGATCAGAACGACGTTCCAGTCGTGTGGTCAGGGAGAATGTACCATTATAAACCTCTGAACAAGTGAGCAGGTCCGAGTTGAAGCCAATGGCTATACCCCCAGAGGCTCCCGCGAATGGGCGTAAAACCCATTGCTTGATTCTGTTCCCCCCTACTCTCTTGAGTTTGGTCCCATGTATAAGTTTGGTCTCCTGAAGCCCAACCACTTCTGCCTTGGACTTCATGATTACGTCTCTAACCATATCTCTTTTACCCTTATCCTCTAGCCCCCGGACGTTCCAGAATAGTGTATTCATTGGGAAACTATGTCCGAGATTACAGTGTGAGAGGGGCTCGGGCGGCTTTCGCCCTCAGAGACCATTATCCCCCTAGAGTTGGCTCCTAGTTCTATAGGAACACTAGATTTAGCCCTCTCAGTTTCTCAACCCCGCAATTTGTTAAGGAGCAACGCGTTGCGATCTTTATCACCAACTTCCAAACCACAGGTAATAGCTAATTTAGCAAGAAAGATATTTGTACCTCCAGGGACGTGTTTAGCCGCTTTGGCTGCCACAGCTCTCTCCAGAAAGTCATCCAAGGACTTCGCATGAGCCCTCTTAGGTGACCGCTGCATCCTAATACCAACTGTCCTTTGAGACGATCCCGTACTGTATCGCGGGGCCGACTCTGGTAAAGTGGATAGCACCATCTTTGGCGATAGCTCCTTCTATGTATCAGCAATAAAATCTAAGTCCCCAGAATCCTCGTCTGTAAATGTGAAGTCAACGTCTAGGTTCAGCCGCCCTTCTAGGTCCTTCTCACTATCAGCGTGCTGGCATTGTAACTGAAGAGCGGTCTCGTTAACTGTGGACTCCTCCATAAGCCCACAAAGCGATGAAGGCGCCATAATAGACTCAGTGCTAACCATGGTGGACCCCTCAATGGGCCCACACACCGCATCAGATGATGTTAGTAGCAAAATGGGCCCCTCTATAGGCCCACAAACTCCTATGGGATCCCCAGTACACACCCCCGCATAGAAATCAATTTCTCTTCCGCTAGTCACCACTGCGCGGTGCACCACACCGCTGGACCCATGTGCTCCGCGGTGCAGCACACCGTCCAGCGCTTCATACGAAGCGACTCCACAGCTGTCTTCGTGGGTAAGCGTACCCCCCCCCCAACGTAGCGCCTTCGCATTGGTGGAGACTTCGGCAGCAGACGTCTCCTTTACCAACGCTGAAGGCGTAATCACCAAAGCTTTAGGTGCCAAACCCTTAGCTCCATTCTCCTTTTGGTTGAGACCAATTTGAGTTCTGAGCTTTTCGTTGGCTTCATTCCCATTTTTGGGCACCCTCTGTTCTTTACCGCCATGCTCCCCACTCTCCTCACTTCCACTCTTCTCTTTCCCCAAATAAAGCTCTGTGCTCTGGCACCCTGGTTCGGTAGGCACTACTTTACAGCCCTTTGGAGCTGTCCATACTTTCTCTACCCACTATCTGGTGGTTAGAGCTTTGTCTTTAGTCTTTTTCTTGGCGATGGGCTTGTCTGTTACCAGCACCGAAGACAGTCTGCTGCCAAGGGGTTGGTGACTGCCATTCTGGTGCTCTGCTAACCCTGCCACCCTACCCTGCTCCACAGTCTGCTACTGCTGACCACTTTGCAGCGCTCCCCTGCCGAAATTATTGTTCTGTGTCTTGTCTTTTGCTAGGGTCGCCCTTGATGACGAGGAGTGTACCAGATCTGGGTTTAGGTCTGCTTGGCCGTTGGATCCAATGATCAGCTCCTGCAGCCGCTCATCGGTGTCCTGCCTTGTCCCTGCTCTCCCGGACTCCTCGACTGAGGCCTCCCAGTGCGCTACCATGATTTTCGTCGAGAATTTTTCTGGATCTGGGTTTGAGGTATCATAGCCGTAGGATCCCTTGGTCTGGCGTCGTCGTAGCCGATCATCGGCGTCCCTCCCAGCCTCAATCTTCTCTAATCCCTCACCTTTTGCCTCTTAGAGCGCCTCTATTCTTCTCGCCGCCTCAATCACCTCTCGATGGGCCTTCTCCACCTCGTGGGAGCCATCGATGGTGAGCTCCCATGCTGGCTTAGTCACTTGCTTGTATCTCCTACCGTCTCTGATAGCGGATTGGGGTGCTGGGGCAGTGATGGAGGTTTGATCAGACTCCCTGTCTTCGCATCTGTCGAGGAAGAACCGAATGAGATAGGAGTCCTCGTAAGAGTAAACTTTCGCGAATCGCGGCATCAAGGTGATGTCTCTACTTCTTATCAAAACCCTTGCCGTTACAATTTCCGACCTCCGAACAGTTTTCTCATCTACCCCCTCAATTGTTCCGAATTCAGAAACAATCTCTTGCAACGCTTCTTTCTTCCAAAAATGTAGAGGAACATTATGGATCCATACCCAATATCTAATCCCTTGTGGTTTTTCGGCACCAAAACTAGGTGACCAAGCTTCGAAATCCAGTTTGAAGTGCCCAAAGTCCACCGTAGCTTCTCTGGTGATCTCTAACATTTTCTGCGGTGATGGAAAGGAAACCAAGAACCGGAGGGGGCACATTCTTTTGACGACCCAGTCGCGATGCGCCTTCATCGGCCATTTCTCACTCAGGGCTCTGAGAACATGTGCCTCCGAAGGTCTTCTCGCCGTCACACATGCCACAGCACACCATTGCTTGAGCCAACATTCCTCTGCCTTAATGGTAGTCAGACTGTTAGCCAATCTGATCGTTGCCGGGCTGTCCGGTGATCTACCCCGATACACTCTCCTTGCTTCATCATCATTGGAGGCGGCCGTGATGGTGCAATTGTAAGAAAGATGCCCCCATTTCAAACATCTAAGGCAGCGCACATCTTTGGTGCACTCCGATCGGAAATGACCCAACTCACCGCAGTTAAAACACGGTACCGGCTTTCGCTTTCCTTTTCTTTTTTGTTTCTTGAGAATATTTGGAGGTGGCGGTGGGGATTTTGATTTTTTTTTCCTCTTGTGAACAACTTCCTGCCACTTTTCACCTTCTTCTCCGATTGGCGGTAGGCCATTGCACCCTCCTGGTTCCTCATTTGGTCCCCTTCGTTGGGCCCAAATGTCGATGGACCTTGGGGATTCGGTGGCCAGCCACCTTGGAGGTAGAAGGTTGGCATTGCGCAGGGGGGGAGGGGTGTCATTGGGTTGGAGTTGCTTGTTGGAAGTTAACGGTGAAGTATTCACAGTAGGAGGATGGGACTGGTGAGTTGTATGAGTAGAATGAGTTGAATGAGTTGGTCGTGGCGGAGTGGTGGAAAACCCTTGTTGCTGGTGAGAGTGTTGATGCTGGACAATCTCTCTATGTTGTGATCTGTGTTGTGTGCGTTGGTAAGAGTAACGGGTGTTCTCCCTGTAGCTTCTTTCTCTATAACTTTCTTGATTGTCCCTGTGAATGTCTTTTTGGTAAGCAACCGTGTTGTAGCGCTCTTGGCCGTGATGCCGGCCCGAGGTCGGGGTTCTCTTACGCCGTTGCTGGCCTGTAGGGGGACCCCCTCTTTGGGCCCTCCTGTCCACCAGCCGCTCAATAGCTGGGCGATGATGAGCGGAGCCACTCCCCTCTCGCCGTGGTAGCGCATTTCGGTGTGCCCGCAGAGGGGAATGTGCCTCCCTGAGCCCTGAGGGTTCTCCCTCCAATACATCATGTTGCTGGTTAAGGAGTGGGTTTTGGTTTTGGTTTTGATATTATTTTTGTGTTGGAACATTGGGTTTTGGAGGAGAAGTCACGTTGGAGTAGGAAGGAGGTTGTGGAGGAGGAGGTGGTGGTGGAGGTGGATAGGTCGGAGTGTGACGGACCCTCTCAATGGGTCCGCACCCCCTCATCTCAAGCTCGGACAGCATATTCAGTTGCCGGAACTATGATCTTCTTCTAAACTTTGGCAAAGGTTGGGAGGTGACGGTTGTGGATGAAGAGATAAGAAGGGAGAGGGGAGAGGTGTTGGTTCTGCGAGGGTTCAGGGAAGGAGTAGATGAGGGGTAAAGAGGAGAAAGGGATGGCCGGTGTAGTTGACGGAGGGGAGGCTGGGAACGGGAGGCTCCATTACAATCGGAAGCTCAATGCAACGCTATGGAGTTGAACTTATTCTTTTGATCACATCTCTTCAATGGAGGAACAACCAACTCCACTTTTGCTCTGCTTGGTAAAACAATTGACCACTGGTGGCTGGAGTGAAGCTTTCTGTAAGATTCTGGTCCCACTTTAACCAAATTCCAGACATAACCATTAAAAAATTAAGAAAGGTTTCATAACTTGGATCCAGATCGAATCCGATACCTTAATGAATTCTCGGTTGGACTTACCTTATACTGAGATGAATATGATGACTTCCGAAATGTAGATGATATTACGCCAGTAATATACACGAACCATGTCCTTATTCTATTCACTTCCATAATTCAATCAGTTTTGCTAAATTGCCAAATTTATGTGATATATCTGAAATGATTCGCAGAAAATTTTATATTTCAGTCAGTAATTATTGGTCTCCTGTGTGTAAATTGGGTCGGCCACTATTTTCATCAACTAAGGTACACCTGCACTAATTAGCCGATAAATGCCTTGACAAGGACTTTCACTAATAATTATCATTACTGTTGGTAAGATTTTTCCTTAGCTTACTTAAATTTAGTAGAAATTTGGATGAAGAGAACGAAGCACGTCATGAAAATAAATTTCTTGTAGGTCCCGCCACAAAAGAGCATGCACTCATGCATGCAACGTTTGGTGCATGCTGATGCATGACAACGTTTGTGCAAGCATGGTGTCTCTTCCGAAGCATGGTGTCTTTTCCGAAGCATGGTGTCTCTTCCAAAGCATGGTGTCTTTTCCGAAGCATGGTGTCTCTTCGAAAGCATGGTGTCTCTTCTCCTCCTATAAATTCTCACTATTTTCTTCATTTGAAGATACACTCAACTGAAGAGAAAAAATAGAGATTGATAGCCACAGAGAGCTTATAAAGTATTGAGAGTTTTTTTTTGTAAATCTTTTGAGATTGAGAAATAATATTTGTGTTGTTTTCTTCTCAAATTTATCTCTATTATTTTTCTCACGATCCTAACAAGTGGTATCAGAGCGAGGTTGAGTTGTTGAGTGCCAAAAGCCTTTGCAGATCAAGATGTCGATGGAGGAATCAATATCATCATCATCATTTGGAGCCATGATCAAGCTTACTGCCACCAACTATACACTTTGGAGACCTCGGATGGAAGATCTCCTAAGTTGTAAAGATCTCTTTGATCCTATTGAGGAGAAGGGAGAGAGACCTGAAGCTACCAATGAGGCGGACTGGAAGAAGATTAACAGGAAAACGATCGGTCAGATTCGACAGTGGATCGATCACAGTGTCTTCCATCATGTTGCCCAGGAGACGGATGCTTTTGCCCTTTGGAAGAAGCTGGCGGATATGTACCAGGCCAAGACAGCTCGAAATAAGGCCCTGCTGATGAGACGGTTGGTGAACCTGAAGCTACAGGGAGGAACTTCTGTAGCAGAACACACCAGCGAGTTTCAGAGCCTGGTGAATCAGCTATCTTCAGTGGAGTTACCACTTGAAGATGAGTTACAGGCACTTCTACTTCTCAGCTCTCTTCCAGACAGTTAGGAGACATTGGTGGTCTCCCTCAGCAACTCGGCTTCGACTGGCAATCTTACCATGTCTATGGTTAAGGATGCCCTATTCAATGAGGAAGCTCGGAGAAAGGACGTTGGCACAGAAGCACAAGCCTGCGTCACAGAAGTCCGTGGGAGACAGCGAGAGGAAGATCGAGGCAGGTGGAGAGGCAGGAGCCAAAGCAGAGGCAGATCGAGAGGCAAATCAAGTGATGGGAGGAGGCCTGCATACAACTGCTATCACTGTGGCAAACCAGGCCACATGAAAAGAAATTGTTGGAAGTTACAAAAGCAAGGCGGTCAGGGAAGGTCACAACCAAAGAAGGAAGGAGATGCACAAGTCACAGTACTAGAAGATGTGGCTCTTTGCTCTCATGAGGATGAGACATGCCTCCATGTGTCGAATCAGGGCGTAGAATGGGTGGTAGATACTGCAGCATCTTGCCATGCCACTCCTCGAAAGGACATCTTCACGACGTACAAAGCTGGAGACTTTGGCTCGGTGAGGATGGGCAATTCTAGCTTTGCTAAGATTGTCGGAATTGGTGACGTTCGGATGCAGACTGATGCCGGGTGCACAATCACACTGCAGGATGTTCGCCATGTACCTGAACTTCGACAAAATCTTCTTTCGGTGAGAGCCCTAGATGAAAAGGGCTATGATAACCGTTTTTGCAATGGCTCGTGGAGGATGCTGAAAGGTGTAATGGTGATCGCTCGTGGACATCTCTGCAGCACTTTGTACAAGACTCATGTGAAGATCAATGTGGAGAGTCTCAATATTGTTGAACATGAAGCTTCGCAGAAACTGTGGCACCAGAGACTCGGTCACATGAGTGAGAAAGGTTTATCAACCTTGATGAAGGAAAATCTTATCTCCATTACCAAGAATGCAGAGCTTCAACCTTGCAGCAGCTGTTTATTTGGCAAGCAGCGAAGAGTCTCGTTTAGTTCCTCTTCGATAAGGAGATCAGAGTTGCTCAGTCTGATACATTCTGATGTTTGCGGTCCCATGGAGGTGGAGTCGCTAGGCGGTAACAAATACTTTCTGACATTTATTGATGATGCTTCTCGGAAGGTGTGGGTGTATTTTCTGAAGACAAAAGATCAGGTCTTGGAAATCTTCAAATCATTTCATGCCATGGTAGAGCGTGAAACGGGGAAGAAGCTGAAGTGCCTTCGCTCAGATAACGGAGGCGAGTATACATCCAGGAGTTTTGATGCCTATTGCAAGAGTCAGGGCATTCGGCACGAGAAGACGGTTCCACGTACCCCGCAACACAATGGGGTAGCAGAAAGAATGAACCGAACAATCATGGAAAGAGTCAGAAGTATGCTCAGCACAGCAAAGCTGCCAAAGCCATTTTGGGGAGAAGCTGTTCGCACCGCCTGCTACTTGATCAATTGTTCTCCATCAGTCCTACTGAATTTCAACATCCCGGAGAAGAAATGGACTGGCAAAAACCCCTCCTACTCTCACCTGAGGACATTTGGATGTCTGGCTTATGCACATGTCTCAAAGGAGCTCAGGCAGAAGCTCGATGCGAGAACCACTCCATGCATTTTCATAGGCTATGGAGACGAGGAGTTTGGATACAGGCTATGGGATCTAAAGACGAAGAAGCCCATCAGAAGTAGAGACGTGGTGTTCCATGAAAATCAGACATATGGGGACACTGAAAAGCCTACAATTGCTGAAAGTCCTGTCAGTACTCAGGACTTTGTTCCAGATACAGTACCAGTACAAGCTGCCGCAGATGATGATGTGTCTGATCAAGAACTAGAAGCAGAACCAGAGGAGGAGGAAGAAGGGATTGATGAGCCTGGGGAGCCGCAACCTTTCACAGCTGCAGAACTAGTACAAGATAATGATACACCGCCTGAGACGAGTGAGCCTCAGCTACGTAGATCTGAAAGAGGCCATGTTCCGTCTACTAAATATCCAGAATCAGAGTACATTCTTCTTACTGATGAAGGGGAGTCAGAGAATTTCCAGGAAGCATTGTCTCATCCAGACAAAGACAACTGGCTGCACGCTATGCGGGATGAGATGGACTCTTTAGAGAAGAACCAAACCTACGAATTGGTTAAGCTTCCAGGAGGGAAGAAGGCACTAAAGAACAAGTGGGTATTCAAGCTCAAGAAAGATGGCAGCGGAAAGGTGGTGAAGCACAAAGCTCGGCTAGTGGTCAAAGGATTCCTTCAGAAGAAAGGCATCGATTTTGGTGAGATTTTTTCTCCAGTTGTAAAGATGACTTCAATCCGAGTCATGCTCGGATTAGCAGCTAGCCTAGACTTGGAGCTTGAACAAATGGATGTGAAGACTGCATTTCTTCACGGTGATCTGCATGAAGAAATTTACATGGAGCAGCCAGAGGGATACGAGGTTCCAGGGAAAGAGAATCTCGTATGTAAGCTGAAGAAGAGTTTGTATGGCCTCAAGCAAGCACCAAGGCAATGGTACAAGAAGTTTGATTCATTCATGGTGAGTCAAGGCTACAAGAGGACTGCTGCAGATCAATGCGTCTACATTCAAAGGTCCCCTGATGGAAATTTCATTGCACTGTTACTATATGTCGATGACATGTTGGTCGTCGGACAAGATGCAGTGAAGATCAGACAGCTGAAGATAGAACTCTCTAAGGTCTTTGATATGAAGGACCTTGGGCCAGCTCAGCAGATTTTAGGTATGAACATCTCTCGAGACAGAAAGGCCCGAAGATTGTGGTTATCTCAAGAGAAATGTGTTGAATGGGTGATCAAGCGATTCAACATGGAAGTTGTGCCTTATTCTTCAGCGGTTGGAAGTCTGATGTATGCAATGGTGTGTACGAGGCCGGATATTGCACATGCAGTGGGTGTGGCAAGCAGATTTCTCTCCAATCCAGGAAATGAGCATTGGGAGGCTGTTAAGTGGACTCTCAGGTATCTTAAGGGTACTTCAAAGATATGTTTGTGTTACGGGGGAGCTGATCCGGTTTTGGAAGGCTATACAGATGCAGATATGGCCGGAGATCTTGATGGTAGAAAATCGACTTCTGATTTTATCTACACTTTTGGAGGGGGAGCTGTGTCATGGCAGTCAAGGTTGCAGAAGTGCGTTGCACTATCTACGACAGAAGCAGAGTACATTGCTGCTGCTGAAGCTGGCAAGGAGATGTTGTGGTTAAAGCGATTTCTACAAGAACTCGGGATCAAGCAGAATGACTACAAGGTACATTGTGACAGTCAGAGTGCTCTGGATTTGAGCAAGAATTCAATGTACCATTCCCGAACAAAACATATTGATATTCGCTATCACTGGATACGCGAGGTGATGGATCAACAATTGTTGAAACTGATGAAGATCCACACGAAGGAGAATCCAGCAGACAAGTTGACAAAGATTGTGTCTCGGAGAAACTAGAGTTATGCAGAGACATAACTGGAATGGATGAGAGATGACGATTGGTGCAGATGTGGCGTGAGGGGGAGAATTGTAGGTCCCGCCACAAAAGAGCATGCACTCATGCATGCAACGTTTGGTGCATGCTGATGCATGACAACGTTTGGTGCAAGCATGGTGTCTCTTCCGAAGCATGGTGTCTTTTCCGAAGCATGGTGTCTTTTCCGAAGCATGGTGTCTCTTCGAAAGCATGGTGTCTCTTCCCCTCCTATAAATTCTCACTATTTTCTTCATTTGAAGATACACTCAACTGAAGAGAAAAAATAGAGATTGATAGCCACAGAGAGCTTATAAAGTATTGAGAGTTTTTTTGTAAATCTTTTGAGATTGAGAAATAATATTTGTGTTGTTTTCTTCACAAATTTATCTTTGTTATTTTTCTCACGATCCTAACATTTCTCACTATGAATCCCACCTCATATTGCAAGTTGCAGAAGATATGAATGTCTTGTGCTGTTGCTCTCCATTAGGAAGGCAAAAGGCGAAAGCTATCTTCATTACTTTCACTTGCGGCCCCCCAATGGATTATTCTTCTAGATGAATCGAAAAATGACCGAAAAATCTGTTTTATTGAATCCAAAAACACCCCAATTTAGTACTTGAATAGATGTATCTAACTGTCAATAACTCTTGAAGAAAAGGAGAAGGGACAAAAGAGAAACTGAACATATAACTAAACCATTCGATCCACTGAACATATAACTAAACCATTCGATCCACAATGAACCTTAACGGTAAGAGTAGAACTCACTAAATTTGAATGCTCTAGCCAACTCTCGACAGATGCATCTAGCCATTCCAACATTGAAGCACCTAAGTGTCAGTTTTGCAGCAATTGGCTTCCTTCTCTATCATGAGCTTTCTCATTTACTTGATTCAGGCAGTTCTTCCCTTCAATTCATTTTAGCATCTTACTAGATATTCTCTTCATTACATTACTCGGTCATTGACTATTGGTTACTGATGTGGGAAAAACCGTGCGTAATCTTCACCGATGATTCTGGTACGAATCATGAAGCATCAAATTCGGCTCAATGCCAACGCCTCCACTGGCCCAGGCCAAAAAGGTCCGCGGGCCTTCCTCAGGCCCATTCACGTGTCCGGCAGAATCGCCCGTCGTTTTGGATGCTCCATCGGTTACGCTGTAACCGCACCCCCTAAAATCAAGAGAATAACTAATCTCAGATCCGAGATTAAGGGAATTTCAATACTGCCCTAGTATCTGGGGGTAACGGATTTCTCTCCGAACCTAAAAATACTGCATGGACCGAACCATGGCCGGTAATGACTCTTTTGCTACAGAATTCTCTCCACTAAATAGCCGTCTTCTGACTTAAGCATCGGAGGGTCTATCGCCGGAAATACTCCTAGTGTTTCAGACTTCATTTTGCAGGTCTACGAAGCAGCCATCCATCATCAAACCCATTCAGTATTCACTCGAAACCAGAGCGAAGGGGTAGGATCACTGTGTTTTTCCTCGAATCTAAGAACTCACATTACCTGTTCCTCCCACACCTCAAGAAAAAGACGACAACAAATTGGCGTCATCTGTGGAAAACCCGCTGATCAATCCTACTCCCGACCCAAGTTTCTGTCCTAAGTGACTCGCTCTCATGGCCCCCAAAACCAAGAGGATCGCCACCACGAGGCCTTCGGTCCCACCTCCCCCACCGATCCGTAGCTCCACGAACACCCAGGGATCGCTGAGGCAGCGGACCGAGAATCCGCAGGGACCAGCTCCGAGCGCATCCCGCTCCATCACAAGGCTGGTCAAATAACCTGTGGCGGGGCGACCTCCGAAACTAGTTCAGCCGTTCGAGAGGCGAGGCCACGCCATCAAACTCGGCCCCGAGCCACAATGTCCTTCGGTCCCGAGGTCAGGATCAACAGCGTAGCCACTCCCAAGAGATCGCCAACACCCTAATGACCACGGCAGAGAGGGTCACGTCACTCGAGCCGATTTCTGAGAGTTCCAGACCGAAGTCCTACGAGCACTTCGCGGAAGAGTCCAGGATGAACGACCTTCAGGTGAGGAACTAATCGAAGACTCTGGAGAAGAAGAATCCAACGGGTCGACCCGACCCGGGAATTGGCCAGATGACGTCCGAAGGCGGCTCCAAGAGATGGAAGACCATATCGCACGGATAGGCGAGAACGGAGGACAACTCCGTCGGGGTCGTCAACCATCCAGACCCCCCCTTCTCCGCCCGAATCCTCGATGCCCATATTCCGAGAAACTTCAAACCTCCATAGTTCGAGACATACAACAGGGGGACAGATCCTGTTGAAAACATAAAGAGGTTCATAACCCTCGTGATGATTCACATCACCTCGGATCCTCTCCTATGTCGTGCCTTCCCAACCACTCTGCATGGACCGGCTCGGGAATGGCATTCGAAGCTCGCCCCTAGCTCGATCTTCTCTTTCGATCAGCTTGAAAAGAATTTCCTCGTACACTTCGTGACCAGACGCAAGGCGGAGAAAATGAGCGCTTCCATTCTAGACCTATGACCGAAGGACGGGGAGCCCCTCCGGGTCTTCGTCTGAAGATTCACGGTCGAAGCCAGGTTAATCTCCATCCTCGACACCGGGGTCGCCTCGTTGGCGTTTTGACATAATGTCTGTCACGACCAGCTTAGGGCCTCCCTTGCCAAGAAACCTCCCATCTATTTTCTCGACCTCCTTCACAGGGTCGAAAAATATATTCATGCCGAGGAAGCTCTACATCCTAGCGGTGGGAAAGAAACTCCAGCGATGGGAAAATAGAAGGTGATGAGTTCGAGGCCCCGAAAAAATTGCAAAAGGACCCCATTGGCCAGAGACGTCCGTGTCACGCTCCTCTTCCCAAAAGAGAATACGGAATGCGGATACGTGACTAAGCCCAGCGAATGATTTTCATCATCCATAAGCTGTTTGGAATCTTTACAACATTTCACAAGAACAATCAGAGTCGGAAGCAAAAGAAGTCAACCAAGCATGTATATATGAATCAAAATACCAACAGGAATACTTGAAACAAAATATATTAATCTCAAATAATCCAAATCTGAACAAGTCAATAATCCTGGGTCACATTGTCCAAATACAAAATAATCCAAGTAGCAAAATACAATTGTTCAAAAATAAGCAACAAGAAATAATAATAGCAAAATTTTAGCAGCTAGTATCTCATATCACCTACACCATCAGACACCTGGTCTCCAAAATCTGTAATTTAACAATTACAGGAATAGGAAAAAGAAAACAAAATCCTGTCAGTACAAGTTACGGGCCGCTTGTAGTGCAGGATACAAGTATATGGGAAGGATAATCAACATAGCATGGAATAGACATGATAATGAAATAGAACAACTAGCATGAATCATAAACAGAATCAAGTAATGTAGTGAGATAACAGGTATATATAACATGTGACAGGTAACAGTTATCATGCAAGCAGGTGAATATGTAACATGTATCAAGTATCATGTACCGGTAAACAGGTAACAGATGAATAGGTATGCAGGTAACATGTATCAAGCAAGCATGTAACAGGTATTCATGTATCAGGTATTATATTATGTCAAGTCTTATATTATTACTATCTAGGTAGCACTTCATGCATCCATCTTTTTACTACATGGTTGCTACATTCAACACAGTTTCGTTTTAGATTTCATAGTGGATCATAGAGGGCAGTGTACTCAGGGAAAAGCTCTCAAGTAATCAAGTATCAAACTCCAAGTAACCAGATAACAAGCTCCAAATAACCAAATAATAAGCTCCAAATATCCAAATAACAAGCTCCAAATAACCAAATAACAAGCTCCAAATATCGAGCTCCAAATACCCAAAATATCAAGCTCTGTGTCAAGTGTGCAAGTGTCAAGTAATCACGTGTCAAGCTCCAAATAACCCAAATATCAAGCTCCAAATAAACAAGTAGGATCTATGAATCCTCTTCCGAGTATACGTTTCTATATTTTCCACTATTAGATCTTTCCCTTTAAACCCCGGCTTGGTTATTTGTTATTATTATCAAACAAGCAGGTATGTGTACAAAACATGGCAAGAATAACATGGTATGACCAAGTAACAAGTTCAGGTTACAAGATAAACATCCACGGGTGAAAGACAACATATAAAAGAGTAGGACAATGATAATTCTAGTTCAGGACAGCAAGACAGTACTGCACTAAATCTGGGATTTCCGTTGCTACGGACATGAAAACCCAGATCCGTCGAAGAATCTGGGAAATAGACTCCCAGAAGAATCCAGCGAATATATACAAGTCATATAGTATTTCAGAACAACAAGTCTCAAAACAGGTTTGAATCCAGAAAATACGTTCAGCCAAAAATTAGAAGATTGTATTCAAAGTCAGGAAAACAGCATAAAAACTCATTAATTAAATTCACGAAAAATCTGAGGTATTCCCCTATATGTATAGTAACAGAAAATCAAGTTTCATAATTTTCCAATAAAAATAAAGTAGTCAAGTAAAATCAGAAAATGGCGAGACACGACAGTTTTGTAAATTTGAAATTACAAACACTGCAGTATGAAAACAGCAATATCTCAAAAACCATAAATCGAAATCCAAATCCGTCAAAAAGGTGATAAAATAGATACAGTAGGATAACTTTCATATTCACAAATATTTTACAAACGACAAGTAAAATTAGGTCTAAAATTAGGTTCTTTACTGAACAGTATGAAAAATCTGCATGTATAGTAGTTGTTTGGAAACATAGAACGGTTTGTAAAACTCATCGAATAAATCCACAAAAATTCAGGGCCAATCCCAATCAAGTATAGTTATACTGTGCAAAATATTGGGTCAAAATAATACTTTTAACATCACGATAAAAATAGATTACTCTTTAGAATTCATAAAAAACAAAATCTAGAATCTTTCAATACCTCAATAGTAAAATAGACATAATTCACAACTCGTAAAACGAAACTGAGGTCTGTCAAAAGGGTTAGAAAATAGACAGAATTCTCTACAAATCATGTTCACAAAATATTCTCAAATACTGACCTTAATAGGGTCTAAAATACTAATCAAAACGGGAAATCGACAAAACTGAAAATATCCTTCAATCACAAAATCAACTAGTTTATATAAAACTCATCCAAAACACAACCAAACATGAAATATAGTGTACTAGATGTCCAAGCAACATGGTATAGGTTATTTTGCAAGTCCATGACAAGTATAGCACGAATAACACATCAAGCACACGATATCACAAAATAATATGCATATATACATCCAAAAAGTGGTAATCTCTAGTTGTTTCATGTCATGTATATCGTGAGGCAACTATAGTCGAATTAACACAATAGAGAAAATATATAACAAAGGATTCACACATGAATTATCTCTAGAACCCAACTATACTACATGCGGTATTTAGTACTTGTATTACACAAAGAGAACAATACAAGTTACTTGCCTGAGAGACGACAATGAAAACGACGATTCAAAGAGAATAAGGGAAACAGATTCTCGATACGAACACAAACACGAACAAAGCGAACACGAACATGATCACGAACACAATTGGATGGCTGAGATCAAAGATCAAGATCAACAAGATCAGACAGTACAGATCAGGGTGATGATGAAGTTGATGATGTTGATCAAGATTGATCAATCGAATGACTGCGATCAAAAGAAGTTGATGATCATTAAGATCATGATGATCAAGAAGAGATCGAACCGCTAGGATCTAATCGGATGATCAAGAGGAGATCGACGGCCTACATCAAATCAAGCATGATGATCAAGATCCAACAGATGGCCAGAATCAAAACCAAGGGGACATGATCATGATGATCAAGATGGTCACGACGATCGATGGCTCACATCACTTGATCAAAAATCTCCATGATCAACAGCAAATGCCAATGGGTGCACTAGCTGCTTGGACGGCAGATGGCGGGGAGGTGTTCATGGCGACGATAGGGAGACAGGCCGAGGGGATTGCTGTACTATCGACGGAGGATCATAGCGCGGGGAGCGCACTGCGGCTCAGGCTAAAGTCAGCAAGGGGGAGTGCGGCGTGCTGCTGTCGCTGCGGACTGTGGTGCGTTGCCGGGAGGAGGGGAGCAGCACAGCGGTGCGCGGTGCTCGAGGAGGCAGACGTAGGAAGGTGGCTGAGTCGGAGGAGTCGTGATAGGGTGCAGTTGGGGTGCGATGCAGAAGGAAGGGGAACGGGTTGGCATCTGGAGCAGGGCGACGCGACGAGGAGGATAGGTGTCGACGAGGGTGGAGGATAGCTGAGAGGAGAACGGTGATGAAGAGATGGGTTGAAGGGAGATGATTCGGAGGGATGAGATGAGAGTAGGCGTGTCACGCCCCGCTTCCCAAAAGAGAATATGAAATACGGATACGTGACAAAAGCCCAGTGAATGATTTTCATCATCCATAAGCTGTTCAAGATTCTTTACTACATTTCACGAAATAATCAGAGTCGGAAGCAAAAGTGTAACACCCCGCAAAATTTAAATGACAATTTTGCCCTCGGGTGTTACGCACGTGTATTTTGTACTGTTATTGATTATATCCATAACGCATTTTCATATGTATTTTTGAATTCCAATTATTTATGCAATTCCGTATTCTTAAAATTTCATTTGAGACAACTTAAATGCTAAATTTCAATCTTTGAGTTTTACGTGCTTTTTACGTATTAATCGATGCACATGTCGATTCTGGATATTCCACCGTTACGTGCAAAGTTTTCGATGGGTTTCAATTATTTATTTTTATAAACATGTTTAAATTCATTTTTGTAAATAGAATTCAATTTTTGTCTATTATAATTAAAATAAATTTTTACGTGCAATACACGTGTTTTCTGTATGTTTGAGTATTTCATAGAAAATGTATATTAAATATACTTTATGTTGCATCCCAATTAACTATAAATATTTTTCGGTCGATAAAGTCAATTTTTGTATTTTTGAGATTTTACGGGCGACGCATGTGTTTCGGTGCACGTGTTTTAAGCGTATTATTCTTTCAAAATGAATTTCATGAAATTGTGTGTGTCTATTTTAATTTTGCATGAAAAGTATAATTTTAAAGTTAATTTTGTATATTTATTATATATATAAATAAATTGTTTTAAAGAGATTAAATAAATAAATTGTTCTGTACACAAAGCATGTGCACGTGCACACGTGCGATGTGCACACTTTTGAGGACCGGACTGCTTATGAGAAGAGGGAATTCTGAAAGTTTGATTTTGAAAATAGGAGGGAAAGCAAGTTACAAATTTAATTAATGTGGCTAGTGGTATTCATGTGAGGGGTGGTTATTATAACTACCCATTATTAATCTATAAATATGCCCCCGTAGTATCTCATTCTCTCATCTCTTCTCCTCCCTCTCTCCTGCCATTTCCGAGAAGAAAAACCAACCAAAGGCAACAAAGCCTTGCCCATTTTTTCACCTAATCACCTATCCCACATGCCTATATACATATACTAATATATTTATATGTACATACATAGTATATGCATATAAAAGAAGATGAGGAGGTGCTATTGGTTTACCAAAAGTGGAGTTGGAGGCTCACTCTTGCTGACCGAAAGTGAAGTGGAGACTTGCTTTGGTGCACGGATTTCGAGGAAGTTGCAATTGGAGTTTTCTTTAGGAGCTTCTAATTCTAGGAGTTCATTTGAGTACTAGATGATATATAATTTATTTGGTTGAAATTGAATTGATTACATGCAAATTAATGTAGAAATGGATTGTTAAATCTTGATTGGTGTGGTAGATGCAAATTACTATTCCATTTTCTAAATGATTATGATTGTTAGTTGAGATGCCAGAATTGAAATGATTTATATGAAATTGATGCATGTTGAGACATGATTAGAATAGTGCAAATATGTTGTTTGTTGAGAATGTGGCAAAGAAGTGTGATTATAACCTCAAAATATTATTTATACGAGTATAGAGATTTTTTGTAAAAGTAATTTTGATAAAAGAAAATAGTTTATTTGGAAAATTGATTGAATATGTGTTTTGATGCATTTTAAGGATTTCATTGAAAAAAAAGAGAAACTTGAGAATTTGATAACATATATGATATTGTTTTTAAAAGGAATATATTCTGGAAATGATCTATACTTTATATATGGAAGTACAAATCGATTAAAAAGGTCGAAAAATATATGCAAGCTCCAAATTGTGTGATTGACAGTCGACTGACTATTTCCACAGTCGACTGGAAAGTATAAGAAATTGAGTTTTCGTCGGCAGGATAGTCGACTGACTACTTCCACAGTCGACTGCTGCTGTCCTGAATTTTGGTGTTTGAGCTTTCAAAGTATTAGCAGAACAGGCGACTGGTTCCTTGTCAACAGTCGACTGAACCGACTGAGATGTTTTGATGTTCGCAGAGCAGTCGATTGATACTGTCACCAGTCGACTGAATCGAACTGTTTTCTGGTTCTTGAGTTAGATTGGATCTTTGATAAATGAAAATTAATTAAGCTTGAATATGAGATTTTATGTTTATTAATATTTGATTGATTTTATTGTGAAATACACACCAGGATATGAATGGTGAAATTGATATAGATACCTAATTGAATTGTTCTCATGTTATGAGATTATAAAAGGAATGTTTTGAGAAAGAGTTTGTGAACAAAAGAAATAGAAATGATTATTTGAGGTTAACTATAAAATATTGATGATCTCTAGAAAGAGATAGTTGTTGGAATCTAGAGGCTAGGCGAGACCCTAGTGACCGGCAGTTTTATTTATGATTTTGGGAGCTAACCTTTGAGGGTTGAGCGTCTCTTGAGAAGTAGCCAGGTAGGCTGACTGTCTCTGTTGTTTTGATTTAAGTCCAGTAGGGTAAGCTAGCTCTAGGTTGTGATGATTTTCTTTTAAAACAAACATTGTTGGGAAGTAATGAAAGTAAGAGAAAAACACAAGTATGAGGGCCATTGGATGGGTGTTGTGAGGGTATGCACAGGCTGTCTTCACGATGCGTGGTGACATGACGTGGATACTACTCCAGAGTACCATCCAGGTGGCGACGCTTGTGGGATGTTTGGTGACTATGGGTGGTGCCATTGTTCCAAGGCAGAGGCTGAATTGTCCATAGATTTCCTGCTCGATGCGTCGTGTCAGTGCGTGGGATTCCCCTCCAGATTGCCTGGACATGGGCTCATAGATCATCTAACATCTAGGATACTTATCGAAATTACAAATAGATATATAGTGAAGACGTGATGAAAGTAGGAGAAAAACACGAGTATGAGGGCCATCGGATTGGCAGTGTGAGAGTGATCCACAGGCTGCCTGCTTGATGCGTCAAGACATGGCGTGGACACTACTCCAGAATTATCGTCCCGGTGGCAACGCTTGTGAGATGTTTGGTGACTGCAAGAGGATTGTGTGCCATGAAGTAAGGCTGAATTGCCACAGGCTGTCTTCACGATGCGTCGTGACATGACGTGGGACTCTCCTCTAGGATTTTCTGTACACGTGCTTGTACTCATAGATCATCTAAGATACCTACCGTAATTACAGTAGTAGATTAAGTCATGGCGAGGGATTGAACCCTACAAAGATGAAGAGCGATTAAGGGCTTGCCCTCGGACCTATGTAGTATGGGATGCATAGAATCCGAACAAGTGTGCATTAGTGTCATGTAATATAAATAACTGCATTAAGGACTAAGTGTACCGCACAACACGACATCAACAGGATAGTCCCTTTGTAACTTTGTTTGTGATCAAGTTTGTGTTTGCTAAATTATTTAAGGATCGTTATACTATTCCGGCATAGAGAGGATGGCCGTGTATAATATTTCGTCAGTTGTAAGCAACTGACGCGCCCACAGTTTTATATGCAGGAATTGGAGTTACATGAAGATATAAAGATGATTTGATGCTGTTGACTACTTAAATGTTAAAGTTGTAACAATTGTACTTTATTTATTATTGCATTTTATTGTTTCCGCTGCGTATTGATATAAAGGACTCTGATGTAATCGTTGTTGAAATAAAAGTTTTAAAATTCCTTGTAAAATTGTACGAATGAAGTGTAAAGATCCTGTGAAAATCTCGAATTCAGCTGTTTTTGGAATTCGGGGTGTTACAAAAAGAATCAACCAACATGCACATATGAACCAGAAATACCAATAAGAATACTTGAAACCAAATATATAAATCTCAAATAGTCATGATCTGAATAAGTCAAATATCCCGGGTCACATTGCCCAAATACAAGAATAAATCCAAGTAATCAAATACAATATTGTTCAAGTAAGGAACAAGAATTAATAATAATAAAATCAAGCACTAATACTGCATGTCACCAATACCATCTGGAATCTGCTCTCCAAAATCTGCAATTTAACAATTACAGGAAAAGAGGAAAAGAGAAAACAAGTACCCGTCAATTGCAAGTTACAGGCCGCTTGTAATGCAGGACATAAGTACATGGGGAAACTAACTAACAATATGGAATAAGCATGATATCAAAATAAACAACTAGCATGGCAAGGTGATCAAGTGTAAATGGCACGAATCAAGTATCAAGTAAACAAGTATCATGTAAACAAACATCAAGTATCAAGTATCATGTAATCATGTATCAAGTGTCAAGTTTCAAGTCTCATGTATCATGTAGTCAAGTATCCAGCAAGCATGTATCATGTTCACGTATCATGTTCAAGTATCATGTGTCAAGTCTTGTAGTGATTACTATCTAGGTAGCACTTCATACATCCCAGCTTTTACTACATGGTTGCTACAACAAACAGTTTCGCTTCTTATTTCATAGTGGACCATTGAGGGCAGTGTACTCAGGGATCAAAACAAAATAGGTTCATGAATCAAACAGGTACACGAATCATCTGATTCATGTAGCAACAGGTTCATGAAGCAACAGGTATACGACCAACAGGTCCGTGCAGCAACAAGTAACAGGTACATCAACCAGTAGGTCCATACAGCAACAGGTAACAGGTACATGAACCAATAGGTCCATGCGGCAATAGGTTCATGTATCAACATGAATCAAAATGGGAAACACGGGCCCCCTTCCGAGTGCACATTTCTGAATTATCCACTATTCGATCTTTCCCTTAAACCCCAGCTTGGCTATTTATTATTATTATCAAACAAGCATATATGTGTCACAAACAGGTCAATAATAACTTAGCATGATCATGTAATAGGTTTAGGTTGCAAGATAAATAAGTACAGGTACAAGTTAACTCATAAAGGAATAAAATAGCCAAATCTCTAGTTCAGGACAACAAAACCTACCGTAGTAAAACTGAAATTTTCAGTGTTATAAACATGCAAATCTGAATCCGATGAAACATCTAGAAAATAGACTCCCAACCAAATCTAGCGAGTATAAATAAGTCGCATAGTATTTCACAAAATCATAACTCAAAACTGAATCTAAACCAGGAAATGCGTTCAGCCAGAAATTAGTAAATTATATTCAAGTACAGGAAAACAGCAAGAAATCTTCATAATAAATTCCAGAAAAAATCTTCATAATAATATGTCTAGTATCAAAATATTAAGTTTCATAATTTTCCAGAAAGGTTAGTTTAGTCAACAAAAATCGGAAAACATTAAGAAACGGTAGTTTGGCAAATCTGGAATTCCCAACACTGCTGTACGAAAACTGAAATATCTCGCAAACCGTGAAACAAAATCCAAATACACCAAAGGGAGATGAAAATAGACAATATAAAATAACTTTCATATTTCACAAATATTTTTTATACGGTCAAAGGAATCAGAGTGAAAATACGATTCTTTACAGAACAGGGAGCAAAATACAGCAAGTATAGCTTTCATAAACAAGCATGAAACGACGTATAAACTCATCAAAAAAATCTACCAAAATTCTGGGTAATCCCTAACTAGATAAAAAAATACTTACCAAAGTTTCAGATCAAAATAATATGTGTAACGCAAGTATCAAAATAATTTAGTCATCAAAATTATCAAGAAACGAAATCTGGAATTGACCTACACCTCTGTAGTAAAACAGTCATATCTCACACATACGAAAACGAAATTGAGCATGGTCAGAAGATTCGGAAAGAAAATGAATTCCTCTAAAACTCGTGTTTTATACTGGAATTAAGACTCTGGCCTTAATATGGTCTAAATTACTGATCAAGACAGAATATCGGCAAAACACAGAATTTTCTCAAAAACCAAAATCAACATAGGCTCAATGAAACTTGATCCAAACACAACCAAACATGAAATCGAGTCTACTAAGTGTCCAAACATCATGAAATAGGGTAATTAACATATCTAAAACAAGTCTATCACATGGTTCTCAACAAATACCCAAATTCTCACAAAAATCCCACATACATGATCAAATCAAGAATGGGCAAAACCTAGGTTGTTTCATATCAATATTGTGTCGTGAGGCAACTATGGTCAATTCACTATAGAGACAATATCAACAAAGAGTTTTCACACACGAATTGTCTCTAGAACCCAACTACACTACAAGCGGTGTTTTTGACTTGTATCATACAAAGGAATTTGAGTACAAGTTACTTGCCTGAGAGACGACGATGGAAACGGCACAAGGGCAAGAATAACGGGAATAAATTTTTGGACACAAACACAACGATCAAATCATGAACCAATCACGAACACAAGGAACAACAGATCATGAACACGATCGGACGACTGAGACCAAAAGATCAAGAGATCAAGGCGATCGGTTCAGATCGGACGACTCTGATCGAAGATCAAGATCAAGATCGAGATGTGATCAGTATCTTGATGATGATGATGATGATCGAATCAGATCGACGATCCGACGGCCACCAATCAAAGTGATCAAAGAACTCCATGACGATGATCATGATGAAGAAGAATGGACGGCCAATATTCAAACCATCAAAACCCACATGATCAAGAAGATCAAGATGAGAGATCACGAAGATCCGACGGTCCACAACAAAGATGATCAAGAACTTCAAGATGATCAAGGGGATCACGGCGATCGGACGACTAATAATCAAGCAATGATCAAAACCCAACATGACAACAACTCAGTGCTCGGCCATGGATGGCAAGGCGACCGGCGAACGACGGCAGTCGTGACAACAGCAACACCAGCAATGGGGGCATGCTGCATCGCGAAGGGGAGAGCGGCAGCCAGGGGAACAACACGCTAGGCTGGGCAGCGCAATGCAGGGAAGCTACGTGGGTCGGGGTGGAGCTGTAGAGTCGTTGCAGGCGTGGAGGAGAACGGGGAACGCGACTGGTGGCGCGTCGCTGGCTGTGTTGCTGCTGGCGAGGAGAGAGAGCAGGGGAAGAGGGTTAGTGGGAGAAGGAGTTGAAGAGCAGGAGGTCGCGATGTTGGGGCTGGGGAGAAAGGGAGAGAGGAAGGAGAAGATGAAGCGGCGGGTGCAGCTGCATGGGTTATAAATATAGGGAAGGGAAATAGGGTTAGAGAGGAAGACGGCGGAAGCAGGGGGATAAACCGGGTTTGGGTTGCTAGGGAACGGATACGGGTAGGTTTGTAACGGGTATAGGTTAGGTAAATAGGTCTGGGGTAATTAGGTTGAAGGGGATTGGTTAGTTTAAGTTAATGGGTTTGGGTAAAATAAATGTGTTTAGTTGGGTATGGTTAATGAAATGGGTAATTTAAAAGGCTTTTGGTGGTATGCATATATGCAGATAATGGGTATTGGGTTGGGGTTATAGGGTTTGGGTATCTTAGGTTTAATCAGAAAAATACAATAACTAATAAAATATAATTTTTTTAAAATAATGTAATTTAAATTACAATATAGAATTTATTTAGAAAATATTTACAAATAAAATTATTGATCGGAAACAGATTTTAGTAGGAAGTTCAATAATACAATTTGGCAAAAGAAATTTGAAAACCAAAAAAATAATTTGCGAAAATTTTAAATACAGAAAATACACAAAAATACATTTTTGGAGAAACATTAGTTATAAGACGGCTGGTTTTTAGGGTTAAGGGATGGAAGATGAAAAGGTGAACAGGGTTTCATATATAGGGGGAGATGGATATAGGGTTAGGTGCTGACAGGTTGGGTTTAGATTAAATGGGTTAATGGGTTTTAGGATAAAACGGGTTTAAAGATATAGGGTTTGGGTTTTGGGAAAATAACAAATAAAAATATACAATTTAGGATTTTATAGAAATATTAATAATAATAATAAAAACTATAACAATAACAATAATAATAATAGTAATAATAATAACAGTAATAGTTACAATAATAGAAATCAAGGTAATAATATCAATAATAAGATTTGTATAAAAATCATAGGAAATAGTTACAAATAAATATTGATAAAAAAATATAGGTTTTAATGGAAGATTCAAAAATACATTTTAACAAAAAGAATTTGAAAGTGGAAAAAAAATAATTTACAAAAATTTTAAATACAGAAAATACGTATTTACGAAAACAGGGGTTACAGTTCGCCTCATGTCCCTCGGTTCGAGAGATTCATCCCACTCACGGTGAATGTTTCGACCATCCTCATGGAGATTGAGAACAAAAGGATAGTCAAATATCCACCACCATCCACCAAGAACAATAGGAGAAGGGATCGAAGGTTCTACTGCCGATTGCACCGGGACCACGGCCATGAGACCGACAGTTTTCGGGCTCTCAAAGTGGAGATAGAAACACTCATTTAGAGAGGCTACCTGAATGATTTTACTAAAAACACTAGACGAGCCTCCACTACTCGAAGGGCGAACAAGCATCCTGCAACGGGCCCTGATCCGTCCGGAGCCAACAAACTAGCTATTCTCCACTGCGTTCATGGTGGACCAATGGGTGGAGACTATAACACCTCCCGCATGACTTTCATTTGAGAAGTCAACACATTCTAGCAAAGTCCTCCCCCCAAAGGTCGAGGGATATCCCCCCTCGTTCTCGAACGAAGATCTCGAGGGTGTCCGACTCCCACATTGCGACACCTTTGTCATTAGCCTCGGCTTAGCTATTCACGATGTCCACCACGTCCTAGTTGACAACGGGAGTTCGGTGAATGTTCTGTTTCTAGTACCCTTCGACGCCCTAAAACTCCCCAGAGAAAAGTTGAAACCGGTGGGGTACAACTCAAGGGGTTCTCAGAAGCCCCCGTTTGGATCGAAGGAATCGTAACCCTTAATGTCTCAGCCAGGCAGGCTTCGACTTCCCGAACCAAAAGCATGGACTTCATGGTGGTAAATGTTCAAGCCACCTATAATTCCATCCTCAGTCAACCCAGCCTCACGTTCCTCCAGGCGGTACCCTCAGCGTACCACATGAAGATGAGGTTCCCCACTAAACACTGGGTAGGCATTGTCCAAGGTAACCAGGAGGCCGCCCAAACCTGCTACATGGCCGCTATGGGAGTGACAGTCTTCCCTCTCGACACGGTTGACCTCCTCTTTGAAATGAGTATGATCGGTTCAGAGCCGATCGATAAGCTGGAAGAGATCCCATTCTCCGAAGACGACCCATCCAAATGATTTCAAGTGAGTCGATCCCTTCCTCCAGACATAAGGCAAGAGATCATCAACTGCATCTGTCAGAGTTAGGATCTATTTGCTTGGGCACCTTCAGATATGCCTAAAATCTCCGAGGGTCTTATAATGCACAAACTAAGTGTCCGTATGGACTCCAAGCCAGTGCAACAGAGGCACCATAAGTTCTGCTGATTGGCTACAGGCGGCCAAGGAGGAGGTACAGAAACTCCTCTCTGCCAACTTCATTCAGGAAGTGAGCTACCCTGAGTGGCTAGCTAATATTGTGATGATCAAAAAGACCAACGGTAAGTAGAGGATCTACATCGATTTCACAGATCTCAACAAGGCCTGCCTGGAGGATCCTTTCCCCCTCCGGTGTATCGATGCCTTTATCGACGCGACGTCGGACATGACCTCCTCAGTTTCTTGGACGCATTCTCAAGCTACAACCAAATCAGAATGTACCCTCCAGATATTCCCTAGACTACTTTCATAATCGACCAAGGGCTATATTGCTACCATGTCATGCCCTTCGGGCTAAAAAATGCCGGAGCTACATATCAAAGACTCGTGAACCGGGTCTTCAAAAATCAAATAGGTCGGAACGTGGAAGTATTTGTCGACGACATACTCATCAAAAGCCTCCAAGGTCAAGGTCATGTGAAAGATCTTGACGAAGCATTCGGGGTGCTTCGATCCCACAACATGCGGCTGAACCCTTCAAAGTGCGTCTTCAGCGTCACCTCTGGAAAGTTCCTTGGGTTCATAGTCAGTCAACGGGGGATAGAAGCCAACCCCAAGCCATCCTAAACATCATCCCTCCAAGAAATGTTAAGGAAGTGCAGCGCCTCACCAGTCGGTTCGCAGTTATTGGTCGCTTTCTCTCTAAATCCAGGGAGATTAACTGCCGTTCATTAAAGCTCTCAGGGGAGCTAAAATATTCGAGTGGGGGGAGCTCCAACAACAAGCTTTTGACTAATCTTCTGCTCCTCAACAAACCCGAGCCGAACAAAGTACTCTCTCTTTACCTCGCTACTTCCAAACACGCGCTCAGTGGTGTCTTGGTTTGGGATGAAGGCGAATCGCCGAAGCCGATCTATTACTTCAGTAAAGTTCTCCGTGATGCCGAGTTCTGATACACTAAGGTTGAGAAAATGGCCTACGCACTCGTAATGACAGCAAGAAAGCTTCACCCATATTTTCAGGCCCACTCCATTTAGGTCCTTATAGACCAACCCCTCAAACAAGTGCTCCATAAACCCAAGACGTCAGGCCGGCTAATCAAATGGTCCATTGAGTTGAGCTAGCACGGTATCAGCTACAAGCCCCAAACTGCTATCAAGGGCCAGGCGCTCACTCAATTCATAATCGAATGTACTATCAAAGGTCAGCGCGACTCTCGGATGATCCAGTACATGGCGTGTGTTCGCCTTATCCTCTCAAATTTCTCGAAAGCGACAGTAACTCGAATTCCTCAAGAACAGAATACTCAGGCCCACGCCCTCTCCAAGTTGGCCACTTCTTCCTTCGAAGGATTGGATCACACTGTTTTAGTGGAGGTCCTCCTGAAACCCTAGCATCGAGGCAGCTGTGCCTCCCGTGGTAAACTGCGTCGACCCAGCCGCGGGAGAGACTAATTGGATGGATCCAATTCTGAACTTCCTACGGGCAGGAGAACTACCCCAGGATCCATCTGAAGCCAGAAAGTTCGGACCCGTTCAGAGAGGTTTGCACTGATAAACGACGCAACCAACCACCAGAAAGTGCACTGATCAACGACGCACTGGTCTTAATAATTCCTTAGGAAGAACATCATTTGCCAATTTGGTATTTCTTTGATACTCGTAACTGACAATGGCACTCAGTTCACTGGCAAAAACTTCCGCAAGTTCTGTCTGACTTAGAGATCCAGTAAAGGCTCTCTACAATCTCACACCCCCAGTCTAATGGCCAGGCCGAGAACGCCAACAAGTAGGCCCTAGACAGACTGAAGAAGCGCCTGGACAACTCGCCAAAAGGCTTGTGGGTAGAAGAGTTACTGAGCATCCTGTGGGCCTATCGAATTATAAAAAGGGTCCCTATAGGCGAATTCCCATTCAACCTGACTTACGGAACCGAAGCGGTCATCTCTTTAGAGGTCGGCCTCCCCTCTCTCCGCATCGTAAGTTTTGATGAAAGTTCCAACTCCACAGGCCTGAGAGCCAACCTCGATCTCTTTGACGAGGTCCACGAGAAGTCGGCCATCAGAAGGAACATCTACCAACAGCGAGTTGAACGCTTTTACAATTAGAAGGTTCGACCGACCAACATAAAAGAGGGTGATCTTGTGTTCCAACAACTCTCCATTTCTAAAGCTACCAAGAAAGGAAAACTCGCTCCAAATTGGGAAGGTCCTTACAAGGTCCCCGCAGTGATACGTCCGGAGACCTACCGACTCGAAGACCTGGGGGGCAAGGCAGTTAAGAGAACTTGGAATGCGGAGCACTTGATGAAGTTTTATTAAAGCCCTTAAAACGATCTAAACTAATGAAAAGGCAATTGTAAAGATTGAATAAAGTTGTTTTAGGTTCGTCAATCAATCCTTACCTACTCATTTTTAAAAGCACTAAAACCTCGGAAAGAGTGCCTCGAAAGAGCACCTCAACTTTGAGTGTTATGCAGTTTTCACTACTAAGTCTAAACCTCGGAAAGAGTGCCTTGAAAGAGAACATCGGCTCTGAGTTCTACGAAGTTTTCACTGCTAAGTCTAAATCTCGGAAAGAGTGCTTCGAAAGAGCACATCGACTCTGAGTCCTATGCAGTTCTCACTGCTAAGTGTAAACCTCAGAAAGAGTGCCTCGAAAGAACACATCGACTCTGAGTCTTACGTAGTTCTCACTGCTAAGTCTAAACCTCAAAAAGAGTGCCTCAAAAGAGCACCTCGACTCCGAGTCTTACACAGTTCTCCTGCTAAGCCTAAACCTCAGAAATAGTACATCGAAAGAGCACATCGACTCTGAGTCTTACGTAGTTCTCACTGCTAAGTTTAAACCTCGGAAAGAGTGCCTTGAAAGAGCAGCTCGACTCCGAGTCTTACGCAGTTCTCACTTCTAAGTCTAAACCTCAAAAAGAGTGCATCATAAGAGCACCTTGTAATACCCTGATTTTTCATTGATGAGAATTATTATTTTGTATTATTAATTTGTACGTATTGTGCACGTGCAATCTTGTGGTATAAATTTTTATAATTATTTTCATTACATAAACAAATGAGTATACATATAGATATATATGTCTTTTCTATTTTTTTTATTAAAGCCTATTTTGACAAGCATAAGTATTTCTTTATTTTGAGCCCAATCTAATTTATTTTAAATATAAACTATTTTGGCCCACTAAATAAAAGCCCATCAATTTATTTTCTCTTTTAATTCTTACAACTTGTAGTGTAGACAATTTTATAGACTTTAAAAAAAAAAAATGTACAACTTTTTAGAATAGGGGGCTTTAGAGACACGTGCATTGCACTAGCACGTGTTTGTGCTTGTTCTTTTTTAGGCCAGATAGGAATGGGAGGGAAAGAGAGAGAGAGTGGAGTTTGTGGGAGGTGGTTTTGTGGTCTTGGTTGGTTACTACAACTTCCCAATTAATTCTAGCTCTTGTTTCTTAACTCCTAGATCAATCCTAGCCTTCTATTTGCCCCAAATTCTTGTATAAATAACCCCCCCCCCCCAGCCTAATTATCCTTACACTTCTCATTCATCAAACCAATAGTGAAAGAAAATAATCATTAGTAGAAAATTGTTGCATTGGTAGAGAGTGAGAATAAAAGATTGAGAGTTGAGTGTGCTTGCATTTCAAGGAGGCTGGCAACACATCAAGAAGGCTCGGTTTGCACTCAAGCAGGGAGGTGAAGTACTCTTTGGGCAAGCTCAATCTAGGAGGAGAAGGTCTCTTTCATTCTAGGAGTTGTTTTGTGGGTTTTCTCTCCAAATTAGGTGGGTGATTTTCCTTACTTCTAACTGTAACTCCTGTTTTCCCATATTTGTATTTTTATACTGTATTTTCCTCAATTGTACTCTTTTATCTATTTGAGATCCCGTATTTTGTTTCTATTCGAATAAAACCATTAATTTGTTTTCGACTCAATTTTTTTGGTGCCTTTGTCTAATTCAATTGTATGTACTATTTGTATCGTTCTTCATGAAGAAATGGCTATTTCTTCTCATTCATTCCTTTATTCTCCATTTTATCACATTTTGACCAATTCTCCAGTTGGATCCTATTCAATTCGGATATCCAAAAACCCATAAACCCAAACCCTATACTATATATAAATCCTAACCCTATACCCTAACCCCAACCCTAACCTAATTCTGTTAAAACCCACAAAACCGCTGCTACCCCCCCCCCCCCCCCCCACGTCTCCTACTTCTGCGTCCTTCTCCTTCGATAACAACCCAATTCCCCCACTCCGATCGCCCTCCGTTCGTCTCCCTCACCATCACCTTCATCAAAATCATCGCCAATCCTCCACGACCATCATCCTCACATAACCAGCACCACCGTCGGCCTCGTCCATCATCAAACCCAAGCTCTGAAACCCATATCGCCTTTTCTGACCTCCATCAACCTCTGCACATCGCCATTGTCATCTCCTCGCCGCCTCACCACACCCAACACCCCTCCGACCTCCGTTCGCGCTGCCAGCACCCCGAACCCATCCCTTAACTCCGCCCCTGTTTTCGAACCAGAACAGAGGGTCATCGCCGGGACTTCCATCCGTCGTCACCATCGTCGACTGATCTCCAGTCGAACCCAGACGTAGTCGCGAGCCCCGCCGTTGCGTTGCCACGTCGAAGACCCAGCGTCGTCGCCCTCCCTCTCTCTCTCTCGCTCTTTGGCTCAACGAAGAAGAAGAGGACGTTGGGCGGGAATTGATCTCCGGCGTTGGATCGCGCCAAGATTCGTGCCGCTGATTGCTGTTTGCTGCTTCGCCACAGCAGTTCCGGTGTTGCTGTTCCCTGTTCGGCCTGATCTGGTGCGAGGGCGTAATTGGATTGGCTGTGCTCTGGTGTTTTGCTATTTTGGCGCAGCGAATCTGAAATCGCTGTTTGCTGTTTGGGCGTCGATCCGGTGAGCGGGAAAGTGCTGATTGGAGAGATTCACTGTTCTGTGTTTTGGCATGCCAGATCCCGTCGCGCTGTTTGCTGTTCTGGCCGATCCGGTGTGTGGGGATTTTGCTCTTTTATTGGATCTTCGCACGTGCTTCACACGTGCTTTTGGGAGACTTCGCTGGGAATCTTTCGACCCAATTTTCTACAACAAGTGGATCTAATCGTCGTCAATTAAGGCAAGTATCTCTTGTACAATTATTTGTTCTAGTACAAGCATCCCTTGAAAAATACTACAAATAGTTAGAATTGTGACTCCTCCTTGACTATCGTTGTTGATCAATATTAATCCCCGAAATTTCATAATTATAAGAGTCACAATAATTTCGTTGTATTAAATTATAATTACTTGGATTCATCTTATCCCTTGAACATATGAACACATGAGATTAAGGAGCCCTAGATTTGTAGACACATGCTACATTTTGTATTTGATGATCTTGCAACCATTTGATTTGGAAAATAATTATTACTTGCTGTTTGAACCACCAATATCATGTATTTATATCACACAATAACTTAGATGCCTAATAACAAATTTCCATGAAATCTATACTAGCAAGTTATTCCCATATGTTGCTGTCCTGAATCTTCTTTTACTGTTTCGACCCATTTAGCATTAGAATCTGGACCCAAACCCTGAATAGAAAATGTAGATCTGGATGTCTAGATGTCGATAGACTCCAAAAGTTTTGAATTTGGAGTTACCGTCTAGGAGTTATTGCAGTTTTACTGTAGCTGTGTCGGTAGATGCAGATTTGCAAAACTGCTGCACACTTTTACTTTGCGAATTAATTTAGCTATGTAAACAGCAAGCGTTGGACTTAAAATTTTATATGCGGTTGCTGGACACCCAAAATGACATCCCCAAATTTTCTTAGAATTGATTTACAATATTTCACACGTTTGCATGCTTGCTTGATAAGAATTAATAAATGTAATAAGCCGGGGTTAAGGGAAAGACCATAGTAGTGGACAATATAAGTAAGTGTACTCGGAAGGGGGCCCGTGTTTCCCACTTGATACATGTCTCATGAACTAGTATATTATAAATCGATTCATGGACTAGTATATTATTGATCCATGAACTAGTATATATATATGATTCATGACTTGTCTTGCTATGACTCGACACATGAACTAGTTATATGATTATCCGATTCATGAGCATGACTTGCTTGATACTTGATACCTGAGTACGCCGCCCTATAGACTCCATTACTAGGCCTAAACGAAATTGTTTTGACTGTAGCAACCATGTAGTAAAAGTATGGATGCATGAAGTGCTACCTAGATAGTAATAACTATAAGACTTGAACATGAAACTTGAACATGACACTTGTTACTTGATACTTGATGATATGATACATGAAACATGATACATGAGACTTGAAACCTGAAACTTGAACTTGATACATTGTTACTTGATACTTGACAACTTGTTACTTGAGGCTTGACACTTGAAATAAAATTTTGATACTAGACTTGACAACTTGACACCTGACACTTACTCGATACTTGTCACTTGAGGTTAGATACCCCTACATGTACCCTTGTCACTTGCTTCACCATTAGTGTTTGTTTACCCAATCTAGTCTCTTGAGTTTTCCTTCCTACTAGTTAGTTCTTGAATCTCTATTACTTGTTGTAAATCCTATTATATTCTTGATTGCAATTCTTGTTTCCCATTACTTATACTTGTTTTTACTATTTATGGCCCTAGCTTGCACTAAGGGCATTCTCTCTTGTTTTTTCTTGTTTTTCTTTTTTATATTTATTAAGCAGACTTGGGAGACGAGTTGCCTGGTGGAATTGACGAGCAGACATTTTAGGCTTCGTTTGGAATAAGGACTTGTTTAAATAATTGCTTTCCATAAGGTATTTATTTCTTCTGCTGTGTAAGACTTATTTTCGAGTTTTACACTTGATCCAGACATGAGAACTATTTGAATATTATTATTTGTTTAAATTATTTTCTGTTGCTTAATAAATTATTCATGCATGCTTGGTTATATATAAATCTGGTTATATTCTTGTTATGATGCTGAGTCGATCCTACAGCTTATGGATGATGTAAAAATCATTCGCTGGGCTTCGTCACGTGCTCAGTATTCCATATTTTTGGGAAGCGGGGTGTGACACTAACTCTTGTCACCATGCTAGGAATGATGACCTAATTGCATGAAAGAAACTAATAAGAGTACATTAAATTTGAAAAAGGACTTGTTAGATGATATGATTAATGCTTGGTAGATTGTATGTTAACTTGTCATGAATCTTAATGTTGTATCACAAATTGCTTTGTAGTTATGGAAATGTTAAATTAGGATTATGATAATGTAGAAATTGAGTATGAATTGCTAGTGGGTGAAATTATTGTTTTATGTACTAAATGGACTACTGTGATATTGGTTCTAATGAATAAAAATTGTCCTATGCATTGGGTTAATGAAAGAGGGAAAAACAGGGATTTATAATTATAATGTGATTGGTAAGTACCAAATTTGTGTTTGAGAATTGTCAAATTGAAATATGGAAAGAGTAGTATAAAATTTAAATTATTGTATGAGAAATGTATGTTTTATTAGTGAGAAAATTATTTTAAAAATACTAGAGTGTTAATTTAAGATGAAATTAGTATTATGGAGATTTACATGACATTTTGTGCAAGTAAAATGAAGATAAGAGCTTTTGAACATCAAAATTACTTAATAAAGCAGAGAGTCGAGATGAATAGATTTCAAATTGTATTTGTGACAACCTGAGCCTATAGCTCAAGTGGTCGGTGGGTCGCTCTGGCGCTACTGTAGCATGGGCGTGTGTCTCTAGGGTCACTGGTTCGATACCCTGTGTCCACCTTCTTTTCGTGCGGGTTGAAAAATAACCCAACACCGAACAGAGAGTATAATACTCTCTGACTCCTCTTCATATCGCTAGCGCGCATTCGGCCTAGTGGCTAGTGCGTGGGGCTGTCTTCTCTAAGGTTGCGGGTTCGATTCTGGTTATTGCCAGAATATTTTTTTTTTACAAATTGATTTTTTGGGGCTTTCTTGATGTATAAAAATTCCAAAAAAATACCTTTATTATTCTAAAATCATATACAACATATGAAAATTAATTGGGATTTATTGGACTAAAATGAAGTATATTTTTTAGGCGAAATTGTATTCGAAACTATTGTTTCTTACCTTTATAATTTCATAAAAAGTGTGTGATTTCATGAGGTGATTAATATAAATGTTAAAAAGAAAAATTGATGGAAGGAAAATATAATTGTGATTTTTGTATGGGTTATTTTGTCAAAAGAGTAGTGTGACAATAGTGATTTTGTGAATATTCCCTTTGACTAGATAGTTTCGTAATATGATCTTAATGTGGGAATAAATGTTGGTTATTGAAATGCATGATTTACAATTGAACTATATGTATGATAATCGATTCATGAAAAGATTGGAAATTGTTTAATTGGAAAAGAGAATTCTTCTTGAGCATGACAAACTCAATATGAGAATTGTGAATTGAAATTGAAAAGTAAGGTGTAGCCAAGACTCACACCGGCAATTGAAAGAAATGAGATATGATAATTGAATTGAAAAGACCAAGTTTGGGTCATTGTGAAATGAAAGAAATAAGACCGGTGTTAGTGAGAGTGCTGACCCTAAGAGATCGATTTTGTTCATGATTTCATTAAGTCAAGGACTAGTACATAGTGAAGATGTGATGAAAGTGAGAGAAAAATACAAGTATGAGGGCCTCGAGTCTACGATGTGGGTGTGATTCACAGTTTGTCTTCACGATGCGTCGTGACATGACGTGGGCACTACTCCGGAATTATCGGGATCTTGGCGATGCTTGTGGGGTGTTTGGTGACTGCCAAAGGATCGTGTGCCATGACAGAGGCTGAATTACGTAAGACTCCTTTGTAACGAAGTAATGAGCTCGTGTGCCATGACGAGGCTGTAAAGTGTAAAGATTCCTTTGTAACTCTGATGTAAAGTAAAAGTTTTAAATTCCTTGTAAAATTGTACGAAGTGAAGTAAAGATCATGTGGAATCTCGAATTCAGTTGTATTTGGAATTCGGGGTGTTACACACCTCGACTCTGCATCTGATGTAGTTCTCGCTGCTAAGTCTAAACCTCGAAAAGAGTTTCTCGAAAGAGCACCTCGACTCTGAGTCTTACACAGTTCTCAATGCTAAGTCTAAACCTCGGAAAGAGTGCCTCGAGAGAACACATTGACTCTGAGTCTTATGCGGTTCTCACTGATAAGTCTAAACCTCAGAAAGAGTGTCTCAAAAGAGCACCTTGACTACGAGTCTTATGCAGTTCTCACTGCTAAGTTTGAACCTCGGAAAGGGTGCCTCGAAAGAGCACCTCGACTGTGAGTCTTACGCAGTTCTCACTGCTAAGTCTAAACCTTGGAAATAATGCCTCGAGAAACACCTTGTCCCACAGTCTCGCAGCCAACATGGACTCCTCTACTGCAAAGAGGTCAACATCCCAGATCTCAACAAAAAAAGGAAGAGAAGAAATTTACCGATCAAAAGATGATTACAAAGGCGGTGGCTAGTCCGCAAAAAGGCATACTAAAAGCTAAGGTCTAAACGGCGAAAAGAAGAAACATGCAAGGGAACCTCAGTGGTCGACCCCAAGACTCCATTACGGTGGAGAGAGGCACTCATGAATGAACCAGAAGGAGCTAAACCAACCAAAAGACACCAAGTACCTATCAGCTCATTAGTCTCCCTCGCTGCCACAGCTCGGCTACATCCCCCTGGCACAGAAGAGGCATTACATCCGATGGAAAGCATTGATGATGAAGCCCCTCGGGAACCCCCGAAGGAGAATGGAAGTTGAAGCCCAAAACGGCCCGAACATCCGCCGCTCCTGTCGGCCCAGCTAAGAATGTCTCAAGAGAAGGATGAAGAGTCCTTTGATATAGGTAACTCGACATCCCTAAGCCTCCACCCTCGATCAGAGACATCAAATCTTGTAATCCGAGTCGTAAGTGATGAACTTCGACACGATTCCGCTCCAAGTTCCCCTCGACTCGGCGATGACAAAACACAAACTTCCTACCAGAAAATCACGATCAAGCCCCTAATCCGAGCACAGACACAGAAGAAAGAATTTTTCAAGGGTTAGTCGCGACTGATAAAAATCTTGAAATCCGAGCAGGCCAAGGTAAGGCCTCAGCACTGCGAGCTCTCCAAAGGCCAAATCTCAAGAACTTGAGCCACTCTCCAGAAATGTTATCAAGGAAACGTTCACTTGTTGGAGAAAATAACTTTAAGGCCAGGGGAATTTATATGCAACACAACCAACCACCTAATTAAATCTAAATTCAAACGGTCAACGCTTCAACTTCCAAGACATACAGTAACCTCGATTATCGCAAAAGAAGTGACCTGAGAAAATACATGGTAATTATCCACACACAAGCACCAAAGCACGACTACAGAGATGAAATCTTGGCTACCTAGCCCCAACTCAGCAACACTCGACAACCGAACAAAGAGAAGGAAAGGAAAAAAGGCAAATTTTATTTAATACAAAAAAGGGTTACAGAGGCAGTTGCTAGTCTGCAAAATTGGCAAAGGTACAAGCAACTCATTAACGACGCTTCTACGCCGGTCTGTTCTCGCAGATGGGGGCAGACCTTTTCTTGTGAGCCATGGCATCCAGCTCGGCCATCCGATGCAAGTCATCATCACTTGCATCAAAGGCCAAATCCTCGAGCAAGAGGTGTGGGTACTGGATCTTCATGTGCGTAAGAGCCTTACCGTACCCCTTATCCTGGGCGTCGAGTACCTGCAGCACCGTTTCATCCAATTCCTGCTTGTCCTTAACCACGCGCTGAGTCGTCTCGTCCAGCATCCCCCTGCAATTTCTTCTCCTCGGCTTGCCACACAAGCCGCTCCTCGACCCATTTCTCTTTCTCGGCCAGCAACCCATGTCGATCGCTTTTCTCCCCCTCCAGAGCCTTATTAATATTCTTGATATCCCGTCAGAGTTCTTGGTTCCAACTCACCAATTTCCTACCACTCACCTCGGACTCCTGGGTCTGCATAAGCATTGCGTCCAGCCTTCGCTTCAGCTCAGCCCCAGTGACAACGGTCTGTAGGAAGGGAAGGTTGTAAAAAAAAACAGACATTGAAACCCAAGGAGGGCACCAACTAAAAGCGGTAGACCCTCTTCAGGGCAACTTACCATGACTGAAGCCTGAGCCCAATGGGCATAGATGTCGCTTTGGGCCTCCCTCTTCATGGACACTAACTCTCTGGGAGTGGCCAGATTTTTCACCACCTGAGCTGCATTCACGTGGTCCATCGTCAGATCCGCCTCAGTGACAATCCAAGAGGGGATCCATGCTTTCTTCGGCGATGGAACCTTCAGTTCCGCCCGGGGAGTCCCCACCCAAAGACCGGCAACTCTGTAACGATCGGAGGGTCGAGACCATTGCCTTCCTTCCTCCCTGAAGAGGTAGCAGGAGATGGAGAAAGAGGATGCTTTGAAGTTCTCCCCTGTACTTTCTTCCCCTTGGGGTCCTCGAATATCCCAGTTGCCTTGTCCCCCAGCTTGGCCTTTTCCTTGGCCAGCTTGCTCCCCGCGTCCATCTCGGCCTTCACACTGCCCTCAGCCCGGTGGCCAGCCTCAAACTTAGCCTCCCTTCACCTTAGCTTCAGTCGCCTTCATTGCCACCTTAATGGATAAACACCTTTCCATCAGAATCGCGTCGGAAACCATGATTCAAGGAAGAACGAACTCAACTGTCACGCCCCGCTTCCTAAAAATACGGAATACGAGCACGTAACATTGGCCCAGCGAATGATTTTCATCATCCATAAGCTGTTCAGGAATCTTTACAACATATCACAATATAATCAGAGTCGGAAGCCAGAAAAGTCAACCACATGCACAATTGAGTCAAATAGATCAACAGAAATTTACTTGAAACAAAATGTATTAATCTCAAATAAATCAGATATGAATAAGTCAAATATTCCTCGGTCATACTGCCCAAATACAAAGAATCCAAGTAACAGATACATTGTTCAAAATGAGCAACAGGAAATAAATGAAGATAGAAAAAGCTCCAGCCAACTAGAACTTTAGATCACATACTCCATCAGGCAGCTGATCACCAAAATCTGCAATTGATAATTGTAGGAGAAGGAAAGAGAAAACAAGTACCCGTCAATTGCAAGTTACGGGCCACTTATAATGTAGGATACAAGCACATGGGAAACTAACAAATAGCATGGAATAATGCATCAACAGTAATAACTAGCATGAATCAGTAAAACAAGGTTGACTAGCATGGTATACTAACAATATAGATGTTTATGTCAAATGCAGTGTCATATGGCAACTAACAGTGTCCAGTAACAGTAAGCTCAGTAATCAGTGTAACAGTATGACGGTATCAGTCCAACAGTATCAGGATAACAGTATCAGTCTAACAGTATCAGTCTTATGTTCTTAAAGTCTTGTGTGTATTACTAGCTAGGTAGCACTTCATGCATCCCGCATGGTTGCTACAACAAACAGTTTCGCTTTTAGATTTCATAGTGAACCATAATGGGGCAGTGTACTCAGGTATCAGTAACAGTAGCAGTAGCAGTAACAGTAATAGTAAGAACCTAGTGGTTCTCTTCTCCTCTACACCTTCCTATAGGAAGTAATGTAGACAGGGTCGGATAACAGTAATAGTAATAGTAGCAGCAATAGTAACAGTATAGAACACTAGTTCCCTTCCAAGTACACATTTCCATATTTTCCACTACTAGATCTTCCCTTACGAAACCCCGGCTTGGTCACTTTTATTATGGTCATCAAACAGGCATAATTGTGTGCGAAATAGTGTCAAACTAACATGTTATAATCAGTATTAGGTTCAGGAAAACAAATAAACTTGCATAGATGATATAAAATCAAATAAACGAGCAAAACAGTGTATGTTCATATTCAGGACAGTATGACAGTATAGTACTAAAACAGCGAATCCGTTGCTACATAAATGCAAATCTAGATCCGTCAAAGGATCTGGAAAATAGACATCCACACGAATCCAGCAAATTTAAATAATTCATACCGTGTTTCAGAAAATCACAACTCAAAACTGATTTGAAAACAGAAAACACATTCAGCCAGGAATCAGGAAAACGAATTCAAAATCAAGAAAACAGCATAAAAAGTCATCAAATAAATCCACGAAAAATCTAGGGTATTCCCCTATATGTCTAGAATAAAAATATAAATTTTCATAATATTCCAGTGAAATTAGTTCAGTCACCAAAAAATAAGAAACATCAAGAAACAGTAGTTTGGCAAATCTGGAATTCCCAACACTGTTGTACGGAAACTGAATTATCTCGCAACCAGTGAAACGAAATCCAAATCTGCCAAAGGGAGATGAAAATAGAAAAAATATATTAACTTTCATATTTCACGAACATTTTTCATACAGTAAAAAGAATCATGGTGAAAACACAATTCTTTACAGAACAGCGAGCAAAATACGGCAAGTATGACTTTTGCAAACATGCATGAAACGACATATAAAACTTCTCAATAAAATCTACCAAAATTCTGGAGAATCCCTAGATAGGTATAGAAAAACTGACCAAAGTTTCAGGTCAAAATAATATATGTAGTATAGTTCTTTACAATGATTTGTCATCAAAATTACCGAAAAACAGTATCTGGAAAAGAACGACACCTCTGTAGTGAAACAGTCGTAACTCACTCATACGAAATCAAAATCAAGAAAGTTCAGAGGGATTTGAAAGTAGACAAAATTATCTAAAACTCACATTTTATACCGAAATTAAGATACTGACTTCAAGATTGTCCAAAACAGCAAACAAAACAGAACAACGACAAAATACAGATTTCTCCCTTAAAAACAAAATCAACATAGATTCAAGAAAATTGATCCAAACACATCCAAACATGAAATAGAGTCTACCAAGTGTCTAAACATCATGAAAGGGTATCTAGCATGTCCACACCAAATATAACACATGGGTCTTTACCAAATCACGAATTCTCACAACTAGTCTCACATACATGAACAAAATCAAGAACGAGTAAATCTAAGTTAATTCATGTCAAGATTGGTGTCGTGAGTTATCTATGGTCAAGTTTTCACAATAGAGACAAAACCCATCAAGGAAAACACAAACAAGAGTCGTCTCTAGACCCAACTATACTATAGGTGAATTTTTTGACTTGTATCAAACAAATAAATTGGAGTAAAAGTTACTTGCATGAGAGATGACGACAACGACGATCCAACAAACAAGAATAACGGGAATAGATTTCGAGGCACGAACCGAACGAACGGATCGAACACGAACTACGAACCACCAATAAACCCACGAACCAAAAGGAATCACACGAACCAAAACGAACCCACAAACACAAGCACACGAACACCACGACTACTCGAGATCACACCCTAACCCGAGCAAGCTCTTGCATGTGCAAACAATGTACGAGTAAGGAAGAACGAGCGGGGAGACGACGGACGAACGGGGAGCGCCGGGGGCGTCGAGGGGTTGCCGCAGGTGGCTGCCGGCGAGGAGTAGGGCGGAGGAGCACCGGTGGAGGGCAGAGGGACACTGGGTGACCGGGAGAGATGGCTTTTGACCGGTGGAGTTGTAGGATAGTGGGTCAGCGGCACGAGCAGGGTGGACGGCCAGGCCCTAGGGTTGGCGCGCTGCAGTCGCGCGGTGTCGTGCTGCTCTCGCTGCGGCGGCTATCGGTGCCGCGACAAGAGGAGACAGGGAAGGCAAGTGAAGGCGGGGAGATGCAGGGAGATGGTTGCACGGGGGGGGGGGAGATGAGGTATGGCGGCCTGGCGCCCTGGCTGAAGTCGAGAGGGGAGAGAGAAAAGCGAGAGGTGAAAAGACGAGATAGAGGAGACAAAGCGGCGGCTAGGGGGGGAGATGAATAGTCGCTGCAAGGGGATGGGTTTAAATAGGCAAGGAAGAAATATAGGGATAGGGAAAAAGGGTTTAGATGTTATCGGGTTTGGAAGGTAAATGGGTCTGGGTGGTTTAGATGGGTAGTTAGGATATAATGGATAAATGGGTTTGGGAAATGGTTAATGGGTATTAAAAATCCATTAGGGTTTCAACAAAATTAATTCAAAAATATAATTAGATTAATATTAAAAGTAAATAATTTATTCAATGGAACATATACAATTAGAAATACCATAGTACAATAAATCAAATAGTATACACCGAGTTAATACTCAAATACTAGCAAATACAATGGGATTTTTAATATACAATCAAAATGTAATAACAATAAAAATAATAATACTAACAATAGAATTTAATAATAATAATAAAAATAAAATAATAGTACTAACAATAATAGTAAGATTTGTATTAAAATATAAAATCATACAAAATAGTTACAAATACAATTATTGATCAAAAATAGATTTTAAAATAGAAAATCCAAAGAAATACATTTTGACACAAGAATTTGAAAACCGGAAAAATAATTTGCGAAAATTTTTAAAATACAGAAAATACTCAAAAATACATTTTTGGGAAAACAGGGGTTACATCAACGAAGGGAAAAGCAGAGACGACGAAGGAAGAAAGTGAAGAAAGAACATGCAGAGGGAAGCAACATATAAACACGAAGGGACATCGAACACTGTTCACTCATGTAGTAAACATGAGACACGTGGGTCCCTTGACCCTTGGCTTCCTCTTTAGTAGGATTCTTCGAATTCCACGGGTGCTGCTCTCCTACAGAATCGACCAAAGAGATCAACCAGATAATGAAGGGTCATCGAAAAATTCTTGGAATTCACAGCGAAATTATGACTCAACAATACCAACAATCGTTATCATTCCAGAAAAAATAATCAGATACAAGGAGCGGTGGTCAGTCCGTGTTTGAAAAAACACAACAAGACACATAAAAAGCTAAAGAAGGGGGGGGCTCCCACCCAGCAGCCTCGGGAATAGACCCGGCGTCCGTTCCTAACTCCGGAGGAAGATCAGCCGGGGTCATGAGTGAAACCCCTGGCGAGGGCGGACGAATGCGCTCATCACCTACACCACCGAAAGTCCCAAGATCAGGGTCGGCACTGACCCCTAGGTCAAAAGGAATTGAGCGGGGAGTCGTAGGAGAAGTGACGAATTCCAGATCGTACTCGAGAGAACCGAAGTTGAGATGGGGTTATGCCTGCCTGATACGCTCGACGGCTTGTCTAAAGTTGCGCTCCTCGCCATTAACGATCTCGACCGCAGCCCCCACTAATTCCGTTCATGTTTGGGTCAATTGGTGCTCTAGCACATCATTCTTGCTCAAAAACACCCTATAGGCAGACCGTCCCTCACCCGGATCATCCTCCGACTTCTTCTCCAAATTCTTCACCCTCTCCTCCAAAGCCTCAACGCGTTCATGCTCTCCTTCGCAGCTAATCCTGTACTGCATTGCCTTCTGAACCGCTAGGTCAAGCAAATGCTCATATCGCATCTTCATTTCGGTAGCAAAGAGAGTAGCTTGCAGAGAAAACTTGGAATGTCAACAAGGAACGATTACATTGACAGAAGAGGACACAAAAATACTCGCCTGTACAACCCCTTGGGAAAAGCGAAGGAAACACGAAGTAGTGGTCTCTTGGGCGAGGGCCTCCTGATCTCTTGGACGAGGAAGACTCTCCACTATTTCCCGAGCCATCTCCAAACCCATGAGAGAGCCCAACTCCCCTACGGGTTGATCCAATGTGGGATGCCCCACGAACTCTTCGGCGGTCCTCAACTGTCACGCCCCGCTTCCTAAAGGAATATGAAATACAGTTACGCAACAAAAGCCCAGCAAATGATTTACATCATCCATAAGCTGTTCAAGAATCTTTACAACATTTCACAAGATAATCAGAGTCGGAAGCAAAAGCTACAACCAGGTATGCATAATTGAAACAAGATACCAATAGAAATTTACTTGAAGCCAAAGATATATAAATCTCAAATAAATCAGGATCTGGACCAGTCAAATATCCTGGGTCACATCACCCAAATACAAGATAATTATCCAAGTAATCAAGTACATTTTATTCAAATCAAGCAATAAATAGTAATAATAAAGCAGGAAATCTAGCACTAGTATCTTATATCTCCAATGCCATCGGGCAACTGACCATCCTGATCTGAAATTAATAAATCCCAGGAGAAGAAAAAAGAAAACAAGTACCCGTCAATTGCAAGTTACGGGACACTTATAATGTAGGATACAAGTACATGGGATAGATAAATCTAAGTAACAAGCCTAGCATGGTATAAGCATGATAACAGAATATAAATCATGGCATGGCAAGATGAGCAAGTATAATAGTATGTGTCGAGTGTCAAATAAACAAGTGCCATTAATCAAGTAACCAGTATCAAGAATCATGTAATCATGTAGCATTTATCAAGTATCAAATCTCATGTATCATGTAGTCAAGTATCAAGGGGCATGTATCATGTTCAAGTGTCATGTATCAAGTCTTGTAGTTATTACTATCTAGGTAGCACTTCATGTGCCCCAAAAACATAACACATGGTTGCTACAAAAAACAGTTTCGCTTTAGATTTCATAGGGGATCATACAGGACAGTGTACTCAGGGACAAGCTCCAAGTATCATGTAATCATGTATCATGTAAACAAGCTTCAGTGTCATGTGTGTACGTGTCATGTATATCGTGTCAAGCTCCATATGTAAACAAGCTCCAATAACCACTAGGTTCTTCCGAGTACACGTTATTACACTATCCACTACTAGATCTTTCCCTTAATCCCGGCTTGGTTATTTTATTATTATTAGCAACAAGCATGTATGTGTGCAAAACATATCAAGAATAATATGGCATGATCATGTAACAAGTTCAAGTTGCAAGGTAAACATGTACATGTGAAAGATAATACATGAAAGGATAGAATAACCAAATCTCAAGTTCAGGACAGTAAGACCAAACTGCAGCAAAACTGAAATTCCCGGTGTTACAAACATGCAAATCTGAATCCGTCAAAACGTCTAAAAATAGACTCCCAACCGAATACAAATAATTTATATAATAATTCACACAAACATAACTCAAAACTGATTTGAATCCAGAAAATAAGTTCAGCCAGAAATCAGTAAAACGAATTCTCAGTTAGAAACACAACATTAAAACTACTCAAATAAATCCAGGAAAAATCTGGGGTAATCTCCTATATGTCTAGTATCATAATATAAAGTTTTATAATATTCCAGTAAAACTAGTTCAGTCAACAAAAATTGAAAAACCTCAAGAAACGATAGTTTGGCAAATCTGGAAGTCCCAACACTGCTGTACGAAAACTGAAATATCTCGTAAACCGTGAAACGAAATCCAAATCCTCCAAAGGGAGATGAAAATAGGCAAAATAATATAACTTTAATATTTCATAAATATTTTCCATACAGTAGAAGAAAATAGAGTGAAAATACGATTCTTTACAGAACAGTGAGCAAAATACAGTAAGTACAGTCTTTATAAACAAGAATGGAATGGCATATAAAACTCATCAATAAAATCCACCAAAATTCTGGGTAATCCCTAGATAGATATAGAAATATTAACCAAAGTTTCAGATCAAAATAATATGCTTAACATTAGTATCAAAATAGTTTAGTCATCAAAATCCTTAAGAAACGAAATCTAGAAAAGATCTACACCTCTGTAGTAAAACAGTCATATCTCACACATACGAAAACGAAATCGAGCAAGGTCAAAGGGGTTGGAAAGAAGACGAATTCTCTAAAAATCTTGTTTCATACTGAAATTAAGATACTGACCTTAATATGGTCTAAATTACTGATCAAGACAGATTATCGGCAAAGTACAAAATTTCCTTTAGGAACAAAACCAACATGAATCACACGAAACTTGATCGAAACATAACTAAACGTGAATTAGAGTCTACTAAGTTTCCAAACAACATGAAATAGGGTATAAGACATGTCCACAACAAGTATTTCACATGATATCACAAGTACACGAGTTCTCATAATTGTTCACATAAACATCATATCAAGAACGAGCAAAACCTAAGTTGTTTCATGTCAAATTTTGTGTCGTGAATCAACTATGGTCAAAACACTATAGAGACAATACTCATCAATCATACATCACATACGAGTTGTCTCTACAACCCAACTACACTACAAGCGGAATTTATGACTTGTATCATACAAAGGAATTTGAGTACAAGTTACTTGCCTTAACTGGAGACGAAAACGAAGAACAATAAGAATAATGGGAACGAATTCCCGGCAAAGAACACAACACGGATCGAACGAACACACGAACCAATCACGAACACAAATCAACCAATGAATCACGATGACAATCAAGATCAAGATGATCAAACAACAATCGGGCGGATCGGCATGGATGAGATCAAGATCAAGATCAACAAGATCGGATGGTCCCACAATCAAAGTAATCAAGATCAAGATGATCAAGATGATCACGAAAGATCCGACGACCCAAATCAACCGGTTGCTCCCTCATCAAACAGCACACAACAAAGGTGCACCGGCTCGGCTCCGACGGCGGGGTGAGTGGTGGGACTGATGGCGGACAGCGACGGCGGCCAGGGGGGTCGCGACGCCGGCAGGGAAGCTGCTGACGTTATTGGCAGCTGTTGTCAACTATGGTGTCTCGATTGTTGGCTGATGGGAGAAGGTACAGGCAACAGCAGTCGTTGCTGCTGTGCTGCTGCTGCAGTCACCGAGGATGGGAGCAACTATCGAGTCGTCAGGGGTGACAGCACAGATGGGAGAGGGACAGGGATGAAGAGGATCGGGAGGAAGGGTGGTGAACAGGGGGGCTACCGCTAGAGCACAGGGGCCGCGATGCAAGAGGCACGTTGGGAGGAGAGGGCGGAAAGGATGAGATGGCGGCTGGGTGCATGGGTTTGTTTATATGGGTTTGGAGTTTTTAGGGTTAGGGTAGTAGGGATAGCGGCTGAAAGGTGAGCAGGTAGGGAAACAGGGCTAACGGGTTTTGGGTAATTAGGGAACAGGTACGGGTTAAAGTAAAATAGGGTTTGGGCTAAATGAACAGGGTAGGGCATAGGAGTACTTAATGGGTTTGGGCTTAATGTAAATGGGCATTAGGGTTAAATGGGTAATGGGTTTTCATATAATAAAAATCCAATAAGGAAATTAAAAATTCAATAGAAAAAATAATTAAAAATAAAAACCATAATACAAATAACAACAATAATAATACGAGTAATAATAATAAAAATAAGAATTGTGTTACAATATAAAAAATCATGGAAATAGTTACAAATAAAATTATTGATCGAAAACAAATTTTAATAGGATATCGAATAGTACAACTTGACAAAAGAACTTGAAAACCGAAAAAAATAATTTGCAAAAATTTTAAATACAGAAAATACCCAAAAGTACATTTTTCGGAAAATAGGGGTTACATCAACAACCTATCGATCGGCCGCCCCCTCGGAGCCCCCTCCAGGTCACGGACCTTCGAAGCCTCAGGCTTCTTCAGCAAGTGCTCCAAGGCGGACACTTTGATCTTCCACTTGCCCTTACGTTCAATCTTTGGCACCTTCCGAGGTTCTGACGACAAGGCAACTGTCACACCGATACCTGCGAAGAGAAACATATATCAGATAAAGTAAAGTATCAGTACTATAAGCCGAGGGTAAAAGAACCTACTCGAGCCAACAAAACTTAAGTCAGCATCGACCAGCCTCCCTTCTGATACTTATTGCCAATCGACACTAGCACATTCCCCAAAGAGTTTTTGAAACTCGGCACTCTCATCCGAGTTGAGATCATGAGGCGACGGGGGACCCACCTTTGGTGGGCCCTCGTACGACCACTTGGTGGGGACATCCCAAGGTTAACTACTCTTGTAACATTCCCGAAAATATTTATTTCAAAATTTTCTTTCGCATGTACTTTGCACGTAACTTGGTGCACGTGTCGATTAATGAAATTCTCTTGAGTCATGAATTTTTTTTTCTCATTTTGTCAGTTACAAATGTGTGGTTAATTATCAACTAGATTTAAATCTATATTTTGTAACACATTAAAACTATTATAAATTAAAGCCCCTATTTATTATGTGTGCATTCAACGTGCATGAACTCCTATTTAAAGTTTTAGATAAACTAGTACACATTATAATGTGTAACATACACACCTAATTTAATTTAAAACTAATAATAAAATTGTATGAAGAAGTGTGCACACATCATGTGCACGTGCACGTGTTTCCTTTCCTAGTGGTCGGCCAACCATTTTGAAGAGTGGGAAAGTGGGTGAGTTTGTGTGTGAGTGGGGAGCTCTTTTAGGAGGTGGGGAGTTAATAAAACTACTCACTATTTCACCCTATAAATACCCCTTATTCTAACCCAAAATGAACACATAAAAAAAATAAAATAAATAAATAAATAAATAAAAAGGTCAAGATTGCTTTCGGGATTGCTAGGAGGGTTTGAGATTTTTGTGCTTGTGGAGTTCTTTGAGGCTTTTTGCTAAGGATTCAACCACTAGAAGATTTTTGAGGTGGGTGTTCTCATTGACTTCTAATTTTCAATAGATTGTGCAAGCTTAGTCATAACATGTGTAGATGCTAATTTAATTGGTGTGTATAAGTGTAGAAGTTCTCTATAATTTTAATTATGTACTTTTAGACGTAGTTAGTATGTGAATATATGGGTGTTTTATTATCTTCTAGTGTGTTAATAAATATTCAAGTCAAACTAGAAATGTGAAGATGATAATTAGTAGGTATATGTGGAGAAAAATTCCTGGAAATCTTATTGGTACATGCTTAATTATAACCATGTGGTAGATAATTGAAGTAATGTATGTGTAAGAGTTTTATGAAATTCCTAACTAGGGGGAAATTTATAAAAGAAACCCATGGAATTAATTTCTTTATATACAATGTAAAAAAACTCCTCAAAAATATAAGTTGCATAAGGAACAATAATTTATATAGTTCAAGTTGTAGAATTATGAACAATTCATACAAGTTGGGTAATAATTTTCTTACTTTTGAGAATATATGGTTATAGGATTTTATTTCAGGCTAATACACTAATGTCGAAGGAGTTTATTCCCTGGAAATGATTGGAAATAATGCATAGCGAATATAAAATCGAAACTTATTATGAAGAAATTTAGAAACAGAGAGTTGCAATAAAAGAATCACCATAGTATTATAATTAGAAAAACCGAGGCTTGACTGCCTCGCTAGCGCGTGAGGTTTAGAGCGCTGTGTACAGAACATAGGTTGTGGGTTTGAGTCTTGGGAGGCATTGTTCTTTTGTGAAATATCGATTTTAATATATTAATAGTAGGCGGGATATAAAAACAACTGAATGAGACTTTATTCACAAACAATGAGTTGGATCACTGGTTTGGGTTGCGGTTTGGGTTGCTGAGCGGCCTGGGTTCGATTCCGGGTGTACACATATTTTTTTTATTTTTATTTTTCATGGTATTTCTTGTTTTAAAAATTGGTAAAAATTATAGAAATATTTTACAATATTATGAGAACATTTGGGAATAATTCTACACTATTTTAAGATGTATTTTGGAGATTTAGAGTTACATTAGACAATGTACTAGATGAATCTAGTTTCTAGTCTAAATTTGAGGGTGTTTATTTATGTTTAAAATGAGTCTAAAATTTGGAAGTAGAATACAAATTTAGAACCTACCTTTGAAAAATTACGTTGGGATTAAATTAGTGAAAGAAGTAAATGGCTGGGATATTTGGTAGTAAAATAAAATCATGGTTAAGAGATTAAAATACGAAGAATCTTCATATTTAGTTTTATCATAAGAAGGTTACGATGCGTAAGGAAGTAGATTTTAATTTGACAATTCAAAATGAATGTATGAACAAACCAAATGAGTTATGGATGAGTAATTGTGTAATTGAGGTTAGATAACCTAGATGATCTCGGTTTGAGATGTTGAAATTTAGAGGCTGAGCGAGACCCGTCGAAACCGGCAAGTTATGATAAATCAAATTTGAGATGTAGCCAATGTGGGCTAACATTTTTCGGTGTGTTGATTTAAGTCTGGTAGGGTAAGCTAGCTCTAGGTTGTGATGATTACAATTAACCTAAGTACATGCACTAGGAGGAGATGTGATGAAACATGGACAAACGTAAGTGGGGCGTTTCTATATAGTCGGGACGTGGATTCTGGGATTATAGATCCAGTCGGGTGGTGGATTCCGGGACTGTGGTTGTTTGCGGAGCGAGACAAGCCTTAATTAAATTCGGGACTATGATTGGTCGGGTGGTGGATTCTGGGATCATGAATAGTCGGGCGGATAGGAGGCAGATCTCTAACATATTTTGGGGCTAGAGCGGCACTTGCGGGATGTTTGCACAATGAGGATTCTGTATAGTCGGGCGGTGGATTCCGAGACTGTAATTCATACTCGTGGAATGTCAAAATCTTGTTTTGTTACCGTAGTAGGATTTTCATGGCGAGGGATTGAACCCTATAATGAAGAATACGATAAGGGCTTGCCCTCGGACCTATGTAGTATGAGATGCATAGAATTCGAACAAATATGCATTAGTGTCATCGTAGTATGAATTTCTGCATTAGGCATTAAGTCATATCATACACTGACATGTTTAGGATAGTCACTTTTGACATTTTGTCTCTGCATTCAAGTTTGTGATTATTAAGATAGTGAAATTACTATATTATTGCATTGCATCAGCTGTATGCAACTGACGTGCCCACAGTTTCCTAGTTGCAGGACTGGATTCAGCATAGACTTGAAGTCACTGTGATGGGTTGACATAAGATTGAAGAGCTTTCATTAACATATGTTGTATTGTACTTATTTATTTCCGCTGTGCTATTGCAGAGAACAATGTAGCAAATGAAAAGTTTTGAATTCCCTGTAAATTTGAACGAAGTTGAAGTAAAAGATCCTATTTATACTACGAATTATCTGTGTTTGGAATTCGGGGCGTTACTACTATGGATAACAAAATATCTCCTCTTCCATCCCTTAATAGAGTCGGATAGCCATACACCACTTTGTAGCCCCGACGCGACGAGACATACCACCGGACCTGGCCTCATCTCCAGCCTGGCTATGGTCCCCTCCTTCAGAATCGGAGACTCCAACGATATCCACCTCCGATTCCGGTGAGATCGCGTGTGGTGATCTCGAGTTCTCAGAACCGCTTCCCCTTGAAGCGGAGTGGGTAGACAAGCGGGTGGCCGACCCGCTCCCGAAAGAACTTGCTTCAAATCCACCATGTTCGCCAGAAGAAGACAAGCTACCGATCTCTGCAGCTGACATATCTAGGATTATGATCTTGAAGAGAGAGATTCCAAGAGTCTAGAAAAGAACCCTTCATCGTTCTGAAGGGGGGACCAAATTTATAGAGGACGACTGACTCCCGAACTATCGGCACATGCCGCCCCTTCGAATTCCTTGATTGACAGCCCTTCGAATCACCGCTGTCACGTGTCAACTCCTCAAGCTCCGCAAATTTTGACTTGGCAAAAGGCCAAGTGGACAGGAAGCCCCGCCTGGGAACGACCCGGCACCGTGAATCCAACCAGCCCCGAGCTTCCTGCCAAACATAATGCCTGCCAAGCTCATAGCACAGACTCACCCCGAACACCATTTTAGCTTCCCTTTCGGAGCAATGACTCATCAGTCTGACACGACTGTCATTTCGATGCTTTTTCCACGAGTTATCTATTCATCAGAAATGACAAACGACCCATTTCAGAGAGGGGGGGGCCTCATGATGTGGGAAAAAACGTGAGCAATCTCCACCGATGATTCTGGTACGAATTGCGAAGCATCAAACTAGGCTCAACGACAACGTCTCTTGTCACGCCCCGCTTCCCAAAAGAGAATACAGAATACGGATACGTGACAAAAGCCCAGCGAATGATTTTCATCATCCATAAGCTGTTCAAAAATCTTTACAACATCTCACAAAATAATCAGAGTCGGAAGCAAAAGAATCAACCAACATGCACATATGAACCAAAATACCAACAAGAATACTTGAAATTAAATATATAAATCTCAAATAGTCATGATCTGAATAAGTCAAAATCCTGGGTCACATTGCCCAAATACAAAATAAATTCAAGAATCAAAATACAATATGTTCAAGTAACTACAAAATAATAATAACAAGACCCAACACTAATACTCAATGTCACCAATACCATCTGAAACCTGTTCTCCAAAATATGCAATTTAACAATTATAGGGAATAGGAAAAGAGAAAACAAGTACCCATCAATTGCAAGTTACGGGCCGCTTGTAATGCAGGATACAAGTACATGGGGAAAAACTAACTAATAACATGGAATAAGCATGATGTCAAAATCAATAACTAGCATGGTAAGGTGAACAAGTACAAGTGGCATGTATCAAGTATCAAGTAAACAAGTATCATGTAAACAAGCAACAAGCGTCGAACAAGTAGGTAAACAGGCAACAAGTGTCAAGTATCAAGTACAAGTCTCATGTGTCATGAGTCAAGTATCAAGTCTTTTAGTTATTACTATGTAGGTAGCACTTCATGCACCCCATATTATGACACATGGTTTCTACGACAAACAGTTTCGCTTTAGATTTCATTGTGGACCATAGAGGGCAGTGTACTCAGGGACAAGTAATCCAAATCATATACTAAATTCCAAATTTACCAAATCATATACCAAATTCCAAACTAACCAAATCATATACTAAATTCCAAATAATCCAAATCATATACCAAATTCCAAATGTGGGAAAACATGAGCTCCCTTTCGAGTACACATTTCTGAATTATCCACTATTAGATCTTTCCCTTAAACCCCGGCTTGGTTATTTATTATTAATGTCAAACAAGCATGTAGGTGTGCAAAATATATCAAGAATAACATGGCATGATCATGTAACAAGTTCAAGTTGTAAGATAAACATGTACAAGTGCAAGATAACTCATAAAAGGATAAAATAACCAAATCTCAAGTTCAGGACAGCAAGACCATACTGTAATAAAACTGAAATTTCTAGTGTTATAAATATGCAAATCTGAATCCGTCGAAACGTCTAGAAAATAGACTCCCAAATGAATCCATCGAGTATAAATAAGTCATATAGTAATTCACAAAAATAAAACTCAAAACTGATTTAAATCCAGAAAACACGTTTCGCTAAAAATAAGAAAATTGGATTCAAGAACAGGAAAACAGCATGAAAACATCATAATAAATTCCAGGAAAAATCTGGGGTATTCTCTTATCTGTCTAGTATCAAAATATAAAGTTTCAAAATTTTCTAGTAAGATTAGTTTAGCCAACGAAAACCAGAAAACATCAATAAACGATAGTTTGGCAAATCTGGAATTCCCAACACTGCTGTACGAGAACTACGATATCTTGCAAACCGTGAAACGAAATCCAAATCCGCCAAAGGGAGATGAAAATAGACAGAATAATCTAGCTTTCATAATTCACGAATATTTTTCAGACAGTCAAAGGAAATAGGGTGAAAATACGATTCTTTACAGAACAGCGAGCAAAATACAACAAGTATAACTTTCATAAACAAGCATGAAACGGCATAAAAACTCATCAATAAAATTCACCAAAATTCTAGGTAATCCCTAGATAGATATAGAAATACTTACCAAAGTTTCAGATCAAAATAATATGTGTAGCACAAGTATCAAAATAATTTAATAATCAAAATCATCAAGAAATGAAATTTGGAAAAGATCAACACCTTTGTAGTAAAACAGTCATATCTCACACATACGAAAACGAAATTGAGCAAGGTCAGAGAGGTTGGAAAGAAGACGAATTCCTCTAAAGCTCATGTTTTATACTGAAATTAAGATTCCGACATTAATATGGTCTAAATTACTGATCAAGACAGATCATCGTCAAAACACAGAATTTCCTCAAAAACAAAAATCAACATAAATTCAACGAAACTTGATCCAAACGCAACCCAACATGAAATCGAGTTTGCCAAGTGTTCAAACATCATGAAATAGGGTATACAACATGTCCAAAACAAGTATCTCACATGGATCTCACAAGCACACGAGTTATCATAATTGTTTCACATATACATCATATTAAGAACGGGTGGAACCTAGGGTTGATTCATGTTAAATTTTGTGTCGTAAGTCAACTATGGTCAAACACTATAGAGACAATACTCTTCAAACATACATCACACACACGAGTTGTCTCTAGAACCCAACTATACTACAAGCGGAATTTATGACTTGTATCATACAAAGGAATTTGAGTACAAGTTACTTGCCTGAAAGACGACGATAAAAACGACACCAAGCAAGGATAACGAGAACGGATTCCCGGCAACGAACTAATTGTAACGCCCCGATTTTCAGTAACTGGGAAACCGCGACATAAGCCAGATTCTTTTCTTCAATTAGTCACAATACACAGAAAAAACAGGAAAATTTAAAACTTTTACTCAACACAAATGTATTACAAGTCTGAATGTTACAAAATTGCAATACATTATAAAAGTGTTACAATAATACCATTACAATCTCAAGTGTTACAACTTTCAACATATTACATTATAGTACAATGAATAAAGAACAACACTTGGTATTCCACTTGGATTCTTTCCAACAAATAAATAATTTACAACAGTTATTACAAATGAAATTACAACATATTTGTAGCGGAAAACTTTAATGAAATCGACTCCTTGCTCCCTCACCTTGAGTCCTCCTAAATCCTGTACATGTACTTCTGTAATCCAGTACCTATTGAAGTGGGGATGTCAGTATTCACTGACGCTTTAAGGCTGATAACTAGCAGTAAATCTCAACTATAGCAAACAGATTGATGAATAGAGAAACGTGTATATATATTTGATGTGTCGGTGTATTTTAAGACTTAGACTCTAATGCAAGATTACTAATGCAAGGATGCTCTTTATTCTAATGCAAGCAAGTCTCTGGAACAGTATGCAGCCCATACTACATACGCCCCATCTCAAGTCGTTTCTTCATATATAGGGATTTGAACCCACGCCATGAATTCTACATTGTACCCATCCTGTTCCTGACATAATACTACATGACTGGCGACTATTGCCCGGTGTACCGGACCTCACTCAAAAGTCAACACGAACTACAAGATACTTGTCAACCTTCTTCCGTGCCCTCAACTGGTCATGAGAAGGCATAGAACCTGCTGGAATCATAGGGTCTATTTTCCTAGGAAACTCTCTCGTTCTTATCATGACACATTCAGGAATTAACAATCAAGATACGGAACCCGTACTCCCAACTTGTCATGAAAAAGCACGGCCCGTATCCCTTTGATAGGAGAATATATCCCGATAACGCCACCTAGTGTCAGTCTATAGGATAGGTTGGATTATAGGGTATCACCCCTGACACCAACTCCCACCCTTTGGCAATTTATAGATAAAAATGGTTAAGTAACTATTACTACCCTAACGAAGTCACTAATCCTAACCAAATAAGCGAGACACGCCACTATGCTTCCAATTTGACATGAAAAAGCACCGTACGCGTCCCTCTTCTAACCAAACAAGCGAGACATGCACTGTGCTTCCAACTTGACATAAAAAAGCACCGTATGTGTCCCTCTTCTAACTAAACAAGCGATACATACTACCGTGCTTCCAACTAGACATGAAAAAGCACAGTACGTGTCCCTCTTCTAACCAAACAAGCGAGACATGCACTGTGCTTCCAACTTGACATGAAAAAGCACCGTACGTGTCCCTCTTCTAACTAAACAAGCGAGACATGCACTGTGCTTCCAACTTGACATGAAAAAGTACCGTGCGTGTTCCTCTTCTAACTAAACATGCTCGACATGAAAAAGCATCGTACGTGTCCCTCTTCTAGAGAGTGTAACAATTTGTCGACACAAATAACCAAGTCCTAATCTAGACTTCTCAAGATCTCCTTGGATTCTCTCACAGCCTACCTATTCATACCAATATCCACATACGAGCCCAATGAGCTTTGTACGAGACAATAACATATATACGTGCAAAATAAGCCACGTATGAGACTAACAGCTACGGGCCAGTCGAACCGCGTATTAGACAACAACATACATATGAGCCAAATAAGCTACGTATGAGACCAGCAGCTACATACGGGCCAGGCAAGCAGCGTATGAGTCAACAACATACATACGAGCCAAATAAGCTACGTATGAGACCAACAGCTACATACGGGCCAGTCGAGCCGCGTATGAGACAACAATATATATACGAGCCAAATAAGCTACGTATGAGACCAATAACTACATACGGGTCAGGCGAGCCGCGTATGAGCCAACAACATATATACGAGCCAAATAAATTACGTATGAGACCAACAGCTACATACGGGCCAAGCGAGCCGCGTATGAGCAAAACTATATACAAAATCAACCATACAGGTAATCAAACTAGAAGCAACCAAACGTGCTTACTAGAAACTCTCGATCTTCTACAATTAGAAGCAACAGAGGAATCTACTAATAGTCTAATACGAAGATTCTACCAAGGAAATGTCCGAAAGCACCATAAAAACCTCCTGACATCCTAGAAGCAACTAGTGCTACGCTTGTTGGAATTCGAAAGAAGTATACTTTTAAGAAAAGTAAGAACATCTACTACAACTCTCTAGTGTAACACTTTTTTAGATTCCATAAGGAATCCAAAATTCGGTCCATCGGACACACGCAAATAGTTCACCCAAACTGTAAATTTTCAACAAAAAGCTGAAACTTCGCAAGCTGTTAACTTTTGCTCTACTTATCGGAACCTAACAACACTGGACAATTTGAAAAGGTGAGAACATCTACCAAAACTTTCCAGTTGACCAGTTGCTCAGATTCCGTAAGAAAATCCAAATTCCTACCCATCGAATATACGCAACAGTTATCAAACTATCGATTTTCAACAAAAAGTCGAAACTTCCATAGCTTATAACTTTTGCTCCACTTATCAGAATCTAACAAAACTCGACAATTGGAAAAGGTGGGAACATCTACTAAAACTTTCCAGTTGACCAGTTTCTCAGATTCCGTAAGGGACTCCGAGTTCCTACCCGTTGAACATACGCAAACAGTAACAAAAACGACAAATTTTACAAGTGAAAGCTGAAAAACTTTCAAGCCCCATAACTTCTACTCCGCTTATCAAAATTTAACCCGAGAGGTCAATTCGAAAAGGGGAGAATGTCTACTACAATTTATCTAATGGGTCTCTACTACAATTTACTCTCAAAAACCTCAATGAGTCAAAACAGTACTTACTTAGTCAGACAGCTTTTTGCTGTATTTCCAAAGGTCATAACTCCTACTTCGCTTATCGGAATTTAGCCCGAGAGGCCAATTCGGAAAGAGGAGGATGTCTACTATCCAATGGGTCTCTATCTCAGATTCGGCCACTAAGAGGCTCAAAAACAGCAATCAACAAAAACAGTGAGCAACTCAGTCAAGTTACTGCAATGTTTTTGCAACGACCATAATTTTTGTGTCTGTTAACGGAATTTAATGCGAGAGGTCAATTCGGAAAGGGGAGAATGTCTACTACAACTTCTCTACAGGGTCTCTACCTCTAATTCCGTAAGGAAGACCACTTTCCAGCCCCCCGAACATACTGTGACACAATCCCTAAAAATTCTAGCATACTAATAACACAGGAGAACCTCCCACATAAATTTCGGGTTAAGATTCCTCCGTTTTCATAGTTAATTAAAATCAATCATACAACCCTAAAAATCGGTTCTTTATGCCTCTAATTTGTGTTCTACCACTTCAAATTTTGCATACACTTTATCCTAGTCTATATGCACATGAAATAGGTTTCATACAATAACATACAACCATAAAAACCTACTAATACCTAAAAAAATCCATGAGAATGAGAAACCCCCACCTTTGAAGACTAGTAGGAAAGACTTGCTCTTCCTTCTTCTTGGTCCTTGTTCTTGCTCCTCAAGAACTCCACCTTGAAATCAAACCCATGAAATCCCTCTCTTTTTCTTTTGATTTGATTTGATCTCCTCTCTTTCTTTTTCTCACACAAAACAAGTAAACTTGAAGTAGTAGTAGAAGGAGATAGATGAGATTTGAGATTGGGATTGAGAAGGGGATGAAAACACAAGGGTTTCTAACCCTAGAACAATATGGGGCCAGCCAAAATGGAAAGGGGGAGAGAAGGGGGGTTTTTATACAAGAGGTGAAGTATTTTTGTGGTGGAAAATGAGTCCAAGTGTCATATACAGTTGTGGCTCAAAACAAATGATGATTTATTTGCAAATAACCTTACAATCAAAGCCCTAATCAATCTCATCCCTCCATCTCATCATGATGGATAAAAAATAAACTACAATTTCCCGAAATCACATACTACACGATTTGTTCAAACGCCCGAAATCGACACAGTCCGATTTCGTACGTATATCTGATTATACAGATAATTTTCATTCGTGAAAACGAACAAATCAGTACAAAAATAATTTTATTTTGCTTGAAATAAAAATAAAATAATTTTATTACCGGCTCGGAAGACTCCAGTATCAATTTGGTACAAAACAGATATATACAGACTAGTATCTGTATATATATAATGTTTATTAGCAAAACCGGGTGATATCCACCAAAAATATTTCAATTCTAGAAATATAAATAAAATATAAATAAAATAATAATAAAATAATTATTTATAATACTAGCCCGGGATTTTCAAGACGTTTTTCTCAAAAACGCTTTTTTTAAAGTTTTTGTACAAGTGTACCAAACTGATACAATACCTATATATACTTACTAGTATATTTGTCCAGGTGACTTTTTATGAGTAAAACCAAGAAATCCCCTTTAAAAATATTTTAATTTAAAACATAATAATCTATTCAATATAATATCCGTCCGGGATATTACACAAATCCCGCGAACAAGAAATCAACAAACCCACGAACGAAAAATCAACTCGCGAACCAACTAGAACACACCACAATCACCCGAGATCCAACACACAACCCACGAACGAATAACCACGCACACACACTCAACTCCGAGAGTACGAGGAAGAGAGGGAGAGTGGACGGCGGATTTAGGAGAGGCCAGGAGTGCACTGGGGTCGGGAGAGAGAAAGAAAATAGAGGGCAATATACTAAGGTTGCGGCTAGGAGGAATAATCAGCATGGGGGTGTAAGGTAGTAATATATATGGGCTTAGGGTTTAGTAAAATAGGGGTGGCACAGCAATGTGGTAACCGGGTAGGAAGTGCAGCTACGGGTTTGAGGGGTATTCAGTTTGGGTTGTTAGATGTAAACAAGGTAACAAAATAATTAAGGTGGGGTATTTGATATCGGTTGGGGTGAAATGCAGTTAATGGGTTGAGATGGGTATATATTAGATTTCGGTAGTGGATGGTTTCGGTAGTTTAACATGAAGATATGAGTGTGGATATAGATTAGGAAGTAAACAAATGGGTAAATGGTTATATTAGGTGGTTAAAAAAAAGTGGGTATAAGGTTAATGAAGATTCTGGGGAATATGTTAATAAGGCATGGTTTTTAGTAACTAGGATCTGAAGGGTGGATATCATAATAGGTGGTTTAGGATAGAAAATTAATAGGTTTAAGAAAGGGATTAAGAGTAATTAAGGGTACTAGTATCATACACGTGCACACGTGCACGTGGAAAAAATTGGCGGATAATGAAAAGGGTAAAAAGAAAATAATTTCTAAACTGATTACTTTCGAAAATATTTACTAAACAGGTCCACTGACGGAAATATTTACCAACGTCAGTCCATGAGTAAAAAGAAAATAATTTCCAAAATGATCCACTTTCGAAAATATTTACCAAACATGTCCAATTTCGAAAATATTTACCAAAGTAACCCAATCCGTGCGTTGCACGGGTTGGGTTACTGACTTGGGTTACTGACTGAGGGGCTCTCCCATTATAGTAGTAGAGATAGGGAAAATGGGTATTTAAAATCAAAATAAAATAAAATAACAAATAAAAATGTACACTTAGGATTTTATAGAAATACTACTAATAATAATAAAATAATAACAATAACAACAATAATAATAACAATATTAAAACTAACAGTAATAATAATAATTCGAAAAAAAATGATAAAAATAATAATAGTACTAATAATAAAAGTTGTAGTAATTAAAATAAAGATCAAAAATAGATTTGTATTATGATGTCAAAATTCATAGAGAATAGTTACAATAAAAATTATTGATCGAAAACATATTTTAATATGAGATCCAATAGTACAATTTGACAAAAGAATTTGAAAATCGAAAAAATAATTTGCGAAAATTTTTAAATACAGAAAATACACTAAAATACATTTTTGGAAAAACAGGGGTTACAAATCATACCCACCTTACAACAAAATTTCGTCCTCGAAATTTGCTTAGGCGGTACATAGGACAAGGCAAAAACAAACTGGGGAGGGTAACGAAACAGATGGCTAAAGATAAAGGAACAAAGCAGAGGCAATACCAGAAAAAGAAAGAAGATGATAAAAATGAGGTCAAATGGAGTTCAAGAAAGAGAACAAATAGTATCAAAAGGAAAGAATCAACACAAGATAACAAAGCAATAAGGGAGTAGGCAGAACTGGAATCAAAGAGAGAAAGGACATGGAAGAATTGAATCAAATAATGAATAAGTGCATGATGGCAAAATGAAATGCAAGAAAGAAGTAATCGGTATCAAAAGTGGAGAAGAAACAACACAAGACTTGCAAGATAACAAGGCAAAGAGATGAAGAAATAGGTAGAGCTGGAATCGAAGAAAGGAAGGACAGGGAAGAGATGAACCAAGCAATTAGTTAACGGATGAGGATGAATGCAAGGGATGGAAAGAAGCAAACAATGCAAGGAGGGAGGAACAATAAAAGGATCATGGGACCTGTGGGTTATGGGCCCACAACATTTCTGCTGTGCCACTCTGATCGGGAAGACTGCCAATAGTATCGTGATGCCGACTGATGGACCAAGGAGGAAGAAAAGAATGGATAGCACCGGAATCAAAGGAATATGTGTACGAAAGATTGAATTCATACCCAAGAAGAAATCAATCAAAGAGAACGACGGAAAAAGACGGAAGAAACAAGGAATCAAGGGATTGAATAAGAATTAATCAAAATGAAAGGAATAAGACTAGAGTCCAGATCAATGTTGATTATGATTCATTTATGCATGCATGGTTGGTGAAATGTTGAGCCGATCCCAGTACGAGCCAAGCTTGTCTAATATATTAGGCAACTAATACATTAGCCAAACCTGGGCTCTGATACCACTAAAAACCCTGTCACGCCACGCTTTCCAAAAGAGAATATGGAATAAGGATTTGCGACAAAAGCCCAGCAAATAAATTTCATCATCCATAAGCTGTTCAAGAATTTTTACAACATCTCACGAAATAATCAGTCGGAAGCAAAAAAATCAACCAACATGCACATATGAACCAAAATACCAACAAGAATACTTGAAACCGAATATATAAATCACAAATAGTCATGATCTGAATAGTCAGTACTGAAAACGGTTTTGGTACCCAAAGCTGCTTGCAAACTCTTCTAAAACCTCAAAGTAGAACCTCACATCCCTGTCGGAAACAATCTACACAGGAACTCCATGAAGCCTCACAACCTCCTCAATGTACAATTCTGCTAATTTCTCTAACGACCAAGTAATCTTGATAGGCAGAAAGTGAGCTGACTTGGTCAAACGGTCCACAATAACCCAAATTGAGTCATTGCCCTTCGCACTCCTTGGCAAACCTGTGATGAAATCCTTGCTGATATTCTCCCACTTCCGTTCCGGGATAGACAATGGCTGCAACAAAACTCCAGGTCTCTGATTCTCTGTTTTGATCTGCTGACAAGTCAAACACCTTGCCACAAAATCTGCCACATCCCTCTTCATACCAGGCCACCAAAAGTGTTGTTTGATGTCCTTGTACATCTTTGTGCCTCCAAGATGTACTGAAAACAAAGTACTGTGTGCCTCTTGCAAGATACTCTCCCTTAAATCTGCATTTTCCAGAACACACAACCTTTCACCATCTATAGAACTCCATCTTGGACACGGAACTCTGACAACTTGCCATCGGAAACTTGCTGCAACATCTTCTGAATCTTTGCATCTGCTTTCTGACCTTCCACAATCTGCTCTCTCAAAGAAGGCTGCAGCCTCAACTGAGCCAAAGACGCTCCCAAACCCTACAGTACTTCCTCAATACCTGCCTGATCAAACTCTGCTACAAACTCACTCTGAGTAGTGATCAAACTCGACAAACTGCTCTTCCGACTAAGCCCATTGGCCACCACATTTGCCTTACCCGCATGATACTTGATCTCAGGACGAATGTTCCAATACTTCCAACCACCTTCTCTGCCAAAGATTTAGATCCTTCTATTGATAAATGTACTTCAGGCTCTTGTGGTCGGTAGACATATTGACCTTCTCACCATAAACATAATGTCTCCACTGCTTCAAGGCAAAGATAATAGTTGCTAACTCAAAATCATGCATCAGTTAACTCTTCTCATGCGGACACAACTGCCTCAAACCATAAGCAATAACCTTCCCTTCCTACATCAAGACACCCTAAACCTCTGAGAGATGCATCATTGAAGATGTCATAATCCTTCCTAGCTTGTGGCAAAGCTAAGATTGGCGCAGTCGTCAACCTCTCCATTAGCTCAAGGAAAATCGTCTCACACTTATCAGTCCATATGAATGACACATTCTTTCGAGTTAACCCTGTCAAAGGAACAGCAATCTGTGATAGCCCTGAATGAACCTCCTGTAGTACCCAGCCAAACCCGAGAAACTCCTGACTTCCTTCACTGTCGTTGGCCTGGGCCAATCCTTCACTGCTTCAACATTCTGAGGATCAGTGGCCACTCCCTCCTTATAAAGGATATGATCAAGGAAAGCTAGCTCAAACTTCCAAAACTCACACTTCGACAGTTTGACATACAAGTTATGCTCCTGTAACTTCTTTAATACCTCTGCCAAGTGTAACGCCCCGAATCCCAAATACACTGAATTCGAGATGTTCTACAGGATATTTTCACTTTCTTTAGTACAATTTTACAGGGAAATTAAAACTTTTCATCATACATCAGAGATTACATCAAATTGCATCTTTCTTTTGCACAGCGGAAGTAAAATACAACAATTAATACAAGTACAACAGCTTGACATAATCTTTAAGCATCCAAATCCTCTTTAATCTTTAACATGATTTTTACCTGCATATAAGACTGTGGGTACGTCAGTTTATTCAACCGACGAACATTATACACGGCCATCCTCTCTATGCCGGAAATAGTATAACTTAACATTTCATATTTAGCAAACACAAACTTGTCACATTCAAACTAAAGGGACTACCCTATTGATGTCGTGTTGTGATTGTGCACTTAGTCCTTAATGCAGTTTATTATGTTACATGACACTAATGCGCACTTGTTCGGATTCTATGCATCCCATACTACATAGGTCCGAGGGCAAGCCCTTATTCGTTCTTCATCTTGATAGGGTTCAATCCCCCGTTATGTCTTAAACTACTACTGTAACTACGGTAGGGTCTTAGATGTCCTATGATCTATGAGCCAATTTCCAGGCAGCCTGGAGGGGAATCCCACGCACTGTCACGACGCATCGAGCAGGCAACCTATGGACAATTCAGCCTCCGCCATGGAACAATGGCACCACCCATAGCCACTCGAACATCCCACGAGCATCGCCACCGGGACGATAATTCCGAAGTAGCGCCCACACCATGTCTTGACGCATCAAGCAGGCAACCTGTGAATCGCTCTCACACCGCTATCCGTTGGCCCCCATACTCATGTTTTTCTTCTACTTTCATCACATCTCCACTATGTACTAGTCCTTAGTTTTATTTAAAAATCATGAACAAAATAATCACTAGAGTTAGCCTCTCCATCAACCGGACTTATTCATTTGTTTCATCACGACCAACCTTGGTCTAATTTCATCTCAATTCATTTTTCTCAATGCCGGGGAGACTTAGCTACTCTATTTCAAATTTCATTTCACAATCTTCAACTCATAACAATTTCCATGTCGAGTTCTCAAACTCACATGTATATTCTCTTTCAATTCATGATTACACTTTATTCACAAGTCCATAATGAATACTTTTAACTCACAAAGTTCATATGTATAGCCAACAATTTCTTTTTTCCTTTCATACATCATGATTTTAATTTCATAATCATACATGAATTCATGCAACTTCATAATATCGCTATTCAACATTCATACTTCATATCTTGCATAATACTCACAAATGAGAATAAATAAAATCATGTCACACCACAAGTACTTTTGCCAATTACTTTATAATAGCCTATTTCACTTAATCTTTATAAGTTATAAATTCCATAAGTGTAACTCTTATAACCAAAGCTCTAGTTATGTCTTTTATTCACAAACCATATTGTATTTCATTCAAATAATACCCAAACCACTCTTATAAAATTCCTTGTATTTTTATGAGAATTACCATATTTATTTCATAATTTTTGGACTTCAAAAACTCCCAAAAAAAATATTTTTCATATATGCCGATCCCAAGATTCGAACCAGGCACAGCACCAAGACAGCACAGAGCCCCGACCACTGGGCCGGTCGCTGAACACGCTATAAGAGCGACTGGGGTCTATATATACCCTCGGTTCGCTGTTTACTGGTTTTTAGGGAATTTTAACAAAAGAAGTGTGGCTACTGGGATTCGAACTATGCAAACCAGAGAAACAAGCCGCAGTCCAAGACCACCTGAGCCACTGGCTCGGGTTGTCACTAACCCAATTAAAAATCCATTTGTATTATATTCGTACTGCTTTAGAAATAACTCGATATTCAAATAGCCATAGTTTCTTATTGCTTTGATAAAATTTTTCTAAAACTTCCAGATTAATCCCCATTTGTATAAAGTTCATACCAGTAAAAAAATATAATTTTTTGGTACTAATGAAATGTATTTTTCACACACAAAAACCCAAGAATTATTTATTAAACTACAATATATTTTATTTTCGACATTGCCATATAATTAATCTACTAGTCTTTTTATTCAATAATTTCATGGTGATAATTTACTGATATTAGTTCTTAATTCAACCATCACATATGATTTCCATAGTCCATATTCATATCAACATGAAGGTCTATTCATCACAATCAACAAGTATACATTATGTCTCTAATCATAATAACAACATTCTCAATTAATTTTACTCACCACCATAAATTCATACTAATAAACATGGAGCAATCTACACACAATTTACTTTTAACACTAAAGCCATATAAGTTAATCACCACATTTCAATCAATTCACATGCTAACTACTCAATTCAAGTGGGCTCTTATTAATATTTTTCATGCAACTTTAATGGTGGAAACTTAGCATGGATCTAAATTAGAAATATAAAATGTTTTACCCACCTTAAATGGAGAGAAAACACAAACAAAGCAACCAAGTCCTTGTAGATGAAAGCACCACCTCCTAGCCAAAAGAGTGCACCAACTCCAAGCCTCCTAGCCACCACCGAATGCTTCCTCAAGCCCACACCGAATGCTTCCCTCCTTGGGATGCCGGCCACTCCAAGCAACAACAACCCACACAACTCTCTTATCTTTTATAATTCTCACTATTATAATACTATAGCTTTAGAAATTATACTTTGCATATGAAAAATTAGCCATGAGAAGGGGGGTATTTATACTAAGAGATGGGTGAGATGGAGGGCCAAGATTGTTTTGGTGGTTGTTGGATGAAGGGACTAGATCAAAGTAGGAGTTAGGAAAACTACCCACTTCCATGAAACTACCCCCATGATCACCACACCCAAAATCAAAAATCCCTCCAAAAAAGAATGATACCCGGCCTCAAATAGTGAGTGTGCATTGCACGTGTACGTGTAGTGCACGTGCATGCAACTAGGCCAAATTTGTACCTTTTTAATTTGTATAAAAATAAATTTGTTAAGAAAAAGTCTTCTACATGACAAGTTTAAAAAATAAAAAAAAGATTTATTCATGGGCTTTCTTTTTGGGCCAAAATATTTTATAAGATAAGTAAATAAAATAAAATACATTTGGGCTTTTTAAGAAAAGGCTTTTCATTAGATTAAAATAAGGCTTAAAAGAAAGGCTTTTTGTACTAAAATAATTGAAGAAAAATATATTTAAATATAAACATCATGATAAAATAATCCAAACAAAATATTGCACGTGCACAACACGTGCAAAATAAATAATTTTTCATTAATTGAAAAATCAGGGTATTACAACACTCCCTCCTTAGAATAGTTCCGTCCCCGGAACTACAATCAAGAGCGAGAAAACAAACAAAAAAAAAATACAACACACACAACAAGAACAGAAGAATACAAAAATACAATCAAGCAAAAAGCTCAGGATAGTCCTTCAACATCCTCTCCTCAGATTCCCAAGTAGCCTCTTCAACCAAGTGGTTTCTCCAGACTACCTTGACCATCGGTATCATCTTATTCCTCAAGACTTTCTCTCGACGATCAACAATCTCAACAGGAGACTCGATGTAATTCAGGTCTAACTGCAAACCTTCCGGCACTTCAGGCAAATGATGACTCGGGTCTGGAATATAACCTCTTAGCATAGACACATGAAAGACATTGTGCACCTGAGACAACTCTTCCGGTAATTCAAGCCGGTAAGCAGTTTTCCCGATCCTTTTCAATATCTTGTACGGGCCTATAAACCTCGGGGCTAACTTCCCGCCTTTGCCAAATCGAACCACACCTTTGCTGGGCGATACCTTCAGAAAGACAAAGTCACCAACTTCAAACTCAAGGTCCCTTCTCCGGTTGTCTACATAGCTTTTCTGCCTGCTCTGAGCTTCCACCAACCTTTTCCTGATCAGATCAATCTTCTCAGAAGTCAGTTGCACAAGCTCAGGACCAAACAACTGACGCTCCCCTACTTCATACCAACAAACAGGAGTCCTGCACTTCCTGCCATACAGTGCTTCGTACGGCGCCATCCCAATGCTAGCCTGAAAACTGTTGTTGTAGGCAAACTCTACCAAGGGTAAATGCCTTTCCCAACTGCCTCCAAAGTCTAGTATACAACACCGAAGCATATCCTCAAGAATACGGTTGACTCTCTCGGTCTGCCCATCGGTTTGCGGATGAAAAGCAGTGCTGAAATCTGTCTTGGTACCCAAAGCTGCCTGAAGACTCCTCCAGAAATGCGAAGTAAACCGCGCATCTCGATCAGACACAATAGTCGAAGGAACGCCATGAAGTCGGACAATCTCACCAACATACATCTCAGCCAACTTGTCCATCGAAGCAGTGAGTTTCATCGCCAAAAAGTGAGCGGACTTGGTAAGTCGATCCACTATAACCCAAATTGCATCATTGCCTTTAGAACTCTTAGGCAATCCCGTGATGAAATCCATACTGATGTTATCCCACTTCCATTCCGGAATAGGTAACGGCTGTAATAGACCTCTGGGTCTCTGATTTTCGGCTTTGACTTGCTGACAAACCTCACACTTCGCGACAAATTCAGCCACATCCCGCTTCAAACCTGACCACCAGAAATGCTGCTTGATGTCCTTGTACATCTTAGTACTCCCAGGATGTACGGACAGAAGAGTAGCATGCGCCTCCTGAAGAATACTCTCTTTCAGGTCCGCCTGATTTGGAACGCACAGCCTATCTCCGAACCACAGCACTCCGTCCCTGATCTGAAAACCGGGCAACCTGCCAGCACTGACCTGCTCCTTCATCTCCAAGATATCAGCATCAACTTCTTGACTTGCAATGATCCTTGTGCTCAAAGTAGGCTGAAGCCTCAACTGAGCCAAAGATGCTCCCAATCCTTGCAAGACAACCTCAATACCTGCCCGATCCAACTCCTCAATCAGATGCTTCTGAGTTGTAATCAGACTGGCCAAACTGCTCTTGCGACTAAGTGCATCAGCAACAACATTAGCCTTTCCAGGATGATACTTGATCTCAGGTCGCATATCCTCAAGCACTTCCAACCATCTCCGCTGCCTCAGATTGAGATCCCTCTGCTGATATATATACTTCAAGCTCTTATGATCCGTGTACATATTCAACTTCTCACCATACACGTAGTGCCTCCATTGCTTCAGGGCAAAGATAATCGCAGCCAACTCCAGATCATGAGTCGGGTAATTTTTCTTATGCGGTCGTAGTTGCCTAGACCCATAAGCGATTACTCTTCCCTCTTGCATTAAGACACAACCAAGCCCCCGATGTGAAGCATCACTATAAACGTCATACTCGACACCAGCTCTAGGCAAAGCCAAGATAGGTGCAGTAGTCAGCCTATCTTTCAACTCCTGAAAACTCGCCTCACATTGCTCGGTCCACTTGAAGCTCACATTCTTCTTGGTCAGCCCTGTAAGCGGTACAGCTATCTGAGCATAACCTTGAATGAATCTCCGATAATACCCAGTCATCCCAAGGAAACTTCTGACTTCCTTCACTGTAGTAGGCCTCGCCCAATCTCTCACTGCCTCTATCTTCTGAGGATCAGTTGCCACTCCCTCCTTAGAAAGGATGTGACCTAGGAATGCCACTTCAGATTTCCAGAAATCACACTTGGATAACTTGGCATACAACTGCTGCTCTTCCAACTTCTGCAAAACTGCTGCCAGATGCTCAGTGTGCTCCTCCTCAGACTGGGAGTACACGAGAATATCGTCGATAAACACCACGACGAAAGAATCAATAAACGGCCTCAGAACTCTGTTCATCAAGTCCATGAAGATTGCAGGTGCATTCGTCACTCCGAATGGCATAACTAAGAATTCGTAATGCCCATGCCGAGTTCTAAACGCAGTCTTATGCACATCTTCAGCTTTCACTCGAACTTGGTGGTAACCTGATCGAAGATCTATTTTGGAGAATACAGCTGCTCCTTGTAGACGATCGAACAAGTCATCAATTCGAGGAATCGGATACTTATTCTGAACAGTGACCTTATTCAGCTCTCGGTAATCGATACACATTCTCATCGATCTATCCTTCTTCTTAACCAAAAGCACTGGTGCTCCCCAAGGTGACGCACTAGGTTGAATAAAGCCTTTTCCCAATAGTTCCTCAATCTGCTGTTTCACCTCATCCTGTTCCACTGGAGCCATCCTATAAGGTGCCTTAGAAATGGGTGCACTTCCCGGTTGAACAGTGATGCTGAACTCTACATCACGATGCGGAGGTAACCCAGGAAAATCTTTCAAGAACACAGTCAGATAGTCCCGAACCACAGGAATCCCTTGCACTTCCACAGGAGTCTCTTCCTTGCGGATAGTTGCCACCAGCTTAGAACATTTCCGCTTCCCTTGGAACACGACTTCAGGTCCACCTGGAGCCTTCACTGTCACCGTCTTGGCCTTACATTCGATGCTTGCACTGTACACCGACATCCAATCAATGCCAATGATAACATCGACTCCCAAGATAGTCAGCTCGATCAGATCAATGCCAAAGATTCTATCCCCAATCACAATCTCGCAATCAGCATAATACCGATCAGTGGTTAAAGTTTTCCCTGACGGAGTAGCTACTGATAAGATCTTGCCTGGGAAAATCTTCGGTTCCACTCCCAACACTTTAGCAAACTTTGGAGACACAAAAGTATGAGAGGATCCAGTATCAAACAATACGACAACTTTCATTCCATATTCTGATGTAAAAGGTCCATCAAATTCGAAGTATGAAACATGATCTTTCAAGTCCATATTTCTATTTCATTGAATTCCAAAAGTTTATACATTCGAATTTAAAAAAAACATTTTTGACATCAGAATGAAAGAAATAGAAGCTACAACACTCTAACTCCTACGGGTCCTCTTCGCTGCTCGAAGTTCTTCCCGCAGTTCATCACCCTCATCCTTCAGCACATCAGTTAGGTTCTTTTTCTTCTCAAGTTCCCAAATCCGATGGCTAAGAACAGAATAGTCGGCCTTCCGCTTCTCCAGCTGAGCCTCCAACAATCCAACTCTCTCCTTCAGGGTTTCCACTTGCCTCTGAAGAGAAGTTACAAGACCACTTGGAACTGGTACTTCTTCTTCGTCAGAAGAAGAATCATCAGATGAACCCGGAGGTGGGGTGATCTCTCGGGATTCAGGGTACTCCTCATCATCAGAATCAGCTTGTCCAGGGTAGTACTCGTCCTCGGAATCTGCCTGTCCAGGATGGTACTCTTCCTCAATGATATGCCAGTCGTCGCCTCCAGCAGGGTCGAAGTGATCAGCCATCTTAGAAATAGAGAGGAAGAAGCATAAATCATAGAGCAACACAAATGTAAGTCACTTACATTTAAATCTCTAGACTCAGACACACACTCTAATGTCCACTTCTAGGGTGTCGTTCCCTATAAATTTGTACAAGTGTGAAAGTGTAGAAAGCGTGGCTCTGATACCACTCTGTAACGCCCCGAATCCCAAATACACTGAATTCGAGATGTTCTACAGGATCTTTTCACTTTCTTTAGTACAATTTTACAGGGAAATTAAAACTTTTCATCATACATCAGAGATTACATCAAATTGCATCTTTCTTTTGCACAGCGGAAGTAAAATACAACAATTAATACAAGTACAACAGCTTGACATAATCTTTAAGCATCCAAATCCTCTTTAATCTTTAACATGATTTTTACCTGCATATAAGACTGTGGGTACGTCAGTTTATTCAACCGACGAACATTATACACAGCCATCCTCTCTATGCCGGAAATAGTATAACTTAACATTTCATATTTAGCAAACACAAACTTGTCACATTCAAACTAAAGGGACTACCCTATTGATGTCGTGTTGTGATTGTGCACTTAGTCCTTAATGCAGTTTATTATGTTACATGACACTAATGCGCACTTGTTCGGATTCTATGCATCCCATACTACATAGGTCCGAGGGCAAGCCCTTATTCGTTCTTCATCTTGATAGGGTTCAATCCCCCGTTATGTCTTAAACTACTACTGTAACTACGGTAGGGTCTTAGATGTCCTATGATCTATGAGCCCATGTCCAGGCAGCCTGGAGCAGAATCCCACGCACTGTCACGACGCATCGAGCAGGCAACCTATGGACAATTCAGCCTCCGCCATGGAACAATGGCACCACCCATAGCCACTCGAACATCCCACGAGCGTCGCCACCGGGACGATAATTCCGGAGTAGCGCCCACGCCATGTCTTGACGCATCAAGCAGGCAACCTGTGAATCGCTCTCACACCGCTATCCGTTGGCCCCCATACTCATGTTTTTCTTCTACTTTCATCACATCTCCACTATGTACTAGTCCTTAGTTTTATTTAAAAATCATGAACAAAATAATCACTAGAGTTAGCCTCTCCATCAACCGGACTTATTCATTTGTTTCATCACGACCAACCTTGGTCTAATTTCATCTCAATTCATTTTTCTCAATGCCGGGGAGACTTAGCTACTCTATTTCAAATTTCATTTCACAATCTTCAACTCATAACAATTTCCATGTCGAGTTCTCAAACTCACATGTATATTCTCTTTCAATTCATGATTACACTTTATTCACAAGTCCATAATGAATACTTTTAACTCACAAAGTTCATATGTATAGCCAACAATTTCTTTTTTCCTTTCATACATCATGATTTTAATTTCATAATCATACATGAATTCATGCAACTTCATAATATCGCTATTCAACATTCATACTTCATATCTTGCATAATACTCACAAATGAGAATAAATAAAATCATGTCACACCACAAGTACTTTTGCCAATTACTTTATAATAGCCTATTTCACTTAATCTTTATAAGTTATAAATTCCATAAGTGTAACTCTTATAACCAAAGCTCTAGTTATGCCTTTTATTCACAAACCATATTGTATTTCATTCAAATAATACCCAAACCACTCTTATAAAATTCCTTGTATTTTTATGAGAATTACCATATTTATTTCATAATTTTTGGACTTCAAAAACTCCCAAAAAAAATATTTTTCATATATGCCGATCCCAAGATTCGAACCAGGCACAGCACCAAGACAGCACAGAGCCCCGACCACTGGGCCGGTCGCTGAACACGCTATAAGAGCGACTGGGGTCTATATATACCCTCGGTTCGCTGTTTACTGGTTTTTAGAGAATTTTAACAAAAGAAGTGTGGCTACTGGGATTCGAACTGTGCAAACCAGAGAAACAAGCCGCAGTCCAAGACCACCTGAGCCACTGGCTCGGGTTGTCACTAACCCAATTAAAAATCCATTTGTATTATATTCGTACTGCTTTAGAAATAACTCGATATTCAAATAGCCATAGTTTCTTATTGCTTTGATAAAATTTTTCTAAAACTTCCAGATTAATCCCCATTTGTATAAAGTTCATACCAGTAAAAAAATATAATTTTTTGGTACTAATGAAATGTATTTTTCACACACAAAAACCCAAGAATTATTTATTAAACTACAATATATTGTATTTTCGACATTGCCATATAATTAATCTACTAGTCTTTTTATTCAATAATTTCATGGTGATAATTTACTGATATTAGTTCTTAATTCAACCATCACATATGATTTCCATAGTCCATATTCATATCAACATGAAGGTCTATTCATCACAATCAACAAGTATACATTATGTCTCTAATCATAATAACAACATTCTCAATTAATTTTACTCACCACCATAAATTCATACTAATAAACATGGAGCAATCTACACACAATTTACTTTTAACACTAAAGCCATATAAGTTAATCACCACATTTCAATCAATTCACATGCTAACTACTCAATTCAAGTGGGCTCTTATTAATATTTTTCATGCAACTTTAATGGTGGAAACTTAGCATGGATCTAAATTAGAAATATAAAATGTTTTACCCACCTTAAATGGAGAGAAAACACAAACAAAGCAACCAAGTCCTTGTAGATGAAAGCACCACCTCCTAGCCAAAAGAGTGCACCAACTCCAAGCCTCCTAGCCACCACCGAATGCTTCCTCAAGCCCACACCGAATGCTTCCCTCCTTGTGATGCCGGCCACTCCAAGCAACAACAACCCACACAACTCTCTTATCTTTTATAATTCTCACTATTATAATACTATAGCTTTAGAAATTATACTTTGCATATGAAAAATTAGCCATGAGAAGGGGGGTATTTATACTAAGAGATGGGTGAGATGGAGGGCCAAGATTGTTTTGGTGGTTGTTGGATGAAGGGACTAGATCAAAGTAGGAGTTAGGAAAACTACCCACTTCCATGAAACTACCCCCATGATCACCACACCCAAAATCAAAAATCCCTCCAAAAAAGAATGATACCCGGCCTCAAATAGTGAGTGTGCATTGCACGTGTACGTGTAGTGCACGTGCATGCAACTAGGCCAAATTTGTACCTTTTTAATTTGTATAAAAATAAATTTGTTAAGAAAAAGTCTTCTACATGACAAGTTTAAAAAATAAAAAAAAGATTTATTCATGGGCTTTCTTTTTGGGCCAAAATATTTTATAAGATAAGTAAATAAAATAAAATACATTTGGGCTTTTTAAGAAAAGGCTTTTCATTAGATTAAAATAAGGCTTAAAAGAAAGGCTTTTTGTACTAAAATAATTGAAGAAAAATATATTTAAATATAAACATCATGATAAAATAATCCAAACAAAATATTGCACGTGCACAACACGTGCAAAATAAATAATTTTTCATTAATTGAAAAATCAGGGTATTACACCAAGTGCATAGAATGCCCTTCCTCCGACTTTGAATACACCAAAACATTATCAATGAAAACCACCATGAAGGAATCAATAAATGGCCGCAAGATCCGATTCATCATATCCATGAATACTGCTGGTGCAGTCGTCACTCCGAAAGGCATTACCAAAAACACATAGAGTCCATAACGAGTCCTGAAAGTTGTTTTACTCACATCTTTCTCCTTGACTCGAACCTGATAATACCGTGATCTCAGATCAATCTTTGAAAAGACAGCTGCTCCCCAAAGCATATCAAACAGATCATCAATCTGTGGAAGCGAATACTTGTTCTGAATGGTTACCTTAATTAATTCCCGATAGTCAATGCACATCCTCATTAACCCATCCTTCTTCTTCACCAACAACACTGGCGCACCCCATGGTGAAGAACTTGGATTGATGAAATCCTTACTCAGCAATTCCTCAATCTGCTTCTTAACTTCATCCTGCTCTACAGGTGTCATCCTATACGGAGCCTTAGAAATCGGAGCACTCCCTGACTAAACATTAATACAGAACTCCACATCTCGCTGCGGCGGCAATTCCGGTAAATCTTTCAAGAACACCGTAGGAAAATCCCTGACAAATGAAATGCCTCTGACTTCATTTGGAATAATCAACTTAGACACCACTGCAGCCACTTTCAGGTCCTTCCTCTTCCCTTGAAAAGTCACTGTGGGACCACCTGGTGGTTTCACCTATACCTCTTTCTTCTTACATTCAATTGTGGCATCATATATTGCCATCCAAACAATGCTCACAATCACATCCACACCTAGAACTTGCAGCTCAATAAGATCAATGCCAAATAATCTCCCACCAATCTCGATATCACAACCCTCGTAATATCGATCAGCAATCAATTCTTCTCCTGATGGCGTGGCCACCAACACTCTGCATGAAACAACTTAGGTTCCACACCTAAAGCTTTTGCAAAATTGGGCGTCACAAATGTATGCGAAGAACCAGTATCGTATGAATTTGTTGCTTTTATTCCATTAACCAAAACAAATCATGTTACATGAAGAATGATGCTCAAATCTCCAGTTTATTCTCAAACAAAGTTTTACTTAATACGTTGAATAAATAAAGATTCAAAATTCTTGCATACCCTGGATCACATCCTCTGAGTTACCCACATCCTCCTCAGTTAATGCGAACACTCGCCCTTGCCTCTGAAATTTTCCTCTGCTTGCACCACCCTTATTCAATTGCGGATAGAAAGGCTTAGTATGTCCCACTTGCCCACACTGAAAACAAGTCTGCTTCGCCAGTTTAGGACATGCTGATTTGAAGTGACCTACCTCCTTCCAGTAGTAACAAGCCACCTCCTGAGTTGCAGGTGCTCTCTGCTCTGGCTACTGAACTTGCCCTTCTTCACTGGAAACTTCTTCCCACTCTGACTAGCTGCTGGCCTTTTTGTTCCTGTTCTAGGTCTCTTACTTCTTCTAGAACTGGTCCATATCCTCTTCTGTCATTGTTGCTCTCCTGATCAGCTTATCAAACCTCCTGATGCCCAAAGGAATCATCCTTGACCTCAAATTTAGCCTCAAGCCCTGCTCAAATTTCTTGGCCTTCTTCGCTTCATCAACAGCTCTGGTGCATACCTTGACAGCTAGGCAAATTTAGTCTCATATTCACGCACTGTCATATTACCTTGCTGCAAATTCAAGAATTCAGTTGCCTTCTTCTCCTGAATATCTAGATGAAAGAAACGATCCCTAAATTCATCCATAAAAGTTTCCCAAGTCACTTGCTGGTCCCCAAAATTCCTCTTCACTGACTGCCACCAGACACCAGCATCCTTCTCTAACTGCATAGAAGCCAATTTCACCTTATTAACTGCTGGGGTTTCCAGAACATCGAAGACCATCTCCATTTGTCTAATCCATTCATCAGCCTCATTTGGACCAGACTGCCCTTTAAACGTAGGCGGCTTCATCCATTTTAAGGACTCAACCTGCTTGATCGGATCAGCATTAACAAACACTGGTCCAACCCCTTGATTCTGATTCTGATTCTGTGCTATATTAGCTGCCATGAATGCGTTCAAGGTTTGATACACCCTGGCATTCTCAGTCTCAAGATCAGGTCCAGCCCATGGGAACTTCCAACCCCATCACCATTAGCACCATTCCTGGTCCTGGGTCCTACCATTTTACTGAATACTACAAAATAAGGGTAAAGTTAGAGCATCACAGCAAAATTCATATTCAATCAACACCCCAAGGCAAAACCTCAACCATACCTCAAACCCAAAACATCATGCTTTAACTCTATGTGATACTCACACTCTATTTTCCACACCTAGATACTCACACTCTAATGTCCACTCCTAGGTTTATTTTTATACCATGTTTATTATTACTATTGAAGCATGCTCTGATACCAATCTCTATAGCGCCCCGAATTTCCAATTTTATATCTCAAAAATACGTGGCACAATTCCCGGCATCAACCTTAATTGTAATAGTAAACATGGCCAAAACACAGTTATATTTTTCAACTTTAATTACATCAATCTTTGCAAAATATCGCGGAAAATTTAAATACCTTGAATTACAAATTCTTTCTTTTACAACACATTCTTTTACAAATTACAAAAGCCAAAACATCATTCTATCATATGCATCCAATCTCAAGCTATAGGTAGCTACCTGTAAAACATGAGGCTAGAGATAACCCTAACCCCCAAAACTACAGGGGTCAGCCATAACGGTGTGAGTGACATAAAAATAAATGCAATATAAATAAAACATAAGGTATAGAGTCATAAACAACATGTATCAATAGTAGTAACGAATGGAATAAGAAATAATAATAAATAAAACATGAAAACATCAAGTGAAACTGGACTAAGTGTCAAGTGTAGGGAAACAGAAAACAACATGCATAAAACCAAGTCAAAAAAACCCCAACACAATATACTGACTCTCTAATGCATACTTGTTGGATTCTATGCATCCCACTCTAGATAGGTCCGATGCAAGCCCTTATCGTTCTCCACTTGGTAGGGTTTAATCCCTCGTTATGCAACTAATCCTACTGTGCGAGGACTACTACGAGATTTTGACATTTTGTAAGTATCAGTTCTTGTCCTTGGAATACTGGAGGCCAATCCCACTCCGCGGATCATTCTGTGGCCCTTACGTCCATTGTCCCAAAAAACTGGGGATTGCTTCACACTGCAGGTCATCACTGAACCCTCATTGTACAAACATCCCATGAACGCCGCTCTCGTCCTCGGAATACTGGAGATCAATCCCACTCCGCGGATCACTCTGTGGCCCTACGTCCATCATCCCGGAATACTAAGAAATATCTCACTTCTTGGATCATCCTGGAGTCCATAACTCATGTTTGCTCTCATTTGGCCATATCACCATCTAGTGCCTGTCCTTGTTAAGTTAATTAATTGTTTAATAAATTACGAACCTCTTATATTTGGTGTACCCTACTGGGCTTAACTCAACTGAACAATAACCAAAATCTCAACCACCGGTAGTTAGGGCCCCACTCAATCTCTAAAGACTCATAACTCAACCATCATTACCAAAAAATTTCAATAAAACTCATAAATCCATCATCAAAACGTTTATAATAAGAAAACAAAAAAATCCAAATGCATTTAATGTACGCATGAAATTCAGAATTCAAATAAAATATTGAACCCATCAAATAACAGAAAAACATATTTTGAAGTCGTAGAATATCACAAAACATCAATTCCTTCGAAAACCACGTATATCTCTCTTTATAAAGTCAAAGGGATGTAAATTAAATTCTATTATAAATAAAATATAACTCTCTGTAAAATACTGAAATCTGTAGTAAAAACATCACTAAAACAGTAGATCAATAATCCATAATATCGAGCAAATAACCGTTTAAAGAAAACAACAAAACTCACAAAAAACCCATCAACCAAGCACCGACAGTCGACTGTCATAGTCCGTTCAAAAATGACCGGTCGACTTTCATGCGAAAATTTAAAACTCAAGAACTGACAGTCGACTGTCGACTTCAGCTCAAAACGAAGCGGTCGACTATCAATTCCAACATGTTGCAGTTATGAAATTCTGTGCATGTATTAACTGATACACGATTATACTTTATAAAATCACAATTTTTGTAAAACCAATTTCCTGATACAACTTGTAGAACATATAGGAGTTTATAACAGCAAATAAAAAACACATCAAGATCTCAAAAGAGTAAATCTTCACAAAAGTCTCTTCAAAACACTAAAAATGTTTATAAGTGTATTTGTGTGTGTTTTGCATCAACAAAACATCAAGATTTCATCAACTAGGAGTAGTATAAAGTTTAAATTCATCTCATTACCAAATCCAATCAGATTTCGAGCAAAACTTCAATAAAATTCATAAAAGAGCAATTTCTGACAAATCCTTCATATTCGTAAAAGATGAATGTGCATATGTGTGTGGTTATGTTTGAGCATTTGTTAAAGCATTAAAATTCATCAAATAAGAAGTAGTATAATGTTCAAAACAACCTCAGTATCAGAACAAATCAATCTCAATCGAAACTTTCATGAATCCACAAAAACCAAGTTTCGGCCATTCACCATCAGACCCCAAGCAAATACTCAACCCCCAACTTCAAAACTTGATTCTTTTTGATTCAAAACTCCTCATACAACTTGTTATATCCATACCCTACTGATTACCATAGTCTGCTCACGAATATAGATTGTTACTACATGTAAACAGTCAAGTTTTGGACATCAAAAATATCAAAACAGTGTAGGTGTATGTATTCATTAGTAAAGTTAGGTTTTGTTCACTTTTACTCTTCCACCTCCTACAAATCTCAAAGTATTTGCCAAATCAATAACAACATGAATGAAAGCAACATACTCATGATTAAAATACAATTATAACAATCATTCATCAATTTTATCAAAAATACCCAACAGTGTGTGTATGTATGTATTGCAACAGTAAAACCCATCTTTTGTTCAAATTGTGCAATTTCATCATATAATCTCAATACAAAAAGCAAAACAACAAGTATATGAAGGGAAATTAACCTTATCATGATTTCTATTAGGTTCTTAATAAATCTCAAGTCATCTATATATAATTTTAATCATCCATGGCATAGTTTCATTAAAGAATTCAATTTTTAGTTCATCTACTCATCAAAATTTCATATTATATCTTCATACCAATCCCTAACATGCTTTCTAATAGGCAAATCATCACATATAACATTCTTAGAATAATACAAAATAAACATATGTCAATCATTTTATTGAAGAATCAACTGAAGATAATAAAGAAAATAAGAAAATCCTTTCTTTCGCAAGAAAACCAAGATCCTCGCTTTGAAACTCCAAGAAAATAATAATAAAGAAATCCCTTTGTGTAATGTAGCAAAGAGATGGCTACACCTCACCCTGTATTGGCCGGAAATTAAAGCTTTAGGGTTTGTGAATAGATTTGTAAAGTATCTCTTTTAAATATATCTTTACATATATAAATCCTTATACTTAGAAATTAGATAAAACCATTTCAGTTTAAATTAAAACAAAATAACCACCCTTATATCAGACCGGTACTGTTATAAAACTTTAGAAAACGAAATTGTACTTTTTACTCTAAGTGATAATTTTACATAAAAGTCCCTCTTTTTGTAATATTTGCAAATAGGTCAAATAATTATCAGAAGAATTCAAAAAATTTACAAATAATATCTAAGAATAAATAATGGTTTTTTCCTTAAATACATTCTGATTTTGAACTTCCCAAGAAAATATTTGCACGTGTAAAAAGATAAATTTCAGAAAATATTATTAAATCACCAAAAATCATTTTAATTCACTTATTAATCTTAAAAACATTATTTAAAAATCTGGGGAATTACAAATGTAATACCCCGCAAAATAGCATATAGTTATTTTACAACGTAATCCGTGCACAGTTGAGAATTGCACGCGATTACGTATTTTCTAATAATAATTGATTATAATTGAGAAATTTTTTATATATTAGTTATTCTGAATCCGATGAGGTATATTCGGGATATCTTCTCAATTAAACTATATGTATTGTTCCGATTGTTCTAACGAGACAATATTTGAGACCAGTAGTATTTTTATAAAATACATTCTTATATTCTACAAATAAATATTTTATTTGTAATCATGTATATAAATCTATATGTATAATTTTGACTGAATTGTATATGATATATATGTACGAATACTTGTATGTGTTTTTATATGTATATGTATATGTATATGTATGTATTTATACATATTTGTATATATGTATGTTTAAATTGAATTGTAATGAATTAATGAATTGGATGTTATACTTGAATATATATATATATATATATATATATATATATATAAGTATGCATGTATATTAATAAATGTGTATGTATATGTACATATATATTGTAGGCATGTGTAAGACTCACACCTCATCAAGAGTTTCTCTCCTTGATCATGATGATCATGAAATCGATGGTAGAGAATCATCCAAGAACAAACTCCAACTTTCCATCTATTCTTGAATGTTCTAGGGTCTAAAATGAATAAAACCACCATCTCCTTTTCCCTTACCCATCTCCTCCATCGACCTACATTTCCCTATCCTTATTTTGGGTAGCCGGAACCCAATCCCCCCCCCCCCCATTCCCATATTCATCTCACCCCATCTCCATTTCATTTTTCACCCAAAATCTCGACCTCCATCTTCTTCTACTTCTTCTACTCTCTATCATCTTCTACTAATTTATTCTTGAGATGAGAAAAAAGGAAAAAAAGAGGGGCTTTGATATTTGCTTTATGGGTTCTTGAAGTTTTGAAGGAGAAGAAGAATTGCAAAGGTGGAGGAGCTAGAAGCAAGGAGTTCTTCATTTCTTCAATTGACTTGTAGGTTTTTTCTAAACACTAGCTTGTTTCAAATTTTTGAAGATTGATGCTTGTTTGGATGCTTGAATGATAGATGTTAGTAGTCTATATAAGTAGAAACTGATCATGCTTGAGTTGAGTTAGTAGGAATGGTAAAGAGGTGAAGAGATTGAAATTGAAGGTTTAAGTCATGTTATGTAGAGAATCTGTAATTCGATGATAAGGTTGAATTTCGATTCCAAAATTTTACTGGATGTTGATGACGATGTTAGGAGCATGGTAGAATTATTTCGAAATTTTTGGATTTTATTTGGGGGGGTTTATGAAATTAATTTTCAAAACAGCGAGTTAAGAAAATTACGCAGTTTTGGGTAAGCAGTAAACCGAGTTTAAAAATTCGTAACTCAATATCTATAAGGAATTTTGAGTTGGAACCTGAATAGAAAAGTTAGATGTATATGTTAACAACATATATTTCAAATTTTAAAATATTTAGAATTTATTTGCTATTTTTAATATATTTTTTTGCTCGACTGGTTGAGTGGGGAAAACTGCAGCTAAGTAGATGGAATGTGAACTTTGAAAAATTGTATCTCTCAATTGGTATGGAATTTTGTGATGAAATTTGGAATGTGGCATCTTGTATATGTCTACTATTTGTGTACCAAATTTACTATTTTTTGCAGAACATTTGGGGCTTCATTTGATCAATTGAAAACAGCGTAGTAAAGTAGGAGTAGCTGTTGTTGTGTTTGAAGAGGCTGATTTTGATCCATGTTCAAAATTGCATAACTCCTAGGATATTATGAGTTAGCAGCTAAACTTTTGCGGTATTTCTCTTGTATATGTCTAGTTACCGAATCTAAAATTTCATAATCCTTGGACTAGTGGTTGAATTGATATTGTGTTTTGAGTACGGTATGTTCAGTTCAGTCCAGTTTTTGAGTGATCAGTAAATTCGTGTAATTCTGGAATTGTGTGTTGAGAATTTAGAAGAATGATTAACTAGAGAATCCTAGTAGAGAGTCATAGCTTTCCAAAACATCTGGAATCATGCAATTCTAGTTTGTGTAGCAAAAGTGATGATTTTTTTTTAGATAGGGGCAGAACCAGTCTTACTTGAAGAATTTGGTTTTCGTAGAGAAAACTTTTTCCCTGTGTGTATGCTGATAGAGATTGAAGTGTTTGAGGACTTTAATGGATGAATCTACGGATGTGTCCAACTAGGAAGTTGTAGTAGACACTCCCACCTTTCCATAGAATCCAGAATCGAGTAATTCCGACAAGCGAACAAGTTTTTATGTTAATGGCAAGATGCAGCAAACATATGAAGAAATACACAGCTCAAAATATATAGGGATTGTATAGCCTTTAGATGGCTGAATTTGAGAAAATGATTAACTAGAGACTTGTAGTATAGAGTCTTAGCTTTCCAGAATGGGTAATATCATACAATTCCAATTTGTATTTTGGAAGTTATGGATGTTACAAGTTCAGCAACCTGCTGCCTTGGCCGATTTGTTGTATGTGGGGCTCGTAGCTAGTATAGCTTGGAGCTAGTCTAGGTTGTGATACCCTAGGAATATTAAACCAGTTAGCAAGTATTGTGATTGATTTATTTCTACCTCGAGAGATAATGATTTTTCAGTGCACCGTCGGATCGTTTACCGAGAGAAAGTTGACCGCGGGTCGGAATACTGTATGAGACCTGAGACGGAGGTGGCGGCGACTGATGGAGATCAGATCGCCGGTGTTTACGGGTTGATAGGCTATGTTATTTACCTCATCTAGAATGTGTTGATGCCTAGGTCTATCAATGACTGGATATTAGTAAGTTGTATGTGTTTCGCCTCTATTGCCGGGTATGAGGCACTCTCTTAGGCTCCGTTGTACTGCTTGCTGAGGGTCGCGGGCTGGGGACCTTAGGTGAAAGACCTACAGATGTGTTGACAACTGATGAATGTTGGTTCGCCGTGATTGTGATTAGTTATTTTTGACAGAACCAGTTGGGCTCAATCATTCTTTAGACACTATGCATGATTTGACAACTCCCATGTTTAGCACAATGTTATTTCATATTATGTTTCTTTACTTTTCGCTTGAAGACCAAGTTGGTGTTAGGAGTGATGCTCTATAATCAGACTCGTTCTAAGAGTCTGCACTAGGCGGTGATAACCAGGGTTGTCTCTTCCTGTCATTAGGGATACGTGCTACTGTGCGTATCTCGCACTGTTGATTCCTGAAGTTCCGTGGTAAGAACGGGAGCTTCTTGTCGGATATGGGGCTTAGTCCTTTGAGGCCGTCATGTTCTTATGTTGAGTGGACACGAACGGACCATGGGGCTGCTGTCCCATGGATCTTTGGCGCCATAGATATACGGTTGTGTATCTGTAAGATCGTCACGACATTTGGTGTGATCCAGACTGGTTTGGGGCACTAATGGAAAATACCATTGTGTTCAGCAGTGATAACTGCCAAATTAACCAGCCACGATTGTATCTATAAGGAACAGGTTGAGTATAATAGTAGAATATTCACATGGCGAGAGTTTGAAACCCTAAAACTGGAGAAAACGGCTTGATCTGGAACGTATGTGGTATGGGATGCATGCGTATCCAGAGTCTTGCTGGCATTAGACTAAGTGCATCTATTTCTGTATATTGTGTCTTATGCATTAGACTTCAGGTCATGGCATACACTGACATAAGATAATTAGGATGCACATTTTCTTTCTCATCAAGATTGACTGTGGTTTAAAGTTTAGAAATTGCTGTTTTCTTATCAGCATTGCGTCAGTATAAGTACTGACATGCCCACTCAATTAGGTACTAGATACCGGGTCATGAGTGCAGGAGAACTCGAGACAAGCAGGGCATCCAAGTGGAGTGGCAGTGTACATGCCTACAATTCGAGCAGATGCCAGAATATCAGAGTAGTGCAGCTGAAGATTCACGCTACAGGGCGCATCTCAGGGAAGCAGCATGACCGTTCAGTGGAGCTTCTAGTAGAGAGCTGTGGTTACCGTTATGGGTGGCAAACGATAAACGTTATATTGTAGTATTTGTAGCGAATTAATATAATTTGTATTCCTTGTTTAAGAACAGGACAACAGTTGTAATTAATGACGCAATAACTCTGATGGCAAGTTTTTAATTTCCATGTTATTTACTGTGTTGAGATGCATTCGAAGGCAAAGATTCTGGTTGTGTCACAGATGTCCGGAAACGGGAATCCAGAGCGTTACATCATGTGAGGTGGGGCTCGTGTGCTAGGGTTGAAACCTTAGTACGTGAGTAAATATGGATGTATATGTGTATATTTGGCAAGAATATGAAAGTTTAGATTGATTTTTGATCAAGTTTGAAATATGGCAAGTTTCAGATTTTAAATAAAGTTAGTTTCAAAATTTTGATGTGTTAAAGCCTTAAACTTGGTGCATTTGGATTTAATTTTTGATGGTATGATCTACATTTATTGAGTGTTTATAAACTCAATTTTTCAGAATTAAGTATTCAGTTTTTAATGGAATTTTTTCAAGGATAAGAAAGTATAAGTTTCAGATTTGAGTAAAAATGATTCTTTTGATTTTTTTTAGGGATGAATCTTCAAATTGAAAGAGGTATGTTTCAGTTTAAATTGATAATTATTCCAAAAAATTTATTTGTGTTTTCAAATATAGAAAAAGATACTTTGATTTGGAAACAAAAGAGTTATGGTGAAATTGGTTGTTTCTGGTTGATCCTATAAAAATGAATTTTTTTGGGAAGTTAATGGTTTATTAATTGAGAAGTGAGTTGATGTAAAGAAAATTTTGTGATAAGTGAATATGTTTAAATTTGGTATGAGATGATTTAATTGAAGAATTGATTTGCAACTGTGATGTTGTAGGGAAAAGAAATATTTTTGGAAAAGAGAAAAGAAAGGCATATTTTTATATAGCGAACTGGGTGGCAGTTCTGATTTTGAATGTTAGGGTAATTGTGAGAACCCTAGATGGATGTTTGAGGCATTGAGTTGTGAGCACTAGAGACTGAGCGGACCCTAGGTACCGGCAGTGGTTATTTTGATTGTAGGAAATTAGCCAAAGTGTTTAGCATTCCTTATTTGGTGAGTGTAGTCCGGTGGGGGTGAGCTAGTTCTAGGTGGCTTTGGTTCCCTATGTTTGAACCTAAGGACAAGCACTCGATTGAAAGTTGTGACGAAACTTAGGCAACGTAAGTATGAGCTATGTTTCAGTCGGGCGGATGTATTCTGGGATTGTGTGATTTGTATGTCTCTCTAGTATGTTAGCGCGGTACACTTGTACAGTCTGGCGGATGCATTCCGGTACTGGGGTCTATTTGTGGAATGTTTAGAAGTTAGATGGATTTGGTATGTTCGCGCAGTACACTTGTATAGTCTAACGGGATGAATTTCGGGACTGGGGTCTATTTGCGAAATGTACGGTAGGGAGTTGATTCGCCAGAGTTAGAGTGATGCTTACGAGATGCTTGCGTGTTTACACTTGTACAGTCTGGACCGATGTATTCCGGGTCTAGATTCTAGTCACAGAGTGTCTAATCTTGCTTCTGTCACCGATGTAGGATTACATGGTGAGGGATTTTACCCTAGATGAGGCGAACGGTAAGGGCATGCCCTCGGACCTATGTAGTATGTGGTGCATAGAATCCGAACAAGTATGCATTAGTGCGCATCATGTGCATTGTGTTTTCTTGAACATTATTTTATGCAATTCTCTTTGTTTTCCTAGCATACACTTATTCTTTTAGTTTTGTTTTACTTGTTGATTTATGAATCTTTTCTATTGTTGTTTTATTTTATGTTGTGCGACAAGTTTGTGGTTGTGAGTTCTTGGAGAGTGATTGCTTTTAACAGCATTGCGTCAGTTGCATTCAATTGACATGCCCACAGTTTTTAACAGTGGTGCAAGATTTGCAAGTGGTTGGCTTGAACAGGGATTAAAGCTTGGACTTTGAGATGACTGGAGTTTAAATGTTGAAATAAGTTGTATTAAATGTGTTCAAATTTTTGTTGTGCATTGTAATATGAACTGTTGTAAAGAAAATTTTAAATTTTTCTGTATTTAATACTCTGTTTGGATTACATTTGAATTAATGATTCTGGATTTTTGTCTCTTATTTCTATTATGGCAATTCGGGGCGCTACACCAAGCCGATGGACTTCATGGTGGTTGATGTCAAAGCTGCTTATAATACCATTTTTGGGTGACCCGGCCTCGCGTCTTTCCAAGTTGTAGCATCGGCATACCATATGAGGATGAATTACCCCACGAAGGCGGAGTTGGGGTCATAAAGGGCAGTCAGGAGGCCACCCGAGCTTGCCATACCGCCACAGTAGGAGGGTTCGTCCTCCCCCTCGATGCGGTCGAACTCCCGACTGATTGTAGCTCGATTGGCTCCGAGCCGGTCGATGAACTGGAAGAAATACCCTTTTCCTAGGCCGACAGAACCAAACAGTTCCAGGTAAGCACGGTCCTGCCTTCTAACCTTAAAGAAGGGATCATCAACTGCATTCGACGAAACCAGGATCTGTTTATCTCGATCCCTCAGACATGCTGGGTATTTCAGAGGAACTGGTCATGCACAAGTTAAGCGTCAATCCAGACTCGAAACCAGTGCAGCAAAAAAATTGAAAGTTTGCACCCGAGAGATAGTAGGGTGTGAAGAGGAGGTCAATAAACTCCTCACTGCTCACTTCGTTCAGGAGGTTAACTACTCAGAATGGTTGGCAAATGTTGTGCGGGTGAAGAAGGCAATCAGCAAGTGGAGGGTCTGTATCAATTTCACATGCCTCAAGAAAGCATGTCCAAAGGATTATTTCCCTCTCCTAAGCATCAACGCCCTGATTGATGTGACATCTAGACATGAACTCTTGAGCTTCATAAATGTCTTCTCTGGATACAACCAAATCTGGATGTTCTCCCTTGATATCCCGGAGACATATTTCGTCACATACTAGGGTTTCTACTGCTACTGGATCATGCCCTTTGGTCTGAAGAATGCTAGAGCCACCTATCAGAGACGGGTGAACAAGGTCTTCAAAGAACAGATTGGTCGGAATATGGAAGTGTATGCGGACGACATGCTCGTTAAAGGCCTCAATCCCGAAGACCACATGAGAGACCTATAAGAGGCCTTGCTGTCATGAGAAAGAACAGCATGAGGATAAACATGTCACAGTCCCTTTGGCGTGACATGACATCGGGAAAATTCCTTAGCTTCATGGTCAGCCAATATGGGATTGAGGTGAACCCATAGAAGATTCAAGCTATCCTTGATATGACGCCGCCCACGAACGTCAAAGAAGTTCAAAGGCTCATGGGTTGGCTGTCAACAAGCTTCCTCTCGAAATCTGGAGAAAAGTCCCTTCCCTTCTTCAAGCCCTCGGGGGGGGGGGGGGGGGGGGGGGAGAGAAGAATTTTGAAAGGGGAGAGCCCCTACAACATGCAACCTTCACCCAGCTGAACTAATACCTCGCTAATCCCCCTATGATAAGCGAACCTGAGCTGGACTAAGTCCTCTACCTTTACTTGGCGTCGTTCGAGCATTCCCTCAGTGTAGTTTTAGTCCGAGAGGAAGATGTTCATCTACTACGTGAGCAAGGTGCTCCATGGCACAGAGCTTCTGTTCATCTACTACATGAGCAAGGTGCTCCATGGCGCAGAGCTTTCATACTCAAAGATGGAGAAAATAACTTGTGCCAAGATTATGGTGGCACAAAAGCTTCACCCCTATTTTCAGGCCCACTCCATCCAAGTCCTCACGGACCAACCTCTGAAGAAAATCCTGAATAAGCCTGAGAACTCTGGATGACTAATCAAGTGGTCCATCGAGTTGAGCCAACATGACATCAGCTACAAGCTGAGGACCGCCATGTTGGGTTTTGAGATTTACAACAGAGTAATAGGCAGTAGAAAAATACAAAAAAAAAAATCCGAAACCCAACCATGGATACATGTAAAAACCATAAAACGTGTTAGGAGTTTTCACTTCAACGATGGAACGACTATCTACAAAATCTGACAATCATGAGCACTGCAATGTTGCGTGCCTCTATGGTATTCACATGAATGAACAAAGAAATCGGGCTCTCCCTCACGCTCGGTGCTAGTTGCCGGGAGGGGATGTTCCTCTCGCTCTCTCTCTTTCTCTTACTTTCTGTGACGGCTAGGGTTTTCTTGTTCTTTCCCACAGATACATATCATATATATATAGCAGAATATCTACCATAAGAGAGTAGTGAGGTTGCCAGACTCACAATCAAACCTAGGTCAGATTCATGTGTGAGCCTTATAATTTTGGTTGACTAATTAATTGTCCTTCCAATGTTGGGAATCTAAGTCTCACCTGGATTCTCAATTAAATTCATCTTATGAATTTAAATCTCAAATCGATCCATTCTAAATGTGTGACTCCGTAGGTTCTCATTACGTTGACAGTAATACTAAAATCCTATTTTAGTGTTTCAAACAGTGAGCGGTATGTAGCAATACATTACTACTACTCAAGTAATAAGAATTTTAGTGAACTGACATAACCTATCTGTGACCAATGTTACCATGTAGTCTAGTCCTTTTGTCCAGATATCTTAATTGACCACAAGACTGGAGCGTGTCACCCTTGCATAGTTCAATCTTTGGTTTCTTGATGTCCAAGTAGACTCATTAAAACAAATAAGATCAACATCTCATATTGATTTATTTGAGCACAACCATATATTCTGTAGTCTCACTCAATCAAAGGGCCCGAAGATATCACTCCTATTATGTAAGAGGGATAAATCCTATCTAAGTCACTCACATCCCTCTGCATGATTCATAGTATGTCCAATAGCCGACTTTATAATCACCTTTCACAAACGACGTTTGACGGTTTAAAACATATAACTTCTTATGTAGGGAACCGTCGTGACTTCAAGTCAAAGGACAACGTACACCATGGTCACTGTAAGAATCGCTCATGACACTCACGTAACGATCCATGTAGCATTATCATGGTGGGTCAGTCTAGTACATTATTACTCTAATATGTACCCAAGTGAAGAATTGAATCCCATATCCATGACCCGTGAGATTTGGTTATCAGTCTATGCACATACTAGTCTCTATGTATTATTGTTGTCCTAAATCACAATAATACTTGACTAGGGACATTTCATAATAGTGTTTTGATTTCAACCAATAAGATCTGACAATCAAGTCATGCACTTGGTGTCCCATGGTATTGAACCTACTATTTTAAAGACATTATTATGTTCATTTAATCACAATAAATAACATAATAAATAAAATGCCTCATGTATCAAATAAATTTAATGATACATTGTAAACTAGCAAGGTCAATATAAGGCTGGCCTTTAGGGCAAACACCAACACGCCATTAAGGAACAAGCGTTGGCCGAGTTCATAACTGAGTGCTCCATCCCGGAAGTAGACGAGGTTCAAGAGGAACTGCCCATATGGAAGCTTTATGTAACACCCAATTTTATTTTTATTTATTTATTTATTTATTTTAGGTTATAATTTAATCCAATGATCATCAACTTAACCTATTACTCATCTACATCATTTCTTACTTAGAAAAATACTCATAGATTTTTATTAACAATTTTGGCAGAGTTTCCCCTGAAATATTAGCCCTTTTACATAGTTTCCTTACGGAAATCTGCAAACAACCACACAAATAAATGTACCTATATTATAATTCAATCCTCACCAGGCTAACTCATTCAACATCACACAGGCAATAATATAAACAACTATGGGGGCATAATACTTCATAACAAGCACGATATGAATTAAAAACCAAAAATTCTTTTGAAAACTTATATGATTTTTAGAAAAACTTTAGAAAAAATTTTTCAAAAATTAACCACAGAACCCAATACTCCACAACGAGGTGGGTACGGGCTTTTATACTTCATCACAACACTGTATCTATCCTTACACTTTACAGTTATACACATAATCTACCATAATACAAAATAATACATCAACTTCCCCCATTTCTCCATATAATAAATATGTAACACCCCGATTTTTCTTTTCATATGATTTGTACCTAAACTAAATTCTACAATTAATAATTTTTTTTTTCTTCTTATGATTGAAATTATTATATTTATTTATAACTAGCTTGACATACAAATATATGGGTATACATGTGTATTTTTGTGTTGGGCTTGAATTGAACAAACATGACAAACAAAAAAATAAAATACAAAAAAAGAACAAGGCCCATTGTTGGCCGGCCATACCATGAGAAGAGGAAGGAAAAGCACATGGTTTTGCAAAAAAAAAAAAAAAACCACTTGCTTGTCATTTCAAGCAATCATCTCTCACTCTTTCTTTATTTAATAACCCCTCATCACTCTCCCATACTCTCTAGTTCTGAAATTTTCATAAGAAAAAAAAAGAAAGAAAGAACGAGAGAGAGAGAGAGAGAGAGAGCTAGAGGTAAGGGTAAGAGAAAGAAGGCCAAATTTGGAGCAAGGAGTTGTAGGACCTCTTCTTCATATCTTCAAGACGGGTGATTCTGACCTTTTAGTTATTTTTGTTGTTGAGAAATAGTTAGAATGTACGGTTAACTTGTTCATTATGTCTAAAACTAAATTCATGCAAGAGATTAGGAGTCTAAAGACTAGATTCATGCTAAAGGAAACCAAAACAGTAACCTTGTTAAAAGCTGAATTTTTGCCTATCAGTACGAAATTGATAGCATGAACACCACTTGATATTTTGGTCTGAAATTTTTAGGGGATGATCATATATGTGTCATACACCTTCATTAATGTTTCTAGATTTTTATGAATTTTCCTGCCAATTAATAAAAATACAAACTTGCATGTTGGTAAAAAAAGAACAGATCTTGTTGCATGTTACTGTTGTAAGTTAAAATACTTAGAACTCACTGTGTACTTGTGGTAATGACTTGAAATTAGTTTATGTTGTTATATTATCTGTCTAGAGATTAAGTTTTAAATTTCATGCAATTTGGACTAATATAGCTATGGTAATTAATTCATGCAAACTCAGCTAGTCGAAATGATAGACAGCACTGCTGTTGTTAAATGCTCTGTCTTGGGTGTTAATGAAAAAGGCATAACTCAAGATCTACTTTATAAAATGACTTGAATATTGATATTTATTGTGAATGTATGTTATGTTCTTGATTATTAAATTTTATGTCAATCTAGTAAATTTTGATATTTATAAGATAATTTTCTTTAACACTGTGCACAAAGTGTTATGTTCCGGATGTGTTTTACTGCATGTTAAAGAACCATGTTTGTGAGCTTGTTAACATCCGAATTAGTGAAAATGTTCAACTAGAAACTTGTAGAACACACCAAGAGATTTCCAGAAAGCCTAAGAATGTAAAATTTGGTGCAATGTGCAATTTTATATGATTTTTATAGTATACTGGTTCTGTCAGACCTGTACCCAAGCTTACTGTTTGAAGTGACATTAAGGTGATGGAGCCTTGTATGACTATTTGAGGGCTGTAGGTGTTATTTATGAGCCTTAGTGAGCTTGAGTACTGATGTGAAATGATTGTAGATGAATTTAGGTCATCCTATTCATGACATGGTTATTTCTAGGTCCTTAGTGATGGACTAGAATAGAGTTGAGTTAAGTGGATGTGTGAATGTTGTTGGGATTGGGATGAATTTTTTCCCCCATTCTTGATGCCTAAATTTGGGATTTACACAATATATATAAAATCAGGGTCATCTTGATAGAATGGTGAGGCCCTAGGACTTGGTCCATATGATTAAAATTTGTTGCGGGTAGATAGGAGTGACCCTGAACGTGTTGGAGCGACGACTCGGGCACTGACGTGCTCACCGTCTAAGGAGAGAATCCGGCACATAAGAGCTTCCACTTGTCGGGAAGACATGGAGCACGATGATTAGCGGGAGCAACAACTTGCTTCGGGCCGAGGTAGCGTGCGACTCCAAACGTGACGGGCGACGGCAATCGACGTGGTCGATTCACCAGTTTTTGTGGGCCCATGTTGTGGGCCGGGCTTGAGAGCTCAGTTGGACCCTAGTACGGGTTTGGTTAAGTCCAAATGAGTGATTTAGAATGAACTAGAACTTAACTAGTGGTTATAAACCATCTAGATGTGACCTCATGATTAGGTGAAAGACTAGTTGCTAGATTGCCTAGCTAATTGTTTAGTCGGGTAGAACTAGATCACCTAGTAAGTTAATGATTGTAAATTGGATAAGTTGAATAGGGTTAGTCCGTGATTCAAATCTTTAATTCAACAACCCAAATATGACCTAGGATAGGTTGAACTGTGGTTATAGATATAGGTCGCCTAATGTGACTAAGTTAGGGCTTGGAAATACTTTATAGATCGCCTAACTAAGAGAACTGGTTAAAATGAAATAGACCTAGACTAGCCTAATAATTCACACTTCTAATGAGATAATGAAAGAGAATTAGAAATTGACTAGAGTCGTGGAATTAAGGAAATCAGATGATCGGATAATAATTGTGTAATCAACCTCATTCTTAGCTGTGATTCTTGTTTTGATCTAGCTTTAGTATTTTGAGATTGATTATGTTCTCGGACTAGATTGATTGTTGGTTGGTTGGTAAGGACTTGCACTAGTACTAGAAGACCATAGTCGGGTGTTGTACTTTTCCTGTTGTAGGGATATGGATTGTGTTCTCAGGTATTGAGATCACGAATCTCGTATCTCGATATGTTAATTCCTGAAGAGCCGGGGTAAATAACGGGAGAGAAACTCCTATCAGATAGGGGGATTTGACCGTCGAGGCCATCATGTTCTTATGTACGTTGATACGAACGGACCATGGGGCTGCTGTCTCATGGATCTTGACATCATGGGTGCATGGTTTGTGTGTGTAAGTTCGTTGTGGCTTTTTGAGTGGGGTCCGTGCACCGAGCACTATGTGGCAAATGCGATCACCACTATAGTGACTGCAGTAACAGACGAGACCAAATAACTACAATGTCCTCAGACATGGTAAATCTATTAGGAACATGACAAGTACAAGAGTAGAATGCATGACGAGAGATCGAACCCTATAATCAGGAGAGGCGAACTCTTTGGGAACTATGTAGTATGGGATGCATACATTTTCATTGAAGTTGATTTTGGGAAAGTATGTAGTATGGATGCATTCGTTCCCAAATGAATTGCGTTAGAGCAAGTGCATCATCACATCGACACAGGTTTGACATCAATTTTTCCTTGCATCAAATATTGGTGGTTGAGGATTGGAATTGCTATATTATGGCATATAAAGGATAGCTGTATATAGCATTGCGTCAGTTGTATTTGATTGACGTGCCCATAGTCTGTCTAGTTGCAGGTTTGCAGTTTGGGGAGCGTGAGGGAGAACTCGTGCCGCGACAAGCATCCAAGTGAAAGTTACTGTCCTATTTTATTGTATATTCATGTTTTACCAATTAATTATAATTGTTGTAATCATTGGACATTGTAATAACAATTCGATGTAATAAAAGTTTTTAATTTCCTGTGATTTTGGGTGTGTTATGACTCATTTGAAGAGAAGATTCTGGCTTGTATCACGAGTTCCGGGCATTGGGAACCCGGGGCATTATAGTTGGTATCAGAGCTAACTTCAAACTGAAGTCTAACACAACAGGAAATTAGACTTGGATACCCTGTTTAGAGTCGGTTTAGTTTGAATAGTAGGATGATCGTAAATCATATTGTTGTATTTTCAACTTGTGTTTATGATCTCCCTATATTCGGAACTAAACCCTATGTGTGTTTTCTTTCGCAAAGGATGTCAATGGGCACTCGAGGTGGCAAATTTGGAAGGACCGCGGGTGAAAGCAGCGGGGCCAACAACGATGGCTTCAATATTGAGGCTGAATTTGCACGTGTGTACCAGACGATGGCCACATTCATGGAAGCGCAACGGAACTTCGTGCCACAGCCTGCAGTATACGGAGGCAACATGGGGAATTTCATCCCTGACCCACTAAAAGTGGTAGAGTCCTTTAAAAGGATGGAGCCACCTGTCTTTGTGGGACAGGCAGACCCCTCGACCGCAGTTGATTGGATCCTTCTAGTGGAAACCGTCTTCGAAGTGCTTGAAATCCCTGAAGGAAGCAAGGTCAGATTGGCAACCATCCTACTGGAAAAAGATGCCAACTTTTGGAAGCAATCCGTCAAATGTGGAATGGGAGAAGGACCGATCACTTGGGAGAACTTTCTATAGGAATTTAGACAGCACTACTTCCCTTTGGACATTTAGGAAGAGAAGGCGAAGGAGTTCATGAATCTGCGACAGGGAAACATGATCGTCAGGGAGTAGAAGATCAAGTTTACTCAGTTGTCCCACTATGTCCCCAAGATGGTGCAGGATATAGTGAAAAGGCTGAAAAGATTTAAGCAGGGACTTAGGTCTGCACTGAGGTCGAGAGTGGTGCCCCTATGCAGTCGGAGATTCGACAAGCTGGTGCGTAGGGCTGCAGTAACAGAACTAGACATGAACCATGACAGACAAATGCAGGGCAAGACTGAAATAAGGAGCCAGAGAAAGAGACCCGCAACTGTGGCGAGTTTCGAAGGACAACCCACAACTCAAAAATTTAAGAAACCTAACACCACGGTGGGAAACACCAAAACAATAGCTTGTTACTTCTGTAGAGAGCCAGGACATTTTAGAAGTCAGTGCCCCAAGAAGGCTCAAGCAAGTACTTGTTATAACTACGGAAAGGCGGGGGACAAGAAGCCGGGTTGTCCACAACTGCAAGGGAACACCGATGACCAGACTCAGAAAGTGGTCGATAAGGGAAAGAAACCCTTTTGCCAGGGATGAATCACACCTTGACTGAAGGAGATGCTGGGAACTGCGATGCTATCACTAGCAAAGAGGATTCATAGCAGATTATTTTGTCTTTTGATTTAGTAACAGAATGTTGTAATCTCCCTTATGTACATGGATTTTTGGGATGCTAAATTAATTATGATGTTTTGCTTTGAGAATAATGTGTTATGCTATTCCTGGGGGTTAATTTCTTTTGGAATACTAGCAAGGTGTCGGGGGGGGGGGGGGGGGCAACCCTGTAACCGAAGTCGTTGTGGATTGCAGCGAAGCGGCCCTCATGCGAGAAGGCTGGAGCTGCATATCTTGGTCTTATCCTTTTTTCTAAGGAGGGAGTGTTCACCGACCCTTAAGTGCAGCAACCGGAGGTTGGGAGGCACGCGGAGATCTTGCATTAGGAATGAGAGGTCGACTCCAGAATGATCCATGGAGTGGGATATTCCTCAGTAGTCCAGACGAGTGATGAAATAAGCCCCAAAATGATCTGTGGAGTAGGAATTGGTCTCTAGTATTCCAAGGATGAGAGCGAAGCTCCTGGGGGAATATTGTGTGACGTTGGCTCCAAAATGATTCATGGAGCGAGTTATTCCCCAGTATTCCAGAACGTGGGATGAAATAGGCCCTATAATGTTCTGTGGAGAGGGAATGGTCTCCAGTATTCCAAGGACGAGAGCAACATTCACAAGTAGGTTAGTGGGACATTGACTCTAGAATGATCCAAGGAGTGAGATATTCCCCAGTATTCCAGACGAGGGATGCAATAGGCCCTAGAATGTTCTGTAGAGTGAGATTGATCTCCAGTATTCTGAGGAAGAGATTAATACCCACGAAGAAATTCAAGGATGAGGGAGGCTTCAGAATAATACACGGAGTTAGATATTCCCCAGTATTCCAAACGAGGGATAAAATATGTGTAACGCCCCGCACCCGTCTCAGCTGCGCATACGGCTACGTGTGCACGCACGCGAAATAACGGACACGAAACTCTAGCCACGCCCACCACAGGCACCATCAAAAGGTGGGTTAACCTGTTAAGTGACATTTATCATTTGGCCAATTCTATTTAAACTCTTCTCCCTCTCTTATTCTAGGCGATATGGGACTATGCAACTCCACACAAGAGCCACGTCAGCCATCACCCCGTGCAGCCACTAGCCATTTCTTCAATTCATATTTTTGTCTTTTTTCCCAATTAATGGCCTAAGCCACATAGTTCTCCTTATAGGCCTCAATACTAATCCATTTAATTACATGGCCTATAGAACTCCTATAGGCGAACAACTTCTTCTCATATATTATTTATATATATATATATTATTTTATTATATTATTCTAATATAATATTATATATATACTCTTAAGTACGGGGTGTTACAATAGGTCCCATAATGATCTATGTAATGGGATTGATCTCCAGTATTTCGGAATGAGAGCAACACTCACACGGAGTGTGTGTGATAAGGGAGGCTCCAGAATAATCCATGGAGTGAGATATTTCTTAGTATTCCAGACGAGGGATGAAATAGGCCCCAGAATGATCTATAGAGTGGGATTAATCTCCTGTATTTCGGGATGAGAGCAACACTCATGGGGAGTTCGTGTGATGAGGGCTCTAGAATGATCCACGGAGTGAGATATTTCCCAGTATTCCAGACGAGGGATGAAATCGGCCCCAGAATGATCTGTGGAGTGGGATTGATCTCCAATATTTCGGGACAAGAGCAACACTCACGGGGAGTGTGTGTGATGAGGGCTCAAGAATAATCCACGGAGTGAGATATTCTCCAGTATTCCAGACGAGGGATGAAATAGGCCTCAGAAAGATCTGTGGAGTGGGATTGATCTCCAGTATTTCGGGATGAGAGCAACACTCACGGGGAGTTCGTGTGATGCGACCCCAGAATGGTCTGTGGAGTGGATTGATCTCCAGTATTTCGGGAAGAGAGCGACATCCACAACTGGTGTTTGATCGCTAGGATTTTCGGGACGAGGGATGAAATAGGCCCCATGACAATCCACGAAGTGAGGATGACCTTCAATAACTCGGAATGAGAGCCGATACTCGAAGGATGATCAACCCTTGGTAGCTGTCTTGATGATGGCTTGTGCAGTGGGAGAATTGGGAACCCTGTATTAGAAAATGTATTTCTTGAGTTATTTAATTAATGCTTGTTTGCTTTCCCACTAAGCGTAGTTCTGAGGACAGAACGGTTCTAAGGAGGGAGTGATGTAACACCTTAATTTTTTTTTTCATATGATTTGTACCTAAACTAAATTCTACTATTGATAATTTTTTTTTCTTATGATTGAAATTATTATATTTATTTATAACATTTTGACATACAAATATAAGAGTACATATGTGTATTTCTGTGTTGGGCTTGAATTGGACCAACATGACAAACAAAACAAAACAAAAGTAAAATAAAATGAGGCCCATTGTTGGCTAGCCATACCATGAGAAGAGGAAGGAAAAGCACATGGTTTTGCCAAAAAAAAAAAAACAACCTACTTGTCATCTCAAGCAATCCTCTCTCACTCCTTATTTGTTTAACACCCCCTCCTCCCTCTCCTATACTCTTTAGTTCTGAGATTTTCCTAAGAAAAGAAAAGAAAGAAAGAACGAGAGAGAGAGAGAGCTAGAGGCAAGGGTAGGAGCAGGAAGGCTAAATTTGGAGCAAGGAGTTGTAGGATATCTTCTTCATATCTTCAAGGTGGGTGATTCTGAACTCTTAGTTATTTTTGTAGTTGAGAAATAGTTATAATGTAATGTTAAATTGTTCATGATGTATAAAACTAAATGCATGCAAGAGATTAGGAGTCTAAAGACTAGATTCATGCTACAGGAAACCAAAACAATAACATTGTTAAAAGCTCAATTTTTGCCTGTCAGTACGAAGTTGGTAGCATGAACACCAATTGATATTTTGGTCTGAAATTTTTGGGGAATGATCATATATGTGTCGTACAAGTTCAGTAATTTTTCTAAATTTTTATTATGTTTCCTGCTAATTAATAAAAATACAAACTTGCATGTTGAAAAAAAATAAAACAGATCTTGTTCCATGTTACTACTGTAAGTTAAAATACTTAGAACTCACTATATACTTATGGGAATGGCTTGAAATTAATTTATGTTGGTCTATTATCTGTCTAGAGCTTAAGTTTCAAATTTCGTGCAATTTGGACCATTATAGCTATGGTAATTAATGCATGGAAACTTAGCAAGTCGAAATGATAGGCAACACTGCTGTGGTTGAATGCTCTGTCTTGGGTGTTAATGAAAAAAGCATAAATCAAGATCTACTTTATATAAAGACTTGAATTTTGGATATGTATTGTGAATGTATGTTATGTGCTTTATTCCGAAATTTCAGATGAGTCCATTAACATTTGATATATATAAGATAATTTTCTTTAACACTGTGCACAAAGTGTTATGTTCTGGAAGTGTTTTGCTGCATGTTCAAGAACCAAGTGTTTGAGCTTGTTAACATCCGAATTAGTGAAAATGTTCAACAACAAAGTTTTAGAACAAACCTAGAGCTTTCCAGAAAGCCTAAGAATGTAAAATTTGGTGTAGTGTGCTATTTTATATGATATTTATAGTGTACTAGTTCTGTCATACCCGAACCCAAGCTTACTGTTTGAAGTGACATTGAGGTGATGGAGCCTTGTATGACTATTTGAGGGTTGTAGGTGTTATTTATGAGCCTTAGTAAGCTTGAGTACTGAGGTGAAATGATTGTAGACCAATTTAGGTCATCCTAGTCCTGGCATGGTTATTTCTAGGTCCATAGTGATAGACTAGAATAGAGTTGAGTTAAGCAGATGTGTGAATGCTGTTGGGATTGGGATGGATTTTTTTCCCCCATTCATGATGCCTAAATTTGGGATTTACACTATGTATAAGAAATTAGGGTCATCTTGATAGAATGGTGAGGCTGAACGTGTTGGAGCGACGATTCGGGCGCCACGTACTCGCCATCTAAGAAGAGAATCCGGCATCGTAGGAGCTACCACTTGTCGGGAAGACATGGAGCACGATGATTAGCGAGATCAGCAATCTGCTTCGGGCTGAGGTGGCGTGCGATTCCAAACGTGACGGGCAGCGGCAATCGATGTGGTCGATTCGCCAGTTTTCGTGGGCCCATGTTGTGGGCCTGGCTTGAAAGCCTAGTTGGAAACTAGTGCGGGTTGGTTTAAGTTCAAATGAGTGAGTTAGAATGAACTAGAACTTAGCTAGAGGTTATAAAATATCTAGCCTCAGGGTTAGGTGAGAGACTAGTTGCTAGATCGCCTAGCTAATTGTTTAGTCGGGTAGAACTAGATCACCCAGTAAGTTAATGATTGTAAATTGTATAACTTGAATAGGGTTAGTTCGTTAGTCAAATCCTTAGTTCAACAACCAAAATGTGACCCAGGATAGGTGGAGCTGTGGTTATAGATCTAGGTAGCCCAATGTGACTAAGTTAGGGCTTGGAAATACTTGATAGATTGCCTAACTAAGAGAATTGGTCAAAATGATTTAGACCTAGAATCGCCTAATAATTCACATTTCTAATGAGATAATGAAAGAGAATTAGAGATTAACTAGAGTCTTGGAATTAAGGAAATCTGTTGATCGGATAATAATTGTGTAATTAACCTCATTCTTAACTTGGATTCTAGTTTTGATCTAACTTTAGTATTTTGAGCTTGATTATGTTCTCAGACGAGATTGATTGTTGGTTGGCTGGTATGCACTTGCACTAGTACTAGTAGCCATAGTCGAGTGTTGTACTTTTCCTGTCGTAGGGATACGGATTGTGTTCACAGGTATTGAGATCAGGAATCTCGTATCTCGATCTGTTAATTTCTCCAGATCCGGGGTAAAGAATGAGAGAGAAACTCCTGTCGGATAGGGGGATTTGACCCTCGAGGCCATCATGTTCTTATGTGTGTGGACACGAACGGACCATGGGGTTGTTGTCTCGTGGATCTTGACGTCATGGGTGCATGGGTTTGTACCTGTAATACCCTGTAATTTCTGAATAGTATATATATATATATATATATATATATATATATATATATATATATATATATATAAAATAAAGTAAAAAGAGAAGAATGTGATAGGAGGGGGGGCACGGTTGAGGAAAGAACACAGCAGGCTGCTGTGTTGGTTTGTGGTGACATCATCATGACATCTCCAGAACGAGGGGTCCACCCGATTGTTTGATTTCAGAAATACAGTGGCTAGTATTGGATGTTGATGACGTGTGCATGGGCCCCACTTGTGTGGGCTTACGTACACGGGATTCAAAGAGAAGAAATTGTTGAGATTTGTCCCATATCGGGAGTATACAATAAATAATATAATATAAATATAATTGCCTATGATCAAGAGTCACCTAATTGGTTAACCACTTTTTGAGAGACACCCTGTGGTGGGCAGTTGTACTATAAGTATTAATTTGTTTTCTAAAATAATAAAAATTGTCTGAGTATTGGGGCGGGGCATTACAGTACCTGTAAGTTCGTCGCAGCTTTTTGAGTGGGGTTCGGGCACCGGGCACTGTGTGGCAAACGCAATCACCACTATAGTGACTGCAGTAACGGATGAGACCGAATAACTGCAACCTCCTCAGACACGGTAAATCTATTAGGAATAGGACAAGTACAAGAGTAGGTTGCATGATGAGGGATCGAACCCTATAATCAGGAGGGGCAAACTCTTTGGCAAGTATATAGTATGGGATATACGTTTTTATTGAAGTTGATTTTGGGATGCATACGTTCCCAAATGAATTGCACAGAGTAAGTGCATCGTGTGCATTCCTTATTTTGTGCATTAGATTAGGTTATGACATACATCGACACTGGTTTGACATCACTTTTTCCTTGCATCCAATATTGGTTGTTGAGATTTGGAATCGCTATATTATGGCATAGAGAGGATAACTGTATATAGAATTGCATCAGTTGTCTTCAACTAACGTGCCCACAGTCTTTCTAGTTGTAGGTTTGCAGTTTAGGGAGCGCGAGGGAGAACTCGAGCCGCGGGAAGCATCCAAGTGAAAGTTACCGTCCAATTTTATTGTATATCCATGTTGTACCAATTAATTGTAATTGTTCCAATCATTGGACATTGTAATAACAGTTCGATGTAATAAAAGTTTTTAATTTCCTATGATTTTTTGTGTGTTGTGACTCATTTGAAGAAAAGATTCTGGCTTGTGTCACGGGTTCCGGGCATTGGGAACCCGGGCATTAGAAAATACATATAAATATAATCCATTTTACTACCAATAAATTTGTAACTACCAAACTACAACACTAACTCAACTCGCAGTTATCAAACCTGCAGGAGATTTTGGGTTGTCTACCCTCAGGGAGGGACTCCCCTAACCCCCAGAAAACAACAGGGGTTAGCCATGTCTGGTGTGAGTATAATCTACTAGTTTAACAAATAAATTAAACTGTATAAAGAAATTAGAATAAACTTACGAATATCATGGTAATAAAATTTAACCTGAAATCTGAACAGAAAAACATCATAAATACGACTTTATATCAAAGTAATCTTCTGAATTAGCACCTATCTACATATCCATAACCACTTGAATATAAAATTAAACCTAAAATCTGAACATAAACATCATATATGCGACTTTATATCAAAGTACTCTTTTGAATCTGCATCCATCTACATATCCATAATCACTCTCACTACTTCGAAGTTGTGCATCGCAGGTAGTTCCCACCATTTTCATGAAAATAGCGGGCGGGTAGTTCCTCGGTACAATTCCGAGGCATATCAACCTATATCAACTTATATCACACTTATCTTTAGTTTTAAATTCATTCCCATATTCCTCAATTAACACACATCACTTTATACATCATACTAATATCACATATAACTTTACTGTAACCCCTGTTTTTCGTTTTTCATATTTTTGGTGTATTTTTCATTTCTTGAGTATTTGTACTCTTCCTGTATTTCTTGGACCGTATACTGGAGTTGTTTTCAATATATATTCATTTTATTTCATTGTGATCTCTTTTGAACCTGATTGTCTGTCTTTTGTTTCGTTCTTGATCGATTGTTGTTTTTGCTCTATATTGGGTTCTTGTTCTGTTTCTTTTGCTCGTGTTTTGGGGTGCTCGTGGTTTCTTTTGCCTAGCCTATTGTTGATAATCTTATTTGCAATTTGAACCTGGATCCTCATAATTATCCCAAAACCAAATTGATTAACCAAATCCTATTAATCCTATAACCCATCTCCTATTACTATTATACTCAAACCCGAAACCCTCTATTCCCTACCCGAAACCCATGCAGCCAAAACCCTAACTTCCCCTCATCTACTATATAAACTATCTCTCTCCGTATCTTCCACTCTCTCCGTCGAGCGCCCAGGACGATAGCAACAACAGCAGGGATGCCAGCCGACGCTAGTGCCACCGCCACCGCTAGCCACTCCCGATCTCTCCCTCCCTCTTGTTGAGTTGCACGTGTACGGCTATTGCACGTGTTATCTTGGTTCTTGGTTCGTGGTTTTTGTTCGTGGGATTCATTCATTGCTCGTTGTGTTCGTTGCCCGGGATCCGTTCCCGTTATTCTTGGTTTTATCATTTTCGTCTTCGGTTAAGGCAAGTAACTTGTATTAAATTCCTTTGCAAATACAAGTACTAAATATCGCTTGTAGTGTAGTTAGGTTCTAGAGACAATTTGTGTGTAAATTCTCTTGTTGATATTGTCTCTATAGTGATAATTTGACCATAGTTGGCTCACGACATACATGACATGATATAACCTGGGATTGACCGCTTCTTGTTGTATATATGCGTGCTGTTCATGTGTTATCTTGTGCTCGTTCGTGTTATTTGTGGTAGACTTGTTGCAGACTTATGAAATACCCTATAACATGTTGCTTGGACATCTAGTATACTCTATTTCATGTTTGCTTGTGTTTTGGAAGAGTTCTATATGAACTAGTGGATTTTGTGCATATGTGATATTTTCAGTTTTGCTGACTTTTCAGTTTTGATCAGTATTTTAGATCCTATTAAGGTCAGTATTTGAAAATATTTTGCGAACATGATTTGTAGAGAATTTTGCCTATTTTCCAACCATTTTGACAGATCTTAGTTTCGATTGACGGTTTGTGAGTTATGTCGATTTTACTACAGTAGTGTGGAAAGATTTCCATATTGTGTTTTCTATGATTTCTGAAGAGTAATCTATTTTTATTAAGGTATTAAAATTATTATTTCGATCTGAAATTTTGCTCAGTGTTTCTAGACATGATTGGGGTTTACCCAGAATTTTGGTGGATTTATTTGAGATGTTTTACCAACCTTTTCATGCTTGCAAATAAAGATTTTACATGCAGAATTTTACTACTGTTCAGTAAAGAACTTGATTTTTGACCTATTTCTACTTGTTGTTTGTAATTTATTTCTGAATATGAAATTTAGCCCACTGTATCTATTTTATTACCCTTTTGGCGGATTTTTATTTCGATTTATAGTTTTTGAGATATTGCTGTTTTCGTACTGCAGTGTTTACAATTTCAGATTTACAAAACTATTGCAACTTGTTATTTTCTGATTTTTCTTGACTACTCTATTTTTATTGGAAAATTAGGAAACCTATTTTTATGTTACTACACATATACGGGAATACCGCAGATTTTTCATGGATTTAATTATTGAGTTTTCATGCTGGTTTCCTGTTCTTGAAGATGATTTTCTGATTTCTGGTTGAACATATTTTCTGGATTCAAATCAGTTTTGAATTATGTTTTTGTGAAATACTATATGACTTATTTATATTCGCTAGATTCGGTCGGTAGTGTATTTTCTAGACCTATCGACGGATTCAGGTTTGCATGTTTGTAACGACGGAAATCTCAGTTTTACTGCAATATGGTCTTGCTGTCCTGAACTAGAAATTTGGTTACTTTATCCTTTTATGAGTTATCTTGCACCCGTACATGTTTATCTTGTAAGTTGAACTTGTTACATGATCATGCCATGTTATTCTTACTACTTTTTGCACACATACATGCTTGTTCGATGATGATAATGAATAACCAAGCCGAGGTTTAAGGGAAAAATCTAATAGTGGATAATTCATAAACGTGTACTAGGAAGGGGATCCACTGATCCTACGTGATTACTTGATACATGATACTTGACACGTGATTACTTGACACTTGCACGCACGACTCGTACTTGCCACTTGCACAACTTGACACGTGATACATGATACATGATACATGATACTTGGAGCTTGGAGCTCGATACTTGATACTTGTCCCTGAGTACACTGCCCTCTATGGTCCACTATGAAATCTAAAACGAAACTATTTGTTGTAGCAACCATGTAGTAAAACCGGGATGCATGAAGTGCTACCTAGATAGTAATAACTACAAGACTTGATACATGTCACTTGAACATGATACATGAGACTTGATATTTGACACATGATACATGATTACATGATACTTGATACTTGATGCTTGTTTACATGATCCTTGTTCACTTGACACTTGTTACATGCTACTTGTACTTGTTTATCTTACCATACTAGTTGTTATACATTATTATCATGCCTATTCCATATTATTTGTTTGTTTTTTCCATGTAGTTGTATCCTACATTACAAGCGGCCCGTAACTTGCATTGACGGGAGTTTGTTTTCTTTTTCCTATTCCTGCAATTGTTAAATTGCAAATTTTGGAGAACATGTTACAGATGGTATTGGTGAAATGAAGTATTAGTGCTGGATTTGCTATGATTAATTCTTGTTGCTTATTTGAACAATTGTATTTTGATACTTAGATTTATTTGTATTTGGGCAATGTGATCCAGGATTTTGACTTATTCATATCTGGATTATTTGAGATTAATATATTTTGGTTTCATGTATTCTTGTTGGTATTTTGGTTCATATGTGCATACTTGGTTGATTTTTTTGCTTCTGACTCTGATTATTCATGTGAAATGTTGTAAGGATTCTTGAACAGCTTATGGATGATGGAAATTATTCGCTGGGCTTTTGTCGTGTATCCGTATTCTGTATTCTTTTTTGGAAAGCGGGGCGTGACAAGGTTTTTGGTGGTATCAGAGCCCAGGTTTGGCTAATGTATTAGTTGCCTTATATATTAGACAAGCTTTGTTTAAACTGGGATTGGCTCAATATTTCACCAACCATGCATGCATTAATGAATTATTATCAACTTTGATCTGGATACTAATTATTTTTTGTTTTGTGCAGACTATGGCTTGTAAAGGTTCTTCTCGTCCCCAGGATGAGCAGCCAGGGCTTGAGGCTGTCACCACTATGCTTGAGCGCTTGATTAACATGCAGTAGAACCACAGTGATTTGGTGATGGCTGCTTTGGAAGCTGCTCAAGTTCCTTCGTCCTCCGTGCCTATGCAGGCAACTCTTCCTCCCCGTCCGGAAACAGTCACAGACTTTATGAGGCTGCATCCCGATAGGTTTTCAGGCACTGAGATGTCTTTGGAGGCTGAACAGTGGTTGATTCGGACAGAGCAACTACTCTTGGCAGCTAGAGTGGCAGATGCGGATCGTGTGGATGTGGTGGCCATCCAGTTGGTGGACTTGGCTCATATCTGATGGAGGTCTAAGTCCGAAAGGCTCGAACGACCGATCACTTGGGCCAATTTCACTAGGAACTTCTTGGAGAAGTTCTTTCCTAGCAGCACTAGAGTTGTGATGGAGCAACAATTCTTGGCCCTGAAACAGGTTAGTCGTTATTTCTAGTAATGGAATTTTGTTACATATTGTCCACGCAATGTTGTAACATAAGACTTCTTGAAACTGGGTTCCAGGTCTGTGGACGAGTACGCAGCTGAATTTACGAGACGTAGTCGGTTCGCAGCCATTCTTGTGGCGAACGAAGAGGATAGGACTCATACGTTCATTTTGGGGCTTGAGCGAGACATCAAGGTGCAACTTGTCTCTATTTGCTTGCGTACGTATGTTGACGCTCTTGAGGCAGCTAGAGCTCAGGAGCAGGATCGTGGTAGATTGGCTCCTTCTCAGCGGACTGTTCCGCACTTAGTTGCTAGGCCTTCTGGTGGGCCTGTTCGGAGACCTGTCCCAGCCCCTCCGGTCAGGGCAGCTCCTTACTCTTCTGTGGGTCCTCCGAGAGTTGGTTTTTGCAACTTTTGCCTAATTCCAGGGCATGAGAGCAAGGATTGCCGACGTGCCAATCGTCGTTGTTTTGGATGTGGTGCTGCTGACCATTCGGTGCGGGACTGCCCGCAGTTGGCTCTTCCAGTCAGGGGTCCAGTTCAGCCAGTTGCCGCAGCTCGAGATCCAGTCAGACCACTGCTTCCTCTGCAGCGCCAGATGGTCGGTCAGAGGACCGCTGCTTCCAGGAGAGGTCAGGCTTTCAACCTGACTGCTGCTGATGCTGAACCAGCTGAGGGTGTGGTTTAAGGTATCTTTTGTTTTTATTGTTTTGTTGTTTCTCTTTTGTTCTTCTTTTCCTTTTCGCTTTGTTTCTTTCTGTTTATCTTTCTGCATTTTTTTTTTCTCACCCCTATTCAACCTTTCTTTTCCTTGTCTCTTTTGATTTCTATCTTAGGTGTTGTCCTTGTTTGCTCTTTCCCTGCTCATGCTCTTTTTTATTCTGGGGCAACCCATTCTTTTGTCTCCTCTCGATTTGTGGCCCACCATCAGTTGGAGTGTAGCAACATGTCAGAGGCTTGGAACATTGTGACCGATGGTGGAGCTGTTATTTATTTTCGGGAGTGCATGCAGTGTCTCGTAATTATTGGTAGCACAATTTCAAGGCCAATCTGATTGTAATTGGGAATTCAGGATTCAACGTTATTCTGGGTATGGATTGGTTGAGTGAAACCCATGCCATTATTGATTACCGTGCCAAGAAAGTTGTATTCCAGATTCTAGATCGCGCAGAGTTTGAGTTCCATGCCAGGGAGATGTGCCTTGGCCGAACTGCAGTTGATCAGGAGGTTTGTGCGATGGAGTTGCATTCACGCTGTGAGGGTGTGCCTCTAGTATTGCGGGATTTCCTAGATGTCTTTCCAAAGGAGTTGCTTGGCTTACCCCCTAATAGAGATGTGGAGTTCGGTATTGAAGTTCAGCCGGGTACGATGCCTATATCGTAGAGTCCCTACAGGATGATACCGGTTGAGTTAGCTGAGCTTAAGGTGCAGATTCAGGAGTTGCTTGATTTGAGTTTCATCAGGCCCAGTGTTTTGCCTTGGGGTGCTCCAGTCCCTTTTATCAAGAAGAAGGATGGTAGCATCGACTGTGTGTGGATTATCGGGAACTAAATAGTGTTACTGTGAAGAACCGATATCCGTTGCCCAGGATCGATGATTTGTTTGATCAGTTGAGTGGGGCTGCTGTTTTCTCGAAGTTGGATCTTCGTTCTGGGTATCACCAAGTCATGGTAAAGGCTACAGATATACAGAAGACTTCTTTCAGGACTAGATACGGGCACTATGAGTATCTTGTGATGCCGTTCGGAGTTACGAACGCGCTGGCTGTATTCATGAGTCTTATGAACCGGGTCTTCTCTCAATTCTTGGATAGATTTGTGGTGGTCTTCATTGATGATATTTTGGAGTTCTCGGAATCAGAAAGATCATGCTGAGCATCTTAGAGTGGTTCTGCAGACTTTGAAGGAGAATCAGCTCTATGGAAAACTCAGCAAGTCATGGTATTTCTGTGGATCCTGCCAAGGTTGAGGCTGTGAAGGATTGGCCTATTCCCAAGTCAGTTTCAGCTGTCAGGAGTTTTCTTCGTTTAGCTGGCTATTATCGGAAGTTCGTCCAAAATTTTTCGAAGATAGAAGGACCGTTGACTAAGTTGACTGGAAAGGATCGGAAGTTCTGTTTGTCTGATGAGTGTGGTGTGGCTTTTGTTGACTTGAAGAAGAGATTGACGTTAGTGCCTGTGTTGACTATTCCAAATGGTTCAGGCGGATTTGTAATTAACTGTGATACTTCTGGTAAGGATCTTGGAGCAGTTTTGATGCAGAAGGGCTGAGTCGTTGCGTATGCATCGAGGTAGTTGAGGCCGCATGAGAAGAACTATCTGACTCATGACTTGGAGTTAGCAGTAGTGATTTATGCTTTGAAGTTGTGGAGACATTATTTACTTGGGGACCGAGTGGAGATCTTTACAGATCACAAAAGTCTCAAGTACGTCTTCACCCAGAAGGAGTTAAACATGAGGCAAAGGCGTTGGTTGGAACTTATGGCTGATTATGAAATCAATTTGCAATACCATCCTGGTAAAGTGAACTTGGTGCCAGATGCTTTGAGCAGAAGATCGGCAGTGATGTTCTTGACTCGGCAGAGGGATCTGATTGAGCAGATGAGGAGGTTGGAGTTGGAAGTTTTATTGCCAAGTCCTGATCGGAGTTGTTTGGTGCTCCAGCTTTAGTCGTCTCTTTTTTATCAGATTAAAGAGGCGCATGCTGGTGATGCGCAGTTGCAGGGTTTTCGAGTTGAGGTTGAGTCTAGGTCCAGGATGGACATGATTATTCATGCTGATGGATCGCTTCGTTTTGGGTCCAGGTTATGTGTCCTGAAGGGTGAAGTTTGTGAGAGGTTGCTTGAGAAAGGCCACTAGTCATCCTATTCTATCTATACTGGTGGTACTAAGATGTATCGGGATTTGAAGCTTCATTTCTGGTGGCATGGTTTGAAGAGAGCTGTAGCTTGGTTTGTTGCTCAGTGTTTGATCTGCCAGCAGGTTAAGGCAGAGCATCAGAGAACCGCTGGACTTCTTCAACCGCTTCCTATTCTAGAGTGGAAGTAGGAACATATCACTATGGACTTTGTGACCGCTTTGCCGAGAAGTCCTAAGGGTCTAATGCCATTTGGGTGATTATCAACCGTTTGACGAAGAGTGCTTACTTCATTCCTTTTCGTATCGGGCAGTCTACTGAGAGCCTTGCTGAGAGGTATATGTAGGAGATTGTTAGACTTCATAGGGTTCCATTTACTATTGTATCCGATAGGGATACGAGATTCAGATTTCAGTTTTGGGAGAGTCTTCAGAACAGTTTGGGGAGTAAATTAAAGTACAGTATAACTTTTCATCCCTAGACTAATGGACAGTCAGAGAGGACCATCCAGATTCTTGAGGACATGTTGAGGTCCTGTATGCTTCAGTTTGGTGGATCATGGGAGGACCATTTGCATCTCGTAGAGTTCTCGTACAATAACAGCTTTCAAGCCAGTATTAAAGCTGCTCCGTTCGAGGCGCTCTATGGGTGGAAGTGCAGATCACCAGTGTGCTGGGATGATATTGGTGAGAGGAAGTTGTTGGGTCCGGAGTTGATCACCAGGACAGTTGATGCTGTGGTTCAGATCAGGAAGCAGTTGCAGGCAGCTCAGGATAGGCAGAGGTGATGGGCCGATGTCCATCAGAGAGCTTTGGAGTTTGAGGAGGGTGACCATGTTTTCCTACAGGTATCACCAGTGGAGGGTGTCATTCGGTTTGGTGGTGGGGGCAAGCTTAGCCCTAGATTTATTGGACCATTTGAGATTTTGGAGCGAGTAGGCAAGGTGGCCTATCGTCTTGCATTTTCGCTAGCGTTATCAGGAGTGCACGATATTTTCCATGTCTCACAACTCAGGAGATATATTCAAGATGATAGCCACGTGATCGACTATTTTGAGTTGACCGTTCGGCAGGATTTGACTTGTGAGATTCTGTCAGTTGCTATTGTGGATCGGCGGGAGAAAGTGCTTCAGAACAAGGTCATCAAGTTGGTTCGTGTTGCTTGGAATCTTCACTTGTCCAGTGAGTTGACTTGGGAGCTGGAGGAGGAAATTCAGCAGAAGTTTCCTCATTTGTTTGAGTAGTTTTGTTTTGTTCTTTTTTTTGGTTGTTTTGGGGTTATCCTATGTATCTTCTTGTTTGAATTTTGAGGACGAAATTCTTCTTATTAGATGGGTAGGATTGTAACCCCTGTTTTTCGTTTTTCATATTTTTGGTGTATTTTTCCTTTCTTGAGCATTTGTACTCTCCCTGTATTTCTCGGCCCGTATATTGGTATTGTTTTCAATATATATTCATTTTATTTCATTGTGATCTCTTTTGAGCCTGATTGTCTATCTTTTGTTTCGTTCTTGATCGATTATTGTTTTTGCTCTTAGTTGGGTTCTTGTTCTATTTTCTTTTGCTCGTATTTTGGGGTGCTTGTGGTTTCTTTTGCCTAGCCTATTGTTGATAATCCTATTTGCAATTTGAACCTAGATCCTCATAATTATCCCTAAACCAAATTGATTAACCAAATCCTATAAATCCTATAACCCATCTCCTATTACTATTATACTCGAACTCGAAACCCTCTATTCCCAACCCGAAACCCATGCAGCCAAAACCCTAACTTCCCCTCATCTACTATATAAACTATCTCTCTCCATTTCTTCCACTCTCTCTGTTGCGTGCCCAGGATGACAGCAACAGCAACAGCGGTGCCAGCTGAAGCAAGTGCCACCGCCGCCGCTAGCCACTCCCGATCTCTCTCTCTTGTTGAGTTGCATGTGTACGACTATTGCACGTGTTATCTGGGTTCTTGGTTCGTGGTTTTTGTTCATGGGATTCGTTCGTTGCTCGTTGTGTTCATTGCCCGGGATCCATTCCCGTTATTCTTGGTTTTCATCGTTTTCGTCTTAGGTTAAGGCAAATAACTTGTATTAAATTCCTTTGCAAATAAAAGTACTAAATACCACTTGTAGTGTAGTTGGGTTCTAGAGACAATTTGTGTGTGAATTCTGTTGTTGATATTGTCTCTATAGTGATGATTTGACCATAGTTGGCTCACGACATACATGACATGATATAACCTGGGATTGACTGCTTCTTGTTGTATATATGCGTGTTGTTCATGTGTTATCTTGTGCTCGTTCGTGTTATTTGTGGTAGACTTGTTGTAGACTTGTGAAATACCCTATAACATGTTGCTTGGACATCTAGTATACTCTATTTTATGGTTGGTTGTGTTTTGGATGAGTACTATGTGAACTAGTGGATTTTGTGCATATGTGATATTTTTAGTTTTGCTGACTTTTCAGTTTTGATCAGTATTTTAGATCCTATTAAGGTCAGTATTTAAAAATATTTTGTGAAC